>CM019150.1:73407417-74078641 GCA_009733165.1 Naja naja
TTTTATTTATTTTATTTATTTTTGTCAAGCGATTATAAGATAACAGGTATAAGTATAAACATAGTTATGAATACATGAAATGGATACATATAAGAAAAATAAAAGAAACAATAGGACAGGGATGGTAGGCACATTGGTGCATTTATGCACACCCCTACAGACCTCTTAGGAAAGGGGTGAGGTCAATAGTAGACTCTAAGGTTAAAGTTTTTTGGGGTTTGGGAAGAAACCACAGAGTCAGGTAGAGTATTCCAGACATTGACCACTCTGTTGCTGAAGTCGTATTTCCTGCAATCAAGTTTGGTGCAGTTTACCTTGAGTTTGTATCTATTGTGTGCTCTTATTGTTATGGTTGAAACTGAAGTATTCATTGACAGGACATTGCAATGTATAATTTTATATACTATACTTAGATCAGACCGGTACATAGTTCTAGGTTTTCTAGGTCTAGAATTTCAAGTCTGGTGGCATAAGGTATTCTGCAATGAGTAGAGGAGTGGAGAACTCTTCTTGTGAAATATTTCTGGACTTTCTCAACTGTGTTAATATCAGATATGTAATGTGGGTTCCAGACTGATGAGCTGTATTCAAGTATTGGTCTAGCAAATGTTTTGTATGCTCTAGTTAGTAGTGTGATATTACCAGAGAAAAAGCTATGTAGGATTAGGTTAACAACTCTTAATGCCTTTTTGGCTATGTAGTTACAGTGGGCTCTAGCACTTAGATCATTAGAGATGAGTACTCCAAGGTCCTTGACAGAGTTTGGATCATCAACAAGGTCTTGACTATTCAGCTTGTATTTTATTTTCTGATTTTTTTTGCCAATATGTAAGACAGAGCATTTATTTGTTGAGATTTGAAGTTGCCATTTGTTTGACCATTCTGATACATAGTCAGGTCTTTTGAAGGGTAGCAGTATTGTTGTTGTGTTGAATAGCTTTACATCATCAGAAGAGAATGCAGTTGCTCTTAATATGATCACAGAGATCATTTATGTAGAGTATGAAGAGAATTGGTCCTAGAACACTGCCTTGGGGACACCACTGTTGACAGGTACAGAATTTGATAGATGCTCCCAATTTTGACCATTTGTTGTCTGTTTGACAGGACTGCTTCTATCAGTTAAGCGAGTACAATGGCATTGACAGAAAAGTTATATATCAATGTGTTTGTGTTTTGTTTGCTTTTTGCAACTTGCCTTCTTTTCAGGTAGTGACTGATATTATTGCTGCAATTACTACTACTGTATGAGCACTCTGTTTGGTGGTTGATAATTATTATCTTGCTGGCAAAAGGGATACAAAGTGTGCTAGAATTAAAAGACCTGCCTGGTTTGTTGCTAATAATGCATATCCAAAGTACTCAAATGGAATTACTGTGTGTATTTCTCATTTTTGTGTCACATTAATATGAAAATAATTGATATATTGGGTAAAATATTAATGATAACACAGAAAATGACTTTGCACACAAAATAGGTGTACATAAATGTGACAGGATGCAGATGGAATGTTTGGCAGATGAAGGCCTTTAATAATAGCCACTTACTCCTTAATTCTTGAAAGGTTAGGAAAATCAATTTCCTGAAAATATTAAAAAGAATATGAAGATTTTCACTGTATTGATGTGCTTTGTTTTACAAATGTAAATGGTTTCTCTTTTTTGTTTTTGCCTTTTAAAATTTATATTTTTAAAATGTGGTGCTTTGAATTTCTAAAACTTGTTCTCCAGCGAGCTGCTCGAGCATCCAGGCAGTGGGAGGTGCTTAGTCTCTCCGTTCTGATAGGCTGGGCTTTACTGAAGGGCGTTTTGACTCCTCCTCTCCTCTCATTCGTCCCCAGTTAAGCTCAGCCTTGGTTCGGATAGGCAGCTCTCTCTCTTCTGGTGAACAGGAACAATCAGAGGTATTCTTTTCCCAATTGGCTTCTTTAAAATTTCTTTCCCTTTCAATTTGGCTTGCAAATTGTTCCCTTGTCGAGAAGCTGACTGCAGCGATTGCAGCAGTCAGTCAGGGGTGCGCTGGCGCTAGCCGCTTAGGGCTTTTTTCTCTCTCTCAGGCGAGGCTTTGGCGTTCCCTCTCAAACCTCTACTTGCGTTTCTTTTAACCCCTTGGTGCTGCTGCTACACCCCTTCCCTTGGGTTTCTTCCTCTTATTATTGATTCCTCCCCTCTGAGAGCAGCTGGGGTAGAGAGGCAGGGAGTCCCGATTCCCCATTTCTGCCGCTCTTTTCAAGCGAAGCCATTTTGAGTGAGAGCTGTGCTGGCGCCGGAGGAAGCAGCTGGCGCCGTTCTCTTCCTTGGGGTAGTTGCGGCTTGCGTCGCCTCTCCCCTTCATCGGGCTTTTTCTCCACGAGGCCTCGTGGGAGCCCAGACTGGCTGATGCCAGAGCCCCTGAGGTTTTCCTGGTCTCTTTCTGTGTTTTTTTTTTTTTTTTAGGCTCTCTTTCTGAAGAAGCCTAGGTGTACTGTATTAATAATAAAGGATTGTTGCTGGTCTGTGTGACCTGTTCAAAGTTGGCACTCTCACAGGTGGTTTTTCTATAAAATTCTGGTCTACTCTGAGTAAATCTACCCTGACTTTCTACAGCACAGCAGTCATATTATCCAACTAATCCCCAGGCCTGGGCCTGTGGGAGCAGTTGACACAGGGCTTATTTTGTATTTTATTTTATTTTTTCTGCCCTATGAACTAGTTCTCAATTTGGCTTACCTGTTTTTCTTGTGAGACTCCTTGTTTATCTCATCTTCTAATCATTCCCATATTAGCAATAATTGTAATCCATATTGCTATATGAGTCTCTATAAAAATTCAAAAGGGGAGAGTGTGTGTGTTTTCTATTGGGGTGCCTTGCCCAGTGACTGGGCGGGACCGGGGCGTGCCAACCGTCCAGGCAGCCACCAAATATTATTATTATATATCTATTTACAATTCTCTGGCCCAATTTTCTCTGAGATATCTCTTACCAAACATGGCAAGTAGGGGTGACAAGTCTCATGGCCTAGACAATCTCTGTTCCTAAAGGTCCTTCTAAGGCGCACAAGGGAGGCATCCAGCCATTGGAGAAACAGATTCAGAAGAATACCAAGGGCTCTCTGGGGGCTCCCCAGTTACCAGACCCTACCCCGCACCCAAACCCTTCCATCTCCTAGGCCTCTAGACCCCCCTCCGTCCCCTAGACCTACCCTCTCAGTCACATCAAGCACAGCCCTTCACGGAGGGTGCGGAAGCAACCTTCACCCTACAGCAGCTGGACTGCGACAGGAAGAATTCCTCCCACAGGAGGTCCCTGATTCCATGAGGGCGTGGATGGAACTGGCGATTTCCAGGGAATCTGGCGGGGGTGCAGCAGTCCCTGGCGGCCAGACATTCTTACAGATCAGAAGGTGACTCGCGTTCCATGAGGTCCTCGGTCAGAGCAGGCTCGGTCGTTTCACAGGTATCTCAATTCAGAGATTTTCACCCTCATCTCAATCAGGATCAGGAGGGGGAAGAAGATCCCTACGCTCAGATTGACTGGTCTCTGTTCATCAAAGTGAGGACCCCTCGGGTTCCGCCCACTGAAAGAGGGATGTCGATGGCGAGGACTTAAAACGGACCATCCAACACGGGCCTCTTTCAACCACAGTTGTTCAAATCCCTCCTTTCCAAAGCAAAAACCACAGCCGCATTTCAAAGCCCCCTCAGTCCCACACACTACAGATTCTGAGACTGAGGATGATCTGGTCTTCTCTCAGCCAGTTAATGAGGAGGAGGTTATTCCGGTCCCCAAAATGTTTTCGGACCTCCTCCATAAGCAGTGGATGTCAGCAACATCCTTCGGCCCCTTCAAATTTTGATAAGAAGTTTTTCAATCTGGATCCAGATTTAGCTAATAATTTGGTCACACCTGAGGTCGATGATCCAGTGGTAGCCCTGGCCTCCTCTTCTACTGTCCCCACCGAGGCGGAGGATGCCCTAAAGGCTGGCGATAAGAAGGCGAGATTGCCCTCCGTAAAGCACACCAGGCAGATGCCTGGGCCATCAAAGGCAGCCACGCGGCATCTTTTTCACCAGAGCATCTCTCAGGTGGCTCCGCCACCTGAGGATCCATCCCAAGTTCCAACATTAGGGCTCACCAGGGCGTAGCAAAGCTAATTGCAGCTGAATTCTCCGCCGATGCCACATTTCATGCTGTAAAGTTTTCAGCCAGGGCCATTGCCTCACGTTACGTGATTACTGTGGCTTAAGCATTGGCAGGCGGATAGTAAAATAAATGGAAACTTCGTTTCCTCCCCAGTTTCTACTAGTAAATTATTTGGTCCTGCCCTAGATCCTCTGTTGATAGAGACTAGGAACAAGCGAAAGATCCTCCCTTCCCTTCTTCGTCATTACTGACAGTAGGTTCTCACAGCCCTTTGTAGGGGCCCCTCCGTCCCTACTCCCAGAGTTCTTTCTCCTCCAGGTCCTTCAGGGGATCGGGTTACAGGGGCAGCCAACAGTCAGATAGGTCAGATTTTTCAGACAGGGGTCGGCGGGGGTCAGGGCAAGAGGGGCTTCAGGGGACCACAAAGTCGAGGATCTCGTAGATCCCGCTAATCAGGGGGCTCTAGCCCCTATAGGTGGGCGGCTTCGTTTCTTTGCTGACCGTTGGGAGTTGTCCACTTCTGATGCCTGGAGTGCTTGACACCATTCGTTTTGGATTAGCGTTAGAATTCCTTTCTGCCCCCAAGTTTCTTTATGCAATGCCCCATTTCTAGGGTACCTGAAAAAGGGCCTTGATGGAATCCGCATAATTAACCACTTGCTACACATCAGGGCCATTCAATCTGTTCCCAAGGACCAGCAGGGACAGGGTTTCTATTCTTTGCTCTTTATTGTCCCTAAAGCCTCAGGGGCTGGAGGCGATCTTGACCTCAAGCGGCAACGATCATTGGTCTATCGCAAATTTAAGATGAGCACCCTCCAGTCTATCCTTCTTAGCGTCAGGCGAGGTGATTTCCTGTCTTCTATCGATCTGACAGAGGCGTATCTGCACATACCAATTGGCCTGCCCACTCGAAATTTCTTAGATTTTGTTATAATAATCACCATTATGAATATGTGGCCCTTCCCTTGGTCTTTCCTGCCCGAGAGCGTTCTGAAAGGTCCTGGCGGCCCTGGCAGCTCACCTTAGGGGCATTCGGTTAGGCTCCAGTGTTATCTGGGCGATATCCTAATCTTATCCCACTCAGCTAGACAAGCTCACATAGACACCAAACTCCGTTGCAGATTTTACAGCAACACGGGTTTTCTATTAATGGAAGAAAAGCCATCTCTCCCGTCAACCCGGTTGTCCCATCTGGGGCTATTATTGATACTCTAGAGGAGAAGGTTTTCCTCTCCCAGATCGCAGAGAGCATAAGGAACTTGGCCCAGCGTGTTAGGTCCTCGAGGCAGGTCTCTTTAGCTGACTTGTCAACATTACTAGGTAAATTGATTTCTTCCATTTCTATTGTTCCCTGGGCTGCGCTTCCATGCTAGGGAGCTCCAGTGGTTTCTCCTGCCATACCAAAGGTGGTGCAGCAACTCCACAGCAAGGTCGGGTGCCTACAAAAGTGAGACTCTCCCTACTTTGGTGGACAAATCCGTCCATCAACAAAGGATCTCTCCTATGGGAGCCAGAAAGGCTCATAATTACCACAGGCGCCAGTCTGTTGGATGGCACACCTTCAGTCTTGGTCATGTCAGGGTGGCTGGTCAGCAGGCGAACAGCGAACAGTATAAACTGGCTGGAGCTCAGGGCGATCCATCTCGCCCTCGCAATTTCCTTCCTCACATCCATGGAACCCGTCCTCATTCTCACAGACAGCGTCACGGCGAAGGCACATGTGAACAGGCAAGGGGTACCCACTCTGTCCTCCTGATGAAGGAGGCAGAGCGGCTGTGTCTTTGGGCAGAGCATGCATCTAGGTTCCATAAGAGCATATATCGGGCGTGGAAAACACTTTCGGGCGGATTGGCTCAGCAGAGCAACAGTGGACCCGTCCGGTGGCGCCTTCACCCGACTTGTTTCAAGAGCTGGCTCAGGTTGGCTGCCCAGGCGTGGACCTGTTTGCCTCCCCCTCAAGCGCTCATCTTAGCAGGTTTGTGTCCAGATACCCTGCCCCAGGCGGAGGAGGAAGTCAATGCTCTTGCTGCCCTTGGCCTCCCGGTCTGCTGTATGCATTCCCTCCCATCCCACTGATCCCCAGGGTAATTCAAAAGCTTTTGGCAGAGAGGCCTCCCTGATCTTAGTCGGCTCCCTTCTGGCCCAGGAGGCGTGGTTTGGGACCTCCGCAGCCTCTCCGGGAAGAACCCTGGAGGATCCCAGATCACAAAGTGTGTCTCACCCAAGGTCGCTCCTGCATCCAGACCGCAGTGGCTTCAACTAGCCGTTTGGAGGCTGAGCGGCAACATTTAGAGCGGAGAACCTCTCGTCGAGGGTCATCACCACCATCCAGGCGGCTCGCCGCCCGTCGACTAACAGGATATATGAGGTCTCGTGGAAGTCCTTCTCTACATGGTGTGCTCCCAGGAGGCGGATCCGTTTCTTCCATCGGTGGCTCAGGTGTTGGATTTTCTTCAGGCAGGCTTAGACAAAGGCCTCTCACCCAACACCCTAAGGCGTCAGGTGGCAGCCATTGCGTCTGTGGTGCATTGGCCTGGCCTTCCTTCCATTTAGCACCATCCTCGAATTAGGGCTTTTCTTGGTAGCGACCAATTTGTGCCCTCCTGTGGTCCACCGTTTTCCATCATGGGACCTCTCCTTGGTTCTTGCATCTCTCACAAAGGATCCCTTTGAGCCCCTGAGGTCCATCAGCCTCCAATTCCTAACCTATAAGGTTGTTTTTCTGGTCGCGATTACTTCAGCTGGCGCATCTCGAGGTTGCCGCCTTGTCGTGTCAGCGATCTCTCGTTTTCCACTCTGACAGGGTGGTGTTGCGTCCTGATCCGACCTTCATGCGAAGGTGAATTCGACCTTCCACAGGGCGCAGGAGCTGGTTCTTCCAAACTTCTGCCCGCAGCCTTCTCATGACCTGGAACACCAGTGGCATCGTCTAGGCGTCCGCGGGGCCCTGCGTGTCTACCTTAAGCGTACAGCTCCGTTCGAAGTCTGAGGCTCTATTTGTTTCCTTTAGTCCAGCCTCCCAAAGGCGGAAAGTGTCTTCCTCTACCATTGGTGGCTGGTTGCGGGCCACTATTGCAGCATACATTTCACAGTCCCTGCCAGTGCCTTCCGGTATCACCGCCCACTCTGCAGAGTGCCGCTCGTCCGCTGCCTGGGCCACTCAGGCTCCTATCTCCGAGATCTGCAGAGCAGCCACTTGGGCCTCGCCATCACCATTTGTCCGGCATTACAAGGTTGATGTCTTTGCTTGCTGGCGCTTCCTTTGGCAGGAGAGTGTTGCAGCGGGTCCACTCGGCCGGGGGTGTCTTCGGCCCAGGCGGAGTCCCTCCCGAGGACAGGCCCAGCTTTGGTATGTCCCACTGCCTGGATGCTCGGAGCAGCTTCGCTGGAGAATGGGCGTTGGTACTTACCTGATCGCCCTTTCTCGGGGAGCTGCGACGAGCATCCAGCCCCTCCCTTTCTTCCTTTCCGTCTGGGGTGGGTTCTTCCTGTTCGACCTCGTGTCCTCGTTGACTTTGAGATAGCTTGGGATCTACTCTGTCGGCTCGGTGTTGGCCGGCCCTTCGTCTTCGCTAAACTGGGGGACGAATGAGAGGAGAGGAGGAGTCAAAACGTCCTTCAGTAAAGCCCAGCCTATCAGAACGGAGAGACTAAGCACCTCCCACTGCCTGGATGCTGCGTCGAGAAAATATCAGGTAAGTACCAACGCCCATTCTCATGAAGTAAGCCCTACCCCTTTGCTTACATTTTTGCAGCCCTGAGAGAAAGAATTATTTAATAGAGCTGTGCTATGCTCCAAATTAAATTCCATAAAGATGCTTCTGAATGCCCAGGGATCAAATGTGCACTGTCTGCAGTTCTTTGAAATCAGCCACATCTTCCAGAAATACGTGGTAGTAGAGAAAGAATTTCAATATACCTATTTCTGCTACTACTTGCAAAGAAGAGAACATGTAAACATTCAAGTAATATCCATACTAAGGGGGGAAAATTAACAGTAGTGAGGAAAAAAAGAATATTTTTCCATATTTTAATCTATAAAAGAGATGTCAGAGATGTCAGCAAAAACTGATCTTGGACACTTGAATACTTGATCACGTGAAGTGCTAGTATCACTTTACAATGTCTTGCTAACGCCACACAAGGAATATTACATCCAGTTTTGGTTGCCACCATATTAAAAAGGTGTTGAAACTCTGGAAAAAGTGTAGACAAGAGTAACAAAGATGATTAGGGGGCTGGAGGCTAAAAGAAGAACATTTGCAGGAATTGGGTCTATCTAGTTTAATGAAAAGAAGGACTAGGAGTGACATGATAACAATGTTGGCTGCCACAAAGAAGATGTGTGTGTGTCAACCTATTCTTCAAAGCACCTAAAGGTAGAACAAGAAGCAATGGATGGAAACTAATCAAGGAGAGAACCAAGCTAGAAAAAACACATTTCGTTGCCTTCAGAAGTTGTGAGTGCTTTACCACTTTAAGAAGAGATTGGACAACTATTTGTCTGAAATTGTACAGGGTCCCCTGGTTGAGCAGGAGTTGGACTAGAAGAAGTCCAAGGTCTCTTCCATAATCCTGTAATTGTGTAGTAAAGGCCAAAGTGGTCACAGTGGTGATAAGAGCACTCAGATCAAATTTGGAAAGGTGCTTGTTGTCTGTTCTTGTGCACAGTTGCTAGAAACAACATCAGAGCTCTTTGTCCAGAAGAGTGTGGTCCTAGAAACAGCTAACGGACTATATGCAGGACCCTCAAATTCCCAGGACTCTGATAGAGAACTGAGAAGAAAGCATGTACCGTACCACTCATAGAGTTGAGAAGGGAATTTATATGATCACATTCTTGAGTTGGTTTTTTCTTGAGCTAACAATACTAAAGACTATTGTTTAAGAATAACAGGCTTAAAAAACAGATTGCAGAGTTGGCACACAATGAATTGTAATTAAAGTTTATGAGGTGCTTATTATATCAACAACTGGCAGGAGAACCCCCGAGCAGCAGGTGACAACATGTGATGTCCTAGCATCCAGGATCTTCCCCCCACCATTGGTTCAACCATCTGAAAAACTAAATTGAAAAAAAAAAAACCCAAAAACCCGGAGGCTGTATATTTTCATTGGGCCCCTGGGGAAGTATGGAATACAGATTCCTTCTGCTTTGCTGGGATACAGCCAAAAACTTTCCAGAAGTTCAGCTTTGACAGAGCCTTGTTGAAGAGGGGGAAGCCAACCTTCCACTCATCACCCATAGGACTCTAAATCTGACATTTCCCACAGTTTTTTTAAGCAGTGATGTCGCTGTGTCAGCAATATGGTCTGAATCTTATGCATTCTATTGTTAGCAAGGGTTCAGTCAAGCTTCCAAGGGATTTCAAAGACTTCTGTCCACTATCCAGAAGTTCCTTCGGTAGAAAACTCCAAGAATTACAAAATATTGAAACTGTATCTATAATCTGAATTCAGTATGTGCAGTTTCATACTGAATTTGTTTTAATACAAAAAGCAATAAAATGGAATGAACTGTGCCACATTTGATTCATTAGACATATCATATATTTTTGTATGTATAGCTGAAATAAAATGCTGTATAAGTTTCGGGGGGGGGGAATCTTTCATGTAAAATGTTTTATTTTTATGTCTGAGAAGTGAAACTTTCTTAAGGTTTGGAATATGAACAGAAAACTTTTTTTTATTTCAAAATTGCATACTTAACAAATGATAAGTACTGTTGAATGGTTTGGGAATTTCTTTTGAGTAGTTTGAATTATGACAGTTGGGTTTCAACAAATATTGTAGACATTCCTGTTATTCTATTTCTCAGAGGCCTTCGTCATACTTTCCTCCTGCAAAGGAAAGCAATTAATTGCTAATTATTTAACTGAAAGTAACAGTATTCCTTAAGTTATGCAAAGATCTTTGCCAGAAACACTTAATAAAAACCAGTTATGAATAAATCTATTTCAGAAGATCCAAACTTATTTATTTATTAAATGTATATGCCACAAGTTTCACTATCCAAAGTGACCTTGGATTATTACATGTTGCATATGTTATATTTATAGGACTTACAGAACTACGCCTATCATTTGTGTTTCATCTGAGAGGGGATGCCAAGGGTTTCCCCTCCTACATGAAAATAAAGGGTGGGGTCTAGGACAGGGGTCGTAAACCTTTTGGACCTCAGGGACCACCAAACTCATAATTTTAAATCCAGCGGACCAGGGACCCTGGGAAAATCCCCCAAAAAGTCTGCAGGAAAATTGCCCACCTCCATTTTCCTACCGATCAATCATTCTTTATTTGGGATCACAGGATACTGTCTCCAGCTCCATTCTTGGGGGAGGGGGGGAGAGAGAGAGACTTTTGGCTTCATGCAAAGAAAGCAGCAGAAGTCTTTCTTTCTCTCCCCCACACTCTACCAGAAATGAGTTTTTGCACCGCTCTTGGAGCAAGATGCCTTGTGGGGTCCCAAAGACTCATTTCTGGTAGAGTTTGGGGGAGAGAAAGGAAGACTATTGCTGCTTTCCTTGCGTGCCGCCAAAAGTAGCAGAAGAAAGAAGTGGAAAGAAGCAGCCCGGTATGGGGTGAGTGGGGTAAGTTCCCCCTTTCCCTCCTCCCATCACTACCTCATGTTGTTCGCAATGCAAGAGACAGAAGCCTTGTGTTCCCACAGGCCATATGGGCGGCACAGCCTTGTTTCCCATGCAGCCTGGATTAATTGCTTTGGAGGGTGCTTTGGGGGTGACATTTCACTGCAGACCGCCAACATTTTCTCACGGACCACCAATGGTCCCTGGCCCACTGGTTGGCAACCATTGGTCTAGGAGATGATCCTTCTCAGTGACTACTTCCACACTATAGAGTAGCATAGTCCTGACGTATGTAGGACTCTCAAATTGCCATTTTTTCAAAAGGCAATAAAGGTTATTCTGTGAGACATATAGCACAGGCTGCCTTATCGGTTGGAGTTTCCATAGATTGTGTTTATTCTATTTTTAAGATGCTATATAAGGATTGTTCTGTTATACTGATTTTTTTTTCTTACTGTAAACCGTCCAAAGTCTTTAAAGTTGGGCAGTTAATAATTGGTGTATAATTAACAAAATAAATAAATCATTCCATTGTGATAAATATTTGATAAGAAGATCAGCAGTGTTTGAGGAGTTGGAACCCCTACTTCAGCCTCTTGAAGTTATTTGGCGATAGAATGTCAGAAATTGTTCAGCCTGTTTTTCAGGTTTTACAGGCAGGAATATAAAAATTGAGGGCTTCTAGGCAGTAACTGCTCTCATCCCTTAAGCCTTAAATCTTTACAATTAAAAAAATGTTCTGAAATTACCATTTGGAGAGTCTGGAGAGGGGAGAGTAGAATCCTGTAGAATTTGTAAAATGGTTGCTCTAAAGCATAAAGTTCAGAATTCTGCAATCACAATAAGGACAAATGTAGATTTATGAAAAACTGTTTAAAAAACCAACAACAACATTGAAATGAGCACAAGAAAAGGTGGTCTGCCCAAAACAAAATATATTTTAGTCAAAGATTGTTCTAAATTTTCTGTGGGGTATTTCCAAGGCTCTTTGTGTTTTTTGAAAAAATATACATCATTTAAATACAAAATGCCATAGAAAATAGCACTCATATATTTGTGAGGATCTAGAAATATTGTCCTATGTTCAGTGGCATTATGTTTCAGGTAATATTCTAAGTTAAATATAGAATAGGCTTCACCATTTTGTGATCCTTCTACAGGTATCCAGGTGGAAATAACACCTGTTATTTCTGTGGTATTATTCTGAGATACATTTTTATATTGTTTAATTAATGGTTTAATATAGATCTCAACTGCAGCTTCCCTAATTGTACCGTAGATTTCAATTAGGTATGCTTTTGGTGCTTGTGCTGTGGCTTATCTGTGCACGTGGAAATCGAAGTGGAAACAGAAATGGACAATTACTTAAAATGTAGATACTTTGCACCCCAAATCAGAGCTTCCCAAAACCACTGCATATAGATTTGTAAGTTCCCAGCAGCTACTTATGTAAGGTTTTCTTGATTTGTTATTCCAGGGCTTACAATTCGGCACACAGAATTGAGTGATGTCAGACAAACATAACGATTCATTTTATGATGACAGCCTCCAGTCTCTTTTGGTCTATATAAATTTATTTATATGATCCTCTTAAAAGCAATTTTGCTGTGTTTATTGAGCTGCAATGTTGAGCCATGTTGATCAAATTGGTTTATGATAAATATACTCA
This sequence comes from Naja naja, assembly GCA_009733165.1. NCBI lineage: Eukaryota > Metazoa > Chordata > Lepidosauria > Squamata > Elapidae > Naja > Naja naja. The sequence continues at coordinate 73,419,800 of CM019150.1, forward strand.
AGAAACTTACGTTGGTAATTCATTTAAAAAATAATAATTATTAATGCTTATTATTGTAAGTAGTGTTTTTTACATCACATAATTATGTGAATATGGACTGATACATACCCAATCTGCCTACTTCTTGATTTCCTTAGTCACAGAGAACTATAAATATTGACATCTATGAAATACACATTCAGTCAGATTTCAGAATAAATTTGATGTTTTGGTCTGCATAGCATTTGGGTAATTGAAGTGTATAACAACCTCTTTTAAAATAGTCTATGGAAGTATTTCATTTAAAAATTATCTATTTTCACTACAGTTTTTAAATAACATTCAGAACCATCTGAAATATGAATAAATTATTGATAGATGGACAATATTTGTAATACAATGACATTGAATTTATGTTTTTCCTTACAGCACAGTTAAACTAAATTTTCAGACATTTAAGTCTATATATAATTGGTTATTAATATTTCACTAAATTGTTACTAAAACTATATTTTCAAAGAGAACAAAGTGGACTAAAGTGCCTTCATAAAGGTTTTCAATTATAATTACAGATATTATTTGGAAATATTGTCTGCATGGATACACTATCCAAAACCACCCTGATTTAACAAAAATGAGAGCTGAGCCATTATCACACATCTGTTTTAATTTAAAGGAATAGAATAGAATTCTTTATTGGCCAAGTGTGATTGGACACACAAGGAATTTGTCTTGGTGCAAATGCTCTTTGTATACATAAAAGAAAATATACATTTGTCAAGAGTCAAGAATCATAAGGTACAACACTTAATAATAGTCATAGGGCAGTAGTGACTAACCTTTTTGGGCTCCTGTGCCAAAAATTGTGTGCGCGCTGGTGCTTGTGCGGTCGCATGCCAGCACCCAGAAGTCAATGCATGCCCCCCACCCCCTGCACATGCACACACAATCCCCCCACCCCCCTTACCTGCACTGCGTCTCACAGCTGATTTTTGGCTGGTTTGAGGCCTTTTTCGGCCTCTCAGAGGCTTGAAAAAAGCCTCTGCAGGCCGAATAGGCCCGTTTTGTCACTTCCGGTATTACAGGAAGTGATGAAACAGGCGTATTCTGCCTGCAGAGGCTTTTTTCAAGCCTCTGGAAGGCCGAAAAAGGCCTCAAACCAGCCGAAAATCAGCTGTGAGGCACACGCATGTGCATGCGCAGTGAGGTAAGTTTGCCTGAGGCTCGCATGCCGGTACAATTGGCTATGCATGCCACCTGTGGCATGTGTGCCATAGGTTTGCCATTACGGTCATAGGGTACAATAAGCAATCAAATCATACTTGGAAACAGTCAATATAGATCATAAGGATACAAGCAACAAAGTTACAGTCATACAGGCACAAGTGGGAGGGGATGGGTGATAAGGAGTGATGAGAAGGTTAATAGTAATAGTAGTGCAGACTTTGTAAATAGTTGAACAGTGTTGAGGGAATTATTTGTTTAGCAGAGGGATGGCGTTTGGGAAAAAACTGTTCTTGTGTCTAGTTGTTCTGCTGTGCAGTGCTTTATACCGTTTTGAGGGTAGGAATTGAAACAGTTTATGTCCGGGATGTGAGGGGTTTGTAAATATTTTCACAGCCCTCTTTTTGACTCGTGCAGGAATACAGGTCCTCAATTGAAGGCAGGTGGGTAGTAATTGTTTTTTCTGCAGTACTAATTATCTTCTGAAATCTGTGTCTGTCCTGTTGGGTTGCAGAACCAAACCAGACAGTTATAGAGGTACAGATGACTGACTCAATAATTCCTCTGTATCAGCAGTTTAAAGGAATATATATTCAGCCAAGAATCCTTCAAATTATCTGTTTTCTTTCCAATTTTTCATTTGTTCTTAACAATTTATATGGTCATTACCTTTATTTTCCATTAAACTTCAATATTGAGTAGCAGTGAATTAACAAATTTTGAACACACACAAGATATAGAGATCTGGTGTGACTTGTTTAACAACGTTCTTGCATAGCCCTGGATGGTAGCATCTTGCATAGCATTCTGCTCCCAGTTGTGGTCATAAATCAAGGACTACCTGTATTTGTATAAACCTAAGTTCAATTTCTTATCTGATTAAAGACCAAAAGCTTGGAAGGCCCTTTAAGTAAAAGAAGGTAAATTTATTCAATGTACAGATTTTTGGAATTGACTTTGGTAATTTTACTAATTGTAATTATTCAAAACATATGATACATGAATATAATGATGCAATTTAATGTATCCTTCTCCAGCCTGGTACCTTTCATATACATTGGTGTGCTTGGTGTGCTTACCTGAAAATTGCAGCCCAATGAATCTTAAGGCTAGCAGTTTAGTTAGGGCATAATAGACATTTGAAAATAGCTTGAAAATAATGGACAATAATTGTTATTAACATTTGTAATCGTATAGCATAACGTTTATACAGTTTGTTCAAAAAAAGAATCCAGGAGCCTCTTAGGATAAAAATACTTTTACTGTACATATTTATATATAAAGATTCCTAATTTAACAAATTAAATCTGTAAATATAAAGTAAAAAAGCCTTATTGTAGTGCTTGCTATACTTTCTGGCAAATATAAAATAATGTAATGATTGGATAAAGATATAGCTTTGTCATTTTAATCAAATGGATCAAATACTATTTAATTATCCTTTTAATAATGCTCTACTACATTAATCATTGCAGATAATGGAATAAGATGTATCTGAATACAAGTATGTAGTATCCAAATCTCTTGTACAAGTAAAGTATAAAAATAGTTTATACTATGCAGTAATGTATTCACATACCTCTGAATCAGTGGTGGGATTCAATTTTTTTTACTACTGGTTCTGTGGGCGTGGCAGGGGAAGGATACTGCAAAATCTCCATTCAGAGGTGGTATTTGCCAGTTCTCCGAACTACTCAAAATTTCCGCTACCAGTTCTCTAGAACTGGTCAGAACCTGCTGAATATCACCTCTGCTCTGAATGTAAGTCCCATTGAACATAATGTGATTTATAAGATAAACATACCTAGAATTCCTTTATAAAATAGAGTATTTAATTTCATTAAACATTCATTTTTTAAAAAAGACAGTAGTATAAGTCTATGTAACTTACTTATGTTTATATGCTTATTGCTTATATATTACATGGCTGGAGCACAAACTGTAATTAGGAACTCAGAACAAATTTTGCAAGTCAGCATGTTTGTATAGTATGTGTTTTATATATTTTTGTTTTTATAGGGTATGAATTGCTTTAGTGTGCCATATTATTTCAGAGAATATCTTATTTAATTCAAATCCCATTGATTTCATTAGCACTAACAAGTGCAGCCATATAGTTCACGGAACTCCTCTATCAAGACTATTTCAAGAAGCAGGAATAAGATAATTGTACATTACAAACCTATACTGATGCTAATAACTGATTGACTCAATTTAGCACCATTTCTTGCATTCTTAAAGAGCCATAAAACCAGAGGTGGTATTCAGCAGGTTCTGACCAGTTCTGGAGAACCGGTGGCAGAAATTTTGAGTAGTTTGGAGAACCGGCAAATATCACCTCTGACTGGAGATTTTACAGTATCCTTCTCCTGCCATGCCCATCAAGCCACGCCCACAGAACCGGTAGTAAAAAAAAAATTGAATCCCACCACTGCATAAAACCACTACTGTAACTGCAGCATGCTTTTTTCTTCTGGAAGCATTATATTCTTCCAGATGTAGCAAGGAAAATAAGGCAAATTACCAAGCTACTGGATGAATTCTAGATAAATTAGTATGCAGAATTATATTAACTTGAGATGCAATACAATATCAAATTGCAGTACAAATATCAGCATCATGTAAAGTATTGAATGACAAGCACCATAATCATATGGTAGTCTTAAATAAAGCTCTCGAACTTAATAACCAAGACACATAAATGGAAATACTGAGTTTGAAACTTTTGTGAATCATCTGATTCTCATTTCATCCCTTAAAATGGCTGTTTAGCAAAGTTTGTTACTTTTAAAGAGGAGGGTGTACAAAATTAAAGGTATTTACAACAACATACATGTGACAGATATGGATTATTAGTTTGGAATCAATTATTATTAGCAATGTTGTCAGCATCTTAGTAATAAAAAGAAAAGATCATAGTGGAGGTTCAAACTATAATACTTAGGATCTTACATATACAGACTGGTACCTACGTTTTTACTCCAAAATCATTCATTTTACTTCTCAATTCCAAAAGTTGGAACAGCTAGTGCTAAAGAAGAAAATTGAATTGTGAAAGAATTTCCTGTCTGCAATAGCCATCTTGTTTTCTTTCTAATCAAGGGGTTAACAGTGTTTTTGTAGCATAAATTTTATCTGCTAATTTCATGAATGCCATCTTATTCAGTTTACAAATTGAGCAAAGGGTAAATTGTATTGCACAAAATAAACTGACAGTTGAAAAGTTTGGACCTTGCAAGTACTCCATGGTTGTGATGGTGCAGTGGTTAGAATGCAGTAGTGCAGGCTACTTCTGCCACCTGCTGACTGCCAGCAGTTCGATTCTCACTGGCTCAAAGTTGACTTAGCTTTCCAAATGAGGACCCAGATTGTTGGCGGCAATATGCTGACTCTGTAAACTGCCGAAAGAGGTCTGTAAAGCACTATGAAGCACATATAAGTCTAAGTGTTATTGCTATTCAGCAGATTCCTTTTTTTTCTTTACAGCACTTTCTCATTCTAATTGGACTCAATTCCCTTCAGTTGAAGATCTTTGAACTTTCAACTTTTGGTGATTTTGAAGTGTTTAAGAATAAGGGTCTCATTGTTTGGCCTTGCAGGTGCCCTGATATTTCTACTCCTTTTTGTCTTGTTTTTTTTTTCTTTTTGTGTTGTGTTTTTGACTACTTCTGTTTTATTTTTGGCCTTTTTGGTGGTAGACACAATGGGGGAAGAAGAGCAGGGGGCAAATATTTCTCATTGCCCTCCCTTAAGCCACCCCCTTTTCTTTCCCAAAGGGGATCAATGCTGAAAATTAGGGATTTGACCAAATTTTGATGGTATGTTCTCAGAATTGCCCACTTTATAATATCTTATAATAAAAGAATATGCCAGTGTTCTTATAATAAAAGAATATGCCAGTGTTGTACTTTTTTGTATTTCTGGGCGGTACATGTTTTCATCCCATTATGTGATTAACTTGGCATCCTTTTTCCATGTTTCATATCTTTGACTTTGTGCAAGATGACTTAGTTGACTGAATAACAATATTTTTAAAGGCACTCTGGAAGTCTTGGAGTGGTCTCTCCTTTTTTCAAGTAATGTCTGACATTGTCTCTTGATTTGAATCAGAATAGAGCTGAAAGGGACCTTAGAGGTCTTCTAGTCCAACCCCCCCTGCTCAAGCAGGAGATCCTATACCCATGATGGTGAACCTATGCCACACGTGCCAGAAGTGGCACGCAGAGCCATTTCTCCGGGGACGCAAGCTGTCGTCCATTGCTCTTTTGGATTCTGGCACACTGGCCAGCTGGTCTTTGCACGCACATGTGCGCCAGAAACAAAAAGATCAAATAGCACACCAGAAACTGGAAGAGCAACCGCCCTGCGCACGGATGTGCACCGGTGCGTGTGTGAACTCCCATTTCGGCACTCAGTGCTGAAAAGGTTCACCAACACTATACCATTCCAGATAGGTGGTTGTCTAGTCTTTTCTTAAAAATCTCAAGTGATGAAGCCCCTACAACTTTTGAAGGCAAGCTGTTCCACTGGTTGATTTTCCTCACTGTTTAATTCCAGGTTGCTTCTCTCCTTGTTAGTTTCCACCCAATGAGAAATGTGTTCAACTGGGTTGGCTGTCTCTATTCCATTTCACATTTAATGCCTTACTTCTAACCACAACCATTGTATTTAGATTGACAAAATTTGAGCAGATTCTACCTACTTTCAAAACAAAACAATTGACATTGATTTATTTGAAAAATCTTGAAGACCTCTCTCTTCTGGACCTCAGAAATTATTTAAATCCAAAGGAAGTTTGGATTTAAAACTTCTTTAAAAGTCTGCATTTTAGACACTTTAGATCTTCCACTTGACTAGAGGAGGATAACTGTCCTCTAATCCTTTAAAGTATCCTGAGAGAAATGTAGAAGCATTACTTGAGTTTCCATATTGCAAAATAGTTTCATACTCAAAGGCTGTTTTTCAGTGGTTGGTACATTGTGAATACTGCATTAATTCTTGGTTTTTAATAGAACATTTATGTCTGATGTTTTATTTTATTTATTTTTTAGTTTATTCAATCCTCACTCCCTGTCCTTGGATTGTAATATTTTAGTTCATCTCATTCTTCCAGTGGAAAATAGAAACCGCTTAGAGAAGGAGTTTTCAAACTTTTTCATGTTTTGGAATCAATTAAAAAAAATCCCTGAGCCCCTGATCAAGAGGGAGTGCCTAGTGATGGAAAACCAGCTGTATTTGAATGTTTTGAATGAATTTCAAGAACAAATTGGAATTGTGGTTATATATACATTTTCTGATATTTTGAAATTCATCTCTGTTTCTGAAATTGTTGACCGCTGTGGTTGAAATATAGATTACTTCTTCTAGAAATCAGGAAATATACAGGAGATTGTCCAAGGTAATATTGTTATTTATTTATTTATATCCTGCTTTTATTATTATTTTTATAAATAACTCAAATCTAGAAGCTAATATTCCTTCCTCTGCCTATTATCCCTACAATGATTTTCCCATCACGAATTTTGGAACATAACCTATCAAGTGGTTGTGGACATTTAAAAAAAAATCCTTAAGTTACTCAATCCTGAAAAATAATTATTTTTAACAGTGTGGCTCTTTGCAATTGTTTTCAAATTCTGTGAAAATAATCTTAAAATTTAAAAGTCAAATTTGGAAAAAAATCTAGATTCGTTCTTAATTTTGGGATGTCATAATTAAGATTAAGTTTAACAAGATCATCAGCTTCTTGGTGATGTTATAGTTCCAGTCAGTGTTTTAAACTGCTTGTAGTGCATGTACACAGCAGAACTTCTAAATAGAATTGTTCTGCTATTTCAAAACATTTGAGATTAGTACAGCGTGAAGTAATTTAAAACTATTGTACATCAATTAATTTAAATAACAGAGCTCTTCATATGTCTAGAAAGCCACATAGAGCCAATTAGAAGCTCTCTAAATTTTTAAATGAACCAATAAATTCAAATGGTGTTAGAATTCATAGACATCAATAATGTAAATCAGTTGTAAAGGCATGATAGCAAATAGCTAATAATTTGAATTCTTTTTATGAAATTTACTGAAAATAACCTTAAAGACTAATATAATGTAATTAATAATGAAATGAGAATGTATAATGGAAATCAACAATGTTTACTCATATGTTTTGTTGTGGCATTTAAATATTAAGTTTGGATTTTATTTGGGGAATGCTTAGAAATTACTAATCTGTTTATTTCCTTTCTCCCTAGCATTATATATATGGCATGGTTGAGGAAATAAGGGCCAATTACTAACTGTGAAATGTCTTTTACCAATGAGGAAAAAAAAGTCTAAATGGTTCACATGATTTAAAGCTTTAGTAGAAATTTACTCATGTATTTAGTTTAGTTCCCTTTATTGTCATTGAACCTTGTATAGATTTGAGTAATGATATGCCAGTATTGGTAATATTGCTAGTATTTAGTATTGCTACTAAAATAATGGTGGAAGTGGGGAAAGAATTATGATTTTGCAAAGGAAAATGCATCATATTTGTGAATCCAGTTAGGGTACAGTCTTTGGTGGCAAATGTAATTGCAACTCTTCTGCCATAGTTTACAATCATGATAGCAAAAGAATAACTTTTAGAGGGAACTTTTCGCAGAACCTTCATTGATGTTTCAGAATCGCTCCATCAATGAAGCACAGAAGTTCCTTTTCTACATAAAGCCAAGCCCCAACTGCCTTATTATAGAATCCGCTTTACCTTTCATTTATATAAGTATATCAGCTGTCTTCCCTTTGGATCTGAAACAACCAAACAATATGCTGTTGGAATGATTGTTAGTTTCTTTTGACTCGCAGCTAGAAAAACGACTTCCAGTCTGGACAGTAGGGGCTAAAAGAAAAGTGCCGTCAATGCTCTGACGCCATTCAGCTCTGCATGGCAAAAGCTTAATGCTGGTTCATTGCCGGGAGAATATTTGGATTCTTGTCGGCAAATTCAGAGCAGTGGAACTGCAGGAGACTGAAAGGAGGCCCCTTCAAGAGCTCCTTCCTTGAAGCTGTACCTTTCTTTTAGACAGTTGTCATTATCTTTGTCTAAAGGTCACGGCCAAATTGAATAAAAAGAAAGCTGTGTGTTCCTGTCGCTGCACAAAGGCAGTATTGACTTTCCTAATCCAGTTTTCCGAGGGGTGAGAGAATTAAATTAGATATCTAAGCACAGAAATTGAGAGCCTTTGAAAACAAAGATAAGGAGACAGGCTGTATTTGCCTCCCCACTCTCTTCTCCCCCCCCCCTTTCCCAGGGAAGCACTAGGCTCACAATTTTGCAGGTGTGTCATCTGATCTATGGCTTGCATCGATCAAAACTGTGCCAATGCATATTTAATTAGCAAGGGGACCCTGGATGCATTATGGCCATCATCCATATATTGAATGGACTGTCAGACTTTTTGAATGCTTCCCAAACCCCCTCTTGCTTTGTTGTTTGGGGAGCTTCTGCATTTTGTCTGAGCGGCCAAAAGTTTCTTTGTTTTTAGTTGCTGATGCATACAACACCACTGAGGAGAATACAAACAAGTGAAGTCCTGAAGTGTTTATTTTGTCTAATGGGAAGGGAGGAGGGGTGAGGATTGAAAACCTGGGCTTTAATTCCTTTGGGTAACAGATTTTCACCCAATTGAATTTTTTTTAAATTAAAAAAACCCAGTTAAATGGGATTTTAGACTATTATGTTCAAGATAAAGCATTTTATGACAGCTTTAATTAAATCATGAATTAATGCCGCTGCTGCACTTTTCCCTTGTAGTAAAGCAAAGGAAAAGAACTTTTTAAAGTAAACATTGAAGTGTATTAAAAGATGGGAACAAATCTTTCCTCTACACACACAGGGGGACAGACCCACACACACACACACAAACCAATAACCCAGGGCCAATTCATTTAATGCTAAAATGAAATAAGTAAACCCTGAGCCCAGTTTTATAGAGGGTTTTTTTTTTTTGGCATTCTGCTCATAATTGTCCTCATGTATCGATTCATACATCATGGGTTGCAATAAGGATTCCCCCACGCACAAAAGCTACTCCAGAGTTTCTGAGAACTCCTTTTTACAAGACAATTCAGACAAAGTATTGCTTGCTAAACAGATGTAATACACAAAGTCTGCTCGGAATAAAGGGCAGCAGACTGTGCACATGTTTTGGTTCCATTCAAGCTCATCCGCGCAGTCTAGCTAGTTGTTTTTGCTCATTTGCTTAGGAGCTGGCTTAGCACAGTTTTCCCGGTAAAGTAAGGAGGAGCGGGAGACTGGAGGAGAAGGGGGGGGAGTGTAAGGCCACAAAGGTTTGCTGCAGGGACTCCTGGGAAGTATATTTGCATACATCTTCTCACAAAGGCTGACTGCTTCCTGGCTTAGACAGAGTGTTGCCTGATAAACAGACTTAACACACAAATGTCTGTCTGGAATAAACAACAGCAAGCTTTGATTTACATTTCTATTATCAAAGATAATCTCTTTCACAGTGTATGGGAATTAAAAAGCCTGTCACAAAAATGAGTCTGGAATTGCTGTGATTTTACTACTATGTCAAACTCCTTCTCCCTCCCTCACGGAGGAGCTGATGTAGAGGGAACAAAAAAAATTAGGAGTTAAAGATAGCAATAAAGAATCTTGGTCCAAACAGTGGAATGGAGACATATCTCTAATGCAAAAATAAATCAAGCAAGTAAATAAATAAATAAGTAAGTAAATAAGTAAATAAATAAGTAAATAAATAAATCTGGCCTACATTAATATATGATAAGCAAAGGAATCTCTCATAGACTTCATTGATTTGCACCTTGGTGGAGTGATAACGCTTTAGAAGGATGTAATGATTTACTTCAATGGGATCCAAAAGTCTCATAGAGCTTGATTCCAAACTTTTCAGCTCTTTGTGCTACAACTGCCCTCAACCCATCTGCAATGGCTACGGATGATAGTCTCATCCATCTGGAGGATAATGGTTTTGAAAAGGCTCTTAGAAGTGGATCAAACAGGAAGTATGAATGATGTGATTATCCAACAATATCCCCATTCCCAGGTTGCCGTATTTATCTTCAGTCAATTTATCGACCTTCCACCAGTACCAATATTCTCAGGGTGATCCACAGCAATAAGAAATAAACCATTAATATCAAACAAGCATTTAAAAGTTCAGACAGTAGATAGGGCTGCCAACATTATAAACTTGATAGCATTTCACAGGCGTATACTCTGTTCCAAATGTAAAAAGGGGTTTCATCTTTAAAAGCAGACTTATAAAGGTTACAGTTTCTCATATCTAAATGATTTGTAGCAAAATAATGACTAAATTTGTTTCAGAAAGAGGGTCAAGAGGCTTCATGTTCATGCAACTTTCTGTGGTTTTAAAGAGGGATAAAATTTCAAGGATTTTGAAATAACACTACTGTGCCTATGACACTCGAGAAATTCTGTCTAAAGGCTACTTAGTTTCAGAAAATCTGAAATGCTTCACCAAAAATAAAACGCTCGACACATTTTATCGTAGAAAATGTATGATACAAAATCATTTTTTGCAAAGATTATATATTGCTGCTTGTACACTCACCAGTGATCTCAGGAACACAACTCCTATAAAACAACACATATAACTCTTGACTAATTTCTTCCATAATATCCCTATTTCAGCCTCCAAAATGTTTTAAGAGTGCACCATCAAATCTTGCTAGGATTACATTTCTGTATAAAAATATGCTGTAACTCAAATTGTTATTCTTCACTATAATGCCTCTAGCTCCATCTGTAGTAAGTTATGTTGGGCACAATAAACAATACCACTTAGATTTATATACAGTCCATTTTTAAATTGCTTTTCATGGGCCAGTCAGGAGTTTAACTTTCATTGAAATTAATGAAATGCAAACCTTTTTTTTAGCATAATTACATCACATGAATCCTGCTGTTTTGTAGTTATTTGTGTTTTTAATACTATTTGACCAATGGTGAAAACTGATTTGAAAGAGATTAATATGTAATATTTAAATTATTATGTAATGTCCAGTGGCTTTAATTTTTTCCGAATGGTACAATGTAGCTTTTGCTAATTTTTCTTTCTTTCTGTATAGAATTGAAAATTAAATGTACATTTTATCTAGAGCTTTTCAGTGGTGATTTTATCAAAATTGCATCTGAAACTTTTTTTACTTTTATTATTTGCCTGTTATTATGTATCCATCTTTTTAAACCACATTGTTACATGCATGCAAAGGGTAGAGAATGCAGGATATTGTATGTAATATGTGGTGAATGTGGATTGTGATCTACATTTTAGGTATAATGGAAATTATAGCCCTTTTATCAGTAAATCAGTTATGATATGGAATGTTTCAGAGTTGAGTATGCAAATTTCCAACAGCTTGATAGACTTTCTCTCATTTCTCTCCTCTCACCCCAAATCTGCTCCTAACAGTTACAGTATCCTTTAGAGCAGATTTCAATGGTGGTCAGTGCCAGCCTTCCTGTTGTCAAGGAAAAGCAGAGGAAATCAACATAGGCCTACTAGAGTACATCACTGGTGGGATGCTAATGTATGTGAGAGTCTCCTGCTCTCAGGTAGCCTTATTCCTTCTCCCATTCCTTTGGATGCAATACTTGCTTGCTTCCCATCCTAAAGGTGGCTCACAATGATAGATTTTAAGGATGGTTCGGGAGAAGAGATTATTTATTTATTTGTTGTTGATGTTGTTGTTAGTTGCGAAGTCGTGTCCGACCCATCGCGGCCCCATGGACAATGTTCCTCCAGGCTTTCCTGTCCTCTACTATCTTCTGGAGTCCATTTAAGCTCACGTCGACTGCTCCATCCAACCACCTCATTCTCTGTCATCCCATTTTTCTATTGCCCTCAATCTTTCCCAGTATTATGCTCTTCTCCAGTGAGCCTTATTTATAACACTTACGATATTAACTCCATCCTTAGAGTCTTGAAACCTATTATACCATTTCTTTTCTAATAACCTCTAATAACAGGAGTCTTCAGATATGAGATGGAAGGCATGCGTGCATGTCAACAGTCTAACTCAGGACTATAACATAGCAGAAAAGTCCCCTTGGTTAACTTTTAATCCATCTCTAGAAGAAGTTCCATTTCTTAGTTCTAAATAAAGGAGAGAAAAAATTCAGCCTAGCTAGATATTCTGATTCCTGCACTGCTACATAGCATATTCATAATTATAATAGTGTCATCCCTCCCAAAAAAACCACCTGAAAAAATATTGCAATAATAGGTAGCAAAATATTAAACAAGGAAAGTGAAAGGCCTACGCAAAGATACAACTACCTGAATTATTGCTCCCAATAATGGCACCACAATTAGGACTCCTTTCAAGAATCTTAAAGGTCAGATTAGTACATGCCAGTATAAATATTCAGGGATCAAAGCATTTTTGGCCTTCTAACTCAAAAATAAAATAATAAAATACATTCAAAAGTGAACAAACAACGAGTACAGATCATAGAAAATAAGCATAATATTTTCCAAGCTTTCTTAGGTTTTCTGAAGGTTCTCTATTTACTTCTGAAAAGCAACAGAGAGGAAAAGATGGAAAGTAATGGATTATTGTGCTGTGCATTCCTGTCTAGAAAAGGATTTCTAGTGACAAGCTGGATATGGGACTATTCCTTAAGCTCCATCTGGAAAATGCAATCCCTTCAGTTTCCTCATTTTCTATACTTGGGAATTACTTACACTGCTCTCTTGTTGTCAAGATTAAGTTTCTGTTCACTGGCTCTCATCCCATTCATTTCCTTCCCCTGGTGTTATCTCACTTAGTTGAGATTTGAGAGATACAGCTGGGTGTCATCTACATATTGTGGTCAGTGTGATCAAAAGCAGCTGAAATTGGGGAGGGGGGAGGAATGACATGCTAAAGATAACATGTAGTCTTTGTATGACTTCTGTCCATGTGAAAGCAGGCATTTCCTGTTATAATTATATTCTTATTTAAGAGAGACAATGAAGTTCTTGTTTAATTTTCTGAGTACTGTATCCGGTAAGCTTTCCATGATATGGTATCAGCAGTCAGATTTTAAATCTGTGCCTTCCTAACATGAAAAAAGGAAATCCTTTTTCATGCTATAAACACAGACATTAGATTGTTCCAAGAAAAATGCATTACATGGTGGAAAATATCAGAATCCAGAGAACTTGTTATTGTGATTATTTTTTTAAGATAAAAATGTAGCAAATAAATGTTTCTTAAGCTATGTGTTATATACAGACACATTCACAAACACAAACCCTGAGCGTTGTCACTGATGATCCTACTACTATTTCCTGAAATTTGTGTTTTTGAAAAGAAGATTTTTGGCAATCATTACAGCTTAAATGAAATATCAAAAGAGGATGAATGTTGAACCAGCTATTAAGAATTTCTTTTTAAACATCTTATTCCAGAGAAGGATAAAATATGCCATTGTAAGCAGTCTCATACAAACCATTAGGTGTACAGTGTAGTAAATACATGGAAAAATTAAGTGGATTAATTGTTTATTAATTCATTCTATTTATTTTGCCTGATTCCAAAATGAGAATCTGTGTAGCTCACAATAACACAACAGAATAAAATAAATGTAATAAGAAGAAACTTAAAACAAAAACCATAGTAGAAAACAAGAAAAACAATAAGATGGTAAACCTGGGAACAACTCAAACATCCCACAACATTGAGTGGGAGAATCCAGCCACCCTATCCTAAGGCCTGGGAAAATAACTAGGTCTTTATGGTACTCTGGAATGCCAACAAGAAGAATCCCAGCATCATGATTTAAAAAAAAAATCTTATTTTTTTAGAGGGCAAGTGCTGAAACAGGAGGCATACTTCCTGAGTTCTTATATAGATAATATTTGATCAATGGAACTATCCTTTTGACTCAAATTGACCAAGCAGATACTGTATATGGAAGATAGACAGTCCCTCAAATAACTCTGCTGTATTTCAGGTGGGGCTTATAAAGTCATAATCAGGTTTTGAACTTCACTGAAGCAAGCTGGCAACTTGTCAAGCTCTCAAAGCAGTGGCATCCTGTGGACATACTCAAGTATATCCATCATTGCCCACAACTGGGCCAGTTGAAGCTTTCAAGTGATCTTCAAGGACAGGGCCATGTAAAAGCATATTGCAATAATCAAACATGAGGCATGGGCCAGAAGAGCTTCATGATCCAGAAGAAGTCATAACAGATATCATTTTTTTGCTGTTGTTGTTGTTGTCTGACCCATCGCGACCTCATGGATAACGTTCCTCCAGGCCTTCCTGTCCTCTACTATCACCCGGAGTTCATTTACATCAAACTCCACCTTAATGGAGTTTAATCAATCAAGTGACTTTTTGGGAAGGTCTGCTCATGTTCTTCCTGTGTCTAAAGTTACAGGGGAATGGAAAGACACTGAACTTCCCGCACACTTTGAAACTATTGCTAATAATAGTGTGTTACATCTATATACATATTTATATTTAATAATAATATAATCAATACAATACCAAAAGATGGGGGTTGTTTAGAAAAGAGCAACAAAGATGATTAGGGGAGCGCAGGCCAAACTGTACAATGAACAGTTGGCAGGAATTGGGTATGAGAAAGAGAAGGTGTAGGGCTGACATAATATCAATCTTCCAATATTTTATGGGCTGTCCCAGAGGATGGGGTCAATCTATTTTCCAAAGCATATGAGGGCAGAACAGAAAGTAACAGATGGAAGCTTAACCAATAGAGATCCAACTCAGAATTAAGGATAAATTTATGTCAACGAGAATAATCAATGGAACAGCTTGTGCGTGCTTCATTACTGGAGTTCTGTCTGAAAATGGTATGGGGTCTCCTTCTTGATGAGGAGGTTGGGCTAGAAGACTGCCAAGCTTCCTGCCAACTCTGTTATTCTGTATTGTGTGTACACTACCTGTCCCCTATTGTTCTGGATATATTTATTGTAAAGCACCCTTCTTTGTGTCACTTAGAAAATCATTGAGCACAGTTTTATTTCACCAACCCTTCAGTCCCTGTTAAACATTGGCATTCAGCTTGGGGGGAGCATTTGTATATGATTGTTGTCTTTAAATATTTTAGTGTATCATAGTCTGCTGAGATTATTCTTATTTGGGGAGGGAGACTATAAAAACTATACAATAAAATCAGTAAATATTTTGTTATTTAAAAAAACAAACAAATACAATGGAACTGAATCATAACGAGGCTTTATACCTTTATCCCCCATTTTATCCCAGTTTGCATTATAGGTTGGATATACACATACTCTACATCAGGAGTCACCAACTCCTGGTCCATGGACCAGTACCAGTCCATGGCCTGCCAGCAAGCGGGTTGGGCAAACAAGTGAAGCCCCATCAGTGGGATGTAGGCAGCATGTAAAACCATGCCCCATCCATCCACGGAAAAACCTCTCTCCACAGAAATGGTTCTTGGTGCCCAAAAATTGAGTGTCACTGCTCTACCTTATCCAGAAGTCATCTTTTTATTTAGCTGATTACTCTTTGACAAAGCATGAGGCAGGTAGTTAGATTTAATCTGAGAAATTGGTCTCTTCCCCTGCACATCCTTTATTGATCTGAATCAAGCTCAAATGTTCTGTGGTTACTTTTAACGTAAAAGAAAGGTGGGGGGAACTAGCTATTATATTAGTTATATTTTTAAAGAAAACAGTTTTCCCTGCTTCTGGGACAAAGAAAAAAATATTGCCCTCATTTCATTTTCCTAGCTTTTTTTTCAGATTAAAATTCACTAAGAAGGATCTATAAATTAAAATGGCTTATTCTGTATTTTTATAGAAGCATAGGTAATTCATATAAATATGAAAAATGTAATATTTTAATAGCAAGTAGTTAGCATTTTAATGAATTTTGATAGCATTAGAATATCTCCTCCAAGGGAGATGGGTGGTTAAGAAATATAAATTAAAAAAAATAAAAATATTAGAAATGTTTTATATATATTAAAACATCATTGGAATACAAAGCCCAGGTCTTCACTGGTAATATAAAAGTAGTCTTTGAGTTATGATCATAACGGAGCCTGCCTGTTACAGTCATAAGTTGTGACGATTATAAAGTGAGTTACCACATGGCTGGACCCGTTTCTACAACCTTTTTTTGTGACAGTTGTTTGTAAGGCAAACACTGCCATTGTTAATCACAACCATTGTTTGCTATGGGACGTTTTTGCCAAACACCAGAAGTAAACGGTTTCAACAAAGACATCCTAAGTCACACAACCAGTGCAAATGGCCATATGTGCGCACTAGTTGCCAAGTGGCCGAAATGTGATCACAAGACTATGGTGGAGGGTCTGACTGTTAGAACTTTAGAACCAAGTGTAATTACTTTTTGGAGGGGGTCTATTGTAACTTTGACAGTTGAGGACTTACACCTGTATAGGCTTTAAAGTCTTAAATGATGAAGACTGTAAAAATTAAACATTAATGTAAATCACCCTCTTGCTTCCTGTGGGGGCTATTTTTTTTTTAGGTTTTGTCTATTAAAAATGCCTCACGCAATGAAACTGGCTACTCTTCCACAGTCAGTTCCTATAATTTTGGACCATATTTATGTCTTTTAGATTCAAGTCAGTCAGAAAGTCCCAGCCAGCCAAGCGAAGCTGATATTAAGGACCAGCCTGAAAATGGTGAGTTTTGCCAAGCTTATGTCAATTTAGTCTGTATGTTTTTTTTAGGGAATTTCAACCACAGACCCCCAGGAGATGCCTTAGATATATTAGATATGCCCATTTTCTTTCAAATAGGGCAGGGCTGGGGAATCGTGTCCCCTTTATGACTTGTGGACTTCCACTTTGAAGCTGAAGTCCACAAGTCATAAAAGGGCCATAGTTCCTCACCCTTGAAATAAGCCCTGGGTAGTTCTGATCAGGCTGTTTATTTGAAGTTGCAAACAATGTGTGTGCGTACAAGTTTCCCACTTTTGCCACTTTTCTTTTTCATTGAGAAAAAGATGAAGAATTGAAAGGATAGTGGAAAAGATCAGAAGAATTTGGATTCCCTTGAATTTGGATTCAAGGCAAGTTCTAAAGAACAGTATCATGGTTCCTTTGATCACTGTGATTCAAGTAGGCAACAGAGCTGGATGGGACCATACCTAGTTAGTCTGGATTGTGTTTATTTTCTGCCTGGAAGTGGAGACTGCAAGGTGGTGAAGGACACAGGAAATCAGAGTGTCATTTTGGAATGGAGTCATTCCTATTGAGCAGATCTACCCCAGTTCTTAATGAGGGACAGATTCAGCAGTGTTCACCTTGTCTGTTGGAGTATAGACTATCTAGGGAGATTAATACCTTCACCAGTATAAATCACTGAAACATTCATCAGTGATATGCCTAATCAGCATTTGCACGGCCATGTCTCATGGAATTAAAGACATAAGAACATTTCTTAGTATTTGCAGAGCCACACCACCATACCACATTAAAAAAAGTGAAAGGAAAAATGTTACCTTAAAATTCTCAGTTATTGCCAAAAGAACAAATAATTCTGAGATTAAGGCCTTTAATACTTGGTCTTGAAGTATAGCATACAATTTCTTAGCTATAGCTCGCTTACTGTTAATCAGATTATTTTTTTTCATTTTACTGATGTTGGTTTAGGTGAGAAACAGTTAAAAAGAAATACGAAGTCCACCAACATTCTAAACAGTTATGATTTGGCAATAAAATGTTGATAATACATAGCTTTTAATAAAAAAGTGCACACATTTTTCAAAGAATTGGTTATATTTACATATAAACTTGAAAAGGGAATAGTATTCATTTGCCCAGCTGTTCTCCTGTGCTTGCTGATTTAATTGTGTATTAAAAAGGAGTTGTTTGCTTGAATATCTTCAGTATTCAAATCAAACATCTTAATAATTCCAAAGCATGTCCTAACTGTCTTCAAAAATGAAAGGTACCTTGTTCTTCCTAATAGAAAAAAGTATCAAACAATTTCTTACACTTGTTCATGGAATCTTTGTGATAATTGCACTGAGTTTGTTAATGTGGCATAAGTAGTCAATTATAGACTTATTTATTTGTAAAGATAAGGTTGGACAGTATGTCTAGGTTGATAATTCAAAGGAATATCTGAAAAAAACAGAATGATCAAGTGAAATCTAAGTGGGTCTAAATCGTAGCACGAAGCTTATTTCAGTGGAATTTAAATTTGTGCTTTAGTGTCATTCTTGGTATCAATGTAATTTACAATATGTTTAACTTTGGATAGATGGAACTTTTCAAAGCAGGCTATATAGAATTCAAATACATTAAACCTGGTTCTAGTTTTGCAATAATAGAAAAGTGAAAAAAAATGACACTCCATTCCTCAAATGCTAGATAGAAGAAATTGAATAAGCAGCCTAGAAAAAGTGTACTCAACGAGAAAGAAAACATATGGAAAAATATACTGTACGGGGATAACCTCCATTTATACTGCAGGTATACACAGAGTTATCCATTGTAAATACAGATTGGAATCATGAAGATGGTTGTTTTGGTGGGGAAGAGTTAAAAAAAATTCTCTGCCAATAGAAGTTTTTCAGCTCAGGACAAATCTTCTTTTCCCACTAGTACATGATCCTTTTAGTTTCTTTAGATGAAGAGAAGATTTTGTGTTATATGTTCTATTTAAAGACTTGCACTTAACATTTAGACGTGATATCAAAGAGTTGTTAACATAATAACAGAGTTGGAAGGATCCTGGAAGGTTAGCTAATCTAACCCCATACTCCAGCAGGAGATCCTGCAGGAGATTCCAGACAACTGGCTGTCCAATCTTTTCTTGAAAACTCCATGGAGCACCCATAACTACTGGTTAATTGTTCTCACTGTCAGGAAATTTCTCCTTAGTTCCAGATTGGTGCTCTCCTTGATTGGTTTCCATCCATTGCTTCTTGTTTTGCCTTCAGATTCTTGGAGAATAGGTTGACCCCTTTTCTTTGTAGCAGCCCCTCAAGTATTTTGCATATATTTAAATGTTTACATAATTTAAATATATAAATATGTTACAGATTTGGATTATGTAGAAAGCCAGTAGTTTAGATCCTCGTATAATGCCATTACTTTGAAACTGACATTAAAACTAGGCTATTGTAATAATGTAATAATAAAACTGAGAATGGAATAATAAAACCATATCTAGCATTCATTTGCCTTTACTGAGAACCCAGTATATCAGTAAAGAAGAAGACATGTAGAAAGGTTGTTAATTTAAGCAGTAATTTTAACAGGAGTTAAAAGGTGTTGATATTAATCGTATTCCCATGAAAGAAAGTGCATTATATATCATTCTTTCTAAATTACTTTACAAGTGGGAGCTATTAGCTTTTTGTCCAATCTTTTTAATTTTAGGAGATTTGTTTCCCAGGAGTGGTCTTATGCCTGTTAAATTAATTCTGTGTTTTGCACTAGATAAGGGAACAAATTTTGCTTATAGCAGATTAATAATAATGCTTGTAGGAGGAACAATAATTTATTACATTTATATACCATCCCAGCAACTCTGAACTTTACAGAAATCTAGTCTGAGGGGAAATGGGTAGGCACAAATGCTACTGCCAGTTGTTTTTTTTTTCATGTATAGAATAACTGGAAAACTTTTGCTGACACAATTTCTGGTTGATTTCCAAATAAAATTATTCATTGTTTGAAAAAGTTGGAAATTTGAAAGACTGGATTGTGACCATTTTTTAAAATATTGTGATTGGACAGTGGAAAAATACAGTAAACTTCTTGTTTGAAACTCAAATTTACTCCAATTGGTCATAGATCCCATTGTCTTCAGTGAAACTTACATACATTAGGTTGAATATATTGATCCATAGTCATGGTTTGTTTTGTTGATCTCATCACAATTGGGCTGAGCTCATATATGAGATCATAAACTATGGTTTACAAACCACAAGAGTTCACATAGGTCTCTTAGTCAAATTCAGATAAACCATATTAGTGTCAGCTTTGAAATTCAGCTACCAACATAATGGGAAGTGGGGTGGAGGAGTTGACAAGTTCAAGGTTATTCTGTATGTCGTACTAAGAAATTCCAGTTGCAGTTAATTTGTTCTCGTGATTTATGAACTGTAGAAGTGGGAGGAGAAAAAGGTGGATTCTGTGTAGCGCGCGTGAAAATTATTTCACTTTGGGAAATGTCTTAGACATACCAGATCTGTTTCTAATAAATCAATTGGAGAGAATATGTCTCGGAGTGATGGATATCATGGATACTTTCTGGATGCCTTACATTTATTTCCCAAAGTCCACTTTTATTTTTTGAAGGGGCTTGGCTGGTCCCCTGAAGGTCTTTTCCCATAAATGGAAAAAGATCAACAATCAGCTGAAGTTGGAGAGCTGCAGGAGGGGGACGTGTGGGGGCCCTCCCTCCAGACCATTAACTGGATCGGACAGCCCTTGTTTGGAGGAGATGCTGGATGCTTTCAGAATGGCAGTAGATGAAAGAGATTTGGGAGCTATACCGAAGCGTTTCAACTCAAGAAGTTGTTATAACCCAGGTGTAACCTAGCTGTCTGAAGAGAAATCTTTTTCCAGTCCCAGGCATATTACTATTCTGCCAGATTGGAGGGAAGAGAGACAATTGGGGTCAGAAATCTCTCAAGAAGACAAACCCAAGATTTATCCAGGGAGTCCATCAGAGGCAGATTTACATCAACAGTTCCAGAATCTAAAGGTGACAGGCTTGGTCTCACAGTCTGTTTGGATGGGTGGAAGCTTGAGACCAGTTCACTTAGAAGCATCAACTGACAGAGGTATGTTGCAGCCTCTGAGGCAATCCCCTCATTTTCAAAAAGGAATTTTGTCCCCTACAGAGAGTATCCCTCCAGGGTGGGGATTTTATCCAGGCCAGGGGTGGATTCAGTGCCAATGGCAGCCAGCACCAACACAGCCCTGGTCTGAAGGGGGGTTGCCCAGACAACAGACATCAGCCACATTCCCTCCACCCTACCAGGGAACCAGGCCACACCCATCTTCCTCCTGGCAACCACAAATGCAACCCCAACCTGCAGTGAGGCCACAGGGACCCCTATTCCAGAGAGGCACCACCCAGCCAGGCTTCAGGGGGCCTACCCAGCCTATGTATGCCACCCGGCTGGTTCCCTTCATTCCAGTTCAACCTGCAGGGGCCTGGCAGGTGCCACCTCCCCAACCATGACCCAGGCCAGACCAAATACTCTTTAAGGCTGTATTCAATGGCCGCTGTGAACATTTCAATTACTTCCTCACTCAAATCCGATTCCATATAGAACAATTTGGAGATCAATATGCTACAGAGTGCGATTTGGTTACGGCCATAACAGATGGGATGAATGAAGGGGATGCTTCAGACTGAGTGGCCCAACTACACAACGAACAAGCCCCTGAATTACACAATGTAAGCTTATTTATTCGATTATTAAGACTCAGATTTGAAAATCCAGACAGGGTAGCAGAGAATGAAGAGAAGTTAATGGAAATGAAGCAAGGCAAGCGACTCTTGTCAGAATTTATTTGGGACTTTAGAAGGGTCACAAGCTACCTCATGGATTGGCCTGAAAGAATGACTTTACACTACTTTAAGAACGCCATTGATCCAGAAGTAAAGAAGGCCTGTGAAATTAGGGGAATCTCAGAGACCTTACAATCATGGTATGCCGCCTCCCTCAGCTTAGATCGCAGCAGCAACCCACACAGGAAACCCCTTCCGGCAGCCCAACCTAAGAGAATTGTGGCTAGGAGACCGCCAACCGGACCAGCCAAAACTTCTCGTACCCGACCCACAGGGGGCTGAAATGTTACCGCTTTGGCCAAGCTGGCCATAGAGCAGCAGAATGTCTGGCCCCTGCTCCTGTACCACAAGTACCGCAGTCAAAGTCTAATCCAGCTGTTAGAGGTTGGAAGAATCAAGGAAGACCTCTGGGCATTGGCGGGTTCACCAAACACAGCTGGGAAAGCCCCCTCTGCACAGATGGGAGCAATGGACCACCAGACCGACACCATGTCCCCGAGAACCCGACCTACGAAGACGACTCAATGGTGAGTGATCCCATCATACCTTTTACAGTCAAGGTCAAGTTAGTGGTACCAAACATGGGGGAGGCTGGGGAGTTAGAAGCTGTCATTGATACTGGGTGTTCTAGATGTCTTATCGGACTCCCTATCATTGAACAATTGGGCATAAACACTAACCCGCTAAAATGTCCAATCAGATTTGAGCAAGTAGGTGGAAATTTAATTGGGGGGACCCCAGCCACCCAAATGACAGAATTGATCAAGATGGAATTAGGGCCCCATTGCGAACTCATACGCTTCATAGTGGCCCCCAAGATGTCAGAATCAATCATACTGGGACTTGCTTGGCTAGACAAATGGGCCCCGACGATCAAATGGGAGGATGGATTCAGAGAAATCCTCATTGCACGGGCCCATTGCCCCTCTTCCCCACTACAAAACCATCAGTCAGCTTGAACCCAGAGCCTGAGCCAGCATCCATAGCATCCCACCTTCTCCCAGATAACCCCCAGATACCCAACCAATACAAAGACTTGACTGAAGCATTCAGTGAAGAAGAGTGTAATGTTTTACCTCCCCATTGAGCCACTGATTGTGCCATAGAATTAGAGCCCGGGGCAAAATTACCAAAACCAAAGATTTACTCAATAACGCCTGCTGAAATGACTGAATTAAGGAAATACATTGGTAGCAATTTGGAATGAGGGTTTATTGAGCCTGCCAAATCAAGATTAGCTGCCCCTGTGTTGTTCAAGGAGAAGAAAGATGGCCGTGAATGCCGTATGCATCAAAAACATGTATCCTCTCCCCCTTATGAAGGACTTATTGAACCACCTGTTGAAGGGCAAGGTATTCACCAAGCTAGATTTCAGGGAAGCTTACTACCGGGTCCGCATCAAAAAGGGAGATGAGTGGAAAACAGCTTATAACTGCCCTCTGGGTAGCTTCCAATTCAAAGTCATGCCTTTCAGACCTCAGGGGGCTCCTGCAGTGTTTATGCAACTCATCAGTGAGGTGCTACACCTGCACCTTTACCGGGACGTCCTCATATACCTGGTTGACATCCTTATCTTCAGCGAAACCATGGAAGAATATATTAAATTGGTCCAACAAGTCCTAGAAAAACTTCTAGCTGCCAAATTATATGTGAAACTATCAAAATGCGAATTCCATAAAGAGTCGTTGGACTATTTAGGCTACCGAATATCCAACCTGGGGATTGAAATGGACCCCGGAAAGGTGAAAGCGGTGCTGGACTGGCAACCCACCAAAACCCGAAAGCAACTTCAAAGTTTCTTGGGGTTCGCCAACTTCTAAAGACAATTCATTCCGTCATTTGCTGAAGTTGTCCTCCCGTTAACGGAGCTATTAAAAATGGGCCCATCACCCACCAAACCTAAGCTGAGTCAACACCTGGCTTGGACTATGGACTGTCAGAAAGCTTTCAAGACCTTAAAACACCTCTTTGCAGCTGAGCCCATCCTCCAACACCCAGACGCGACCAAACCGTTTATTGTCCAAATGGATTCAAGCGATGTAGCAGTGGCAGCCATTTTGCTGCAAAAAGACTCTCAAGGCTGAGTGATGCCTTGTGCTTATGTGTCCAAAAAGCTGACAGACACAGAGCAAAGGTGGGCGGTCTGGGAGAAAGAAGCATTCACCATATGATGGACTTTATTGACTTGGAGGCATTTTTTAGAAGGAGCACCAGAGGGCTTTGAGGCATGGACTGATCATAAGAACCTCGAGGCTCTAAAGACCCCTAGGAGATTATCACACAAACAAATCTGCTGGGCCCAATATTTCAAGTGATTCAACTTCAATATTAAGTATATCCCCGGAGGGAAAAACGTACTGGTGGACGCTCTGTCCAGAAAACCTCAGTTTGACAGCAACTGAGAGGAAATAATATAAGCTTTAATTTCAGAAGCTCAATCGGCAGGCCAAGTGACCACACGAGCCCAAGCCAACCGCAACCCCAAACGCCTGGAAGATAAGCTGACCGCAGAATTGAAAACGGCCCTATTGACAGATCCTTGGTTCCTGGACCATCAAGCGGAGTTGACAATGAATGATGGACTAGCTTGGAAATGGACTAAGCTTTATGTACCCACAACCCTAAGACTACTGGTACTAAAGCATAGCCACGACTCATGGCTGAGAGGCACTTCGGATTCTTAAAAACCCTACATTTACTGAGAAGAGAGTTCTGGTGGCCAAAAATGAAACCTGATGTCGAGGACTATCTAAAAAGTTGCTCAATTTGTGCCACAATGAAACACAGAACTGGAAAAACCCCTGGCCTCCTGCAACAAGTTGCTGAACCAACCCAACCTTGGGAAGAGATCGCAATGGACTTTATTGTTGAATTACCTAAGAGTGAAGGGAATACGATTATTTGGACTATAATTGACTTATTCTCTAAACAGGCCCATTTTATAGCCTGCAAAGGACTTCCATCTGCAAAAAAACTTGCAAAGCTGTTCATAAAACGTATCTATAGACTACATGGAGTACCTCATAGAATAATATCAGACAGAGGGGTACAATTTACTGCAAAATTTTGGAGGGAATTCCTGAAATTCATTGGTTTCTCTCAAGGATTGTCCTCAGCTTTCCATCCTGCTTGTAACAGAGCAGCGGAGAGTGCTAACACCATGATTGAACAATACATTAGATGCTATGTAATTTATCAACAAGAAAATTGGGCTGAGTTATTACCTTTTGCAGAAGTTGCTTACGATAATGCAGTACATAGCAGCACAGGATTGACTCCATTCCAAATCAACACTGGAATGGATTTTGTCATGATGCCAGAGTTACCTAGACAACCCACATCCATGTGGGGAAATAGAAAAAAAGCTTTGACCAAAGATGCAAAAAATTATAAAAAACAGGCAGATAAACATAGATCCCTTCAACCACCTTTTAAAGTAGGAGACAAAGTATATTTGTCAATCAAGTATCTTAGGTTGAAACTGCCCAGTAAAAAGCTGGGTCCAAAATTCTTGGGTCCATTCCCAATTTCAAAGATAATCAATCCGGTCACTGTCCAATTAAATCTTCCTCGACTATTGGGGAAAATTCATTCAGTGTTCCATTGTAGTTTACTAAAACTAGCTACTACATCGATGATAAGACCACTGCCTATTGCTCCCCCTAAACCATTAATGGTACAGGGGGAAACACATTATGAAATTCAAAAAAATTCTTGATTCTAAATTACACCGTGGCCGATTGCAATATTTGGTCTTATGGAAAGGATACCCCCTCTCAGATGCTACTTGGGTGAGGAGTTGGGATGTTCATGCTGATCAATTGGTTAACCAATTCCATGAGGATTTTTCCCACAAACCAAAGGGTCCTTGTGGAGGGTTGAGAGGGGGTTAAGGACAATGTTTTAACCCCTGTATCTGTTTTGTGTTTTGTTTTCTTTTAGGAGGAGGAGTTTTCAAGGGGGGACGCCTGTCAGTTTTGAAATACAGCTGCCAACATAATGGGAAGGGGGGGTGGAGGAGTTGACAAGTTCAAGGTTATTCTGTATGTTGTACTAAGAAATTCCAGTTGCAGTTAATTGGTTCTCGTGATTTATGAAGGAGAGGGGGAGAAAAAGGTGGATTCTGTGTAGCTCGCAAAAATTCTTTCACTTTGGGAAATGCCTTAGACATACCAGATCTGTTTCTAATAAATCAATTGGAGAGAATATGTCTCAGAGTGATTGATATCATGGATACTTTCTGGATGCCTTAAAGTTAATTCCAAAGTCATGATATATTTACTTTGTAGACATTCGTCAGTAAAAGTGCCGTAACAATGGTTGTAAATGCCTGCAAAACCAAGTCACATATAGCTTTGCTATAACTCGTTCAATGCATGTTGATAGTATAATTACATCCTGTTCAATGTTGCCTAACACTTTCAAGGTATCTCATTTTAGTATCCCTTCTAAAAGTCACAGTTAAAGAATCTGCTGGCAATTACCTTATTTATCATCGTAGGTCAGCTTGGTTTACAATATTTAAATTGCAGTTCAAGGAGTATAAAAGAAAGACATTATCTGATGTTGAAAAAAGAAGCTGAAAGAAAAAATTCATACTTTCAAAGTTAGGAAGGTAAGTAGGCAGACTGGAACGCCTCCCACACAGGATTATGGTTCAAAACAGGATTAATCACCAAGGTCAGATGTAATTATCATAGCTTTTGGGAAGGCACATATTTCCAAAATGATATGAAAGAAGTGCTTCCAAGCTCATGTGACTGCAACCACAATACTTGTCTTCTAGTTGTTAAGGTTGTGTGAAACCAAAAAATAAAAAATAAAATAAAAGGTTCCATATACTTGAAGTCTCAGGCTAAAGCAGATACTTTTTTTTTCTTTTTGTGGATTCACACAGAAGCCTAAAAAGGGGAGGAGAGGGCTATTTTAATGAATAGCAGTTCAGTGCTATGTTTATAGGCAAGTCTACAGCCCTTCTTCACAGTCATGTTCAAAGTATGGCCTAGTAACTTTCCAGTAAAATGTGTTGGTATAAACATGAGGCATGGCACTTTCCTTTTTCATTTCATGCTTGAGAGAAGACTAAAAGCGTCATTCTGGAGTCATTCCGCAAAGTTTTCTCCACTTCGAGTTATGTAACTTTGTTTTATTCTAATTGGAATGGCTTCAAATATATCACACTAAAATCAGGAAGAGGAAGAACAAATTCTTATCAAAGAACATTAATGATTTCCTATTCCATAAACAAGATACTTTGTTTTACTGCATGGTGTAGTATTCCTATCAAAATACTCAGGGTGTGATACTGGAGAAGAATTAATAAGCTGTAGACTTATAACACGTTGCAGTGAACATATTCAACTGTTTCACTGTTTTTCCAGAATGAAACATTCTGGAATATCTGTTTAACTGAAATTCAGATTATCTAAAAGATGCCAGACAGAAAGAGGCACGTGTGCTGGAAATACACACAGAAGTAATCTCCTGATTCCAGCCAGAGAAAGAAGATATTAGACTGGCTAAATGAAACATCATCCTGGTTTCTTAGTGTCAAGCTACATATTTTACTAAGTGGCTTTGTACACTTAGCATAACTAACTCAGACTTTGCCTCATGGGCAACACATCATTCTTAAGCAGCAGGTAGACTCATCCCCACCCTTCCTAATTTTAATCCCTCAGCTTTTAGACTGTGTGTGGGAAAAAATATAGAATTTATAAAACCAGTCTGTTTTTCTGCGGCTGCTCTGTGTCTTTGTTACTGTCTCAGGAGTAGGAAAAAGTATTATTCTCCCCAGTGTCTAGGGCTAGGCTGTTTTGATCTACTTTGGTTGACTGGGCTTTTATATTCATACAACACAATAGTTCGCTTTGACCAGTTACACATGTTACAGCATGAACATAGCCAGTTGTTTAGCATTGAGTAATTCTTTGTTTTATCCTGTCCTTCATATCTATATCTTTAACAAGATTATCTCTTTCCATTGTTATCCAAAGCAACTGTGCCACTGGAGCCTAGAATGTTAAGCAAAAGCTCCTATTACATCAGTGAGCAATAAGTATCTGGATGAATATTTACTTGGCATATGGCATACAATGTCAGGGAAATCTACACATGTTAGACATGCAATGCAGTCTTGATAGTCTAGAATCCTAATTCATTCTGTTCAGTGCACATGCACCTATCCTTGGTGCACCTCGGGGTGTGAACTAGTTTTGTACCAGGTCACTAGTGGCACTCTGGTTGCTGGCTTATCCTGTCTCGCCTCGTGTTGAAATGCTTTGCAACCAGCCATATGTATCCCCAGATTCCACTCTCCTCTCACATGAACACAGTTAGGGTTTTCCCCCCACATACCATTTATTTACTTGCAATATTTCATGCTTTCAAACTACTGGGTGGGCAGGAGCTAGCGATCAAGCGACAGGACCTCCCTTCATCACACAGAACTGAGTTCAAACCCCCAGGATGCAGTCCATTTCTGGCCGGCAGTTCCAGCATTATTAAGCCTCTGCGCCATTGCGTCCCTTCTGGATGAATAATCTGGATGGAATATATTCAGCAAATGTCTAGTGAGGATATGCAGCTGTAACACTGATATTATAATTTATGTCTTACCATTGTAGAAAGGCTTGTGCGATTTTTCCATAATTCACCTTTAGTTGAAATTTCTTGGTTTCATGTGGCTTCTCATGATATAAACTATGGGATAAACTTGCTTGGTAAGAATAAATTGGAATATTAAACATAACATTTATTCCATCTGGCATCTATAAAGATTGAATTCTTGTATCTTACAAACTGTTTCTGGTCCAAGTTTAGAATTAAAAGTCATTGGCCATTGTCACAACTGCTTATTATAGGAGTGCCTTTCATGGAAATAATGCACATTATTATATTATATTTTTAAACAGCGTTTTGGAATTCATATAAGTACAACTCTTTTCTTCCCTTTGTTAAAGCAACCATCTTTTTCAAATTTCTCTGTGAGCCTTATAAAAATACATGGTTCCATTTAAATTAGATAATCTTAAGCCAATTCCTTAAAATATTCCCAATGTATTTCATGCTCACAGAAAAGTTGTCCTGCCTAGCAAAGGGAGGGAGGACGGAGGGAGGGAGGGAGGGAGGACAGAGGGAGGGAGGGTGGAGGGAGGGAGGGAGGGAGGGAGAGATAGGTCAACTTAATGACTAGCAGAGAGGAGTTGAGCTTTCAAGAAGTCCAAAGCATTTCTTCTAAATCAGCGTTTCTCAACCATAGCTCCTTGAAGATGGATGGACTTCAACTCTCAGAATTGAAGTCTACCCATCTTCAAGAGGCCAAAGTTGAAAAACACTGTTCTAAATCGTTCTTAAAGTATGCACACCTTGTTCTGTGAATTAATTTTACTTTTGCAAATATGCAAGTGTCCCCGTATATATGTATGCAAGTTATGAACAGTACGAGTTTTCTTAATGAATTTAAAAGATGTAATCTTAGTTACTAAAAACATACCATCTCAATGAAACCATCTTACAGTACCATTTATATATAGTACATATGCAGGTTTTTTTTTTTGAGAAATATGTCTCTTTGGTATTAATGATACTGTGGTATATGTAAATATAGAACTACAGTGCAATTTTTTAAAAAATTACATTTATATACTGCACTTCTCCAAAGACTCAGGGCGGCTTACAATTTTTGGGATACAACCCAGTGTGCTCAGCAATAGCCTTCATTCCATTGTATATGCCTGCTTATTACTAAGTGGCATTTTTACAAAGTCAGCTTATTGCCCCCAACAATCTTGGGTCCTCAATTTACCTACCCCGAGAGGATGGAAGGCTGAGTCAACCTTGAGCCTGGTGGGATTCGAGCCTACAGTAATTGTAGGCAGCTGGAACTTAAATGCAGGCATTTAACAACCTGAGCCACCAAGGCATATCTAATAAGAAATGCATTTAATTGAGTTCAATGGCACTTATACCCAATAAGATATCAACCTTAGCACAGAACCTATCATCACTGCCATTGTTTTGTGAATTCCCTGTTATAGATATGGAACGTGGTTGATTGTCAACTCAAAGTAAAGGTCAATCCAATTCACAGTCAGTTCTCAAGACACAATTAAGGCCAAGTGTGAAGGTTGCTTCATCAGTGACCTCTATAAATTTCAAGATTTGCCAGTTGATGAAGGACTACATATTCCACAGTTGTTAACCATTAGTCCCCACAGCAGAATATACTGAGAAAGAAGGAAAAGGACTCAATCAAGCAAGACTCATATAAAGTACTGAAATATGAAGCAAATACTTTGGGTTTGACAACATTGCTCAATATTAGTGATTCCAGCAAGTGAGACAGAAAAGGAAATGCAAATGTCTACCTTTCTGGTTGCAGCAAACAGAATTGAATGAACATATAGTATAGGGGTGTCAAACTGGCGGTCCACGGGTAGGATGTATCACATGCATGACACTGAGAGTTTGACACCCGCGATATAGTATATTCTTGCTCTTCTGGCATTCAAAATGACAACAGTAAAGAAAGCGTGTTAATAGCTTCTCCTTCTTGATCTCCCTGCCTACCCAGGTCATCTGTGAGGAAAAGGTTAAAAAAAATCAAGAAGGTGACTGCTGAAACATGTCTACCATTTTGCCATTTTTAATTCCTTTCCTCCAGTGTCCCTGCTTCCTATCTTGGGGAATCTTTACAGAATTTTGTCAGACTCCAATTGCAGGTAGTCCTCAACTTATGACCACAACTGAGCCCCACATTTATGTTGCTAAGTGAAACATTTCTTGAGTTTTGCCTCATTTTATGACTTTTCTTCCCACATTTGTTAAGTGAATTACTGCAGTGGTTAAATGAGTAACCCAGTGATTAAGTGAAACTGGCTTCCCCATTTACTTCGCTTGTCAGAAGGTCACAAAAAGGGATCACATGATTGCGGGACACTGCAACCGTCATAAATATGGATCACTTGCCATGCATCCAAATGTAAATCACATGACCCTGGGGAATGCTGCGATGGTCATAAGTGTGAAAAATGCCTTTTTTAATACTTTAAAAAAATCTCACCCATTTAGTTGTTGTCAGGAGGTACAAATTTCAAACATGCTGTCAAAACAAGCACATTAGATCTCTGGCATTAATAAAGGCAGCCTTTTTTTCAAACTGAAAAAAATTAAAGCTGTTTTAAGGAGCAGCTCAATTAAAGAATGTATATAAGAGAAAGTTATAGAAAGAAAATCAGTTTGCATAAAATCTCGTCACTAGAGCCAAGAGTAAGTCAGGTTATGGCCCAGTGGAAAAGGCCTAATGAGATCATTGATGGCATAGTGGGCTGCTCAGTTTACTTCCTGAGAGGATCTAAATCTCCATCTGCTAATGATTATTAATTTCTAGGTTAGCTATGTTTATTCTATTTCTATTTTATCATTTCACATGGTGGTTAGATACTGGTTATCTTACAGAAAGAAATTTCTTGTGGAAAAGGCTTTATTGCATAGAATATCCAGTGGAATTTCTAGCTTGTTATACTTGTCATCCAGATCTTCTAGAAAAAGTGTTGTTTCTTGCACACATTTTTCGGTTACTGCTGTTTTTTAATGTGCAGATCTATTTGCATATCTATGTTGTCATAGTGGTGGCTGTTTTAATAT
Organism: Naja naja; assembly: GCA_009733165.1. Classification (NCBI taxonomy): domain Eukaryota; kingdom Metazoa; phylum Chordata; class Lepidosauria; order Squamata; family Elapidae; genus Naja; species Naja naja. The sequence goes on from CM019150.1 coordinate 73,451,191, forward strand.
ACTGTTAAAACCTCTGCTATTTGAGGATTTTCAGTCTAATTGGCACTACTCTGATTTTCTTTTAATACCTTATTTTTTCTGTCATTCAAAAAACCAAAACAACGGGATTGTCGAATTACCAGATTCCCTTTACTTTTTCCAACCATTCAGATATCTTACTCATCTAATGTCTTGAGGCAATTTAAAGTATTTATGCTGGTTCTTATTAATATTTTACAGCTTTAGGGGTAAATGTTATAATATCCCTATGAGAAACATAGGGATATCAGAAGAAAGGCTGAGATCCTGATTAACTTTCCTCTTTTTTACTCATTTTATTGAGATAGCAACGTTATTCATATCACTCCATTATTACCAGTTCCCGTTTAAAGAGCTGCTCCGCCTCCGCCTCTTTCCTTCTCAGCGCGCCAATTACAAAAGTGTTAATGGTTATTATTTATTTATATTATTAGACTTGTATGCTGCCCTCTCTCCCTAAGGACTCAGGGTGGCGAACAGTAAAAGAAACCCAGTACAAATTACAATAAAAACCATTAAACAAATACAAGCCTAATCAGTATTATACAAAATTTAAAATTAATTAAAACAAATACTAAAAACCAACCCGCACCCCCCGAGGTCAATCCAGACCAGCCTGTTGGAACAGCCAGGTCTTCAGGTCCCGGCGGAAGGAGCAGAGATCAGGGGCCAAGCGGAGGTCCACGGGGAGTTGGTTCCACAGGGTGGGTGCTCCCACAGAGAAGGCCCTACCCCTGGGCACCGCCAGTCGACAATGCCTAACCGATGGTACCCCAAGGAGGCCCTGCCTGTGGGAGCGTACTGGGTGATCAGAATGTGATGCTGGCAGGAGGCGTTCCCACAAGTACCCTGGACCCAAGCCATGTAGGACTTTGTAAGTTGTTACTAACACCTCTGAATTCAGAGCTTGAAATTTTTTATATATCCAACTAAAGTGGGTTTTTTTCCCTTTGTTGTCTCATTATTTTAGACCGGGGTGGCAAACTCATGGCCTGAAGCCCGGATGCATCATGTCCCTGTCCCCCCCGTCTCCCCATTTAGCGAAGGAGAAAAAAAGTCCCAATATATCACATGATGATGCTGTGATGACGCTAGTTTGACACCCATGTTTTAGACCATAATGTAATCACCATAATAAAGATTTGATTGGTTGATTGATGAAATTGGATGCAGTTACTTTATACATTCACAATATTAGAAATGAATTTTTCTGATATTGTGTATGTGTACCTTTTTATGGTTTGCAACCAAATTATCATGTATATTTCCATGACAAATGGTTTGAGTTCAAGGGGAGAAGTAAAATAGGAAAATAGGTAAATGGATTGATGATGATGATGATAATAATAATAATAATAATAATAATAATAATAATAATAATAATAATAAAAATTAAACTTATATGCCGCCCAACTCCCAAAGGACTCCGGGCGGCTCACAGCAAAAAGAAAAAAAAACAACTAAGTACATTATAAAAATTTTTAAAACAGTTTAAAAAAACAGCAAACAACAGGAGGGCCGGATCTCGCTAGATCTCAGTCACAAGATCAACAGCCCCATGCCTGCCGGAAAAGCCAGGTTTTAACTGCTTTACGGAAGGTCAGTAGGGTGGAGGCAGTCCGGACCTCAGGAGGTAGCTGGTTCCAGAGAGCCGGAGCAGCCACAGAGAAGGCCCTCTCCCGCGGGCCCTCCAGCCGGTACTGTTTAGCTGACGGAACCCGGAGGAGACTGACTCTGTGGGATCTTACCGGCCGCAGGGAGATGCAGGGTAGGAGACAATTCTGGAGATAACCTGGTCCTGAGCCATATAGGGCTTTATAGGTAATGACCAACACCTTGAAGAGAGACTAAAAAACTCAAACACAAAAATGAATCTAAATTAGTCTTAAAATGTGAAGAGGTTTAAATGCTATTCTGTAATCCTCACTTTATCAACTCATGTACTAAAATTAAGATGATACAGAGTAAAGTAACTGGCACAGGGAACATTTAATGTTTAGAATAAATTATATAAGCTCATATCTGCTGTTTTGCTTCCTCTCCCACTAACATGAAATAGATTGAAAAAGCTTGGAAACCAGAGAGCTTGAAGTAATGATGCAATTGGGATGGCAACTATAATGCAGACACAGAGAAATTCAGAGCAAATCCAGTAAAACATCAGCTAGGGGTTATATATAGCCTACACAATGACACCAAAGAAGGGTCAGGTTTTCATCATTATATTGTCTACAAGGCACTATCCAAGGAATTTTTTTAAGCAGAAATAGTTTCGTGCTTGGGATAATGCATTCCTATTTATTAGGCTTTACATAAATAAAATTGTTTGCATTTGCTGCGTCTTGAATTCATATTGGCTACAGTGCAGATGTGGAGAGCTCCTAAAACTTTGTCATAATTACTTGAACAGATTTCAAATGTTGCTGCCTCAGGACACAAGTGGGGTGCTTAGACATGTGGAAACTACAGTTGATCTTCCAAATATTTCTGAAAGAGAAGCTGTTCGTGCCACTTCTATTGTTCCTTTCAACATGTATTGTTTCATGAGACTATAAAATGCAAAGGTGGTTTTTACATTCCTCTATCAAAACACATGTGCAATAATAATTCATAACTATTAACATGGAAATGCATGAAGTTTGAAGCCAATTGAGTTGCCCATCCAACTCAAAATAGATGCAGCTAGTTCTCAACTTATGACCAGTCATTTAACTTCTTTTGGCTGTAGTAAATCATTGCAAAAATGTGGGCACTCGATTGCCTTACCTCACCAGAAGATATTTTATATGAATGTTAATAGACGGCTTGAGTGCTTTACTGTTGCAACACTAAAGAATTTTGGAAGTTAAATATTAATGAGATATTAATGTCAACAACTACTAAAAATGAAGAATTAAAATGCTCAGGAATGCAGCTAAACAATCCTTTCAGACAGATTTCAGGGTCATTTAGTTCAAATCTCAAACACATAAGAACTCAATAACAAAGAAAGATCTAAAATTGGAACATGAAGGCTTTGTTGTTGATTTACTATCTAGCACTGATTAACATGAGGCATATTTCTGTACTATAATGATGTGCAAAGTGGATAAATTTATCTCCAGAACTTTGTTTTTCTCCCAGACAAGCCGGTTTAATTTTGGTTTGGGGTAGATTCTTCACATTTCTGCTTGTGCCAAGGGTAACCAATATAATGTGATAATATTTAGATGCTTGTCTCTTGATTTTTATATCACAGCATAACCCCTGGCAGTTTTGGGTGAAAATGTGCTCTGTAGTGTACTGTACTGTAGACATGGTATACTGAGTCTTTCTCCCATCCTGTTTCAGCTATGTAATTCTAAATATGTAGAGAAGATGTAAACATTTTTAAGCAATTTGTTTCTATCATTTTTGTACAGGGCACCAAGGAGGCTTTGTAATGTATTTTTTGTAAATTTTCTTGTAGTTCTTCTTGTTTTGCTTGTAAAACAGCAAAAACACAATGCTAATTTTTAGACTCTGCGCATGTCCAAGATGGCGATTAGCAGCTAGCGATGGTCTCTCCTGTGGAGGTAGCCGGCTTTTCTGTCCCTGGGGGCGTTTGGAGGCTTGTATTCCCCCCGAAAACTCACGAAACTCCCAGCGGAACATCCAAGGAGTCAGGTGGGGCAGGAACGATCCAGCCCCATTGGGAGAATTGCGCATATTAAACGCAATGATCTCTGGCGTGGGCTTGCGGCCGGAATGACGGGGGCGAAATTACGAGCGCCGCCCCAGAAGCGGCGACTTCGCCAGCAACCAGCCCACTCTCAGAGGCCTCCGGAAGCAGTGGGCAGGCATTTTTGGTGTCCACAGCTGCTATAACATCTATAACGAACTTGTGTTTCGTTCTGGTCCCAGAGTCACTGGGAGCAGCGGCAGAGGCCTTAGCGGTTGGAACATCTTGCGGGCCTGGCGAATTACATCTTGGCTGGGGGGTTGGTTGAAGGTCGCGGCCCTGGCTACGATGGCTGTACCCCCCGCAGCTGGGGTGGACAGGATATGGCTTTTGTTGGCTAGGACCCTGCTCTGGTGGCAACGGTGGCAACGGTGGTCACAGCATTGGTGTGGACCCAGGGCCAGTGTGGTTGCTGGAACCGGGCGTGGATGTTGGAGGTGAGCCCGGAGGCTGCCCCTGGCCGGGAGGTAGGCACCGATGAAGGCAAGGGTGGCTGCACTGTTGGATGCTGCCCCCGGTTGATCTTCTCCGCCCCCTTTGCCTTCTTTAATTCTGACTCCTTGAACGTCTGGGATGAATGACTGGGTTGTTGGCGCCACAAGGGTTTGTTGGCGCCAATTGATGTGATGTGAAGACTCTCCTTGTTTCCATCTGGGATGTGAACTATCGGACGTTTCTATCCATCTGCCATCCAGAACTCTTGTCTCCTCCGTGCTGTGGGGGTTACCTCTCCTGCCTTCATTAGTCTTCATTGGCGAGGGTGATGGAACTTTGTTGGCTCACCCACCCACTGTTGTGAGAGAACAGTGGGATGGGTTGTACCACCTCCTCCCCAGTGCAACTTCAACTGCGGTGCAACATCTTTTTTAATCACTGGGGGCCACGAGCAGTGAGAGAGCAGTGGCCAGCCTTAGACGCTCGACCAACAGCCCCCTGGAATGCCGTGAGATGGCATCCAGGGATGGAGGCAACTCAGTGGTTTTGAACTATGCCAATGGTTAGACTATAAGACCTTTATGAGGACATACCACTTACATCTAGGGCCGCTCCTCCCTTTGTTGATGGGACATGTACTAACATATGGGACTTTTCGGGCAGCTGAATTGTGGGCTCTGAGGATTCTCCTCTCTTGGGTTTGGCCCACTGGTTTATCATCAGCCTATCTTGAGGACGGATTCTGGAATCTGGAGAGATGGCATGACGCAGGAAAGGGTAGGGGCTGGGGCTCGGGGAGGGATAAGGAAAAAGGACCCAGGGCTTCTTTGTTAAAAATTTTATTTCGGTTTCTTAGGGGTTAGGGAAGGGTGGGAGGGTGGGGTCTTATTACAGGAGTTCAGTGCAGCCTGAAACAGGGCCGTGGTTGGGGGTGCATGAGGGGGCCTGTGGGACCCCGGGCAGAATAGTGGGGGCCATGATCCCCAGGGTGGTTGGAATGGGTAGGAGCCGACGAGGCGGGGGGCCATATCATGTTAGGGGAGCGCCCCCCCGCTATGTCCAAGCTGTGGCGCGCTCCGACCCCTTAGCCTCTTCTCATCCCCTGGGGGTTTTGGGATCCAGGACCCCTGGGCTCAGACTGGTGTACTTTAATGCCAGGTCCATGGTTAATAAGGCACCACTCCTCCATGATGTGATTGAGGAGGAGGCCACGGACCTGGCTTGTATCACCGAGACCTGGTTGGGGCCGGAGGGTGGAGTCCCTCTGGTTGACATCTGCCCCCAGGTTTTGGTGTTGCACTGGTCACGACCCCAGGGAAGGGGGGTGGGGTGGCTATTGTCATTCGGGAGACCCTGTTTCCAAGGGAGGTCCCTGCCCCGGAGATAGGCGGGTGTGAATCCCTCCTCCTGAGGTGTGGGCCTGCAGGTCGGATGGGCATGCTGCTTACATACCTGTCCCCCAGCTATGTCTCAGCTGCCCTGCCTGGGCTTCTAGATGCCATCTCGGGGGTGGCGGTGGAGTTTCCAGAGCTTATAGTTCTGGGTGACTTCAACCTGCCTTCCTTGGGACTGGCGTTGGGTTTGGCCCAGGAGTTCATGGCCTCCATGGAGGCCATGGGCCTGACCCAGATAATAGATGGTCCGACTCATGAACATGCTCGACCTGGCTTTTGTCTCGGAGCAGTGGCGGAGTGGTCTGGGTGGTGGTGACATAGTTACCCATCCCGTTTCATGGTCAGACCACTATCTCCTGCGGCTGGTCTTCCATCAAGCTGCCCCACACTGCTGGGATGAGGAGCCACTTAGATGGTTCCACCCCAGGCACCTGATGGACCCTGAGAGGTTCCAGGCAGAGCTGGGTTTTTTTCCTGCATCCCTTACCCACAGCCCTGCCGAGGTCCTTGCAGCTACCTGGCAACAGTCGGCTGCGGGGGCTCTCGACAGGGTTGTCCCCATGCATCCTCTTACTTGGCGCAGATCCCGGTCAGCCCCCTGGTATACCGAGGGGCTCCGGGAGATGAAGCGTCGCAGGAGGGGACTAGAGAGCAGGTGGAGGGCGACCCATTCTGGATCTGACCGAGCCCAGCTAAGAGCCCATATTAGGACTTACCTGGTGGCAGTGAGGGCGGCGAGAAGATCTTATTTCTCCGCCCTCATAGCATCTGCAGATAACCGCCCGGCCGCCCTGTTTGGGGTTGCTCGCTCCCTCCTCCAGCTGGGGGGTGGCGGACCCTTTGGGGCAGAGCTGAGGAATTTGGCCAGTATCTGCAGGATAAAATCGCTCAGATCCGGGAAGGGTTGCACTCGGACTTGCAGTGGCCTGAGGATGGGGATGCGAGTGGTTTGGCCAATGTTATCTGGACTGAGTTCGATCCTGTTTCTGAGGATGAAGTGGACAGGATTATGTGGCGGCTGAGCTCCACCACATGTTTATTGGACCCGTGCCCTTCCTGGTTGGTTTATGCCTCCAGGGAGGTCACGTGCGGCTGGCTCCGGGCAGTGGTCAACGCTTCATTAAGGGAGGGGCTGTTCCCTGCCACTTTGAAAGAGGCGGTGGTGAGGCCCCTTCTGAAGAAGCCTGCCCTTGACCCAGCCGCGTTGAACAACTTTTTAGCGAAGGTTGTTGAGAGTGTGGTGGCTCAGCAATTGCCACTTTTCCTGGAGGAAGCGGACTACCTGGATCCGTACCAATCGGGCTTCCGGCCTGGGTACAGCACGGAGACAGCATTGGTCGCGCTGATTGATGATCTCTCTAGGGCTTGGGACAGGGGTTTTTCCTCTGTCCTGGTCCTGTTAGATCTCTCAGTGGCTTTCGATACCATTGACCATGGTATCCTGTTGCAACGCTCGGGGTTGGGAGTGGGAGGCACTGTTTTACAGTGGTTCTCCTCCTTCCTCTTGGGACGTTCACAAACAGTGTTGGCAGGGGGGCAGAGGTCGACTCCAAGGTATCTCACTTGTGAGGTGCCCCAGGGCTCGGTCCTCTCGCCCCTCCTGTTCAACATTTATATGAAGCTGCTGGGTGAGATCATCCGTGGCTTTGGGGTGAGTTATCATCAGTATGCTGATGATACGCAGTTATACATCTCCCCCCCCAGGCCACATCAGTGATGCTCTCTCCGTGATGTCCCGTTATCTGGAAGCAGTATGGATCTGGATGGATAGGAACATGCTTCGACTCAATCCAGCCAAGATAGAGTGGCTGTGCATACCGACATCTCGGTCCAGTTTGGATGTTCCATCTTTGGTCATGGGGGAGTAGGTGTTGCCCCCCGTGGATAGGGCACGGAACCTGGGGATCCCCCTGGACTCACGGCTCAAATTGGAGGAGCAGGTGGGGGCCGTGGCCAGGGGGGCCTTTGCCCAGATCCGGCTGGTTCGCCAGTTATGCCCATTCCTGGACCAAGATGCCCTGCGCACAGTCACTCAGGCGCTCGTTATTTCCTGACTTGACTACTGTAACGCTCTCTACCTAGGACTGCCCTTGCATACCACTCGGAGGCTTCAGCTGGTGCAGAATGCGGCCGCACGGGTAGTGATGGGAGCTTCCCAATACTCCCATGTTACACCCCTCCTGCACGACCTGCATTAGCTTCCGGTTGCCCTCCGGGTGAGATTCAAGGTTCTGGTATTAACATTCAAAGTCCAGCATGGCATGGGTCCAGGTTATTTACGAGAATGGCTCCTCCCAACATCAAATACTAACCGCCCTGTATGGGCACACAGACGGGGTCTCCTCGGGGTGCCGTCTGCGACTCAATGTCGCTTGGCGGTGACCCGAGGGAGGGCCTACTCTGTGGCAGCTCCCACTCTGTGGAATCTTCTTCTGCTGGAGCTCCGCCTGGCCCCCGATCTTCACACCTTCCGCCACGATTTGAATACTTGGCTCTTTTTACAATCTGGGCTGTGCTGATTCTCTGTGGTTGGTCCTATTTTAACTATGGGTTTTAATTTTTAATTCAGCTTAACTTGTTTAATATACTTTTAATTAATTTATTTATTGTTGTATTTTTAGCTGTGAGCCGCCCTGAGTCCTTTTTGGAGAGGGGGCGGCATATAAGTCGAATAAATAAATAAATAAATAAATAAATAAATAAATAAATAAAATAAGAATTATTCATGTGACATTTTAAAGAAACAAAATTTAATAAAGATTTCTGATTTTTTTCCAAACATTGCATTTTTCTGGTATATCTAAATGTTATTTGCCATTGAGTTGGTAAGCAACCACATGCAAAAATGCACTAATAACATTTGAACTCTGATCTAATATTTCAGGGATGTCAAACCTGATCGCATTGAGGGCTGTATTGTGACATATTGGGCTGTAACACAATGTATCGGGATGATTTTTGTGAAGCTGGGGTGAGCGTGGCCTGTGCAGGCCATATACGGCCTGTGGGCTGCCAGTTTGACAGATCTGTCATATTTCATCAATAATTTCTACTTGGTATGACAATGGTGCTCAGCAATACTTTCTTACTCTTCATTTGGCTTTTGTAAAATGGTTACCAAATAATTGTATTGTTGCAAATTTGTTATTTACACACAAACACACACACACACACACACAAATGAGTGAATGTGATTCAAGTGATTCAAGTGACAGATTAGGAGCAGGGACACCAGATTCAGGTTCTCAATTAGACACAGAAGGCCTAGCTAAAGAAGGTGGAGTACATCTATCAATCTTGCACTGAACTAACATAATCCATAATCTTCAACAAATAGGCTTTCATTCTGCAGTGAATTGATTCAGCTGATAACTTATTATTATTCTCAGCCTGAATCAATTCACTATATGATATAGACTTCCTTATTGAATATTGTAGACTGTTTTTATTATTAACCTTTAGATATGTGAATGTTTTTAAATGACCCATTTACTTAGAATTTTGCTGTCAATAATAACTAAACAGCTGATTAAAGAAAATATAAGAGAGTGAAGTCACCAGCTCTTAGTACCAGCATCTGATGTTAAACATATCAGTTGGAGCTATTTTCTATGTATTTGTCAAATATCCTTCGAAAAATGTGATTATTATGAACATCAAGGAAAGGAAAATGCATTGCCCTTGTCATAATATAAATAATGCAAATATGTAACAGTGTATTTATGCCATACATGCTATATACCTTGATGTTATCATGGTTTCTGCTAAGTCCCTATGGTTACAGTTTCCACAACTACTGATTGAAGAACTATGTTCCTTCAAAGGATGAGTTTAATTAATCTTAATTTTTCTTCCAGATAATTTATAGGATGACTTTAAACCTATACTAGGAGAAGACCATAAAAGCTGATAGGATGGAATGTAAAGCTTTGTTCACAATTGTGGTAGTCTGTCTGGGAACAGTAGCATCTCAGATTCTATAATATGTCTATTCTTGCAAAGAACAGAATCATGCAAGTAGTGTTTTTACCCTGTGACATTCTATAAGAGCAAAAGTTGGACCTTTGGACTATGGAAGCAAGTTATAAAATGTATTAACACTTTTAAACTTGGAAGTTAATGAAGACTTCTGCAAATAACAAAGCATTCCCCTCCCCCCAAAAACCCCCAAACCAATGGATCATCAGACAAATCATTCCAAAGTTCTCATCTAAGGCAAATAACTAGGTTCAAATTGTAATATTTTGGACACATTATGTAAAGATTTGTCTCTCTTTCAAAATCTATAATGCTGGGAAAGATGGAAGGAAAGAGAATAGGAAGTTGATCATCAGAAAGGTGGATGGACTCAATTTCAGCAGAATGGAGTACACTGTGGGAAGACCAGCTTGGGACAGATCATCCTGGAAAAAAAATCTATGTGTTTGCTAAAAATTAACCACAACTTAATGGCATATAAATCATCAATCTTTTATATATATATAATTTTATTTATAGTTTTTTTCATCAATCTTCTTGAAATACTAGTACTAACCAATTCGTGGTGCAAGATAACTAAATAAACTTAAAAGTACATGGCATGCCATAACAAACATTAAGGCATTAGATGCAAGTTTATTTGTGTGTGTGTGTGTGTGTGTGTGTGTGTAAGAGAGAGAAAGAAACAGAGAAAGAGGTTTAGATTGATGAAAGAGTGGTTTCAAGGTGTTGATGGTAAATATTAAATCTGTGATAAATGCTCACTTCTGAATTGTGCCATAGTGATGTGATCTTTTTCATTTTAAAGAATTCCTAAAGAATTTTCTTCTATAACACTTTTCTTTTACAAGAAACTATTTTCTTTCTTTTCAAAAATTAACTTTTTGGAACTACGTAAATCCCTTGGAAATTATTCTGGTCATATAGTTATGGGTTGTCTATTTTTATTTTGGTCACAACAAGAAGAAATAATGCATTGTAATATTTGGTTGGCTGAATTTAATCCATTGTCTGTCTCAACTCAATTAAATAACCCCCAAATTCACAAATGGAGCATTTAGATGAAAAAAATTATTTGAAAATAATCGCCCACTGGCTCCCTTTATCTCTAGCTTTCTAAAATATACCAGCAAATGTTCCTGAATAGGTTACATAAAAAGAGCACTTGTCCTTCCATCTGGATTAATTTGGGAAGAGGGTTAGCATAGAAACCATAGGTGGACTTCTACTTATTATTTTAATAATCACTATTTTCCTTTTCTATCTAAGCTGTAAGTCATGAGCAGGGGTGGGATTCAAATTTTTTAACAACTGGTTCTGTGGGCATGGCTAGGTGAGTGTAGCCATGTGACTAGGTGGGTGTGGCTTCTTTTTTTGGCAGCACCCCCCCAACGCTCTGGTTTTTTGTTTTGCCTCCTAGGCCTCAGGGAAGCCTCCTGGGTTTGCTCCCAGGAAGCTTCCCTGAGGCCCAGAAAGCCAAAAAAACAGAGCGCGGGGGCACGCAGCACACACACACCCTGTGTGCCCCTTTTTGCCTCCTGGGCCTCAGGGAAGCCTCCTGGGCAAAGCAGTAAGACAGCAAGGGGGATCCTGGCACAGCTAATCATCGGACCAGCTGATCATTGGGAGAAAAAAGAAAGAAATACCTTAAGGAGTGACTGGGTGGGGGAGAATGCAGTCAGTGATGTTGGGCACGCTCACGATGTTGTGCATGCGCGATAAGGACTGAGTAGGCGGGGAGGGGAGAAGAGGGGTGAACAGAACAAAGCGGGGCCAGCCAGGGGCACAATTTGCCGGTTCTCCAAACTGCACAGAATTGTAACAACTGGTTCTCTAGAACCGGCCCGAACCGGTAGAATCCCACCCCTGGTCATGAATATCTTTTGTATGCCTAATGCTATCTTGAATCACTGAGGTGGGGTGAAGATTCTAAAACTGAATCTAAAAAGCCGCCATTGTTATTTCATATATTACAGATACAGTTGTGGAGCTGGTTAAAACCAGCCAACAAAACTATGGCAGCAATGGTTTTAAAAGAACATTTCTTTATTATGTTCTTAGGGTAGAATTTCTCTGTCTTTTTGTGAGGCCATAACTATTCCAAAATGATTAATCATCTATAGATTCCATTTCAATTATTTTGAAAGGAATTTGAAGAGTGTGTCATAATCTACTCTGACTAATGGAAATGTTTATTAATAATTATGATTCTGCTCTGAACATTTTTCTTCGGATTAGAAATGTGCAAAAGCTAAAAATGCTAACGAGGCATCTGTTGTTTTCTGTGCTGCAGATCCTTAAAGGGTATCTGTGCTATGAATAAATTGTTAATTTTTATTTCACTCCAAATTATTGGTTTTCAATATTATAGCAATAATAACTTATTTAAGCTACTGGTCTTATTTCATCTTTTGAAGTTTCAATTCTAATTATATTCTTTGGTTATTAAGAACCTGGTATCAAAACATCTGCAAGCAAACAACCAAACTGAAGAGGGCATCTCCGGGTTATCTTAAGTTGTTTTTCAGTCATCTGTATGGGGAGCTAAGAACTTCAAGTTGCATGGACTTAAATGCACACTAGCCTTGTAGGATTGTAACTTATGGTGACAACTTTGATATGTTTTGCAGGCTCTTCTCTTTAAGACTTTTTGGGGTAGTATAGAGACAAATTTAAAAGCTGTCCTGATTCTCTGTTAGTTTTACAGTACAGATATTCCTTGACTTACAATCACAGTTTTGAGCCCAAAATTTATGTTGAAAAGTGAGACATTTGTTAAAAAGAGTTTTATGACTTTTCTTGCCATCATTACTAAGTGAATCATTGCAGTTGTTGAGTTGAGAAACCCAGTTGTTAAGTGAACCTGGCTTCCCCATTGACCTTGCTTGTCAGAATGCTGCAAAAGGTAATCACATGACCCAGGGACACAGCGACCATCGTAAATATGCAGCAGTTGACCAAGCATCCTAATTTTCATCATGTGACAACAGGGATGCTGCAATGGCCATAAGTGTGAAAAAGGTCATAAGTCACTTTTTCTGTGCCATTGTAATTTTGAACGGTCACTAAATGAACTGTTGTAAGTCGAAGACTTACCTGTATTACAGTTTAGGATGACTGTCTTTATTTCAGCTCTGTCATGAAGTGACAATAATTAATCTATGTTCAACAGATAGGTATGTCTAGTTTTATTAACACTCCAGTCTGCTATAGGTACATCTCCTTCCTTCTCATCACCATCCTCCTCCTCCATGCTACTTTGGAGAGATTACCATGTTTCACCGAAAATAAGACCCTGACTTATATTTTTTTCCACCAAAAAATGGCACCAGGTTGTATTTTCAGGGAAATAGAGTAGAATAGTGCTTCTCAACCACAGCAACATCAGTTCTTTTTGACTAGGGAATTCTGGGAATTGAAATCCTCATGTCTTTTTTTTTTCCAAAAAGATTTTTATTTTTTAAGACAAACATATACAAACAAAACATAAAAAACATAAAAGCATCTTCCATTTTACATACATACAGTGTGTCAGTTGGTTACAAATCTTTTGTGCTATCCTTTCGTAGTCATCACTCACAATTTATATAATTTCTATAATTGTCAATCTAACATATGCTTATATATTTATCAGTTATTAATCATTCATGACTAAACTATTTATTCCATCATTTATACGAGATATCCTCAATTTTGTTATAAAATTTATATTACACTTTCATCCAATGGTTATATATATTTTGATTATATTTTCTATCAATCTATTCAACTTCTATTATAAGATTTCCTAATGTATTACATTACCATGTCTTTTTATCCAACCATTGATAAAACAAATCCCATATCATGTAAAAATTTTTATCTTTTTGTCCTCTAATTTCAAATGTCAATTTACTCATTTCAGCACAATCCATAATTTTCTTAATAACTTCCTCCTGCATAGGTATTTTTTCATCAGATACCTGGTTCATATTACCATATGTGGTGGACTTGCTTGGACGCTAAAAGATATTGGACTAAAATCCACACATGGTTGGAAAAAATGATAAAACAACGTATAGACTTTAAGCCAGTGATATTTTTATTGGGAATTATACCAGAAATGTACAACAAAGAATTGAAATATCTGATTGAAAATGTTTTGACAGCGGCTAGGATTGTATTTGCTAAGAATTGGAAAAATGAAAAATTCCTGTGCAGGAAGTCCTCACATCTTAAAGTTGCTGAGGTGGATTAGACATGTGACTTTTGTGTAGACATTTACTCGCATAATATCTGATGCTTTCCAAAGCATCAGCTTCTGCCAGCTTCTAAGAGAAATGAAAGGTTGATGATAGTTTGACAGAATAAAAATGGGAAAGGAATGAGAGATAACTACTGTATTTCAGTAAAAAAAGGCTATTAAACTAAACAGCCATTCTGTCATTAAGTACAAAAGAATTTTGTTGGCATACTTTTTATTTTTTTAAAAAGAAGCAAATTAGTCTGACCTAAACTATCTGTTTACACTATTAAACAGATTTAGGTAGATGTAATGATATCTGAAAGTATATTTATCTTTATACTATACACAGAGCAAATTATGGTATGTTTGTCCAAATTAACTGTTCCACTAGGCCAGGGGTGTCAAACTCACGTCGTCACGGCAGCATCACATGAAGTATTGGGACTTTTTTCCCCTTCACTAAACCAGGTATGGATGTGGCCAGCACATGATGCATTTGGGCCGCTGGCTGTGAGTTTGACAGCCCTGCACTAGGCCATCTATTAAAAAATTATTGATAATATATGTGAACAAAACTTTCATCACCCATTTATGAATCTTAATCTGACACTTGAATATCACAAAATTAATATCACGGTCATAATTTCCAAGCCAGGCAGTGATTTAGTCTTAGTTTATGTAGTATACAAGAAAAAAATATAATTGTCAGCTTTGCAAATTAATCCAGATGAGAAGCAAATCTAGTACCATCTCTATCTTTATTTTAAGGTTACATTAACATAATCTTGCAAGTCTGAAACTACATTTCCCTCACCTTGCCTTTAAAGTCCAAGAAAATAGAGATAATCCCTTCTTAGATGTTTGCCATACTTCATTTGTTCTGCGGGTTTAGCTGTCTTTTGCATAATCTGAGGCTCTTCTGTGCCACAAAGTCATTCTCACATCTTACAACAATGGTATTCCATATTTTTACTTTTATATATTGACATGTATTCTAGTTGGTAACACTGAGTTTGAGTGCAGTTGAGTGGACAGGCTTAAAACCCCATCCCTTAATAATACCGTCTCACTTCCAGCTGTGTTTTTACACTGCGTTTTTTTTCCTTTTTCACCCTGATCTGGCATATTGCTGTTGTTTCAGTTATTCTTTCAAAGTGTCCCTGTAAATAATGTCATCGGTATCTAGTTTATAGGTATTAGGAGAAAATACATGATTATATATACCCATAATCTCCCAGGAGGCATGGCAATTAATATGTGATAGGACTTTGTGTGTAAGTAAGAAGAAAATGTACTTCAGTTTTATTTTCCCTCTGAGTTATTTTGATGTTTATACTTGTGTTTCTCTGTTTAAAAGAGGAAGCTTGGCATAAATTTTTATAATAAATACATAACATAATAAATGAATTACTGGGTTGTGATTTTGGTGGGGGTTATTTTGCTTAATCTATAGATTTGGATAGATTTTACACATTACC
This sequence comes from Naja naja, assembly GCA_009733165.1. Lineage (NCBI taxonomy): Eukaryota > Metazoa > Chordata > Lepidosauria > Squamata > Elapidae > Naja > Naja naja. Next base: position 73,466,419 of record CM019150.1, read on the forward strand.
TCAAATTATGTTTGGTCACAAGAAAATATTCATGACTTGAACTTAATAATATATGATCAAGCTGTCTTGGCCTAACATAGAGATTACTCTCTCTGAGGTTTGCAGACCTACACACGAAGATACAATTGCTATGGGGCTAAGTAGATAACAGTAGACAAGATTGAAAGTTCTGTGCAAAGAGAGATTGCCTGAATAAGTCAGCTTGAATTTAATTAGTAATAGAGTGGTCCAAATTTGTTCCAGGAGTTAAAGTCACTTAGTGAGTCAATCCAATACTTTAGATTAAAGTAAGTCACGTTAGTAAATGGAAGAACAAATATCACAAACTAGGAATCCAAACAGTTGTTTCCAACAAAGAAAACAACTGTTTTCTTAAAGGCAAAGCAGCTACATAAATCGATCTGCAGGTACCTGGCTGCAATTATTCATTTCTTACTGTTTGCCTAGTGAAGAGCCTCATTGAGAAGCATTGCTCTGCTTAGTGGGGGGAAGATGGGGAGGGCCTAGGGACGGTGCCTCATCATTTGACTGTTCAACAGGAGATGCCTGGGGCTACTTAGTCTCAAATGAATCCTAGATTAATGATTTCTGAAGCTGCCAATCCACAGGTTCAGCTGGAACTACATTGTCAAACTCAGATTCTGAATTGTGGCTCATAACAGAGATGGTTCATAGGACTTAAACCCAGGATATCCTACTGGTTTTGACATTTTGGCCTTCAAAGGAACGGCCTTCAAAATAATCCTGCAGAGCCAGGTTATTGGAGGGACTGCCACTTCCCAATTTTTTATTTTTATTTTATTTATTTGTTTGTCAAACATGTACAAGATAAGTATAAGTATGAACGTAAACAGGAACAAAGGAAGTAAATACAAATAAACAGGGACAGTAAGACAGGGATGGAAGGCACGCTGGTACGCTTATGCACGTCCCCTTTAAGGACCTCTTAAGAATGGGGTGAGGTCTGTATGTAACGGGAAGATGGTTTTATGTTTTGTGTTTTGTTTGTGTATGTTTGTTTAAAAATAAAAATACATAATAATAATAATAATAATAATAATAATAATAATGAATGGGGTGAGGTCCATGGTAGACAGTTTGAGGTTGAAGCTGTTAAATTTATATAATTATATGTATACAATTATAAATTTATACAATTACATTTCTCCACCCTACCAGATTCAAAATAGAGGGCAAGTTGCAGGTTCCATCATTTTAAAGAGTTACATTTGGTGGACCCAAAGCAGCAGGCCTTCTTGGTTGTGGCACCCATGTTGTTGAACGTCTTCCCCCTTATGTTAGGCTGGTATCATCACTCTTGACTTTCCAAAAGTCTCTCAAGACCCAGTTGTGCCATTAGGCTTAGGTACACCAGGGAACTGGCAAACTAGTAAGACATCATAGTTATTATTAAGCTCCCTGCACCAATTATTTTTAGCTGCATTTTATATTTTTAAACATTTTTAGACATCATCATAATTGTTATTTATGAATGGTTGTTTTTTAAAATTTTGTAGTACATTGTAATACACTGCCCAAAGTCACTTGTGACATGGGCACCTATATAATCTTGAAAAATAAATGCAATTGGCTACATAAAGGAAGATAATATTTGATGTAAAATCCTTTTGTAATAACAACAAACAACTTTACACCTTTATCTCTGAAAGAGCTTTGGAGCACTGAAGCTTTCTTATGTAAAGATTGTGTTACCTTTTTGCAAAATTGATTTAAGGGAATTCCTTTTTCTTTTCTTTTTCTTTCCTTTTCTTTTGAAAATACTTTCAAAACCTTTTTAAACAGCTGTTCTTTTAAGATTTCCTTAATGCAACTTCTGAAAATAAAGAATACATACTTATAGCCTGCTTTGAACATTTTAATGAATATTCCTGACTAAATATTTCTGTGAAAAATAATATTTAAAATGAGTTATCCCATTTCTAGGTATGGTGATTTAATTTCAGTAGTTAAGTAATTATGGTCAGGTAAAGTAAATATTTATTAAAATGACCTTCTTTTCTTTCAGGTTTCCAGGGTTGGTGTTTTAATAAGTATGGTTAATCTATGGGGTTAAATTCTGTAAATTCTCAACATATATCAGTCTAGCAAAATAGCAATTAATGATAAGTGAAAAATTAAATATTCAGTTTCTTCCACATTAAAACTGATACTGATTTATTTGAGAATATTATCATTAAGTGCTTAAGGGTAACGAAATCTTTCTTGTGTTTTTTAGGACATTTGGGCTTCCAAGACAGTTTTGTCACATCAGGTGTTTTCAGTGTCACTGAGCTAGTAAGAGTCTCTCAAAGTAAGTACAATAATTATGCTACTTATTTCCTTACTGTTTTCTTTGATTACCCCACCTCATATAATCATTATGAAAATTAAGCTACATATTAAGTTACATATTAAAAGATCCATTTAATATGTATGTATGTATGTATGTATGTATGTATGTATGTATGTATGTCTTGGTGTATTCGGGTCTTGTCCCGTGTAAGATTGAGAATACCTTGGCAACGTTTCGACGAAATCTCATCCGTCATCTTCAGGCTGGTATCTTCAGCTTCGTTCTTCTGGGAGAACTAATTATTCTCTTGTTGAAGAATTAGGGAAGCCATCGAAATAGAGAAACACCCCCATAACATGAATAAACGGGATGATACTTCCCGCCTACCAGACATCTGGAAACTAGCCCTAATCAACAGACGAGTCCCGGCCATGAAAACCAACACCGGACCCAAGGTGACACATGATGCCACCACCAATCTCCCTCGCCAGACTCAAACCCAAGCCCACCCCACATACAAAAGGCAACCACCGTCCAGAAACCAGACCATAGCTGCAACTCCAGCTGCTACACCCCCCTCCGACCCCCAAACTAAGCAAACTGACACATGCTATAAACACATAGCCAGACCTCAAACTCGGAGCCAAACCAAGGCCCAGAACGTCACATCACAGCCTTCCACCCAGGATACTACATCATGGAACTCAGGAGATTACAACACAAAACCTCAGGAGGTTGCAACACAGACAACGACCCAGGAGATAACAGCACAAGACCCAGGATGTCACAACAATAAAACTCAGAAGGTCATCACACAGCCCACTACCCAGGTAGCTAAAACACAAAAGGCTGAAGGACACACAGCCACTACCTCAGCCACACAGGCTCTTACAAAAAAGCCAACCAATCAGCAAACACCAATTCCATCAACCAATCAAGAAGCGACAACACAGCCAAAAACACAGCCAACCAACCCGCTTACAGCAGAGCCAGCACACCACACCTCCCCTCCAATATTTATAGAGAGAAGGCAGCTCAGATCACGCTTTGCTGGCAGAAGCACAAAGCTGAAGACACCAGCCTGAAGATGGCAAGTGGGATCTCGTCGAAACGTCACCAAGGTATTCTCAATCTTACACGGGACAAGACCCGAATACACCAAGACCTACATATATATATCTTGCAAATTTTATCTTATTGGAAAATGCAATCTGTTTTTAGTGTGGCAGATGTCAGAAAGATATAGTTGATTAGGCTGTTCTAGTATTCACACCAGGTTTGGGCAAACCATTAGAAACTACTGCTCTGGGAAGAGTTCATAGAGACAAATTTTGTCATATCATTGTACTATTTGTATCTGTTGGCCAGAACAAGAATATCTTAGGACCTCTTGTGGCTCAAAATGAGATGTGGATAATTTGCTGCTTGTGGTACCATGCAAGCATAGACACTTTTAGCATCTGTCATGCTCTGTTCTCAGTCTGTTTTTTTTAAAGATAATTTAATTTTAAAAAATTAATGGAAGCTCACATGCTTTAATGTAACCTTCCAATATCCAGTGTCATTATGAGCTCATGGAAAGCTTACTAGTTTAGCTTTATATATATAAAGTACATATATATAATATCATATATTCTTCATAACTTTAAATTTTTAATCCTAGCACAATTGTCAACAAGCAAAGCAAAAGCACTCCCCTTGTCTCCTTGGATTCTAGATTGTGTCACAGTAAAATACAATCGAGAAACCTTTGATCAATAGAGTAGGGTGGTGACAGGTACTCCTCATTCACTGTTGTTAGTGATTATTGACAAACTGGTAATGATCATACTGCAGCATGCCATTCAGACTAATGACATTAGCATTCTGTAAAGGTCAAAAGAATGCCTAAGAAAGACTGAGTTGTGAATGAGTTAGATCTCAGAAACTCTAAACTTTAGTCATATTTAAGAGTACAGAAAAATGTGAACTTCTATTTCACAAAGAAAGGGTATGATTTTACATTAGTTTAGAAACCTATCCTTAAAGTTCCTAAAATCTGTGTCCTTATAAATCAATGCACAAGATAGCTGCTGAACTTATATGCTCATAGACAACAGACAATCCAATCTTTGTGCTATTGTGTGTAAACAGATTTATTTAGCCAGTTCAATAAATATCTGAAATGATTTAGAATAAGGGGGTAGGCAGCCTCTGTATGAAACTACCATATATATATATGTACGTACATATACACACACGTGCACACGCGCACACACACACACACACACAAACTACAAAAAATGAAGATAGCAATAATTACTGGAGTAAAATTTTAACTCTGAGCTTTACTAAAGCTGAAAAACATATGTGCGCGCGCATATGTTTTTCAGCTTTAGTAAAGCTCAGAGTTAAAATTTTACTCCAGTAATTATTGCTATCTTCATTTTTTGTAGTTTTTTAATAGTAATGTTATTAAAAATACAATTATAATGTTAAAAATCAATACAAATTAAAAATTAATAAAAATGTGAGGTGCAGAAAAGAAAAAACAGAAATAAAAAATAAGACCATAGTGAAGAAAAAGAAATGTATAAAGAAATGACTTATCCCTTCATCACAACAATTGTAATAACTTATTATCTTTTCTTAAAATACAGCAAATGATCTCTTTTTCCCATATGTCATCCCTTTATCTATGAACAAATCCTTAAAATCTTGTTATTCAGTCTTCATCATAAAAGTCCCTTAAGGGTTATCAGAGATAACATTATACCTATATTAACTTTGATCAAATAAACCAACTTTATATTTCTTCCTTTTGCTTCATCTTGATTAGTCCCTTCAAATAATGTCCTAGAACTTTTCCTTTTTTTTCTCTGTCTCTTTTCACAAAACTATTTAAAGAACTTTTAGCAAGCTTCATTTGTTCATATATGAAAATTATCCAGGTCACTTTCTTTGATATTTGTATATTCCTTCTTTATTATTAAGACATGTTCAGTGCTGTAGTTGCTTCTAATTCCCTCTATGTCCAATTTTTAAAGTCATGCATACATACTGTATACACACAGATATATATTAAAAAGTTCAAACAAAATCATTTTTCCACCAGAAGGATTCTTTATAATTAATTCCAAAATCTTAGTCTGTTTGTGACTTTCTAAAAGTTTCAATCACTCTTTTACTGTTCCTTAAGTCCTTAAGCTTGTATTTAAAATTATTTTTGCTAAGGTTTGAAGGAAACTCACTGTGTACTATAGCTCTTGACAATCCCAAGTTTCCTAACAACTGAAAAGCAATCAACAATCAATTTCCGGAATTGATTAGAAAATGTGAACCTAGTGTCATTTCAAAGGCACAGATTGCAGTTTGAACAAGTTGGCTATTGCCTCATCTCCCAGAGCATTAAACCTGCTGGAGACTGCTGTCTGGCAGTCTCCTTACAAGGAGCAACTGCCTGGAGCACTTGTGGGTGATCTCAAGCCCTGTCCAGAGAGGAATTATAGAAAAGCAGTCTACTCAGTGACCCTTCATTCCACTGCAGTGGTCAGCTCTGTTTTTCATGGATTTGTCTTCAATCCACCATTTCTTCCCTGGAAGTCTTCTCTTATATTTTGTAGTTTTAATTGCAGCAGATTTAGCAGCTAGCTCCAATACACCTTTAGAAATACATCCCCATTCATTTCAGTGGAAAGCATTTACCTGCTTGGATGCTACACCTATCAGCAATTTCCCAATTAAACTGAATAGAGATCTCTGGGTATGTATGAGTTCTGAATCTCAGTTTCAGGAACTATCCAAATCAATGAAATATTCTTAAAGTATTGGCTGAGGATTTCTCCCTAACAAGCACATCATTTGAAGAAATATGATTGTTTTTGGCTGCTGCTGATTTTAAATATATTCTCAATATTTTAGATTGCAACCTGCTTCCATTAAAATAGTAAATCAAAATCTACAAAAGTTAGATAAACTTACAACATATGGAAAATAACACTCTGCTGTTCCCCCTCAGATATGCTGAAGTCTTTGCAATAGTGGGTCAGAATAAAATCCTTAGATTGGCATAAGGTGGCACCCTAATGTTTGGGACTCGCAATAATTCTCCCGATGTACAGCATGAATCACTGTTGCTTAAAAGCAATAAAGACAATAGTGATTGCTCATGTACAGCATGCCTCCCCAAAATCACCTTGGGAGGTGAAACATTCTCTTTATGACTTGAAAACCTTTGTAAGGCTGCAGCAAAGCAGCAGCATTCCTCACTGGCAATTTAGCACTGTAGCAATAACACAGAAGGTTTAAAATAAGAATAAGAGGAGAATGAAATTGCCAAGAAGCCCCGGAGAACATGATGTGCAGGCATTGATGTACCCTTACTACAGGTAGTCCATGCCCTAGGACTACAACTGAGCCCAAATTTCTGTTGCTAAGTGAAACATTGGTTTAGTGAGTTTCCAACCTTTCTTGACACCGTGGTTAAGTGAATCACTACAGTTGTTAAATTAGTAACATGATTGTTAAGTACATCCAGTTTTCCCATTGACTTTGCTTGCCAGAAGGTCACAAAAGGTGATCGATCACATGACCCCTGGACACTGCACACATCATAAATATGAGTAATTTCCCAGATGTCCAGAGTTTGGTCACATAACCATGGGAATACTGCAATGGGCATAAGTGTGAAAAATAGTCACGTCACTTTTTTCAGTGCTGTTCTAACTTTGAACGGTCACTAAATGAACTGTTGTAAGTTGAGATCTACCTGTATTTTGAACTAGGCCATTCCTACTGATCCCATTAGATATCAGTCTACGATATAATTAAAATGGAGTTTCTGCATGATTTTTCTATTGGACATTTTCATGCTACAAGTTGACTGTCACTCCTCTCCAAAAATACCAATCATTTAAAGTAGCTGATTAGACTGTAGATTGGGCAGGGAATCTGTGTGGACAACCCATTAGTAATTTAATGGCCACTTCTACATAAAATACAGATAGTCCTTGACTTACAACCACAGTTTCCGTTGCTAAACAGGACAGTTAAGTGAGTTTTACTCCCTTTCACTACTTTTCTTGCCACAATTGTTAAATGAATCACTCTAGTTGTTAAATTAGTAACATGGTTGTTAAATTAATCTGGATTTTCCATTGACTTTGCTTGTGAAAAGATTGCAAAAGGTGATCACATGACCCCAGGACTTCATAATTACAAGTCAGTTGCCAAGCTTCTGGATTTTGATCATGTGACCACAGGGATACTGCAGTGGTCGTAAGTGTGAAAATGGTCATAAGTCACTTTTTTCAGTGCTGTTGTAACAGAATGGTGAACAAAGAAATGGCTGTAAATTGAGGACTACCTGTAAAGATGCTGTATAATAGAGTGTGATGGTTGTGGCAACAGGGGGTTCACAAGAGCCTCCACAAAGCAGGGAATATCCCAAACAGGGACTCATTTTTGCATCTTCCTGTCTCAACCAGAACGAACATGTGTGTTTCTGCATTGTTCCCTTTGACTGTATCTTAGAGAGCCACCTTCCCACCAGCTGGTCTGGTCTGCCACTTCAAAAATATTATTTTTGAAGCAGTCTGTGTGAGATTGTCCAATAGGGTAAGCAAAGCTGGCTTCTGGGAACACATCATTTCTGTAGAAGTCAGTCTTCTTCCAATATCAAATGCCGGCGCCCTGTGTGAGCACATAGGCAAGGACCCCTCGGGGTCCCGTCGGCGGGTCAATGCCGGCTGGCGATTCCCCGGCGGCGAGCCTATTCTGTCAGGCCCCTAACCTCTGGAATCAACTGCCCTTGGGGCTCCGTCTGGCCCCTGACCTCCGCACCTTCCGCCGTGAGTTAAAGACCTGGTTATTTGACCAGCCCGGGCTGTGACCCCTCCTTGGGGGGAGGGACGGATTTTAATGTTTATTATTGTACATTTTTTAGTATTTGGGCTTGTAACCTAGTTTAATCGCTTTTTAAGTATTTATTGTTTTTGTATTTTAGTTGTGAGCCGCCCCGAGTCTTCGGAGATGGGGCGGCATACAAGTTCAAATAATAAATAAATAAATAAATAAATAAATAAATAAATAAATAAAGGCAGCAGGGAATAATTTTACATGCCTTTACTCAAAGGCACTCTATAACTGTGCAACCTATTTCTTTTTATACATTCTTGTATTTCTTGTTCTTTGCTAGAAAGAAGAGGAAGGATGAGCCTTGCCCTCTTACTGCCCTCTACGTTAAAAATTCATTGCAGAAAATTTACTCCCTTACTTGTGGCAATTCCCTCCTAGATTTTAAAATACTGGATTTCTAGGATTTTAGAATATTTGGGAGTGTCAGTGGTTCTCCTCTAAATAATCACCCCTCCAGGTCAGGAAATGGTATTATCTGGGGATTGGCCAAAGGGAAACTGTTCTGATCACCACTCCTCTTTTTGTTATGAAAACTTTATATATGAAAAAGAACATATGCATTTCAGAATCTTGACGCCAATTGCAAGAGATTTATATATTCTGTTTTCACACTTCAAACAGAACTTGGGAATGGAACTTCAGATTGAATTTGAGACCAGAACTTCCACATATAAAATGTGTATCCTAACACAGAGCCCGTCTGGGAAGATGGTTTTTTGGAGAGTCCCAGATTTTCTTAAGAAATAACAGATCTGTTTTCCCCAGGATATCTTAGGTACTAAAGCCTCTTTTTGCATGCCCCAAATCCATGGCATAGTTCAGAGTTCCCCAATCTTTCCAGCTTTGAAGACCAGCTCCATTTGTGTGAGGGGTGGGCATACTCACCTGCCACTTGCACAAATACAGTGAACACTTGCCCACTCTTGTGCAAATGGGGATGCGCGTATACCAGCACTTCTGCGGCCCAGTTCCAAATGGCTCAAGGCCTGGTGGCAGGTTGTGGCACAGGCGTTGGGGACACCTGGAATAGATACATACTTATAGCACATCCACAGATCAGAGGTGGTATTCAGCAGGTTCTGACTAGTTCTGGAGAACCGATAGTGGAAATTTTGAGTAGGTCAGAGACCTGGCAAATACTACCTCTGACTGGAGATTTTACAGTATCCTTCTCCTGCCATGCCCACCAAGCCACACCCACAGAACTGGTAGTAAAAAAAAATTGAATCCCACCACTGCTACAAATCATGTGGGTGACTGGAGATTTTACAGTATCCTTCTATTGTTTTCAGACAGTAACTATCTAAGGTCAACATGGCAAGTAGGATTTAATCAGAACTTTCCAAAGAATAGCTAGGAGACCTGTCTGAATACTATAATCATATGAAATCTTGGAAGTATATAACTCTTGATAAATGGAAACTATGTACTCATCATTTGGTACTCATCACTAATTGGTTCCAGGAGATGCCAAAAATTATGAGTACTAAACAGATTTTCCCATAAGAAATAATGTAGTGAGTCACGAGGCAGCCAACACCAACAAGATCTAGCTTATGTACCAAACAATGAGTACCAGTCAATTTTTTCGATGAGTTTCAAAATTTGATGAGTTTCAAAGCAGTTGAATACCAAGGTACCACTGTAGTAATAATCTGTCTTCATTTTTAAAAGGCTTCAGAGGGTTTCCAGCAAAGCATTTGAACCAGAGCTACACTTTACTGTGTTCCTTGTTCAGTCTCCTTTAATTAATTAAACATTGATAACCTACTCTTACATTGCATTTGGTCTGTAATTATGCTGTCATCTCAACAATAATGGATTTTGGTAAGAGTTAAACAGGATGATGTCAAGACTTTTTTGTTTATGTGCAGTCTGAACCAAGAGCTGATCTTGTTCAAGTAAAAATGCAGGTAGCCCTTGACTTATAACTGTTTGTTTAGTAACTGTTCAAAGTTACAATGGCTTTGAAAAAAGTGACTTCCAACCCGTAATCTCACAACCATTAGAGCAACCCCACATGTAATCAAAATTCAGGCACTTGGCAGTGGACATATATTTAATATATTTGAAGTGTCCCAGGATCATGTGATCACTATTTGAGACCTTCCCAGCAGGCTTCCGATAAGCAAAATCAGTGGAAGATAACAAATTCTCTTAATGACCTTGTGTGTCAAACTCCAAAACTAAAGATATGCAGAGTTATTGCTAAGCAGTTCTCTTTTATTTTCTTACAAAATCTTGTGAAACTAAGCTACTACTTGCATCATTAAAAATAAACCTAAAATGTTTAAGGAGGAACTATCCTGAACCTCTTTCTCCCAAGCAAAGTATCCAAACTTCACTGTCTCTTCCCTCTTGGAAATCCAGACTACATTCCACATCTCATCACTTAACATCTTCAGTTATTCATTTAACAACCATGGCTAAAAAAACAGTTTGTAAAGGCAGGCACAATTCACTTAAAAACTGCCTTGCTTAGCAATAGAAGTTCCAGTTGTGCTCGTAAGTCGAGGACTTGCCTGGCATGTTGAAAAATAGGCATTTGTGGGATCTATAATTCTTAGGATCCCTTGCATTATCCATTATTTTGTTTGAAACAATCATCCCAACCCATTGTGCCCCTAAAAATTTTGCTTTTTGAGCATCCAGAAACATCAAGGCCATTTGCTTTTCAGGATGTGCCTTTTCAGAGTGTCCAGGATTATTCTCATATTATGTTTGATTTGTCTTTTTGGCGGAAACCGATTTTGGTCAACATGTATAATGTTGTTCAATTTTCTGCCAAAATTGAAGCAAAAATTTTATAGTCTGAATTTAATAGGGAAATAGGCCTATAATTTTTAACTTGTTGTAAGTCTGTGTCTTCCTTCGGTATAAGTGTGATATAAGCTTCTGACCAAGTCTTTGGTATTCTCTTCTCTTGCATGACTTCATTCATAACTTCTAATAATTGGAGGTTTAACACCTCCTGAAAATTCTTATAAAATTCCACTGGTAAACCATCCGGGCCTGGTGCTTTCCCTGTATTTTGTTTCTTTAAGGCTTCTGTTAACTCCATTATTGTTATATTCTCTTCTAACATTATTTTGATATCTTTAGGTATCTGTGGTAACTTTGCCTTTTGTATATATTGTTTAATCTTTTCTTCTTGAATACTCTCTTGATAGTACAATTTTCCATAATAGTCTTGTATAATTCTTTTTTTCCTTCATTTACGTAACAAGGATGTCCTTCTTCATCTATTAAATGGCTAATTTTCCTTGATTCTCTTTCCTTTCTTAATTTATAGGCTAACCATCTTCCTGGTTTGTTTGTCCTCAAAATAATTCTGTTTAGCATTTTTAATCTTTTGGGCTAGCTCTTCTTTTTCCATTAATTCCATTTTATGTTTGGTTATATCCATTTTGATTTTAACATCTTTTTGTGGAAATTTCTGTAGTTCTTTTTCCAGTTTTTATATTCTTCTTGTAATGTTTTAAAAGTCTTTTTGTTTGATATTTCTTTTCCTTGTATAATCAATTATCAAGCCTCTTGTATAGGCCTTCATCGTGTCCCAGAGATTCTGTAACGATGTATCCTCTTTCTTATTTTCTTTAAAAAAGAATACCAGTTCTCTCTCCATTTTCTGTTTGAAATCTTCTTCCTTTAATATCTTATTGTTTAATGTCCATCTAGATCTCATCTTTTGTCCTTTTCAAATAATAATCATTGGATTATGATCGGCCCAAATATTTGCTTCTATTTCAATTTTTTGTATATTAAAACATAGATCAGCTGATGTCCATATCATATCTCTTCTTGACCATGATTCATGCCTGTTTGAGTAAAATGTATATTGTTTATTTCCTATATTTCTCTCTCCATGCATCTTTTAAATTTATTTCTTCTATCATTTGAAAAAAGGGTTTTGGTAGTTTCTTTCTAGCTTTCTTTGTGGCTTTTTGTGATTTATAATCCAGCTGCTCATTAATTATTCCATTAAAATCTCCCATCATGCATAAATTAACGTAGTCCAGTTCAATTATTTTTATGGAGTTTATTATAAAATTCCTCTTGGTGGTCATTTGGAGCATATATTGCTATTAAAGGTATTTTGGTATTATTGTCCATTATTTCTACCATTAAGATTCTTCCATCATCATCTGTATAAATTAATTCAGCCAAAATTGTTTCTTTAATATATAGAACCACGCCTCTTTTTTTACATTGTGCCAATGAAGTAAACAATTTTCCTAATTTTTTTTGCTTCAGTACGTGTTCATGTTGTTTTTTAATATGTACCTCTTGTAGGCAAATTATATCAAATTTTAATTTCTCCAATTTGTGAAATACTTTCCTTCTTTTAATGATTGAATTGAGTCCATTTATATTCATAGTAACCAGTTTTCTTTCCTCCATTTTAGATTTTGTAAGAGGGATTTATTGCTCTGGTGGATCTTATTTCTCTTCGTTCTCTGGGTGCCCCGCCTACTGCACCTTCTTCTTTTTCCTTTTCTTTTTCAATTACTGCTATCAACTCCTTTTGAGGTTCAATCAGGGGCTCTTCTTTTCTTGTATCTTCCTCCTTTCCTTTAATATATTCATAATAAAATGATTCCGCCTTTTCAACCATGTCAATTCTATGTCTTTGTTCCCGCCATGTAAACAGAAGGCCTTCTGGTATCAGCCATCTATAATTTATTCCTTTTCTAAGCAGTTCTTTGGTTAGAAAGAGGTACTCTCTCCTCGTCTCCCTTACTCTTCTTGGTACCTGTTTCAGCACCACAATTTCTTTGTCTTTATACTTTAATCTTTTCTCTTGTCATTTGCAAAATTTGTGTTTTAATAATTTTCTTAGTAGATCTAATATGGACTTCTCTTGGTAGCTTATTCCTCATTGCATATCTTGTATGTACACGAAGCACTTCATCCATTCCATCCATCATTTTCTCTTTCGTTATTTCTAGTGCTTCCGCCAATATTTCTAGCATTTTTCCAACGAGGTTTTCGCCCTTTTCTTCCTCCACATTTTGAAATCTCAAGTAAAATTCTGATCTATCCATCTCTCCTCTCAATGATTCAATCCTGTCTTTTCAACTTCACTCAATCTGATATTGATATTTCCAATTTCCTTATCTCTTTGTTCGTCCTGCTCTTCAATTTTCTTAATCTTTTCATCATATTTGGTCATCATCTCTTGGATATTTTCCACTTTCTCATCTGTCTTTCCAATTTTCTGTTGAATATTTTCAACTTTTTCATCCATCTTATCTATTTTCTGCTGAATCTTCTCCACCTTTTGATTTGTCTGTTCAATTTTTGGGAGATATTCTCATTACTCTTTTCAACATTTACTACTTTTGTCTGTAGAATTTGAGTTCCTTGCAAAATCTTCTGTAATGTATCCTCCTTCTCTTTTTCCTTTTCCTGTTGCAACATTGCCTGTATTGATCGCTGACCTCCAGATGGTGAAGAAGCAGGAGTTGTTGATTGAGAGCTTGGAGCTATTGCTTTTCTATTCATTTTATAGTTATTTCCTAGTAGGGCCCCAAAAAGCAGAGGGCCCTCCAAAAATAATAAAAATAAGTAGACAAAAAGGGAAAAAAGTAAAAATTAAAAATATTAAGGAATATAAAAAAAATTAAAGAAACAAAAAATTCTTCAGGTTCTTGTACACCTTAATCCAGTTGGTTCCACTTGTATACAAAAATAGAAAAAAAGCAAAGAAGAAAAGGAAGGTCTCAAAAGCAACAACAGGTGGTTACCAGTTCAAAAATAAAAAGGAAAAAAAGGGAAGAGACTTCAGATATTTATATACCCTAATCCAATGGCGAATCAACAAGATGAAAAAAAAAAAAAGCGAAAAGGGGAGCAAATCATAGACAGAGAAAAGGGAAAAAGAAAATTCCTGGCTAAAAATTGAAAAAGGGATAATCCAAACAATAAAAATTCAATCAATGGGGGGTTGGAAAAGATAGAGCAGCCACAAATCCAGCCAAAGAGAAAAAAGAAAACTACTGCCACCAGATGTCCAAGGCTTTTTTAGAATATCAAGTCAAATTTCCAGTAGAATATATTTTCAAGGTCACTTTAGTCTTCTTTCTTTCAGTTCCAACTCTGGGTTCCGCTATCAATAGTTCACAGATGGGCACCTGTGTATACAATCCGTTGTGCTCACCCCACTATCTCTTTCAAGAAGGAACTCTTATGTCCTTGAATGCAGCTCACATAAATAAACAAACGAAGAAGAAAGAAATACAGTATATCCAAGCCTCTAAATGGCAGTGCTTTCACTTTCACTCCTCCCCTCAAAGCAAGTTGGTATTGCTCTCTTTTCTAAAAGTTCTTAAAATCATAAACAGCGTTTAATCCAAAAATATTGGTGGAAAAAGGAAAGAGACCATCAGAACAAAAGATTATTTTACATAGAGGAAAAGCCAGAAAATCAAATAGTTCCAGAAGAGATCAATCTTAAGAAAAGCTTAATCTCGCTGCTTATAAACTGTTCTCTTTACTTTTTAAGTCCACTTTCCAGTTATTGGGCTGTTCTCTTCAGAAATAAGTAAATAAAAAAGAACCTCTCACCAAACCGACACACCTTCATCCGATCTTGCCTTTCTTTCGGAGCTGTCCCAGCTTCAGCAGCTTGATGGCTGCCTCTTTCCGCCGGCAAAAGAGCTTCTCCTGGATCAACCAGGGACTTTGTGATGTCCCTGGGATCGACAGGACGTGCTCTTTCCCTTCACCATCTCTTTGGGATGGTTTAGGTCCAAATGGACCGTCCAGCTGAGAAGATATCTACGGCGATCCAGGAGCTTCCCGATCGCACGTAGTATCACTGGGACACAAGTCCCGCCCTCCTTGATTTTACATTTTTATGGATAAATAAATAAAAGCTATAAATTGAATGTATAAATTATATATACATATACATACATACATACATACATACACACACACACACACACACACACGTAAAGGTTGGCTTGTATCTCCTCCATGATATTTGTATGTGCCCCGAGCTATAAGCTATTAATGTAAAATTAAATCAAGCCTCTTAAATGAGCCTATTAAATGAGAATATGAAGACAGAAGATATAATTGGAATATAGATTATACATATTTAACTTGTCTATATTTAACTGGTGGTTAAATACCACCATAGACATACCATAGACATATGCTGTTGATAGTGTTAAAAGATGAGGTCATGTGGCTACTTACCTGAGGGGAAGCTTTATGAAATAAGTTGATAAAAAGGCCCTCTGCATTGAGATTGTGTGCATTTTGAGGTTGGTAGGGTTTGGGCAACAATTTGTTGGCTTGCAATGTAGTATCTAGATTATAGAACCTGTCTAGATGAGAACTATCTATGTAAGAGAACCTAGGTTGCACAGAATAGCATGAGTATGTTTGGACTAAAATTAGGCTTTGGATGAGCTTCAAACATACTGACTAAATTAAGAATGATAATCTAGTCTACATTTTATTTTATTTAAAGCAGGAGTGTCAAATTCAAGGCCCGGGAGCGGATGCAGCCAGGGTGCTTAGATCTGGCTTTCAGGCCCGCCCTGGAAACAGCAAAGGACCAGCCTGTAGTGCCTCTGCTAGCAAAAAGAAAACTCTGTTTTCACTAACAGAGGGTTGCAGGAGGCTGTCACAGCCAAAAATGGAACTTGGGAGCCCACTTTTGCTTGCAGAGTGCTTGGGCCACCACCGGCACCCCTGACACGAGTGATGTTGATCTGGCCATGCCGCCCTGGCCACATCCCCCTGGTCAAACACAACCCTGATGTGTTCCTCAATGAAATAGAGTTTGGCACCCCTGATTTAAAGGTATTATGTAAAAGCCATAATTGATCAAATGTCTTGATGGACAGGAGAGTTTAATATTGTGGATCCATTTTCTGTTGATTGGCCGACACTAATTTTTTTCAGTGTGCGTTGGCTAGAAATGGGTTTGTCAAGTTTTGGATGCTGTTATTATTATTATTTTCTTTAAATTCTTTCTACTTTATTTTGCATCATTTGTAAGAATTGGATGGCATATAAATCACTGAAGTAAATAGGTAAATAAATACAATAAATTCATTCGTATTATTAGGATGGCAAAAATGTTCAATAAAATGCAAGTTAGGACTGGATATCATTTTAGGGCATATATTTCCTTTCCAAATATTAAGAAACCTTAAAAAAATATCAGCCTTATTATCATGCTTCCAAATATCTACATGCATGTTCATAGAGAAGCCTTGCTGGCTACGCTGTGGCTTTTGAAATATTTTCTGGCATCGCAGGTGGAGACATTATCCACAATTGCAATCTTCAGATATTTTTCTTCTGCTGTGTACCAGACAGTGTGACCGATCCATTTAGGCTTACCAAACTCTCCCTTTTTAAATTAGCCTTTTCCAGCCACAGACTTTTGATTTTCAATTATTTCTGAATTATTCTGGATGCCTATTCTCCTTTTAGGCTGATTTGAACAAAGTTTTGGAATTTGGATGAAAAGTAATACAATACGCTTTTTGTACTATTTGAAATCCTTATTTGAAATTTCAGTAGCGATCAGGAAAAGATGGAAACATGTCATTTCTTGTTCTTCCCTTCTTCCATTCCTTAGTCACTTGAGCACTTGGTACATAGGGCCAACAGAAGAAATGTAAATATAAAAAGACTGTTTAGTATCAGAGATGTTATTATGTGTTTTCAAAACTTTTTGCAATAGAATTTTTCATAGAATTGGACCTGATTTTTTTGTAATGTAAGTTGAAGGTCTTTTTAATTATAGCATATTTCATCAATTAGGTTAAATAAAACATGTGAAGAATGATGGATAGGGACTTGTCTGTTCAAGACACACAAAGGTATATCCCATATGAGAAGATTTGGAATCTGAACTCAACGAATCAGCTTGAAGCTCTTAATACAACAAAATTTCCTCCAATCCTTCTTTTGGGAAGTCATCAGGAATTTATGAAAAAGGCATTTAATAGATGGTACAAGAAGCCCCCAACTTAACAACAGTTCATTTAGTGATCATTCAAAGTTACAAGAACACTTAAAAAACCAATGAGGAAGCCAGACTCACTTAAGAACTGTGTTACTAACTTATCAACTTTGGTGATTCACTTAACAACTGTGCTAAGAAGGGTCGTAAAATGGAACAAAACTCACTTAACAAATGTCTCACTTAATAACAGAAATTTTGGGCTCAATTGTTGTTGTAAATTGAGGAATACCTGTACTTTTAAAATTACTATAGCAATCAAAATACTTCCTAGATTGTGCTGAAGGAGCTGAAGTCAAATCTCTACATATTAACATCCCTAGTAGCAGTGCTCATTATTTATTTATTTGGGCAAAGAAATTTAGAAAATTACTTCACAACTGTTGGCAGTTAATACTACTTTCCGTGTATTGCTTGTATGGTATGCAGCAAAATAAATTAATTCATTTTTCTCTGTTGGTGCAAGAAAAAAACTTGGCAAATCTTTGGGAAACTAAAATATATATTTTTAATTAGTTTAATGATATGATACATTTTAATTTTGCCTTTATTTTAATTACATTGTTTTTATTCATACATTTTGTCATTTCTGTTTTATCTTGCTATAAGTCATCCTCAGTGCTCTGTGGAGAAATAAAGGGAATGTAAATAAGATTGTATCTATTTAAAGAGAGCAGGGCATTAGAACAGTGCCTTAGAATTCCATCTGGGGTTATTTTTTTTATGAAAAAAATAGGAAAAACATCTACACCAATGTATGTAATTTAAGAATCTAAATATGCACTATTGAAAAATTAGCATAGAAACAATGTTAAAGAAATATTCATCTAATTATTGATTTAGATTTGCTTTCTGTTTTTCAATTATATTAACAAAACTTCCTAATCATCTTTATTGTACAATAAGTTCAATATTTAATATTGAATTTTTTGGGGGGAAATTACATTTTTCTTTAAAATTGTAATTTATTTATTTAAACACACTTACTATATCTGGCTGTCCATCTACCAAATGGAAGCCTTGAGATGTAAGTGGAGTATATATATAAATATATACACAAACACATATGTTGGTATCAGCATTATCAAAAGGATGGGATTCCCCTCCTCTTATTATTTTTATCAATACTTCTTATTGATGTTTGTCTCTTATATTGAAAAAAAGATAAAGAAAAAATAGAGTATGATTTGGCCCTTAAGACTCAAAAAGATTAATCTTTCAGTCGGACCTTCTACAGATCTTATATTAGAGAAAATTTATCAAAGAAATGGTTTTTAAAACACAAGGATGTTTGGCCAAGAAGTTGCTAAAACTATAAAGTAGATACTGCAGAGTGTACCTTTATGATTGATTTCCATTTAAGTCAGACTGACTGCAGTGTGGTCATTTTTCTAACCCATCACTGTTCTTCCTGCAGCAGTTTGCTATCTGCAGGGTGTCTGAATTATAGCAGTCTATGTCTCTGTTACCTTTTACACAAATTACTTACACTGGTTTCTTTTTCCATGCAAATTTATCAGTTTTACAGCCCCTTGTCTCCATGTCAGGAAACTGTAGCAGGCAGCACAAATTGATAAAATGAGTTCATTTTATAATGTTTCTTTTTTCTTAACTTCATTCACCAATTTTACAGGAAACATAGTGTAGTTAAGATGGTAAATAAGTTTCTTTTCCAAGTTAATTCCTTTTAAAGATCACAACAGACTAATTCCCATTTTAATAACATTCTTTTTTTCCTTCTGTGCTCTTAAAACGCATTGTATGTATCAGAGCACATGAATTCAGCAGTATCAAGGGAACAATATTAAAATTGTATTCTTAATGCAATCTGTTTTTGTATGCTATAACCAGAACCTATCTACTACTTCATGTATTGTAATTTAGAGCATGAACCATCCTTTGAATGTTCAAAGTCCCAATTTCATTCCATGGCATGGGTGGAAAAGACCTCAGATTGTGATAACTTGTTTGTAGCCAAGAAGCACAATGATAAAAATAATAACAAGTAGACTCAGGGGTGGGATTCTACCGGTTCAGAACAGTTCGAGTGAACCGGTATTTTCGGTGATCATTTGGCCCCACCCACCTGCCCCTGCCCTTTTCCTGTGCTTTATTTCCTTGTTTTTGAGCATAGCTGATTCGCGCGGCAGAATGGTTTGCCGTGCATCAGCTGTTTTACTCACCAGGGCTGCAGCAGAAGGTAAGTATTACAACTAAAAATTGTCTTTTCTAAATGTTGGGCGTGCATGCAAAGCGCGCGCTCACCAAACTAGTTGTTAATACCTGTTGAATCACACCACTGAGTAGACTGTGTTTTGTGGTAATAAACATTGCTTGGACAAAAAAAAGTGATGGGGTTGACAGGACAGAGACAAATCTACAGATGGTCATCCTTGCAGTGAAGAACATCAGTCAGAGTAGATGACACTGAATCAGAAGACCTGTGTTTACCGCTGAGTTAGCTGTTGAGAAGCCCTTAGAGGTCCAAGGAAACAGTGTGGCATTACATTAAAATGGCTGTGCTGTAGGAAATCCTTAAAGGAGTTTTGTATTATCTGATTGTAATGTATATATCTAAGTTTGAATTTTTGTGCAGTTACTCTTTAGCACTCGGTTTTCCTAAGTAAAATCTTATTTTCTGTAAGTTCTCAAGGGAGTTTGAGTCTGTGACACTCTGCTGAGGCTATGCCAGTTTCATTTCTCATTTTCTTCCACCAGAATGAGAAGGGGTTTTAATGCATATTATCTCTGCACTTCAGCTGTAAAAGCCATTCTTGCAGAAGCTCATCTTTATATAGTGGCTACTGTTATCTAGTTCTCATCAATTGGCTTTATTCAATAATTTTCTTATTTGTCAAATGTTAAGCTATGAATTATACTTAGTATGGTTAGGTTCATAGTGCATCATTTTTCAGGTGCTACATATCCAGGAGCAGATCTGGAGCAAACTCCATAGTCAGTGTTGATGCTTGCAGTTGTCTTTGCAATAGAAAAGACAGCTTTGCTTTTCCTACATCAGGATTCATGAGAGTGATATGAATGTATATATGAAATATTTCATTTATTTTAATGATCTTTGTTTAATACATATAACACTGCACTAAAAAGAATTAAATGGATAAATATGCAGTATTATTGGTTGTTGTAATTTAATGATACTTGCATATTGCTATTTTTGCAAAGAAATGTTCATATGTCAATGAGTTCATATGTCATTGGGGGAAGTGAGGCGGGATATAAATTTAATAAATAAATTTAATAAATAAATAAAATGTAATGCCAAAGGATGGTTTGACTGCCCATGGTGCACAGTGCCCAGAACTCGGTGCCCAGAACAGTATATAACTATAACTATAAGCTGCTCCATTCAGTAATCATTCCTTCAATGATTACAACTGGAAGTATAACTTTATTTCCATCCATTGATGAAGAATAGTATGCGATTTAATACTGTGATATCCATTCAGAGTAATGAATATGAATTTGTGAATAAGAATTATTATGTGCCTGTAATTGAATAACCAGTTTTGCTCAGTGTATTTGCAATAGTTGAAACCAGTGGTGGGATTCAAACTTTTTTTACTACCGGTTCTGTGGGTGTACCTTGGTGGGCATGGCAGGGGAAAGATACTGTCAGTCAGAGATCGCATTTGCTGGTTCTCCAAACTACTCAAAATTTAAGCTACCAGTTCTCCAGAACTGGTCAGAACCTGCTGAATACCACCTCTGGTTGAAACCCAATTGCAATATGCATAATAACTCTTAATTATTTAAAAAAATAGTTTCCTTATAACAGGCAAGAGCAGGCTTTAGATTCTTATCAAAAACTGTTAACCGCATAGGTATCAGACAGTATAATGCTTAACTGGAAAGAGCTTCAGTGACATCATATGTGAATATCAAATCCATATTATTGACAGAAATAGATTCATGGTTTCTTTTACTCTGCAGAGGAAAAAGTTGGGTCGTATTTTTGTTAATATATAAATAAACCACTTTATTGCATGCATGTGATGATCAAAAGAAACTACAGCAAGTTACAAGCATAACCGTTTTACAGAACAGTAGTAGTGAGAATTGGTTGACAACTTTTGCAAAGCTCCCAATGTATCAATCATGAGGAAACTTTTTCAGAAGTAGTACTACTCATATAGTATTAACAGAGGGGAGTATTCAAATATATTAGTAAAAGTTAGACTTCCCTTTTAGAAAAAAATATGAGGAGGTCCTTGATGCTCTCTGAGCTTGTTTGTTTTCTTGCAGACATTTGGTACTCTCAGTAGGCAACATCCTCAGGGCTAGCACTTGACTAGCCCTGATGATGTTACCTAGTTAGGGTAATGAAACGTCTGCAAGAAAACAAGCAAGCTCAAGAGAGCAACAAGGACCCCCTCATTTCAATGATACTTGTACCTGAGCTACAAATGTTCTCCTTTATTAAAAAATATTTTCGAAGAAAAGATTAAATGAAAAATGCCTTAATGCTATAGTGCTAGCTATCTGATATCTTTCAATTTGTACGCTGGGTCAAGTCATCAAAGTGAAGGAGACCATTTTCACATGACTTACTGATTTCCCCTCCCCCTCTCTATTCCCAGCACCAATAGCTGCAGGAACAGGCCCTAACTTCTCACTCTCCGATTTGGAAAGTTCCTCGTATTACAGTATGAGCCCAGGAGCAATGAGGAGATCTTTACCAAGCACCTCTTCTACCAGGTAATTTCTGTATAGTATGTTTGTTGAATTAAAAGGTTGTGACGTGATAAGTGTTTGGGGCAATCAAATATGGATAGAAATTGAAAGCTACCCACAGATGTATAGAGTCCTATGGCAAAAGAAATCGCAACAATGGAAATGACTTTATTTCTACAGGGTTCATAGTTTATGTTGGCATAACAAAATTACTGAAGTAATAGAGAAAGTTGCTTTACACAAAAAAATAAAGACATGGAAAAGCCTCCATACCATTAGATTTCAAGCAGGAATTACTGTTTGCGTATCTAATCCATGAATGTTGCGTTTGGGGGCAATTGTTTCAAGTGGCAAGTTATGTACAGTCATAGATAGAAAAGTAAGTAACAGTAGCCATTCCTCTGAAACTCAACAACTATGGCAGTTATTTTTAACCAGCAATCTGTGTAATAGCATCTTATGATATGTCATTCTTTTTGCCTATTGTAAACAGACCAGGCCTTGGCCCAACATACCTCACAAAAGTGAAAATAGGAGGAGAATGCTATATACACTGCCTGGAACTCCTGGATAAAGGGCGGTGTATTAACCTAACAAATGAATAAGAGTATTTTTATTTGATCTTTCAAGGGTTACATCATAATATAGGTATTCCTTAATTTATAATTTATGTTTGAAGTTAAAACAGCACTGAAAAAAGTAACTTATAACTGGTCCTCGCATTATAACCATTGCAACATCCACATGCTCCCATGATCAAAATTTAGGTGCTTGGCAACCATTTTTTTAAATGATTTTTTTTTTCTCCTGAGGAGTTGACTTTATGGGGAAACTTGATTTTAAAAATTGGGGAAAAAATGGTGGTATGGAAAAATTAAATGGGAGCAGAGTTATTGACCTTGGACCAAATGATAGATGATTATGAATTTTGAATATACTCTGTGTTAAGAGATTAATACAGGGGTGGGCAACTCTGGTCCCTTTACGACCTGGGGGCTTCAACTCCCAGAATTCCTAAGCCATGCTGTAAAGGGGCCATGCTGGCTCAGGAATTCTGGGAGTTGAAGTCCCCAGGTCGCAAAGGGGCCAGAGTTGCCCACCCCTGGATTAATACCATCTACCATATGTAACCTAATAGCAATAATTACAGTTACAACATTTGTTAACTATTGTTTGAGCCAGCAGTATTTTCAGTTTCTGAGACATCTGAAATATTAGAATTTGTAAAATCCTTTAAAAATATAGACTACCAAATTAAGATATAAGAGGAGACCATGGTTTTTTCTCTTTTCTCTATTAATTTTCATAAGTGAGAAGATTCTGTTTCCCTCCATTATGTCCTAATTCAGTAAACTGCAAGTTCATGAAGAAGAAATCAAACCATTGCTACAGATTAGGGGAAATTAGAGAAGTAACATCTTCATTTCTTATATGTTATGTTAAACAGTAATAAAAGCGAAAAAAACACCTTGGAAAGGGAATGCTCATGGTCAGAACTTTGCCAGATCATTTATATAGCAAGAAACCAGGATTTCTAGTCACATTTCTGTCCCTTATATGTAACATAGATTTAAATTGCTAGGACTATGATATTGTAAAGAGATACTACAGTAGAATAGAAAAGCTTGCAGAATATTGTAAGAATAGTAAACATCTAGATCAGGGGTGTCAAGTTCACAGCCTGTGGGCTGGATGCATCATGTGCTGGCCATGCCCATGCCCGATTTAATGAAGGGGGAAAAAGTCATGATACATCATGTGACAACTCCATGATGACGCGAGTTTGATACCCCTGCTCTAGATTAAAAGGTTGCTGTTATTGTAAGAGCATTTGCTGAGCAAAATCATGTAAGTTTGAACAACTGTTGTTTAAAAATCAGCTCAAAAATAAAATGTTAGGACAATAAATAATAAACCTACCATCTTAATTCCTTTTGCTATAATTGATTGCTTCATAACTAACATAGAGTTCCTTTATGTATGTATTCAGCAAAAGAAGAAACACTTATGGAAGTAACATGAAAAGTTGTCCTGCATATATTATTTATAGAATTTTAAAATATAGTTAATCCTACAATACAGGTAGTCCTCAAATTACAACAGTTCATTTAGTGACAGTTCAAAGTTACATCATCACTGAAATAAAGTGACTTATGAACATTTTTCACATTTACTACCATTGCAGCATTCCCATGGTCACCTGATCAAAATTCAAACAGTGGGCAACTAACTCATATTTATGATGGTAGCAGTGTCCCAGGATCCTGTAATCACCTTTTGAGACACTCTGACAAGCAAAATCAATTGGGAAGCCAGATTCACTTAACAACCATGTTTCTAACTTAACAATTGCAATGGTTCAACTATGGCAAGAAAGTTTATAAAATGGGGCAAAACTCACTTAAATGACTCACTAAGCAACATAAATTTTGGGTTCAATTGTGGTCATAAGTCAAGGACAACCTGTATACATCACCTCTGGCTATTAGTTTGTGATAACTGACTTATATTCATTTTCCCCCAACCAAAGGGGGGGGACTTAATATGTATCAGTAATCAGTACATCCATGTTCAGAGTTTCACTTCTTTTATGAGAGTCCCAAGTACTGTGTATATATTTCTCATTGATTAGACCTAGTCTCAGACTAATTCCTTCCACTCCAAGATTGTTAAAATAGACATATTATCAATGATACTTAAATGTAAAGCACAGCTGTCATTCTTATCTGCTTCTACAAATACCTGATACAGATAAGAAGCTAAGTAAAATAGCATCAGTAATGAATAGCTACACTGTATGTTTGCTGTTTCCTCATATTGCTTTTGTGAGGCAAAAAAAGTCTTAAATTATTCACTTCTAAATGTATTTACTTGGAAGTATATTTATATTGATTCCAGTAAATTTACTTCAAAGTACATTTTAGGATTATTGCCTAGCAAAATGACTGAGGCAATGATTATATGGTAAGAAAAATATGTTGTTGACAATTGCATTTCCTCATAAACTTAGAGATCAGAGGGTTTTTTTAGCATTTCTTATCTATGACAGGACTCTTGTTACAATTACTTTAAAAATAAATGACTAACCATTCATTAGATCAAATGAATTATAAGAACAGCTGAGGTCATAAACTATATATGCCCATTTATATTTACCATATTTGTGTAGTATACCTGACTTTGTATGAAAGTGAAAGACTTATGAAACAAGAATACACTGAAGAAGGCATAGTTGTTCCTCTCCTTAAGGATTAGAAAGAAAAGAATCGCCTCAAATTTTAAAAAATATTTGTTTTAAAGAACAAAATTTTAAGAACTATGAATTATCTCAGCAAAATCTTAGAGGTGATGGGACAATGGCAGTGGATTATTACTTTTAATAGAGGATTTATAAAAAAATTGTCTCTGGGTTCACATAGTAGACAAAAATTTTGGCTCTGAAGTGTCTGCTTTATTTTTTACATACAAATATGCAATAGGTTCATAAAGCTAAAGATTTTCTGACCTTGTCATGGAAAATACATTCAGTAAGTTCTTCTAACTCTAGTTCTGAAACCCAAAGATTCCTAGCTCTCCAATTCCTCACATTATATTGTCAGAATTCAAGTCAGCTGCTATGATGTATTATGCTGTAGCATTGTTATGGGGAGAGGGGAATGTAAGTGGCAAGAAGAGAATAATCATCGTTTTGTCCTTCTTCTCTGAACTGTACACATTTTTGGCTTCAAGGCCTAAAATTGGGATTTGTACTATAAAGAAACTGAGATTTTCTTTCATTGGCTCATTACCTTAACAGTAATTTTGCTTCATTTCTAGGTCCTAATGGATTTGGTCTCTCAAAATTTTGTCCTTTTCCTAAAATATTTATTTTGCTTATCTAGGTATAATTATTCACATAATTATATTCATTCCTTTGTAAAGAACATATCTACATTAAAATAAATAGAAAATGTCATATGTAAACTATGCAGACAGCATGCAGAGCATACTTTTTTTGTAGCTTATACTTCAAGAATGATACAAAGATAAAATTATCTACAAGTATAAGGAAATTCCCAAATCTATAAAAATAACAAATACAGTGAACCCTTGACTAAACAGTTTAATACAGAAGAAGGAGTATCTCTGAGACTCATATGTTCATCCAATGGTAAATAGGATGTTACATGCATACATGGGATATTACAAGTGTCAAAGACAGCGTGTGAAATCATGATTGGATTTATTCCACTCCATCTGAAGTCTGCCACTGAGGTCCAGTGTAAGCATTTGAGGGTTAATGTAAGCAAAAATATTGTAAAGAAGGAAAAAGCAAGATTAGGATAAGCCAGTGCTCAATCATCATAAATGGAAAAAACTGAGAATGTGATTATCTGCTTAGCAACCAAAATTCTGGTCCCAATTGTGGCTGTATGATGAACATTACCTATCAGAGGTGATATTCAGCAGGTTCTGACCAGTTCTAGAGAACTGGTAGCGGAAATTTTGAGTAGTTCGGAGAACCGGCAAATACCACCTCTGACTGGAGATTTTACAGTATCCTTCCCCTGCCACACCCACCAAGCCATGCCCACAGAACTGGTAATAAAAAATTTGAATCCTACCACTGCTACCTGTATAGCATAAACAAATATGGTCAGGAACAATATTTCCCAAGTCTTAATATTATTCCTCTTGTCATGCCAGAACTGTACATGGTACTATCCCATATAGCTGTAAATTGTTAATTTGATTCAAGGAATATATAACACATAGGAATCTATTTAAAAACAAATATACCTTATCCTGCATCTCTGAATTCTTTAAAAAACAGAGGGGCATATAAATGCAGCCTGCTGTTTGGAATGATCCAGCCAATATCTAAGGATAGCTTCATAAGAAGTATGAAAATAAGCCACACAGCAAGCTTTAAGACAATTTCATTTATTAATGGGAAATGCAGAAAAGTGGGTTTCAGACAATTCTCCTGATGGGCTCTGGGTAGACTCGCAATTGGGTGAACTTATGAAGACTCTCCAGAGAAGAATTGCTCGTGAACCAATGACTATTTCTCCTCACATAGACTAGGCACATGGATTGCTACATACTTACACACACACACACACACACACACATAGCATACAGTTCTTTGTTCTTCTCTCATATACTTTGTGAATGAACAGCAAGTGGTGGCTGCTTGGCCACTAGCAATGATGGCCCCTACATAGTGGTGTGTCTAACTCAGTCTTAAAATGTATAAGATGTGTACCTAAATCTCCAACACCCATTACAGAGGTAACTGAAATTCATATTATGCCTTAAGGAACATTCACAAACATAGACTATGAAATCACATCCTTTTATTTATTGTTCCCCTTTCTCTTTTCAAAAATTGGTTTCTGTTTGCCCAAACTGAAAGGGAAATGCAAGTCCATCTGTGTGTTTTTTTTCCAGAGAAACTGCCTGTCTATAACCATCATTCTTCAATTTTCTCCAAGAAAATGCTCAAGGAAAGCAAAATCTTATTCCCATTGTAGGGCATGATGGCAAGGTGGTAAAAAGATCCAGAAGGTTAACAGGGAAAAAGAAGGTGCAATATTTACATCACCTATAGATAAGAACCAGCCATTGGTGCTGGAATGTAACCCTGCAAGATAATCTGATATTTTATTTATCTCCCTTTAGGTTGTGCATTAATGCGTATATGCTTCGATTCTAGTTCCACAAAGCGTCTCAAATCTGTAGAGGATGAAATGGACAGTCCTGGTGAAGAGC
Source organism: Naja naja (assembly GCA_009733165.1). Lineage (NCBI taxonomy): Eukaryota > Metazoa > Chordata > Lepidosauria > Squamata > Elapidae > Naja > Naja naja. The sequence goes on from CM019150.1 coordinate 73,494,045, forward strand.
CATTCTATACCAGCCAAGGGCGGTCTCCAGGCAGTGGGAGTCAATCAAGTGGATGGCATGAAGTGGAGCCAGGTAAATAAAGTCACCCAGGTGGCTTTGGAGGAGGGGGGAAAGTTTTTAGCATTCCTGAACTCGATTTACTGATTCTGATAAGAACTAGTATTAATGTGTGAATTGGTGTTTTTGAAAGGCTAGGGGAGTTGAATACATCTGCAGCTGTAAATCCTTTGTTAATATCCATTTTGTTCTTTAGGCAAGCATTTGTAGTGTTGAATAATGGTTTCCATGGTTGTCAAGGTTTTCTTATCCCAAAATATTACTCTCAATTAGATTGGCTTGTCCCCAAACGGAGTGTACACTGCAACTGTATTTTATTGTCAAACGACAGATGCTTGATTCTTCTTAAAAAAGGAAAGAAACACAAAACCTTTCAAATTGTTCACTTGAATTGATTTTATTCTGCCAGAGCATTGTTGGAAAAGAGGTGCTTTTGTTAATTTGAAAGTTTGTACTGTGGCTTTACTAGGTAATTTTCAAGTCCCTTTTTATTTAATATTTGTATAAGTCGCTACATATTTATTTATTTGAAAGATATCGCCACCCACCAACCAACTCTGGGCAGCTTACGACAACCATAAAACCAATAAATATAAAAACAATTTAAAACAATAAAAATAAAATAAACAAAACACTCTTTTTGTCCCCATTGGGATGTCCCACAGAAGGTTCAGGCATCCTCTTTCCATGCCTTCTAACCATACAATCCCAGCCTACAAGTAAAAAAAAAAGCTAGGTCTAGACAGCCTTCCAAAAGGCTACGAGAGTGGGAATTGTCGAATTGCCAGCAGGAGAGGGTTTCATAAAGTAGCAGCAGGAAAGGCATACTTCCATGGTCCTGCTAGATGGCAAGATTTCAAAGAGAGGGCGTGGAACATGGCCACCTTATTTAGTAAGATGGGCTGATATTCTTAGCAAAATATGGTGCTGTAAATAACTAGGATCCATGCCACATAGGGCTTTAAAAGATGACCATCATCTTGAATTGCACCCAGAAAAAAACTGGAAGCCATGCAGTCAATAAACAATACACATACACACACACATACAGATATACAACTTATTTATGTGTAGTTCCTTGAAAAGTAGCGCTAATGATTTCTAGTATACTTCCAGGCTATTTTGGGTTCCTTGGAGTTCAGCTCATCCTCCATACTTTCAGTATAGGGAACCATTGAGGAAAGATTTTAATGTCATCAGGAAGGATTCCAATGTCATAAGTCATCTGATTTAATGTTTTCTAACCACAAATCCTATAAAGCCTAGGCTCTCTCTTGACATTGGGTTGAGGGAGAACAAGATACATTTAATTTAGATAAAACAATTTTTTTAATTGGCCTTATTTTTCTTTGAGTTAATTGCTTCCAAGAGAAACTATGTTAGTTTCTCTTCTTTATATGGGCTTCTTTATAAGGGCTGGCTTCATAACTGCATGACTGGAAAGCATGAGAGACAAGAGACATATCTGGAAGTGGCCAATATTTTTGATGGTCAGTATTTCTCAATGGTTAAATTATATCTCCCTCTACAATACTGGCTTTAAGCTGGCTTTGTGAAGTTTTCTACAACCCAGCCTTTCCATATCAGTATAAGTGGCTTTTGTGTCTTCTAATTGCATGTCTTTCTGATGTGTTTCCTATATCTTTGATTATATTCTTTAGTGTCACCAAAATACCTTTAAGGTATTTTGAAATAATTTAATAAGTAAGTAATAATTTTCAGCTGCTAAAGGATATTTTAGAATCTTTTTCTTTCTTTTCTTTTTATTGGATTTCTATGCCGCCCCATCTCCCGAAGGACTCTGGGTGGCGTACAATCATAAAAAAAATATAAATATAAATACTATACAATTTTAAAAAGAGATTAAACATGAAACCCAATAATCTGAATTAAAATAACACTATTCAATTAAAACCCCCATCCCCTCCTCAGTCCAGGTCGGCAAGTTGGAACAACCATGTTTTCAGGTCCTGTCAGAAGGACCGAGGTCGGGAGCCACCCAAAGCTCCAGGGGCAGCCGGTTCCATAGGGTGGGTGCTCCCACAGAGAAGGCCCTACCCTTGGGGGTTGCCAGCAGACATTGTCTGGCTGACTGCACCCCAAGGAGGCCCTGTCTGTGAGAGCACACAGGACGTTGGGAAGCCGTTATTGGAAGCAGGGTCTCCCTCAAGTATCCCTGTCCTAAGCCATGCAGGGCTTTATAGGTCAACACCAGCACCTTGAATCTCACCCGGAGGGCAACCGGTAACCAATGCAGCGCGCGCAGGAGGGATGTAACATGGGAGTATCGGGATACTCCCATCACAACCCGTGCTGCCATATTCTGCACCAGTTGAAGCCTCCGGGTGGTCCTCAAGGGCAGCCCCATGTAGAGAGCGTTACAGTAGTCCAGCCGGGAAGTGACGAGCGCATGAGTGACCATGCGTAGGGCATCTCGATCCAGATAGGGGCGTAACTGATGCACCAGGCGAACCTGGGCGAATGCCCCCCTGGCCACGACTCCCACCTGCTCCTCCAAACTGAGCTGTGCATCCAGAAGGACACCCAAGTTGCGAGCCCTATCTATGGGGAGCAACACCTCTCCCCCCAAAGATGGAATATCCTGGATAACTCGAGATGCCGGTACAAACAGCCACTCGGTCTTGGCCGGGTTGAGCCGGAGCCTGTTCCTCCCCATCCAGACTCACACCGCCTCCAGGCACCTGGACATCACATCGAGGGTGTCACTGGGTTGGTTAGGGCTGGAGATAAAAAGCTGGGTATCATCAGCATACTGATGATACCTCACCCCAAAACCATGGATGATCTTGCCCATCGGCTTCATATAGATGTTGAACAGGAGAGGCGAAAGAACCGACCCCTGAGGCATCCTACAAAGGAAGGGGTTAGTAAAAGGGTTAGAAGCAAATAGGTCTTGCTTAGTGACTTTTCATTCAGCAACCATTTGAAGTTATGATGGCAGTGAACAAAAGATAGTTATGGCCCAATTCTCAAACTTATTGTGGAGAAGCAGTGAGATCCTCTCCTAATGACTGCAATTGGGATTACCAGAACTGCCATTGCTAAGCAGTATGTTCACGTGATGCTAATGATGTCTTCATTTGGTGATGGAAATTCCCCAATTAGGATCATTAAGTGAAGACTGTAGTTCACTTTAGGGATGAGTGCTGATAAATTTCTGGAAGGCCTGGTAAAAATGAGAAAAGTGATGTCCTTAATATGTATCATGTGCTGCAAAATGAAAAGAAAAAACTCTGAAATTATTAGACCTCAGAAAACAAAATGAACAGGCATTGCATTTAGAGGAAACTGAGTAAAAAATGGAGGAACAAAATGCTAAGAGGAATAAACAGGATGAATTGTAGGAAAGAATTAAAACCCTGAATCATTGCTTTGAGATTATGTTCCCCAGAGTAATTTGCAATTTTCATTCCATTCTCATCTTGGCTAAAAAAATTCAGATATTTACACTTTTTATTTTCTGACTTTTTTCTTTGCTAGTTGTTTTAATATAGTGGTGCTGACATCAGATAAATTGTACTGTTCTTTTTAATAGAAAGTTGTATTTTCATTCATCTCGGCAGAGTATGCTTTCCACCTAGTGGGGAAATGAATTTCGATATTTTTCTCCCAGTTAAAAAATGGGAGAACGACTGTTTTAAGCCTTTTATCTTAATAACCCTTGGTTATCTGTACTATATGATTGGTTGCACATCATAGTGTAGCATTTCATATATACAAATGAGGTGAGAACTGTGGGTTTAAATTAATGCTTTATGGTTGCAAGTGCTAGAATAAACTTTGGAAAGATCATACAGAATATGGACAAGTTTAAGGGTATCCAGACAGGATACATCTTGGGAGTGTTGTTCCTTTTTTTTAGTTTCAAGACAGGCAGACAATATATTAAACACTGAAACTCTGTTGTTGCTCTAAATTTATTCAGTCTCATAATACACTGTCTTAATTGCAAGATTCTTGCACTGAGCAGGGGCTAGGACTAGATGAACTCCACTCCTTTCTGACTTTCAAATTCTGTGTTTCTGTGATTTGTGGCTCAGTCAAGCAAAACAGCGCATTAAATCTTCGCTCCTAATATTGTACTCATGGAGACTCACATCCATTTACCTGCACTCCAGTGTGCTTGGGGAGTTCTCAGGCCTGGAATGGCTGGAGTCTGCCAGAAAAGATGAATTTCCTTTCACACAGGAAGACTCTGCAAAGTAAAACAAAGCAGACACGAAGTAAATTATTTCTGCTTTTCAAATATCTCTTGTGGTATCCGCTTTACTGTTAACTTTATCTCAGCACTTTCATCACGTAAATTTTTGCTAACAGAGAAGGAAGGCAAGAGGAGATAATGAAGATACTTGGTTAGAAAATCATGCAGCTTCAGGCTGGGATTTGCACTGTACTACAATTCTATAGGTGACTTCATTTTAAAAATTAGTAAAATAAGTTACATAGCTATGAATGTACCTGAAAAGCTCTTGGCTTCAAAATTCATTTTATTTTGATTTGCCACAGTCAAATGCACTCTGTGAATCTGAATAATATAAAAAGTTGACTTTTAACTTTTTTTCTCTCTATTTGTCCCCAAAATTGCATTCTTTAACCCACTAAAGAAGCTGTGCCCATCTTAATCAATATGTCCATTTTTAAAATTGACAGTTGTCTGGCCTATCATTCAAATTTTAATAAACATTATAAACAGATATTTAATTTTAAAATGAACAGTGCCCTCCCACTCTTTTTAATTAATGTGACTATTTTTCTGTGCCCAAAATAATTTAGGCACAGAACTACAGTATTTATAAAAATATAACTATTGCCCTTCAAATACAAGTTTAATTATTTGAAGATCCAATCTAGTTGGCTTGTGTGACTGCATATTTTTCAGGCATTTTTGGAATTCAGAGTTTAAGCAAACTGCCAGTGCTGAACCATGAATGGTAACATAAAGCAATAAAGCAGTGGCACAGTGGTTAGAATGCAGTACTGCAGAGTATTTCTGCTGACTGTCGGCTGCTTGCAATTTGCCAGTTCAAATCTCACCAGGCTCAAGGTTGACTCAGCCTTCCATCCTTCCGAGGTCGGTAAAATGAGGATGCAGATTATTGGGGCAATAGGCTAACTCTGTAAACCGCTTAGAGATAGCTGGAAAGCACTGTTAAGCAGTATATAAGTCTAAGTACAATTGCTATTGCTATTACTGTACTATTGTCTGACATTAAAATGCAAGTTCAAAAGCCAGAGTTCATTGTAATATGTTGTAGAGCATGATTTATACTTTTTTCTCATTGCAGTTTGTAAGAAATGCCCATGAAAAGATAAAGCTTTGGTCTTGTACATCGGACGAGTGTAAGAGACTGCCTTATGAATTTTGAATAAATCCTAGGAGGAGATTCCTAAGTCTGTTGAAGCAAAGTTCTGAAATAACTTTTTTAATTACATTTATGTGCCGCCCTTCTCCGAAGACTCAGGGCGGCTTACAATTTTTGGAGTGCAACCCAATGCGCTCAGCAATAGCCTTCATTCCATTGTATATGCCTGCTTATTACTAAGCGGCATTTTTACAAAGTCAGCTTATTGCCCCCAACAATCTTGGGTCCTCAATTTACCTACCCCGAAGGATGGAAGGCTGAGTCAACCTTGAGCCTGGTGGGATTCGAGTCTGCACTAATTGCAGGCAGCTGGAACTTAAGTGCTAGGCATTTAACAGCCTGCACCACCAAGGCTCTTTTGTACTAATCTTATATGTATTTTATAAAATTCTGGGAATCTTAGGGGGTCCTACCACTTTCTTTATTACTTTTTCTTGGAAAATAGGAATCTTCTTATAAGTTTCTGTTATGAGCTCTGAAAACTAAATCTCTATATACAAGTGCAGGTCACTCTGTATGAAAAATATATGTAGGGAGCAATAAGAAATCAGATAAGTACTGTCAGACCTTGTAAAGAATGAGGCAGGGTAACCAGTGGTGGGATTCAAATTTTTTTACTACCGGTTCTGTGGGCGTGGCTTGGTGGGCGTGGCAGGGGAAGGATACTGTAAAATCTCCAGTCAGAGGTGGTATTTGCTGGTTCTCTGAACTACTCAAAATTTCCACTACTGGTTCTCCAGAACTGGTCAGAACCTGCTGAATACCACCTCTGAGGGTAACCCAGAGTAGAAAAGAAAGCAAAACAGAAGCAATTCTTAAGGCAACTGGGGAGCAATTCTCTTATTTCCCAACTGAAGTATCTTAACCGAAAACAATTACAGAAGTTGGGCGTTATCATACATGGCACATTTTGGTATATTGGAACAAGTAGGTTTCACTTTTAATGTGACTAGTGCACTTCTTTAGCTAATTTTATGCTTATGGCATTGAATTCCAGGATACCATCATGAAAATCATATTCTTAAGTGCTTCAGCAGTGCTAAGAATGTCTTAACTCCTACAAAATGTTAACTTTAAAAGTAAAGGAAGGTTCACTTGAATTTAAAGTCTAGATTTAAAATATGTATACTTGAAGTACAATAGCATAGCTGGCTGGAGAATTCTGGGAGTTGAAATCCACAAGTCTTAAAGTTGCCAAATTTGGAGACCTCTGATCTAGTGGTTAAAGCATGAGGCTAGAAACAGGGAGACTGTAAGTTCTAGCCTGCCTTAGCCATGAAAGCCAACTGGGTGACCTTGGGCTACTCACTCTCAGTCAGTCCATTTTGGCTCAGAAGATTGTTGTGGAAAAATAGGAAGAGGAAAATGTGTTTGATATGTTTGCTACCTTGAGTTTTATATAACAAGTAATAAAGGTGGCATATAAATAAATAAACATATCAATAAATACGTTATTATAACTTTTACAATTCCCAATCAAGTTTCTTTAAAAATCAATTCTTTTTTCGCTATAATGTATTTCTGAATTTCCCTAAGCAATTAACATAAGAAGAAGAAAAAATATGCAGCTTAATTTCCTTTGGATAAAACCTCACTGAAGAATTAATGGATTCTGTACAGTATGTGCTTTATTTATAAGTATTTTGTTATATGTTGAGTATTTGTTTGCCTCTCCTTGTAAGCAGAACACAAGGGGAAGCAAACACTCAATAGTCAATCCAGCTGTTATTTGTGTTGCTAAAACTGCATCAACAATTCCAGCTATTGCCATCTGATACCTTGTCACTGTCTGTTAACTTCTCTTTTCTGGTACATCTATAGCCGTGATGGCGAACCTACGCACGCATGCCACAGGTGGCACACAGAGCCATTTGTGCCAGCACACAAGCTGCAGGCAAACTTACCTCACTGTGCATGCACGCTCATCACAGCTGATTTTCAGCTGGTTTGAGGCCTTTTTCAGCTTCCCAGAGGCTTGAAAAAATCCTCTGCATGCTTTGCAGGCCAAATAATAGGCCCGTTTCATCATTTCCTGTAATACCGGAAGTGATGAAACAGGCCTATTATTCAGCCTGCAAAGCCTGCAGAGGCTTTTTTCAAGCCTCTGGGAGGCCGGAAAAGACCTCAAACTGGCTGTAAAGCGCAGTGCAGGTAAGGGGGGATTGCGCGCATGGGGGCATGGGGGCACATGCATTGCCTTCTGGGTGCTGGCACATGAGCGCACGTGTGCACAATTTTTGGCACAGGAGCCCAAAAAGGTTAGCCACCACTGATCTATATTCTTTCTTTTCTTTTTTCTGTCATAGGGCATATTCACAAACATCTTATAGAGCCTGCACCCAAACCTTCATCTTGTAGATGAGTTATCTGTGCCTAGCTGGGAAATTCTGGAATTGGTCCACTTATCTTAAAGTTTTTGAGGTTGACACTGGTTTAAAAGACATTTACCATAGGAATAGGAAACTTCTATTGGAATAATGTAAATTGCAGATGCACTTCAGTCTAGTTCACACAAACCCTGTGCTAAGTTGCAGGATCCAATCTGGACTGTCACCAAGCCGAGAGGTTTAGTTTTCTGACCTTTCGGACTCATGCTGGAGCCCATCTTCAGGGAATGTCTTTGTGTTTTAGGGTATTTTGTGTGGGGTATTTATATGGTGTTGCATGTGGCTATTTGGATGTTAATTGAAGTATTGATGACTGGCTATTTAGTCGTTGTCGTGCTGCCAAGCCCTTACCTGCTAAGTACTTGATAAGCGGGTGGTAAATCAGCACTTCTGTTGACTCTCAAAGAGCCCATTCCTCAGGCTTATATCACTTCCCTGGCTGTTTTTGTGCCTGTTTGTCCAACAATCTTAGTAGGCGCAAAATTGAATGCATTAATTGAATACATTTAATTTTTCAACTAAGATTGTTGGACAAACAGGGCTTTGCAGAGAAATATCCAAATTCAAAATAAGGAGGAGTTTCCTGACTGTGAAACCTATTATACGGTAGAAGAGCCTACCTCCTGGAGTCATCACTAAGGGTTCTCAAGCAAAGATTTGTCAACTTTTTATCTGGGGTGATAACGATAATTCTTTCCCTGGACAAGGAATCTGAACTAGAAGTCCCTTCTAACCTTCAACGATGTGAAATACTTTCTCCCACTTCACTTATTTCTGAACTGCTAGGCCCACTTACCAGTAAAACAGTGGCTCAGCCATCAGTTTTATTTTCTGATACCTACTATGCATTTGTGATGTCCAAATATATTTGTGAAACATGTTTTATTGTTCCTTTGGTGGCTTTTATTCAATTAAAATAATGCTTTTAAAATGAAGATGGGCAAGGAATCATCCAAGTACCAAAAGAGGTATCTGCAAGAGCATTGCTACCTGTAGGCATCATTTCACCTATGTAAAACAATCATTTACTGTATATTCCTGATTAAAGAAATGCAGGCAATCCTATGATAGCTTTTATGGTTTCTTTTTGTGCTCTACTGGTAATCACTGGAAGCAATTGTCATCCTCTTTCAGGCACAAAATATTTCACTGAGTCTAATGAATCATTGTAGCTGCCTTTTGTATACTGTTTACACAGCCTCACTTCAGTTATGACCATCTGACTATAGCCAACAGAAATCTATTAATGAATATGAAACTACAATAAATGCAGCAGGTCAATAGTAGTATTTGGAGACAAGTAGGAGCTTTCCGTTGCAGCCATTAAGTAAAATAATTAAATACCCTTCATTTGTTCTTATAGACCTGGATACAATGACAGAAACTTAGCATTGGATCAATATGTCTCTCTTTCTTTGCAATTTATGCAGCAGCCAGTGACCATTATCTGTGACAATCATCTGTTTCATTGACATTATTGCATTAAAACCATAGAACTAATAGATGGAAGGACTGTCAGAAAATTGCATCTTTTTTCCCTTAGGCAATGCAGTATATCTGTTTGGGCTTTTTTTGTAAATATAAGTCCCTTTCCAATATTTCTTCCCTATGTGGAACTTGTTTTAGCTTGGTCTTTCCCATACCTGTGGAAGTCACAAGGGTTGGAAGCCATATGGTGGCTGTTTACCACAACATATGGCCCCTTTCTATAATTGTTTCCTTTATTATAATAAAAGGAAAAATTCTGAACTTACTTTTAAGGTTCCAGACAGGGCCTCCTTGGGGTACCGTCGGCCAAACAATGTCAGCTGGCGGTCCCTAAGGGGAGGGCCTTCTCTGTGGGGGCACCCACTTTATGGAACCAGCTTCCCCTGGAGCTACGGTTGGCCCCCGACCTCCGCTCCTTCCACCGCAGCCTAAAGACTTGGTTATTGGAACAAAGTGTCCTGGACTGAGGGGGGGTAGTTTTAAATGTCATGTGATGGGGTTTTAGATACTTTATTTGGTCTAATTAGGTTTAATAATCTTTTAATTCTTTTTAACTTTTGTATTGGGTGTTTTTATGTGAGATAGGGGCATAGGGAATATAAAATAAAATAAAATAAAATAAAATAAAATAAAATAAAATAAAATAAAATAGAATAGAATAGAATGAATGACTAATTACAGGTAGTCCTTGACTTAACAACAGTTCGTTTAGTGACTGTTTGAAGTTACATTTCAAAAAGTGACTTATGACTGTTTTTCACACTTATGTGGTAGCACAGTGGCTAGAATGCAGTACTGCAGGCTACTTCTGCTGATTGCCGATTACCAGCAGTTTGGCAGTTCAAGTCTTACCAGGCTCAAGGTTGACATGGCCTTCCACTCTTCCAAGGTCGGCAAAATGAGGACCCAGATTGTTGGCGGCAATATGCTGACTTTATAAACCACTTAGAAAGGGCTATGAAGCACTGTGATGTGGTATATAAGTCTAAGTTCTATTGCTATTGCTATTATGACCATTGCAGCATTCCCATGGTCATGTGATCAAAACTCAGATACTTGGCAACTGACTCATAGTTGCAGGGTCCTCAGATCATGTGATCTCCTTTTGCCACCTTCTGACAAAGTCAATGGGAAAGCCATATTCAGTTAGCAATGGTGTTACTAACTTAACAACTGAGGGTAACTGCCAGAATCCTGACACGGTGATTCACTTAACAACTGTGGCAAGAAAGGTTGCAAAATAGGGCAAAATTCACTTAACAACTGTGTTGCTTACCATCAAAAGTTTTGGGCTCAATTGTGGTCCTAAGTCAAGGACTACCTGTATTCATTACTTAACATATTCTAAGAAAGAAAACACACTTGGAAGGGGAGGGATAATATTTCCATCTTTGTACCCCCAGAATGAAAATTAGGATTGTGAAACCTGGTTTTAGCCAAAATAATATATGTATATTTAAATATGAGTGTATTTAAACCCTGAGATCATCTTGGGAAAGTAGCACGTTTGTTAGAATAGATTTTGTCCCAGCCTTCTGTTGTCATTCTTGCATCCTCTGAAGTCTTTCAAAGACTTTCGCTAACATTGGCTGTCTGAAAAATAAAAGGGGAAATAAGCTGGGAAAGACACTACGGTAGTATTTCTATTTCCTGTCTCTCTCTCTCCTCCTGCAACTATTACATCACCAGAGATTGTTTCAGGTTTTTACAGTTGAGAAATTTACTGAACTTACGTTCAAACTATAAATGAGCTTAGCAATTGTAATGGAACCGCCAAGTCTGTAAGTTGGAGCACTGTTCCAGCCTTATGTTCCAGAAAGTCTTTGGGTCTTTACTCCCATGCCCTGCTTCCTGCTTTGAGGTAGCAGTTTTATAGTTTTTGCTGAAATCGCCAATCTTCCATAAGCGCCTCACTTACTGTTACTCTCTCACCACCCTTCTGATGCATAAGAGAGACAGCACTTTCTTCTTAGAGGATAAAAAGGGAAAATGCAAAAAGAGAAGTGATTTGAAGAAGCAAGCGCCAGTTTGGTCTCATGGTTGAGGCACCAGACTAGAAAGCAGAAGATTGTGAATTCAAGCCCTATCTTAGCAGTGGAAGCCAGCTGGGTGATCTTGGGCCAGTCACTCTTTCAGGCCAAATCACCTCCCAGGGTTTTTTACTTATTTATACACACATATACACACACACAAATTCTGGGAATTGAAGTTCACATGTGATAAAGGGGCCATAGTTCCCCACCCCGATCTAGACTGTTCTAGCTTTAGAAACTTCCAGTTATTAATCAGAGGCTAAGGAGAACTGTGTTAAACCCCACTCTTTTACCAATTTGATCCCACAACTTCTGTCCTTTAAAAAGAAAAATCTCCCCCTATTCCGGCAAAGCAGAACTGAGGGCAATTTGAATCTGTATTCTGTGGACAGTACTGACAAATCACACCTCCCTCTTGTGAAATTGGATTACATGCCTGAACCTATGACAATGTATATTATGTGTCTGAAGTCGCAACTTTTGCAGGTTGTGGCTGTAATAATGTAATAATGTACAGTCTGAAGTACGAAATCCTCATGTAAACAGATTAAAGTACTTCATATACATAAAAAAGAATAAAGAAATAGTCTGCACTCACTTGTACTGAGAAGTGTCTTCAAATCAAGTTTGATTAAAATTCTGAATAATTTCTGAACACTTCTCAAAGATAACATTAGATATATAAGACAAATTGGAATGAAGAGAGGGGTTGGATGAAGGATGAAAATTTGCAACAAAACATTTCTCTTTGTGATGGGTGTACTCTTTAATAAGGTATGATATTTTTTCTGAGGCATTTCTGAGAAATTCTGATCAACGTTACTAATTATTTAAGCTTAACATTCAATTCCATGTCAGTTACACACAAATATGCACAAGTCTATTGCAGGTTTTTTAACTTGCTTTTTTTTTTACTAGTTTCAGTTCTAATATTTAGAGGTGTTTTTTTTCCCTTTCTTTCAAATTTTGCTGCGGAATATATTGATCATGTTGAATTCTATAACCATATTTTGCTTTGCAAAACTCTTATCTTGTGCCTTTCAAAAGACAACTTAACTTGCAAGGACCGGTATGGACTGAAACCATGCTGGGTCTGTAGCCAGCTCAAATTTAGGCTGTGAAAGCATCAAGGAAAGTTATGGGTGCTGGCTAAAGCCTCTTCTATGTTAAGTACACATTTAACAAAAGAACTGTGACTTCTGCTTGATGCGGTCCTGATGTCTCAATGGCTGCTGCCCTTGCCGCTCCCAGTTGGAACACTGCATTGCAGATACTCTTGATAACTTTGAAAAGTTCATGACCAAAGCAGAATTGAAGCACCTCCTTAATTTTGGTTAGTAAGTTCCTGATAAATATTGCATCCACAGTCTGAAATAGTTTCCTGCCTGTCCTTCATAACATCTCAAGGTGCTAAATTTGGTTTTCCAAATCCAGACAAACAATCATTGGTTTTATCAGGTTTCTCGTGGAGACAATTCATGCCATCCTATGTTTAATTTGGGTTCTGCTAAACAAGATTAGCTCTTCATTGACAACAGAAATGGACTGGGTTTTGTATATCAATTACATTTCCCCCCTCACATTACAAATCCAATACTAGAGCATTGTCATTTATCCAAATGTGTATTTTATTCTAACATTATTTTTCTTTAATGTTTTGCTGAAAGATTTTTTTCAGCCCATTTCAATACACAGGCAATCATAGCTAGTAAATCACAAAAGCTAAATAACAGCATTCTTCATTAAAATAAATTTTGAAATCTAAGAAATCCGAACCATAGATTTTGTTCAGAGCTCTACCAAATATACAAATGATGAATAAATCAAAGAGAATTTCTCTATCTGTGTTCCATGTGCATAAAAATATTCTGAAGTGAATCAGGTCTCCTTCAAAACCATCTCCTATTTTGATTCAACATCAAAGAGAAGTTTATCTCATTTAACTGATAATGTATCTCTTTTTGAATCTGTGCCATTTTGTGATTGTTCTGTCTGTGTTTGGAAACATAGCTTGCTGACTGGCGAACATGGATGCAGGGAATCATTTTGGAGCAAATAGGCTGAATTCCTGTTTACAGTTTCCTAACTTTTAATAGTTCTGTAATGGCAAGAACATGATTGAAATAATTTTTTTCCACACAGCATCCATTTTGTTGAACTTTTTGAAGGTGGAATGTGAGGGTGTTGCAAGATAATGCCAAACTGCATTTGTGGTGCTTTGAAGAAAGAGCACAAACTATGGAATGTGGAATGTGTGGTTCTCACTGTAAGATAAGCTAGAATGTGTTAATCAAATATTTTAATGATATGAAGGCAGTTAAGAAAAACAGTAAAAAATTTTACTAATTGCTTTCTTAAGTAAACAGATCTATCATTAGGTTGTCAGGAAGAGTGACACTGAGCAGAAACACCCTGCTAATCCCCAAAGATAAGTATTTAACGTAATTAGGCAGACAGTGTCTCCTTTGTTGTACCAGCATTAATCAGGAGGGAAAAGCTCAATTTTACAGAAAATAGTTTCTCTCAATATGCCTTTGTGCTATTTCACTACTTTTGTAGAGATAACATACTCAAAGTAATGACAGTTATAGTTTGGATGATAAGGTTCCTTGCTATTTGATATATACAACATGAATCCTTTTCAATATTCTTGTTTTTCTCATGTGGCTGGGGGAAATTCTGATAACTTTTTAAAAATTATTTGGTTATCTTATGAGACTCAAGAAAATGCATATTCATAGCTAAATGGTGTGCATGTGTGTGTGTGTAAAATCATTCTGTTTAGTGGGTCACTTCTTTTTAAAATAATTGTGAGGGGAACCCAAATTAAAATTCAGCTATAGAGAAAGATAAACTTTTTTCCTGCACACTTGTATTTGTTTGTTTGTTTGTCTATTGATTGCCCATCTTACCATAAGGCAGCTTACAGTCATAAAAACATATCTACATATCTATTAAAACATAAAATTAAAACCAAAGATTAAAATCTAAGGACATGTGGGGGAGGGCGGGGATAGAATATATAACACCACTCTGATGGGAGATACCTGGCTTGATTTTTTAAAAATTACATTAATTGTGTCAGAGAATTATTCTTAAAGAAGAGAAGTTGTTTTGACTAGTTTGATTTTCCTCAGAACTCTTTAAAAATGTCTGAAGAAATAAGTTATCCTGTCCTTTCCAGAATGTAGCAGCATTCTTTATGAAGAAAATTTCATTCCCAATCTAAGCGCTTAGTAGCTACTGAGATCCTATGGATGGCGCTAGATGCTAGCAGCAAACTGCAGTGTCTAAAAATCTATATAGGGCCTCTTGGCTACTTGCATGATCTCATTCCCTATCTTGGTGAAGGTGGAAAGTCCCGGACTTTCCAGACATATAGGTGATCTCATTTACTAACATCAACACTGGTATTAAGGATTGTTTGGGAGGTTGTACCAATGTGGATGGGAGGTTTCACCCATGTGGTATCTATTCTCAATCCAAATAGTGTATCTATGCTATTCTTCCTTGCTTGTAAAAATGGTATAAAAGTAATAAATGCCACATATGTGGTCAGACATCTTGGCACCCTGCACAATGACTGGTCTTTGAAACCCATCAGCTAAATTTAAAACCTGGACAAGTAGATTTAAGAATGGCTCTTTTCTCATTTGAAAATGGTGTGAGAAGGTTCTTTCCTTCCTAATATCCCATTCCAGTGCAAGGGCCCGAGCAGATTCATTTTCCAAAGAAAACATGGAATTAAAACACAAGATTTAAAAACATAATTAATATCTAGTTTGACATCTCCCTGCTTCTCAAAGGCTTTGATGGGAAAGCTGCAAATTAAAAGATCAGTAGACTTCATAAAGTAACAGGTACATGTGAGGTTGGTTTATTTGTTGGGCTGTTTGGAGTGTAGAGATGAAAAATCAAATGCTTCCCTGTAGTAAGGTTTTCTGTGCAAATGCTAACTAATCTAACCTTTGGTTTTAGCTGACAGAACTTTTCTGAGATTCTTTACACTTCAGTCAATTTTAAGAGGGCGCATTGAATTCTTGCTCTCCTCTACAAAGCATTTTGATAACCTTCCAAATTTTGCTATAAAGTCATTGCAGTTTACAATTGCACTTTTAAGCTTTTGTAAAGACAGCAAAGCATACATGTATAAGAACCCGGATTAGTTGTTATAATTTACATAGTTCTTTTTGTTTCTTTCTCCCTTTTTTTTACACCATGACAAATTTATTAAAGTTTTTAATCTCATCTTTAAACAATTCTGTGAATTGGCCAGAGTCAATGATTGGGGCGGTATACAAGCACTGTGATATATAAATAAATGGATAGGGGAAATACCACCAATAATTGGGAACAATATTTATCTCTTTGCCTACATCCCTCTATAAACTTTCAGGACACCTTGTTGGAACGTCCCCTTCAGGTTGGTTTCCTCAGGAGATCAAGAAGAAGTATCATTTATGCAGTATAAATGATTCAAGGTATTAGTGACAACATATAAAGTCCTACATGGCTTGGGTCCGGGGTACTTGCAGGAATGTCTCCTGCTGGCATCACACTCCGATCGCCCTGTACACTCCCAGAGGCAGGGCCTCCTTGGGGTACCGTCGACCAGACATTGTCGTCTAGCAGTGCCCAGGGGTAGGGCCTTCTCTGTGGGAGCACCCACCCTGTGGAATCAGCTCCCCTTGGGCCTTAGTTTGGCCCCTGATCTCCGCTCCTTCCGCCATGACCTGAAGATGTGGTTATTTCAGCAGGCCAGCCTGGATTGAACCAAGGGGGGGGGTCCTCTTATTTTTTAAAGTAATTTTAATTGTTTTAATATTGGGCTTGTATTGTTTAATCATTTTTAGGTAAATTATTGTATTGTATTTTATATTGTGAGCTGCCCTGAGTCCTTAGGGAGAGAGGGCGGCATACAAGTCTAATAAATTATTATTATTATTATTATTAATTATCTAGGAGATAGGATGGTTCATCAATGAATACCTATGGCAGTATGTGTGGAAAACAGTGGTGGGATTCAGCCATTTCACACCAGTTCGGGAGAACCGGTTATTAACTTTCTGAGCAGTTAGGTGAACTGGTTGTTGGAAGAAATCATTAGAGCAGAGAACCAGTTGTTAAATTATTTGAATCCCACCACTGGTGGAAAACATTATTATAATAAGGTCAGTAAATCCCATTACACATGATCAGGATAGGTGAGGCACATAAGAATTGAGAGTGAAAGGAACTGAGAGTTTGTTTAGCAAATTTCATTGGTTATGTGACTTGGGAACATAAAACTAGCAACAGTGAAAACAATTTTACAACCTTTTTTGCTGGAGTTTTTAAGTGAATCACTGCAGTTGTTTAAAAAATTGTGTGATCATTAAGCAAATCTGGCTTCCCGTTAACTTCGCTTTTGGAAGACAGCTGGGAAGGTTACAAATGGCAATCACATGACACCTGAATGTGCAGCCATTGTAAATATGTGATGGTTGCAAAGCCCCCAATTTTTGATCACATAGCCATGGATGTTGTGTAAGTATGAAAACTAGTCTTACATGAAATTTTTTTGGTGCCATTTTAATTTTAAATGGTCACTAAACAAATGGTTGTAAATCAATGACTACTTGTATGCTTGTGGCTTTTCATCTCCTTGACAATAAACTTTTTTCTATGTTCTGTTAAATTCTTATTCTTTGTAATTTGTTGCCTCTGAAAAGTTCAGTTCACCTTACAGTATTTAAATATATTAGATGTCAGTTATTTTAACTACATATCATTACTATGTATGCCTTTCAAAATAAAAATAAATAAATTCTGGCACAACTTTCCCTGATTTCATACACACATCCATGTTGTTTTTTCAGCAGCATTATGGAAATGGTTTGCCTTTGTCTTCCTTTGGGGATATTATTTGAACCCCTCAGTTTAGTCTGCAACCCAGGTATTCCATGGAGATCTGCCATCTTGGTACTAATAGTCCTATCCCTAAGAAGCTTTTGAATCAGGTATTATCATCTGCTGAGACATTTTTGTAATACAGGCACTTAAAACATCCTTTTAAGTCTATAGTTTTAAGTATTCTGGATATTGTAGAATTTTTTTATATACATTTTTCACAAACATTTACATTGTCATAGAACCAAGCTTAGGTGCTGTCTTTTATTTTTAAAGGTCAGGTTTCTTTTTTCAAAGTCTGCCAGCATTCCAACATATATACTATTACAATTTCAAAAACTCCACAGATAATACACTTGATAGCTGAGGAAGGCAATTCCAACGATCCATTAAGAAGAAATTCACTGGATGGTCGGATATTTTAGAAAAGCAGAGCAGACAGAAGCATCAGGAGGAAAAAGCATACCCAATACCATTCAAAAGCATGAAATAATTTGGACATGATTGCTTAGTTGAATGCATTCACAGGAAGAATGGACAGGTGGGAAAGCAGCCAGAGGGAAGTGATGGTTTTCATCTAGATGCTGTTTACCAGTTGGACTTGCTCCATACAGAACATAGTCTGAGAGGATAAAAATCTAGCAAACTTCTTGCTCTTAAAGAATCCAACAACACAGGACTGTGGTTCCAGTAAACATAAGGAAATAACTTATCAAAGGAATGTTACACTGTGCTGGCTATAGAAAACTGGGCCCGTATATCTAATTTAAACATATTGATTTATGTTGCATTAAGTAGATCCATAGTAAAAGTCTTAATTAGATCATCTTAATATGATCACTAAATCTGATGCAGTTGGAGGGGGAAAATGCCCTTTTGGTGATTCTTGGGATGAGAGTTTCAATTTGTTGATTTTCTTATACAGTGACCTTCCTTTTATTTCTCTTTTTTTTCTGAGTTCCTAAACCAACTTTGTTCTGGTACAATTTATTTTGAACCTAGTTTATGTTTACAGCTTCATATTTTTCAGGAGATTTATTTCTGTGAGTGTCTTCTTAAGGTGGTAAAAACTATTTTCCTGGAAACTTATTAGTTTCTTAAAATGTGAGATTATTACATAATATACTTATGTAAAGGCACAAATGCATGCATACAGAGATATCCACACATACTGTGCAATTCTTTTAAAATAGGTGTCTTGGAACACGCAAGAGGACATTCAAAGCACCTCTTCTGGAATCGTTAAGCAGCTGCTTGTGCATCTGTTATGGAGGCTGCTTCTTGGTCTTTTGGCCTTAATGGGCACCCATAGCCACTTCATTGCTCTTTTCCCCCATAAATGCTGAGACACCCAGGAGCTGGTTCCCAGATAGCCAAGTGCAAGCACTTCTAGAAAAAGACTTAGCTGTTTAATTATTCAATAGATGATTCGTGCATATTCCTACACATCCTGTATGAGGTGAGGTATTTCAAAGAATTTGCACAGTCCTAACTCAACACGTGCAGGCACAACACACACTTGTTCAGATTATCAATCCTTTTGCAATTCATCAATTTTCATAATGTGTCTAAACTATAAATTTATCATTGATCAATGACTTGCAAAAGTTTTATCGTTTGGTAGCTTTGTGAATGATATTTTTTTTGCCTGACTTATCTTTGTTTTGACTTGCACAGCATAATTTTACCTGCAAAAAACAGCATTTGAAGTCTTCACAATAAGTCATCTGAAGAATATGAACCCTTAAATCATTACACAGGGCAGGAATATTCACCTTCTATAGTTTAAAAGGCCAACCCAGGTTTTGCACAGCATGTCAAAAATGGTAGAAGGGGTGGGGAAGATAAGGATCTATTGAAAGGATGAAGGATGAACATCTGAAATGTTTGGCCCCTCCCACTCTGGATGTTGCAAATGGAATGGTGTTTGGCTCCTATTTTTGTATTCCTGGCATAGGGTTTTAAGGCATTAAGACTGAGACCTTGATAATAGCAATAGCACTTAGACTTATATGCCGCTTCACAGTGCTTTACAGCCCTCTAAGTAGTTTACAGAGTCAGCACAATGACAATAGAAAGCTAGTATTGCATAATTTAGTATTAATTACAGGAAGTGTGTGAGCTATAAGTATAGGAACAGTAAAAGTTTTCAGTTAATGAAAATAATTTGATGATGTGTGATGATGCCTGGCAGGAAGAAATAAACTGATACCCTTTAAATGCTATGGACTTAACATCCCATCACTACAGCCAGCATACCTAATGGCAAGAGTTTCCCCAAAACCTTGGCACTGTAGAAGGAGTCAATAAGAATGCTGAGGTTTCTTGCAAAGCTGTTTTGATAACTTCAAAATTCTGCTGCTAATGTCCACTTTTACTTTAAAAAAAGTTTTATTTTAGTTTTATTGCTCTTTTAAGAATTCATAACTCATATGTATCAATAAATGAGACTATTTGTGGCTCAGAATTAGAATGAGCTGTCTCTGGTGCTCTCTGAGCAACACCAAGGATGGTGTTATGTAGTTTGGGTAATTAAATGTCTGCAAGAAAACAACCCAGCTCAGACAGCACCAAGAACTCAGCTTAATTCATTTGTAATTGGCGAGTTTAAATTATTCAATTTTATATATAGACTTAAAATAGTTAAGTTTGTCTTCTTGATTCTTCCTTTATATCAGATAGTTTGATAGTTGTTAACTGATGGGAAAACATAGGCATAATAGATGAGAAATTTAAAAAATCAGTCTTGTGGTAGGTTTTGGTTTATCAGTACATCAACAATGATGCAATAGACTGTGAAACTGGATTTTTGTTGCATTATTTTTATAATGTTTACATGGCAGATAATGGTGATAAAGATATTTTATCAACTTAAGAATGAAGCCAGGAATGTATAAAAACAGCCCTCCACTCCAACTTGATGTTGCACATGTATTTGAAAGAATTGTAACTATGCTACACAAATAGAAGACATTAAAATTCTTCTGATAACTGAGAGATTTTGCCAAAATAATCATTAAAACAACTTTATTTTGGCAAGCGTGTTTTCCTTTTTTATTGTCCTTCGTTTCTTTCCCTTTAGTACAAGCAGGTAAAAATTCTTGTCATCTTCTCATTTTTCCATTTCAATCTCTCACAAAAAACAAAAGTTATTTCAGATTATATCCTAAAGCATAGAGCATCTGGGAGCGGAAGTTGTCATCTGCCAGTTCCACTACCATCAGCAAAACAGCAGGAAATGGATGCTCCCTGTATGATTAAGATAGCATCATTATTATGATAGTAGGCTACAATTCTGTTTTATAATGAATATTTTATTTCTGTTGAAAAGCATGTTAGACAGTACTGGTCATAAACATCTATATATCTGTGTAAATTCAGTTACTATTAGTAACATTAGTTACTATTAGTGCTACAGATGAAACTTGAAAAATTAGAATATCGTGCAAGAGTTCATTTATTTCAGTAATGCAACTTAAAAGGTGAAACTAATATATGAGATAGACTCATTACATGCAAAGCAAGATAGTGCAACCTGTGATTTGTCATAATTATGATGATTATGGCTTACAGCTCATGAAAACCCCAAATCCAAAATCTCAGAAAATTAGAATATTACATGCAATCAATAAAACAAGGATTGTACATAGAACTAATATTGGACCTCTGAAAAGAATAAGCATGCATATGTACTCAGTACTTGGTCTGGGCCCCTTTTGCAGCAATTACTGCCTCAATGCGGTGCGGCATGGAAGCTATCAGCCTGTGGCACTGCTGAGGTGTTATGGAAGACCGGGATGCTTCAATAGTGGCCTTCAGCTCTTCTGCATTGTTCGGTCTCATGTCTCTCATCTTTCTCTTGGCAATGCTCCATAGATTCTCTATGGGGTTCAGGTCAGGTGAGTTTGCTGGCCAATCAAGCACAGTAATCCCACGGTCATTGAACCAGGTTTTGGTGCTTTTGGCAGTGTGGGCAGGTGCCAAATGAAGTCAGCATCCCCATAAAGCTCATCTGTGGAAGGAAGCATAAAGTGCTCCAAAATCTCCTGGTAGACGGCTGCGTTGACCCTGGACTTAATGAAGCACAATGGACCAACCAGCAAATGATATGGCTCCCCAAATTAACAGACTGTGGAAACTTCACACTGGACTTCAAGCATCTTGCAGTGTGTGCCTCTCCATTCTTCCTTCATTCTCTGGGTCCTTGGTTTCAAAAGTTGCTCTCATCAGAAAAGAGGACTTTGGACCACTGAGCAACAGACCACATCTGTTTTTCTTTAGCCCAGGTAAGATGCTTCTGACGTTTGTTGTTCAGGAGCAGCTTGACAAGAGGAATGCAACATTTGAAGCCTATGTCCAGGATCTGTCTGTGTGGTGGCTCTTGATGCACTGACTCCAGCCTCAGTCCACTCCTTGTGAAAGTCTCCAACACTTTTGAATGGCCTTTTCCTGACAATCCTTTCCAGGCTGCGGTCATCCTTGCTGCTTGTGCACCTTTTTCTTCCACACTTTTCCCTTCCACATAACTTTCTATTAATGTGCTTTGATACAGCACTTTGGGAACATCCAGCTTCTTTTGCAATTACCTTTTGAGGCTTTCCCTCCTTATGGAGGGTGTCAATGATGGTTTTCTGCACAACTGTCAGGTCAGCAGTCTTTCCCACGATTGTGATTCCTACTGAACCAGACTGAGAGACCATTTAAAGGCTCAGGAATCCTTTGCAGTTGTTATGGCTTAATTAGCTGATTAGAATGGGACACTTTGAGCCTAGAATATTGCACCTTTTCACTATATTCTAATTTTCTGAGATTGTGGATTTGGGGTTTTCATGAGCTGTAAGCCATAATCATCACAATTATGGCAAATCACTGCTTGAACTATCTTGCTTTGCATGTAATGAGTCTATCTCATATATTAGTTTCACCTTTTAAGTTGCATTACTGAAATAAATGAACTTTTGCACGATATTCTAATTTTTCGAGTTTCACCTGTATTAGTTACTATTACTTTTAGTCAAACGATGAGCATCGAACTATAACAATTATAGAATTATAACAATTCAGAAATTCAGATAAAAGTCTCTTTACTGCCCACTATCTAATGCTGGGAAATTAATTCATTTGTTGCACAAAATTCAGTATCAAAAATGATTCATACTTGTTGGAAACTTTGGGAGTCAAATTTAAGTAAACAATTGGATGACACAATATAAGCAACCTTACAGACCTCTCCTTTAATGCAGAGTTGTGATTTAAGATTTTACAACACTGTTTTAATCCTGTACGAATCTTATATATAATTATTCTGCAAAATGTTGCAATAAAAAGGTACAAAAGGGGAAATTAACAAGTGATCTAATTAATTCAAAGTAACTGATAGAACAATACTCATTTTTCATTTTTAGATCGCTTTTTAAGGGGGTTAGGGACAGGGGTGGGTTGTGAGGAGGGAGCTCAGCACAGCCCAGGGCAGGATTGTAGTGGGGGGGCGCGGGGGGGCCTGTGGGGCCCCGGGGAGGAGAGTGGGAGCGATGATCTCCAGGGTTGTTGGGTACGGTAAATTAAGATAAGATTTAAAAAAAAAGAGCCGCCCCGAGTCCTTTTTGGAGAGGCGGCGGCATACAAGTCAAATAAATAAATAAATTACCTTACATCTTTGGCCTTCAGTACCTCTGTTTGGAATTACAGTTTATAAATTTCTGAGACTTGGGTTCCTGATCCAACCCAGTCCATAATTTTTTCATGTCAATGAAGAAAGCATAATTGTATTTGGATAAATTGCAGTACATGGTCATCCTCATAATCTCATTCTACAAAGGGTGCTAATGCATTTAGTCACATGTAGTCATACCTCATTTAAGGCCTTGCTTATCCCAAAGAAAGGCAAGGTTTGAGGATATGCATCCATCTGATCTGCATGCATTTTTTTTCTGTTATGGCCTAAAAGGGGCTTCTCTCAAGTTGTTGAAATGTATAGCTTAGGTAGAACAATATTCTGTTGAACAAAAAGCACTACTACGTGGCATATTAGTCAGTTTGATTTTATTTTGTTATTCTGCTTTCATCACATAGTCCTTTCATATACTGTCAGAATCCTTTATATGTTAGTGGAACTTGTATTTTTCAGCCTCCTGAAATTAATCATTTCTGAAATTAGTCTGATTTTCCATTGAATATTCAAAGTTTTATTTCCATTTGCAAGTTTCGTGTGCAGGGTTTGTCCCTGATAGATAAATGTTTAAATGAGGGTGGACTATGAAACTAAACGAGATGCAGATTTAAATTAACAGGATGAATAAATGAAGGAGACCATACTAAGAAATATCAGCAACCTTAACAAAACAAGGGGTACTAAAATAGCCTCCCGGGTTTTGTGTTTTTCTAATTATAAATGTAGCCATTTCTCACAAAAGACATTATCAAATGTCTGGAATAACTTTAGAAGAATAACATTTATTTTAGATTATTCTTAAAGCTTTCCTTCTTGCATGTAAGTTCTCATCTGTATTTTACTAAGCCCTTTGATTTCACTTCAAACAGAATATTATTATGAGACACCAAAATGATGCATTAGGTGTCTCATTTTGTACCTATTGACTTGTGCAATGCAAAAAAAGGAAAAGTAGGCAGTGACAAATCTCTTGTACATTGCTGTCAAGTAAACTACATGGATGCGTCCATGTATTCCTCAGATGTTGAGTCCAGCTTGAAGAAGATTTTAACATTCTGTGTGTTTGCTCGAAAGTCAGCTGTTTATGTTAAATGCCCTTTCAAAAGGTTAAATTGGTATGACTAACAACAGTAAACAGGCAAAAAATGATAATTTAGCCTTTGATACTCTATGCATTTCCTTGTGATTGCAGATACATTATCTTAGTAATTGTTTTAAAATTCTATGAGATAAAGCTGTGTGATGTTAGGGGTCTTCAAGCTTATAATGAAACAATGGGAAACTGTTTTCTCAGAAGCAGAACTCAGTGTATGAAGTTATGTTTCTGCCTTGTTAAATCTGCATAAGATAGCAATTTGAGGGCTACTCATCACCAACAGATCATTATTTACACTATAAAGTGTAAGTCTCTTACTTCTGTAATTCAAATTTTAACTTTCAGCTTAATTATATTGAGTTCAATTGAACTAATATAGAACTTCATGGGGAGGTTGACAATATTTTGAATCTATCTGATATTTGTGTGGCATAGAGCCCAGGTACTTGAGAGATGTCTACCTTCTGCAGCATCTGCCTGTCCTATATGATCAAAGAGATTTGCCTTGCTTTGGGTCCTGATAGTTAAGCGATGTCATCTAGATGGGCCCAAAGTTGCCCTTCCCTGTGACAGGGCCTTTCCTTTGGAATGGCATCTCCACAAATATTTGTTTAAAGCATCTGCTTTAAAGTAAGCCATAAAAATACATCTCTTCCCTCACACCAACCTAGGTGGTAGATCTTTCTTGATTGAGAGAAGGAGATTGGTTTTGAAGAAGGAGATTGGTTTTTTTTCTCCATTCTTAACTTGGAATGATTGGACCAGGATGTGTGATTTTCTTTATTGTATGTTTCCAAAGCCACCCAGAATTATATTTGGAGTTGGAAAGTCTAGAAATTGGAGATACATAGATGGGTAGATAGATGGTAGGTAGGAAGGAAGGTAGATATATGAATGGATGGATGGATGGACGGACTGACGGACAGACAGACAGACAGACAGACAGGAAAGACTAAGGACCTGTGCTTTGTTCTGACCTATCTGCTCCTTCCTATCCTGTGTTTCATTCAATTTTAGGGCTGCATGTTAACCTTTGTGTGTGTCTCTACACCTGTCTATTATGTGGTAAAGTTACTATATACAACAGTTCAAAATACAAGATTAATAAGTTACTTTTCCATGCTGATTATTTCCTGAACAGATTTGTTCCATACAAAGAAGGCACAGAGATCCAGCAGTTATTCCATGTGCAAGGAGGGGAGTGGGGGAGGCAGTCTTACTGGTTCTCCTTTCCCTCCAGTGATTTCTCACACTGCTCTGATAAAGTCACCTTGTCAGTCCATGCAGAAAATATTGGAGCAGATGGACAAACAGGCTTGGTACAAGGCACTCTTCCTGTGGTTCTGATAACACTAAAGCTGATTTGTTTCAAATGATGTTAAAAAGTTCAGTATCTTAGAAAATTTGTTTTTCCAATCAGGATTTTTTTTTCAGAAGTCAACACTAAGTAGGAAAACGAAGCAGATTATAAACACACACACACAGTCACATATACCAACATTCAAATTACAGCATGCTAAATTGACTTGGGAAACGACCTTTTAACCTGCTATCCAGAACAGCCTTTCCTAACCCAATACCCTCAGATGTGGTGGAATGAAGCTTAGTTAAACATAGTTGCCAGGAATGACACAAGATGTGATGAACTGAATAAAAAAGTTGGGAGCAGCTAAAAGAATTCAAAAATACTGTTATTCCCACAAAATGTTTCCAGACAAAGAAATGCTTTTTACAGAACCTTTTGCAGCCTTCATTCTGTTGCCTGATTTTTTTTATAAACTACTCCAAATTCTCAGAGACTATGAAACAAACAGGAACTTTGGAAGCTTTACTTATTCTCACAGTCCAATCCCTGAGGTTCCAAACCACTGAACTCTGTTGACTTCCCTGAGACATTTTTAATACCTGTTCATAAACTGGAGAGAATGAACGATAGAACAATCCCTTAGAAACACAAACACATCTCAGAGTAGCGTTCATTGATGGAACTTGATAAGAGTGATAATGAATGAGGTGCCAATTCCTGCCCTCGGAGATTTAAAAAGAAAAATACAGCTGCATTTTAATGTGCATTTCTTTACCTCGGCAGTAGCCGCCCATTGTTCCCAAAGACAGTCATAAATAAAAGTAAGCTTGCTGTTGTATGCAGTTTAATTTGTCCTTTAAGTTTATCTATTTGCTTTCGCACCCAGTTTCCAAATGCATAGGCATTTTTTCTGTGAGCTAGCATTATTAAATTGCACGTATCAATCATTCTTGCCAGGATTGCCATCGCCAACTACATTAAAGAAGTCAGAGAAGTCTGGTTTCAGCAGTCCCTCGCCTTCACAGACCTCCTCCCTTGGAACGGCATTCACTCAGCATCATCGACCTGTCATTACAGGACCCAGAGGTGAGGCCTTACCAGAGTGTCCATGAGCTCTTGTTCCGTGACACCTTTGTCCTCAGGTTGGGATATATGAGAACATTCATCTGTGGGCACTGGTGTGGTAGTGTCATGCCCCTGTCGGAGTCTGAATCTGAGGAGGAAGCCGAACAGCTGACAGGGAGTAGGAGTGTGGCTCTGTTGGCTGTGGAGGAAACTGGGGAAGTGCAAAGTCCAGCTGGGCAGAGCAGGGAAGAGGTAGAACAAGGGAGAGGGAATTCAGAGGAAGACCCAGGCCCACAGCCTCTTCATCCTAGGGCACACAGGGAGGAACGGAGAAGAAGACAATGTGGGTTGCATGGCTTATGGGGGATTTCCTTCATTAACCACAGCTAGGAAAACAGTTTATAAGAAAGTTAGGCTGCGTGCAGCAGCTGCTGGGAACAAACGTGACTTTATCTTGTGTTGTCATTGCTTATCTGTGTTCCTGTGTTCCCAACCATTCAAAGGCTGTTCCTGGGAGAGTTTTTCTCCAGCCAGAAGGTAACCTGGACATTGGGCGCAACTTGGGAGCTAACAAACTATTGATTATCTGACTATGTTGCCTTTGCGCCATACCCCGGGTCATCACAGGTGGTTTTTTGAACCAAAAGTAGATGAAGGCTTGTTAATTTTGTTCCATTATTTGAACCTAGCTTAGGTTGCTTCATAACAATCTCAGGAAGACAAATGGAGGGGGTTCTAGCTAATCAATGAAGTTCTATGACTTGGAAAGATAGACATGTATTTATAGATATATATTTGCACACAGGTATTTGTATCTAGTTCAGTACAATCATTCTGTTCTGTTGCTAAAGTCCTCAGCAGTCCATTAGATGTCATTTTATTTTTAATAAGTAGTGTTCACTCTAAGTCTAACCTCATTCCTATGTGTGTTTTTAAATGGTTTATAGTGTTCTGGTTATTGTTGTTTGTTAGAATATTTTGTGACTTAAAATAAAGCAACTGATTCTTGATTTTCTTGGGCTGAATAATTAGATGTAGATTTTCAAAAGTTTAATTTATAAAAGTTGCACTGTCCACATGCACATACTGTAGTAGAAAAATGAGGTGCATTTGATTTCCTTTTGTTTAAAGGGTTAGGGTTTTTCAGTTTGAAAATCTGTTTATTCCTTGCTTAAGGCAGGGGCATATATAACACATCTTTTACTCTTGATAATCATTCTCATTAAAAATGAGAAAGTAAACTAGATACTTGTGACATAGATTTCCTCCTATTTCAGTATTGTTTTTTTTCCAAATATATAAATTGTATATACATAAATTACTAGGATTCACATTTAAAACAAAGAAAAGTTGAGATATTGTTTTCCTTAAAGCTGGTTGTATGTGTCTACCCAGACTTATTATTATGGGAAATTCTTTCGGGTAATTAGGTATAGGCTTTATTCTTAAATGCTTGTTGTAAATGATTATAATATAAACCTTAAGCTCAAATGAGAAGTTGGCTGTGTAATTCTCATAGCTTTCAAAACAAAATCACATTCTGCTGGAGAGCTAGATGGGCTTAATTGGTTGTTAATCATGTAGCCAGTTGCTGGGAAGTCCACGTATACTTTAAAAACAACCTTGATAATTGGTGATAATAGCAAGGTATTCATAGTATCAAAGTTACATTAGCAGTATATTCAGCTGTACACCAGCTGATTGCAGTTTCTCATCCTGAAATTTGAACAAGTTAGACTCTCAACAGGAATTGCTTCCATAAGATTGCCATTGCTAATAATGACATTGCATGCAAGCCAGATATGGAGCTCACTTGATCTTGAAAAAGATGACAATTTTTTTAAAAGAAAGAGTATATTTTGAGAGGGAAAAACCAGCAGTCCCATGGCAATTCAAAGACTAATAAATGCATGATATCATAAGCTTTCACAGACAAGAAATCACTTGTTTGGATTGAGTAAGCTTTAGCCCCTGAAATCTGTTGGACTTAAAGTTGCCATATGACTTGGTTGCTAAAATCTTTCCAGCATTCCTATCATATTGTAAACCACCCAGAATCACTGTATTAGTGATAGGTGGCATAAAAATTTAATTAACAAATTATGATAATTGTTGCTATAGCAAATTGATTTTTGCAAATATGTGAGTGCACTAAAGTTTCATTCAGCTTTCATGGGCTTATTAGGGATCTGTCTCTGGCCAGATTTCTTGAATTAGGGCTCTTGATTATTTTCCTCTTTAAGAAAAAGCTTATTTTTTTAAAAAGCATCCAATGGAAAATTTTGTTGTACTTTTCCATAGAGCACTGATATGAAAAAGCACTTTTTACTTCAAAAGACAGCTGCATTGAGCAAACTCACCTCAGGCCTTTATTGCCTAAGTTGCATTTCTTGGCCACCAATCCAATTAAGAAAGGCTGAATTTAGTCTGCATTGCTTCTCTTATTCAGCAGATCTAGACATAGGTCATTGCTAAACAAGAATAAGGTGAAACCTTGACCAGAAATTTAACAAGGTAGGATTTATGTTTTTGCATCTTTGACTCTTCTAATTAAACTTTAGGTGGATCCATTAGAGTCCTGGTGGGGTAATGTAACACTACATATTTAAGCTGCTAACTTTAGTTGCTCTGTTAATATGTTGTCAGGTAAGTTGAATTCCTTAAATTCAAGTTGAGGTTTCAACCATCATGAATTCCACCTCAATGTTTATATCTTGCCCATAAATTAGATTTGGAGTGACAGTTGACTTAAATTATGAAGAGCCCGTTGATTACTATTCAATACGAACAGATAAAGAACTAAGGACAGAAAAATGATAGTTATATGGATAATACGGAAGCAATGGACAAAACATAGACTATTCTAGTCTAAACAGCTACTTTTTGTGCAAAGTGAATTTATGGAAAGGTATATGTGACATGTGCAAGCTGACTATACACCCAGATTATATAACTTGTGATCAAATAGGATGCAGCTAGAGAGCTGAAAGAAAAACATAAAAGCATCACTTGCAGACAAAGAGGAAGTCTCCTACTGGGTGGATAGATAGATAGCAAGTTTCTTCAGGAATACTCTTTACTAATAAATAAATTAGTCCATGTAATATTTTTATGCTGCACATTTGGAGGTCACATTCAGTTAGTCAATTTTGAATGCAAGGTATTTTATTTATTTATTTAATCATTCATATCCCACCTTTATTATTTTTACGAAAAACGCAAGGTGGCAAACATATGCAACATCTCCTCCTCCTCCTATTTTTTCCACAACAATCCTGTGAGGTGGCTTGGGCTGAGAGAGTGCGTGACTCACTCAAGGTCATTCAGCTAGCTTTCAATGAGTAAGGTGAGACTTGAACTCAGGGTCCTCCTGCTTTCTAGCCTGATACTTGAACTACTTAACTAGACCAAACTGGCTCCTATATATGGCAGTAAAATTAAGAAGCCATGGATCTTGAATATCATTGCTGTCATTTTTTTTAATCATCTAGGAAGTAAAGCAAGTATGGATGGAAGCTGAATGCAATCCAAAATATTTAGAATCTTTGTTGCATCATAGAGTACATATCAATAGTGGGATCCTACTTTAGTCGCTACTGGTTTGGTGGGTGATTGTGCGCGCACATGCGCCCCTAATGCGCACACCCCTAACAAGCCCATCAGCTGAGCAGATGAAGAAATGAAAAGCTAGGAACGACTCTCCCACTCTCCCATGTGCTTTTTGGGCTTTATCTTTTTTTTACTATTGGTTCAGGTGAACTGGTCCAAACCGGTAGCATACCACCACTGTATTTATCTTGAAATTTCCAATTCTATATTGCTTAGTAAATACTACATTTTAGATATTCTCCTGAAAATTATAGTATTGAGATCCCCCATGTCATGCCTACCATGGTTGCTTTCCTTGGCACCTATCATATGCTCCTCATCCTGCTCCATATGACATCTTAATTTTTAAAAATCCTTGTAATCTAAATATGAAAATAGAGTGTGCTGCAAAGAAAACAGCAAGTCCAACATCAGCTGTATTTCTAATAAAGCCTCTGGCACCGTATTCATTTGACCCATAAATCTCCCCTAAGAAATAAAAAGGTATTGAATATATATTGTATCAATAAAACAACAATATAATCTAGGAATGAAAAGGGAAAACTATGGGAGCCAAAAAGGGGGAATTAATACATAAAGAGGTTATTTTGCAAGAACTACATTTGCAGTTTTTGTCTTGTGAGTTTATGCTATAGTATGTTCTTCGTGTCCATGACATATTAGAGGGATGCATTTGCCTGGTCATGTGTTCATTTCTACATTCATGTATGGTTCTGAATGGTATTCATTCATTTTTTATAAAATGGCTATTTTTTCATGATTGCCACCATTGTATTCATTGCTGGATAGACAAACTTCCACTGATTGTAAAAAAATCCTATAAACTTCAAATGAACCCTCTCATCCTGAACAGTCCCATGTCACCAGATATTTGGCAGGCAGTACCTAGTGGTCCATCAAGTCTGCCTTCGAGGGTTTTTTTCCCTTTTTAATTTATGTATTTATTAATTATTATTATTCATTTTTATCTAATTTATTTAATTTTTGTTAGATGTTGGACAAGGGCTATCATATAACATTAAAGATGTTATCCTAAGCATGTTTAAAACTTAGTTACTGACCTATTGCCTCTGCTAGAAGTTGGTTCCAAGCTTCTACTACCTCTTTCTAGCATTACTCTTGAACTTCACTCCTGTCAGTTTGAGGTTATGCCCCCATGCTCTTGATTTTTGCTTAATATTGAAAATGCTGCCTTTGTCATGCCCCTGGTGGAGACTGACTTCGAGGAAGAGGAGGAACAGCCAACAGGGAGTGGGAGTGTGGCTCCAGAGGTGGTGGAGGAGGCTGGGGAAGGGCAGAGGCCGGCTGAGCAATCAGAAGAGGATCCAGGCCCATCCCCTGGAGGAGAGGATCAGGCCCATCCCCTGGAGGAGAGGATCAGGGAAAAGTGTGGTCTATTCGGGAGGAGAGGACCATGATCCTCCTCAGGGCTTACAGCTGGGAGCTATGTATATAAGTTTGTAACTGCGTATGCAGAATTGCTGGAGTCAAAGTTAGTGTTTCCTTTGAATGAGGTTTATATTTGTTGGCATGCTTCCCAAGGACTTTCCCTGGTTATCTGCTTGGAACGTATAATTACTTATCTTGGTTTGATTTCGGAACTCTTTTTTGTTCTTGTTTTTCCTTTTGCCTCATTATTTATGTTTGGGACTGTAAACTGTGACTAATAAAACAGTTAAGTTGAAGGCATTGCCGGACTTCAATTCATGTTTTGGGTTTTGGGTTATTTTGAGAGGCTACGGGTCATCACAGCCTTCTGGGACCTTATTCACACCCTTAATATAGTTAAAGGTTACAATGTCCTTCCCTTTCTCTTCTGTCCTCTAGGCCAAGGGTCTCCAACCTTGACAACTTTAAGCCTGGCGGACTTCAACTCACTGGCTGGGAAATTCTGGGAGTTGAAGTCCATCAGGCTTAAAGTTGCCAAGGTTGGAGACCCCTGCTCTATGCTGTACATATTCAGTTCCTCAATCTCTCCTGATATGTTTATCCCTCTTAGACCTTGGACCATTTTTGTTGCCCGTCTCTGGTCTTACTCAATCTTATACATATCTCTTTTTAAGAGAGTGAAATAAAACATTTGTAATTCAACTCACTGGTATTCTTTTTTAATCCTTATTACTCTTGTCTATATCTTCTCTTTTCTTCTAGTGCTCTTACAGGTAGTCCTCAACCTATTACCACAATTGAGCCCCAAATTAATGTTGTTAAGTGATAAATCCATTAAGTGAGGTTTGCCCCCATTTTACAACTTTTTTGCCACATTTGTTAAGTGCAGTTGTTAGGTTAGAAACATGGTTGTTAAGTGAATTTTTCCCCATTGACTTTGCTTGTCAGAAGGTCACAGAAGGGCATCATCACATGAACCTGAGACACTGCAACCATCATAAATGTGAGTCAGTTGTCAAGCATTTGAATGTAAATCACATGAACACGGAGATGCTACAATGGCCATAAGTGTGAAAAATGGTCATAAGTCACTTTTTTCAATACTGTTGTAACTTTGAATGGATGCTAAATGAACTATTGTAAGTCAAAGACTACCTGTATTCCCCACCAAAGTATTGATATTCACTGGGTCAGGGATCTCTTTCTTTCATACCATATTTTATATACTGATGCATAACAGTAATTAACAGTAGGTAATTATAATATATAATCAGGTAATAAAAACTTCAACTTGTATAAATCCAATAATTTTGTAAATTAGAACGGGATTTAATTTAACAGGAACTTTGTATGAACCTAAGCTTTGAGGAAGTGCTCTAATATTTTTACCTATTCTTTATTTCTAAAACAATCTTCTTTGGAAAACATTAGATAGAGATACATTTATAAAAGGATTTTGCTGCACCAAGAGGTGTGAATTAAACTGTTAAAAAGCTGTGGCTCTTAAAGAAAGTACTAAGGCAAAGGGGCAGAGATGGTATTCAGCAGATTCTGATCAGTTCTGGAGAACCAGTAGGAGAAATTTTGAGTCGTTCGGAGAACCGGCAAATACCACTTCTGACTGGCCCCACCCCCATCTATTCTCTGCCTCCCAAATCCCAGCTGATCAGCTGGGTCTTCATTGTTGCCCTGCACAGGAGAACAGAGCTGGAAAGTAGGCTGATGGGTGGGGAGGGAATGAGATTTTGCAATATTCTTCCCCTGCCACACCTCCCACACCACACCATGCCCACCAAGCCATGCCCACAGAACCGGTAGTAAAAATTTGACTCCCACCACTACAAAGGGTGCAGCCAACACTTGTTCTACATAGAGCTTCGTTGAGACATCTAACCTCCTGCTGCTCCCAATTTTCATGGCACCTCAAGGTATCTTCGGTAAAAGACTATATATTTGGTTAGTTCCAAACATCAGAAGTGCTTATGTAGTTTAGAAATAACTTACTCATAGTAGATGACACATGGTGCAAATATTCCATTATGTTTCAAATAAAGACTTGTGTAAACTTACTCTAGCTTTCAAGCTTTTTGAGCTTTCAATTGGAGTCAACTGAATGAAAAGGGTCTTTCTTTTTATGTTTGTCATTATTCAAATAAAGTTTGGTGTAGTGGTTAAAGTGCTGGCTAAGAAACCAGGAGATTGTGAGTTCTAGTTCTGCCTTAGACATGAAAGCCAGCTGCATGACTTTGGCCAATCACTTTCTCTCAGTCCAATCCACTAGCAGAATTGTTGTGGTGGGGAAAACAGGAGGAAGAAGGAATAGTATATATTATTTGCCAGCCTGGGTAACCTTTGAATTCATACAGCTGGAATAAAATTAATAAATAAATAGTTAGATGCTTCATTCTCCACTGGATTTCAGGCATTAACAATGAAAGACATGTTGATACTCTGAAAGCTGTTGGACAGTTCATTCATTAAACAAACCTGACTAGCTATTTAAGGTTTCTATTTAAAGTGGCACATTCTTGCTTCTGAATGCCACTCATGTTAGCAAGAAGCTTGCAGATAATTAAAACTGGAACTAAACAAAATTCAAGAAGCGTGTAATTAAAGTACTACCTTTATTGGATTTTAAGGAGTTGCCCTATGACACAGGAAATATTTAAAGAAGTAGTTTATTTAGTTAATCTATATGTAAGTGAACAGTTTAAAAGACTACTAGTCTAAATTAACTATGAAGCCCACCCACTGAGATTATCTCGTAAAGGATTCTCAGTGTTCAGATTCATTATGTGCAACCATTCAATAATTCTAGATAAATGCATAACTAAAAGCTCTATTACGCTAATAATTTGTACAAGGATAGATGTGTGTGGGGCACCATGCTGAGTTAATTTATTATTCTGCTAACCATTTCTAGACTAGCCTCTCCTATGAGAAATTATGTTAATATGCTATTCCACTGAGGACATGATAGAGCAACAAGATGATGTAGCCATTTAATCCCTTTAAGAGACAAAAAATGCCCAGAGGGAAAAGTGTCAGAGAGAGGTCTGAGGGTGATTAATAAAGGGAACCTAGATTTAAAGTTTGATTCTGCATATTATAAAAATAAGGCCGAATCAGGATTGGCCTCTGGGGAAACAGTGGTGGGCTAAAGATCGCTCTGCAGAGTAGGTAGCCAATGGCTGTGGCAGGAGGAAGAGCAGGTGAATGGATCACCTTGTCATAATTTCTTTCTAGAGCAAGGAGGGGGCCAGGATCACCCACAAGTACTCCATACATAGGTTCCCTGCAAGGAGTCTCCAGCAGTTTCCAGGGGATTTTAGAACTATGGAAACTAGGGGGAAGTACTCTCATTTAAGTTTGCATACTTCCTTTCTTAACCAGCTTAGAAAATTGCTTGTTAATGGCTTTTTGGGGTGTTAACCTTCCTTCAGAAGGGAAAGTTTTATTACAGTAGTGAATTTTCTTCTATCCTTAATGGAAGAAGTTGTATGCATGTTTAAGGACTTTACAAACTCTCTCTCTCTCTCCCTCTCTCTCTCTCTCTCTGTGTGTTTAAACAGTAAAAGGGTGACCAGGATGTTGATTTGGAAAGTTATAAATAGATGAAGAGGCTAGAGGAACTTGACATAATATTAGCTGTGGGTTATTTGAAATTTTCAAATAAAGATTTTGAAGCTAAGAAATCCTCCTGTGGGAAAATGTTTTGATTAGGAAAAAAAAATATGGTAAGAGGAATTTTGAAAGTTGACTAGAGAGAACCAGAGAGAACTAAAGATTACAATTAAAGAAGTTATTAATACAGCTGAACAGTATTATTTCAGTGTGGAAGGATATTTGAGAATAATGCACTGAGAAATTATTCTTAAGATTGCTACTATAAAAATAGATTTAAACTGGATGAGAAGAAAAGGAATGGATTTTATTGTACAAAAGAGAGATTGAGGGCAATTTGAAAGTGGATTTAAAAATGTCATGTTAAAAGAATTATATGGTAAAAAAGTGTAAACCACAAAAGTGAGTTAAAAATGAAACTTGCTGATGTCTTAACAATCAAAGGGAAAATACAAATAATAAATCAGAAGGGGACTTGGATAGCTTTCTTATCTTAGATTTACAAATGAATCATGTTAAACTAGTGAAGAATTTCTGAGAGGAGACAAAGAGAAAATGATAAGTAATCAAGTTGTGGGACAATATTTAAAAATACCAAAATCAAGTTTTTAAAAATAAATTGAAAAAAAATAAATATGTGTTTCTGATAGCTGTTAAATGACTTTTTAAAAACTAGGACTGAATGACAAAGCTTTAAAGACTTGTTTATAGATAACAGAAAGAAAAGATATAAAACATTTATTTGATTATGATTGAAATATACATGTTACTATTCCTGGTAGCTCTTAATAAACATTTGCATAAGGACTGAATAATGAATTTTGTTTTAATTTGTCTATTGATAAAGAGGTGTGATATATGAAGAAGAGATCTTTTACTTAATCATCAGAGAACTGTTAAGTTACTGGTTGTTTCTTTTGGTTTGGTTTGGAGGGAGTGATATTTTTCTATATCTTTCTTATTGCATATATTTTTCTTTTTTTCAGCAGTGTTCATTTTTTAATATTCTTTTTAGTTTGTGTTAGTTTTCCCCTTCATTTGTAAACTTGTTATTTTTTTTAAAAAAAGGCTGAATCAGAGCAGGAGAGGCATTTGAACACATTCATAAGATTTTATGTATTTCTGAAATAATAACAAAAATTATCCCTCTTGACTACAGTATTTTAGCTTGTTCTATAATGGCATATTTACTTTTGTATCTTTTGTTTGATATGCCCATCAACATCAAACAGGGCAATAAGCTCTAGTGCTTTGTACTCAATTTCTTTTTACACTAATGTCTCTATCCTCTTCAGAGCTTACCCACCAAGACACATCATAATGTTTAAATACAGAACTCATGTTTAAAGCATCGTAAGGCTCAGGATTTCCAACTTCTCATATTGACAGAACCATAAATCACATTAAATTAAGTGAATTACTGTACCATGCATCTATAGCTTTAACAGTGTTTATGTAGTGTCATCTTACCATCTCCAGCATGGGAAGGAAGAGAAACACTGATATTTGAATTGGGAAGTAGACCTCTAATAATGTAACAGCAATATATCATTCAGATTCATCAATTCCATTAAGATGCCATTTTTAGTATCAAAGCAGATTTGCCTACAACCCCGACTCCCCCACTAGGATTTCCTATTTGTAGTTCAAATGTTACCATCTGCATTTAATTATGGGAGTAACCTTACTTTTTATCAAATTATGTACACAACTTGGCTCATAAGTCAAAATGAAATTCTTAATTCCTTTTAAAAATATGAATGCAAGACCTAACATTGCAAAATGCAAGCAAAAAAAGTGTATTTACAAATCAAATCATTTAATCTTTTGTAACAATTCTAAAAATGACTTGTCATCTTGCTCAAGTATCTACTGATTTTGCCTGAGTATTAGAACATTTTGGCACTACATAGACTAGAGTGTATGATTTTTTTCCTTTATCATTTACCCACTGAACAATTCTGTAAAGGAGGCTTGGATAGTGATGACTGAATTCACTTTATTCAGACAGTTTATCTGATTGACAAGGAACTTAAATCTAAGTCTCTATGTTCCTAGTTTAATCCTGATTCATACTTCTTTTTTCCATTTATTTTCTTCCTTCTATCATGTAACTCAAGTAATACATAGCTAATTCCCTGGTGGTCTCTCAGCTAGCCACTCTAATATTGTACATTTTATTGTGTATAGTTATTGCACCATACCTTCCCCTTTCATACAGACACCATATGTACCCAAAAGGAATTTGACTCTTAATTTAAGAAAGTGTGTATAATTAATTATTAGTTTAATCTATTTATAATCCTACAAATCCTGCTTTGCTGTGTCATTACAATTGAATTGTTTTTGAAAAGGATGATGGAAGAACATTATGACTGTATGCCAAGAGCATTCACTCCCTAAAGAGTCATCTAAGGTGCAAAGGTCATCTTAGCTACCCCATTAAAGTAGGCAGACACCTACATTGAGCAGAACTGACATAGGAAAATACTCAAAGCAGAAGTGTCACTTTAATAACAACAGTAAAGGCATCCTTTCATACTTTACAGGAGAAGATCATGGGAAATGATCCTGGAAAACTATATGAATAGAAAATATAAGATGATTGGCAATATAGTGTGGATGATCAGCTCCTCAGATTGGATAGTGGTTAACATGCTATTGAGGAAGAGTTGAGGATCTTTCAGGGCACATGTTTATGGTGTGGCTAGATGGCATTTGGGATATCTAGTTTCTGATGTTACTTTTATGAGCAAGAAACTTTCAAGATGCAAAGACAGATCATAGTTGAAAAGTAGAATGCAAGAAACATGAATATGAAACAACTCAACGCAGTGAAAGATTAAATGATCTACTACACATTGAGATCTAGGATTAGAAAATTAAAGTGGACTTGATTTGGACACCTTCTATTACAGGGGTGTTAAACTCAAGGCCCAGGGGCCAGATCTGGCCCACGGGGTGCTTAGATCTGGCCCATGGGGTCGCCCTGGAAACAGTGATGGACCAGCCTATGGTGCCTCTGCCAGAATAAATGGAGCTCATGAGGGCCACATGCAGCTTTCTCAAGCTCTGTTTTTGCTGGTAGACGGTTGCAGAAGACTGTTGCAGCTGAAAACTGAGTTTGTGAGAGCCATGGATGGCCCTCTCAAGCCTTTTCACAGACAGAGGTTTACAGGAAGCCATTGCAGGTGAAAATGGAGCTCGGGAGCCCATTGTCAATGTCTGAGACATCGCACCATTCAAAGCGGCTACAATGAGCCATTTCGGAATTGCCATACACGCGCAGGGGCCAGGGAGCAATCGGGCTGCAGCAAGAGTACTTGCAGGAGCCAGCAGGGAACAACCAGGAACAGGAGGGTGGGGTGTGCTGAGTCTGTACAGCCAGCTGGCTAGCAGTAATGATGGCTAGAAATCCTTTTACTTGTATTGTTCACCACATGCCAAGCTGAGATTCCAGTAAAGAGGCCCATTCTGCTCACAGTGTGGCCTATTCTTTTGCTGGCTTGGTTTGGAACTGTGCCACCTGTTTTTGCTGGCAGAATGTATGGGCCACCTGGCCAGCCCCCCTCAGCCCCCTGAGTTAAAACACAACCCTGATGTGGCCCTCAATAAAATTGATTTTGACAGCCCTGTTCTATTATATCCTGTATGATATCTTCCCAAACCAATTCTTCAGGTCTTCCAATCCATTGCCAGTGTAATCAACTTCAACTACTTTGCAGCTAGTTGTCATTTTTACTTTCCTTGCAGTGTTCCCACCAATATAAGCTTCTCAAAGGAAAACAAGAATAGAGAAAACCACAACAAACGTTTTGTGCAGTGTCGAGTTTTCTCAGCTTGTCAACTTAGGGACATATTCAGCTGAAATCAATTCTAGTATTTCCTTTCCCCCTCCCTTAAATGTCTGTATGTGACACATTTGTATGTGCATGTGTGTATATGAAAACATACACAGGAAGGAAAAGCAGCCTTCCTATGAGATAAATTCTAAATCTTTTATTTACATTATCTCTTCTGAATTCAATGTATGAGAAATAGCATTCAATGAACGGAAATTCTAAAGTTGGCTTTTTGGAATTGCTAAAACAGATGTGAATGTTTTATTTAAACAGTTCCATTTCACTAAGATTAAAGAATAGTTTTTACAGGTTTTTTTTGTTCATAGATTTTTATTGTTTGTTGATTGTAGCTTCAAGTTGAGCTAATCTATGGAATATTTCCCATTGATTTTAATAGTACTGGAATGCCACCAAATTTTTAAAGCTATTTATTCAGACTTCTGTTCCCTACCTCTTCAATTGTATTATATATAGTTCAAATTTCTTTCAAAAATGCTTTAACCTTTTGTCAGCATTCCTTATTTAAAAATCTCTCTTCTTGTTCCTGATCAACACAGCTGTTGCCTAGATGTAAAAGCATTTGACTTCAGCCAGCATGGCAGCTTAGACAATTAATACCTAATACAATCATTTCTGAAAACAAGTGCTTTGGCAGAATAAAGAGTGGGATATATCTTGCATAATTTGAATCGGCGTTTGCATTGTCACAATGGTAGAAGTGACATTTTGGATCACAGTGGGCTGAAGCATCTCTAAAAATGAGACAGAATTATGAAAAGGAATTAATTTCAATGTTCTTTCAGTACTTTTTAACACCAGATTTCTTAATTGTAATTGATTCTTTAAATGCCATTAGAGCACTGTTTTGACTCCTAAAAAAATGTTCTGGTCTCAACAGTGGCAGCACCTGCCTAATCTTGCCTAGATTTAGAAGCTAACCACGGCTAGCACACGATTAGGACATAAATGGGATCAGTGGTGCAATTCAATCAGTGTAACAACTGGTTTGGTGATCACGTGCTTTGCGTGCGCATGCACCATTTTAAAAAGCCCATTTTCAGCTGTAATACTTACCTTCTACTGCAGCCCCGGTGCATAAAACAGCTGAGGCAAGCCACGTGAATCAGCTGTGTTCCAAAACAGGAAATGATCACCGGGACTACTGGTTTGCCCGAACTGGTCCAACCCAGTAGAATCCCACCCGTGAATGGGACCCTCCTAGGAATAGCAAGACTGTAGGTTAGACTGGGGGACTGAAATTCATCCTGGAAAAAGGCACCAGGAAGTCTTCAGGTTGCCATGATAACTGCATGAAATATGCATGAACTTACCAGGAGCCAAGCTCAAATCAAAAGAGATCATGCTTTAAACTAGTATTCTTTGTAAGTAGATGAATCCATGTGTCACATATTTTATCATTAGGCTTTGAGGTGAGTAGGTTTATTTTAGCCATCAACTGCGCTAGGATGACCATAATAACAAGGGCTTATCTTATTCCTGTTCTAGCATTACAGAGAACATCTTAGGTTGTTTTAAACTTCCTTTGAACCCTAAATCCTTTTCCAGTATACCTCAATTGTCATTGGATTACTAAACAATTTTGCAGACTAAGAAATTATGCTTCTAGAAAGCCAACATAGCTGACTTAACAATGACTTCATAGTTTTTATCTAATTATTTAAATAAGCAACACAGTTGAAGAGATGGAAGAAACATGTGGACAGGTAGTTGTAAACAATGGGGAGAAAAGTTAAAAAACCAAGAGTAGGCTACTCACTGACTCCATGATATTCTGGCAACTCTTAGGGGTGATCACTTGCATTACAACTAAAATTGGGCAATAATATTTGCCACCAAATTATGGCAGCAAGCGTCTGTTTCACTTAAACACCATTCACTAAGGTATGATAGTCTGAAAAGAGATTTGTTTTTGACTTGGCTTCATCATCTGCATCTTTTCCAATGTGCCTTCAGCATGCTGCTGAAATTATTATAAAGCTCACAGCCTGAAGGGAGGAAATCATGGCATGGACTGAGAGACTAGTAAAGCACTGCCCTTTATCTGTGTGAAGGTTTGCTGGACAAACAAAGAAAAGAGAATTAAATTGGTTGAAGTCCTGATGATTGTGGAGCCACAGTTGATTTCAGTGAATAAATTTCAGGAAGGAAGTTATAAACCTTGGAACAGAACAACTGAACCATTTATCAGTTCTCATTAAAATTAACGATACTTGATTCAAAATTTTGGGTTTGATTCCTTGGGTACTAGTGCTGGGGATGTTACCTTCCGTAATCTTCCTACTTTCTATGATGCAGTAACATATTACAATAGACACATCAGCATTGTGATTGTCAAACTCAGCAAAAGAAAGGTTTAAATATCTAAAGTGCTTAATGGCAGTCAGTTGGGAAATAAGCATCCTTTCCTAACTTGCTGCCTTCTAAATATATAGGGATCAAAATTGTGAGATATCCTACCTAACATAGTCATTGGCCCATTGCTTCTTGGGAATTCTGTGATATACACTTGGAAGGTCTCAAAATATGTTTAAATCTTAAAACATTAATCTTACTCATTTTCCCCCAACTCCGATTGAGACAGTGGTCATCTAAACATCTAGAACAGGGGAGGAAGTTTTATAAATGTTTGGACTTGTGATAGGCTTTATTTCTGGGGACAAGCAAAGATAACTATTAATTAGCAGAAATACTTAGTTATTTTAGTCTGAGAAGTTGTTACTGGATCAACATTTGTGAAAAATCTACATTGTCTTATTTTTTATTTTGGCAAATGGTTTGTAGATCCCATAGTTACAGAGAGGGGAAGGAAGGAAAGGAAAGGAAAGGAAAGGAAAGGAAAGGAAAGGAAAGGAAAGGAAAGGAAAGGAAGGAAGGAAGGAAGGAAGGAAGGAAGGAAGGAAGGATTAATTCACTATCCTTAATAGCTCTTCAAAGTATTTAAACCTTTTATAATTATTACCAAATAAAATATGGTATCAAGTCTGCCACAAAAACATAGACAGATTGTGCTAACTCAAGAAATTATGTTAATGCAGAACATAACATGAGAAGAACATTGGAAAGAAGAAAAAGAAAACAGCATACTTGCTTCAACTTCTCTATTTTATGTTCAGGCTGGTAAGAATTAAATAGGGCTAGAGCAGGGGTGTCAAACTCGAGGCCTGGGGGCCAGATCCGGCCCATGGGGTGCTTACATCTGGCATGCAGGGCCACTCTGGAAACAGCAAAAAACCAGCCTGCAGTGCCTCTGCCAAGGAAAATGGAGCTCGAGAGATCTGCATGCAGCCCTCTTTAGCTCCATTTTCGCTGGCAGAGGGTTGCAGGAGGCTGTCACAGCCGAAACAGAGCTTGGGAGCCAGTTTTTTCTGGCAGAGCACTCAGGCTGCCACAGGCGTCCCTGACATGAGTGACATCAAGCTGGCCAAGCCCACCCAGCTCCCCAAAGTCAAACAATCCTGATGCAGCCCTCAATGAAATCGAGTTTGACACTCCTGGGGTAAAGCAACTTGAAGCTTATTTTGTATACATTCATTTTGGATTTATTCTAGCATATATTTATATTCTTTGATAATCACCTTCCTTTATAAAAGTTTCAAGTTTTGCTGTATGATGCTCTAGTCAAAACACTCTAAAACACATGTCCACATACTTCAGTTCTTGTAACTCTGCAGCCTGACGGGAGAATGGTGAAAGAGGAATGTGTGCATTTCTCTACCTTTGTCTGAGATTTTTTATTACCTTCCCCAGCTTCCAAGACAGGAAACTAAACAATAAGTATCCCAGCCTCAGAAAGGGGAAAAGGATGTTCCCAGAACATGACTTACAACTTAACCATCCCTTTAAGTATTAAACTGGTAATCTAGTGGTGGTTTATGGTGCAGACTATTTGCATATAGTGGACTTTGAAGAAATAGGATATTGCTACTTTTGAACTCTGATGTTGGAGAAGACTCCTGAGAATATCATGAATAGCCAAGAAAACGAACAAATCATCAGATTAACCCAGGTACAAACAACCAGGCTCAAATTATCCTACTTCAAATCAAAGCAGCTGCAGCAAGGTGAATGGATTCAGTTACAGTGGCAATGGTGGATTGTTGGAAGACCTAAAGCAGAGGTGTCAAATTCGCAGCATCACGACAGCATCATGTGA
Organism: Naja naja; assembly: GCA_009733165.1. Taxonomy (NCBI): domain Eukaryota; kingdom Metazoa; phylum Chordata; class Lepidosauria; order Squamata; family Elapidae; genus Naja; species Naja naja. Next base: position 73,537,059 of record CM019150.1, read on the forward strand.
CGTATTGGGACTTTCCTCCCTTCACTAAACTGGGTGGGGGCGTGGCCAGCACGTGATGCATTTGTCCCACAGGCCGTGAATTTCACAGCCCTGACCTAAAGGAACAAGTTGGGGACAAATCATTCTTGAGAAAATCTATCCGTATGGTCACTTGACGGCATATAATCAGTTGTTATCAATCATGGGAATGAAACAATTATTTAGTTCAAAATTAGAAGACATAAGATTAATGCAAAATAGATCTGACCATCAGATGTCATTTGTTCAAAATAGGATATGTAAATTGAATTGGAAGGGCTTCCTTCCTGATAATGACTGATTATGTGCCATCATGTCAGTGTTGGCCATACAGATAGATTTTCTCAAGAATAATTTTAAAGATGCAAACATATAATTATAATGAGAGGCTTAATATACATTAGAAAATGTTTGCATCTAAACAAAAATAGAAAACCTTGGCTCTACCCATCTGTATTAACTACGTAGGGCTCCACCCATGTGTATAACTCCTCCCACTTTCCATCAGTGCCCCACCCACTATCGCTTATACCAGGTAGTGTAAAATTCAGTGCAAGAAATTTGGTCTTTACCGAAATTTCATTAAACTTCTCTTATAATATCAGTGAAAGACAATGTATTTTTATTTCCTAATTTTATTCGTTCAACCTTTGCTGTTGACCACTAGGTTGTCTTAGTATCTCCTCCTGAATATTCAGCACACTTTGAACCTAATTCAATACATTTCTTTGAATGCACAATAACTTTCATAACTTTTATTGTTCTCTCTGTTTTACAAATGCAGTGCATGGACGTAGATAGCCATAAAAGTTTAATCAAGCTGGCTGAGAGAGGATGGCTATATATTTTGGAAATAAATGGAACTAAATCATAGGAGTCATTTTGTATAAATGTAATAGGCTTGTATGATGACAGTGTGCGAAAATGAAATGCAGCAGCAAAATCCAAAGACCTCAGCTTAAGAGTGCAACAAATGAAAAAGTATTGTATAGTATCACCTTTATTAAGGTATTGTTTTCATTTTGAATAAATTACATTTCCACTTATTCAAGGAGCAACATTATTGATGCTGACAAAAAGTAGTCTTGTTGTGGACAGAACAGCTATTGACACTTAGAGAGAGGTGGGGAGTTTTTTTGTTTTGTTTTGGATAAAGATTTAGCTTGTCTGAAAATCAAGTTGCTTGGCTAGAGTTAGAACTGTGTTATGGTTTTGCTTTGTATTTATCTCTTTTTAACTGTGTGTTGTTTATATGGAACCTTAGGTTCTTTTGGCAAAAGTTGATTTTTGTTAAGTCCTTGTCTTTCTAACAAATGTTTAAACTTGGAAATGAGCAGTTACCTTGTAGCAACTGTCTTAGTTTGGCTGAGCTACAGGGTCATCAAGTTTCTGTTTGGGGTTCCTTTTCTTTTCTGCAGACACCTTCAATCCTCTCATGATGGGATCAGATGGGAAGAGAGAAACTGATTTATAGTACAGGGATGGTTACAGAAGGGACCTAATTAGTTGCTATTCATTCCCAGGCATGGATCACCTCAGAATTGAAGTACTTCAGAGGGAGAGACTGATTTGGACCCGAAGATACCTTTCTTATTACATATGGCCCAGTATTAGGCCTGGTATTAGGCCATTCAATGGCACTGCCGGGACTTTAAGAGTATTTAAGTTTTCCTTCCAAAATTCATAATTGACATCAAATACTTTACTGTCCTGGGTTTTTTTTTTTTTTTGCCTTGGGGCAATTCAAGACATCTCCTGGGTTGCTTTCTGTGTTGCAATCACAGATTTCTCAATATATGAATGCACTTTATCCTCCTTGAAACAGTATTCCTAAAAGTTATTTAGGGACATGTTTATTCGTTTCTCACTTATAAGAGATAAAATCCAATTGTTTGGAATACAAGAATGCAAATTATATAAAAATAATATTCTGCTGCTGAACTGAAAAAGTGACATAAATAAAGCTGCTTTATAGCTCAAAGTAAAACTGCTCCCTGTGTGCAAACCAGAATTATGCAGAATGTCAATTAAATCAACTGTAATCTTCCAGATACATTTTTTATTGCTGGATTCATTAGAAAGGCTCTTAAGGTAATGAATAGTCGTCACTTTTACCAAGGACTGCTGATTCCTTTATAAATGATGACCACTAAAAATGCAGAAGAGACATTTTAAAATCTAGCTATATTTACACTCTGCCTTTATACTTGAAGTAAAGTAGAATTGAGTATGACCTGACATATTATAAAAATCACTACCAGACATCAGCTCTGTACTTTAGGACACTTGCATTTCAGAAAACTTGTTTTAAGGTTGCATAATAAAGCAGTATTAAAAAAGCACAAAATCAGATAATTTGTTTTTTTTATCAAATTCCAAAAATCTATTCTTTATAATGTATTTTGCTTTTCTTTTCCTTATAGCAAGTCCACACGCAACACCATCGACTCTTCATTTTCCAACATCACCCATTATTCAGCAGCCTGGGCCATACTTCTCACACCCAGCAATTCGCTATCATCCTCAGGAGACTCTGAAAGAGTTTGTCCAACTTGTCTGCCCGGACGCTGGTCAGCAGGCTGGACAGGTGGGGTTCCTAAATGTAAGGAAGCTGTTTCTATTTTTTTTTCCAGAAGTTTTGTTTCTATAACCATGGAATGATATGAACAGATTTGTACACAAGAGAAAATCATTCTCTCACTAGGGGGCATAAACCAGTCCAAGTTAAATGTGTTTCATTCATGTTGATTATGATGGGAGTTAATATCATTTAAGTTGTCTTTATTTGGCTACCTTGTGCCCTTCTACATGCTAGAATTTAATAATTTTTTGCTAGTAATGAAAACCACTAAAATTTTTATGTAAGTGATTAGCACAACATGCCAGAGGTAGTCCTCGACTTATGACCACAGTTGAGCTCAAAGTTTCTGTTGCTAAGGGAGACATTTGTTAAATGAATTTTGCCTCATTTTACCACCTTTCTTGCCAAATTGTTAACTGAATCACTGCAGTTGATAGGTTAGTAACCCACTTGTTAAGCAAATCTGGCTTCCCCATTGACTTTGCTTGTCAGAAGGAACCATGACCTTGAGACACAGCAATGGTCACAAATATGAGCCAGTTGCCAAGCATCTGAATTTTGATCACGTGATCATGGCGTTACTGCAAAGGTTGTAACCAGAAGTGGTATTCAGCAGGTTCTGACCAGTTCTGGAGAATCTGTAGCGGAAATTTTGAGTAGTTCGGAGAACTGGCAAATACCACCTCTGACTGGCTCTGCCCCATCTATTCTCTGCCTCCCGAATCCCAGCTGATTGGCTTGGGTCTTCTTTGCACAGGAGAATGAAGCTGGAAAGCAGATTAGTGGGGTGGGGAGGGAATGGGATTTTGCAGTAACTTTCCTGTGCTCTGCCCACCAAGCCACACCACGCCAACCAAGCCACGCCCACAGAACCGGTAGTAAAAAAATTTGAATCCCACCACTGGTCGTAACTGTGAAAAACAGTACTAAGTCACATTTTTCGATGCTGTTGTAACTTTGAATGGTCACTAAATGAACTGTTGTAAGATGAGGACTACATATATTATATTTATATTATATTATATTAATTATATTATATTATATTATATTATATTATATTATATTATATTCTAGTATATGTTTCTTGTTTGTCTGAAGTACCGCTTGCTCAATTAATATGTGTGGGGGGGTTGGGGGGTACATGCATATCAGTGTTTCTTAGTCTCAGTAACTTTTAAGAGGTGTGGACTTCAATTCCCAGAAATCTCCAGCCAAAATTTCTGTATATTGAACTTCACATATCTCATAGCTGTTGAGGTTGATTAACACTGATCGATGTGTATGCATACAATGGCTTCCATGGGTGGGGGCTGGAAGATGCTAAAGTAATCAAGACCCCCATCCTTTGTGCATTCATGCAACATTATCATAAATACTGAAAGAGTGAGGCCTCATTCACATGATTAGGATGATCATCTTGACTTTTTGCTCTCCGCATGGACACCCCTGTATATGCATACTCTCTTTCTCTCTAATTCATTGACATAAAACAGTATTCAGTTGCTTATATTTGTACTATTATTATGCCCCATGTTGCAATCATTGCTTATTTACAAAAATTTTATGCTTAATAGAGTGTCTGATCATTGCCAAATAATAGTTCGCAATGGGTAAATTGACTTCATCAGTAATTTGATGGTCTTAATTTTTCATTCCATACAATATTGTATATATGATTTGAACTTCACATTCATGTTCAGAAAGAGTGTCAATTAACATGACCTCAAAAGAGAATTATTTAGTTTCTTATGATCTGATCCCCAGATTTCCAAGGTTAATCCAAAATATAGAACAATAGTAATTTTTATTAATTATTTCTGTAGAAAAATGAATCAAAAACAGCTGTTTTAAATCAGCCACATTTACTTGTTTTTTAAAAAAGTGGCTTTCTTGTAGCATTTTAGATTTACTTGACCAGTACTTGAACTCAGGAAGATAAAAGTAGAGTTTTTTATGGTCTGTTATTCCTAGGACCTATTATCTTTTTTCCTTATCTCTGAAAAATTAAACAGTGTTCCAAAATTTTGGTTGAATTATCTTAGGTTGTTGTTAAATTTAATAATTATTTTCAGGGTACTGGAATAACATTCCATTTATATGGACAAATGACTACCTCAGTGTATAGCCTTATCTAAAATAATATTTGGTTGTCTCACAGTAGAGTAGAAGTGAAGAATAATGAAGGCCATGGTTATTTTTACTCATTACATTTCTGATAGCAGAATTTTTCTTGCTTTTAGCACTCAATTTGTATTCTACATATAATAAAAAAATACATGGATGTTGATGTTTTAGTTGGATCCACAAAGTATAGGAAAAAAATAGCTACCAGCTGTATTGCATAATTTCTTAAGAAGTTGTTAACAGTATGGAAGTTACCACAGAGAATCACCCTGTGTTATCTTTTATTTATAGAGCTTTGTTTACACATTGTTTCAGCTATTGTGATGTCTGTCTATTGTCCCTGCAGTATAAACTATATGACAAACAATATAAGGTGTCCCAAAGGTGCTTTTTCAAGAGGCAACTGGAATTTCTTGCTTTTTCTTTGAAGATGTTTCTTTTCTCATCCAAGAAGCTTCTTCAGCTCTGAAACATCTTCAAAGAAAAATCAAGAAAGTCCAGTTGCCTCCTGAAAAAGCATCTTTGGGACAACCATGACCTGGATGACTGAGAATGTCTACAGACTTTGAACAATATAACATGTTCTTATAAATAAAAGTAAATCTCTGGTCCCGGTGACCCAATCCAAATTCGATCTTGAATCATTATCCTGGGACATGTATATTTACCTTCATTCATAAAATGTTCTCTCAGGAATTCTTTAATATAAACTGGATGTATGAATTCTTCTTTAATACAGTGGTGGACAACCAGCTTTTTGACTGAGTTTTCCTTGTCCATTTAAACCATTAGCCATATTAGGTTTATGCCATGTGTATTTATCCCAGCCGTTTGATTCCAGAGGCAATTAATGGTTCATTTTTCTTCTGTATCTGACAGCCCAATGGTAGCAGCCAAGGCAAGGTGCACAATCCATTCCTTCCAACCCCAATGTTGCCGCCACCACCTCCTCCCCCAATGGCTAGGCCTGTGCCTCTTCCAGTGCCAGACACAAAGCCCCCAACCACGTCGACAGAAGGAGGTGCCACCTCCCACGTCACCAAGTAAGTACAGCCAGAAAGAGGAAACAAGAGGGTTGACATGGGTTTGAAAGAGATTTATGCTTTCATTGTTCCATAAAATGAAACCTAAATTAAATTTAAACATTCCTGTCAATAAGTACATCAACTAATGATTTAATGAGAAAAAAAATGACTGCAAATAAGCAATGGAAGATTTCTGCAAAATAGCATCTTTTTTTGAGGGGAGAAGAGTTGCAAGCAATTTGATATGAGCAGTATGTCTGAGTCCTATTAATATCACATGCCTTCAATTAAAAGTGTATAAATTTTTTTCCTTGTCAAAATTTGTCATTGTTTTACAATTTTCAACAATTCAGAAACATCTTATGCCCATTTTTTCTAATATTTTATACTGTTTGCCAGAATGCATCTCTGGTCTAATGATCATGCTAGGATAATGCTTTACAGCTTCCAAAAGGAGAGAAGAGATTTCTTGGTGATATGTGGTCTTTACTTTAACTCTGAAAACAGCAGAAACACGAAAATCCTATTGACACTGAATGCATATTACAGACTGTAAGAAGAGATTAAATTAGTAATAAGTCATTGCATTAGCATTGCCAAAAGAAGGGAAAATATCAAGAGAAATTTTCTTTAATTTAAAACTGGTTTGGAAGCATCTTTAAAGGTACCACCAACAAGCAAAGATCTCTGAGCAAAAAGTCTTAAAATCTCATTTTGAGGCTGTCCTTTTTTCCTTACTGTAGAGAAGGAATGTAACAACTGTACAGGCAAGCTGCTGTGGTGATTTAACTGTTTGGGTCTGCAATAACATTCTTTGTTTTAACTCATTGCAAAAAAGCCATTTTAGCAGTGTGAAGCCAACAAATGAATAAATGAATGAGCAAAAGCATAACCTGCAGTCTTATGTTTAAAAGCTTAAGATTTTGACACACAGTATCACACACTGATGCTCTAATCTGTTTAGATGCACGTAGGCATAAAAATATTTCACATTTAGACAACCACTTTTTCTTCTCTGAAAGAGGTAAAAACATGCTAATAAAAAGAAGACTTAAAGAGTACTGATTGAATTAAGTTAAGTACCCATCTTAGTAATTAAGAAGGTAACAGTCACTTTATTCAAGGCTATTAATAACATGATAACTAGATTTAAAGGCCTTTTAGCCTTTACTATCACTACCACTAATGTTGATAATTTGTAGATTCAGCACATCCACTTTGTCTTACTCACTCATGACAGACTATTTGGCCGAAGTAAGATAATGTTATAACATGCTTTGTGAGTTCCAAATGCTGTATTAAAAAAAAGAATATTGGTATTCATTCTGACAAGTAAAAATAAAATAAAATTACTAATCAAGGCATTGCATGAAGAAAACATATTCTATGACCTGAATTTTCACACCTGAATTTTCTTTCTTTGCAAGACAAAGGGTTGTTGAAAAGTAACAACTTGTATTCTTAATTGTCTCCTTTGTGATTTTTTTTAAAGATTTCATCAAATGCATTTCAAAAGATGGGTCACAGCTGCTATGTGCCTGAAACTTTGGTTTAAACTAGATTAAATAAAACTGAAATTTCCTGATTGCTGGATTTGTTAATCCTCCCAGGGATTTATAACTTATATAGCTGTGGAATCTGAAACATGAGTGTAGGCAGTTTCACAGTTAGCCTCCTGAATGCTCCCGATGGGAGCTTCCCACAATCACAAATAGGTGATAAATTATTATTTGGAAAAATGAATGGTATGCCATAGTAGATGAATCTTATGGGAGGGCTACATTAAAACAAGGTGAGCAGTTGAACTGACTGGCTTTGGAGGATTATTTTTCATATGTCTTCTGTCAGGTTCTTGTCCGCCTCTTAGTACAGCATCTGTAGTAGATCAAATATTATCACCAATCATATAAGAATAGCAGACCTGCTTTAACCATATATATCATCTTCTTTGGAAAGATGAAAACGCATGCTGTATTAGATTACAACTGCCTGGGATTTTGCTTTGTTGACTATATTTCTTTGAGGGTAATAATTATTTCAGAAAAAGAAGGAATTTTAAGACTACCCTGTGCCACAGAAAATGAAAAACAAGTCACAAGTTACATGTTTTGGTATATTGAATTAGAACTTCTGGTTCAGTGTTGTCAGCGCTAATGCGTAACATCTCTAAAACATTAATCCTCCCCAGATACATTATCTGGGACCAAGCAACTGGAGATAATGTCTGTTACATTTCAGATATTATTTGGGCAGAACAAAGGCTCTTTCATCCTGTGTGATACATATGAAACCCAGTTTGGAAGGGCAAATATGTAAGAATAATAGCAACAAGAACAATTATTATTTCAGATCAGCATTTTTCATTTCTTAAGGGCTTCCCTAAAGTAAATGATTATTTGATGATTAAAATACTGCCTAATGGCAATGAATGATTGTGGCATTCAGGAGATGCTAAGAGATTGTGAAGTATCTTACTTTCTTTTCGTTCTCTGTCTATGTTTCTGTCATTCATTCATTATAAACAACGTACTCTTCTGCACCATGACCTCATGCATGTAGAATCTGTGGTTTTGCTCTCTAAATAGAATTTGAAACATAATAGATAAGCATCATTTAGATCAGTTTTTTCAAACTTGGCTACTTTAAGATGTATTGACTTCAACACCCAGAATTCCTCACCCAGCATTACCAGAATTCTGTGGTTGAAGTCCACTCAGCTTAAAGTTGCCAAGTTTGAAAAACACTGATTTAGAAGAGTCAAAGTTGCTACTATGTTAATAATTGTATTAGAGATGTTTTGGAACCATTCAGTCTGCATTTTCTTCAAAATGGGACAGACTACTAGCAGAATTAGGAAAAAGATTTACAAATATGAACTTCAAGACTGACAGTGTATAAAATTGGATTTAAATATTTGGAAACACATATAAATAGGAATTTATGTTGATGATGCATAAATAAGAAGTAACCATTATTATATTACATTATAGCAAAAAGAAATTTTAGATTTTTCAGCTGGCTTGGTTTGCAGATAATTAGTAAATAGCTAATTTATTAGTACATAAGAATTGTGTTTCACTCATATCCCTTCTATGTATAACAAGTTCCTTTGATAATGTTAGATATACACCAGAGGTGGTATTCAGCAGGTTCTGACCAGTTCTGGAGAACCGGTAGCAGAAATTTTGAGTAGTTCGGAGAACCAGCAAATACCACCTCTGACTGGAGACTTTACAGTATCCTTCCCCTGCACCGCCCACCAAGCTACGCCCACAGAACCATTAGTAAAAAAAATGTGAATCCCACCACTGATTTGCATGCAGGGTCCTTTTAACACAAAGTTGTGAGAACATAGGAGATTATCTGCACAGGTCATATTATTTGTTCATTTAACCAGTATGACTGGTTTTTTGTCTCCAAATCTTGAGTAGAAGACATGCATGACATGACATAAGATCTAAGAATATTTATGAGAGAGAGAGACAGAGAGAGACAGAGACATATATATTTGGATATATATAGATTATTACATAATTCTTATGTTCATATGTTTTATGATGATTTTCTGAAAAGTATTGTGTATTTCCAATTATTTTTTCCAATGTTAGTTTCATGAGAAGCTCACTTAAAGTCATAACTGTTATTTATTTATTTATTTATTTATTTATTTATTTATTTATTTATTTGACTTATATGCCACCCCCTCTCCAAAAAGGACTCAGGGTGGCTCACAACTAAAAACAGAACAATAAATTAATTAACTAAAACAGTATTAAATAAAACAAGCCAAATTCATCTAAAAACCCTTACTAATTTAAAAATGTAATTTAATAACTGTTCCCTAGCTAAATATTCTATTTCGCTGAGTTACACAATAGTTTTATGATGGACCATTACTTTGAAAAGTGCAGAGATTATCTAATTTATACCATTAATTATGTTATTAGGACATTGAAATAACACATCAAGCGTTATTACAATGGTTGTAAGTATGAAAAATGGTAATGTCACTTTTCAGTGTAGTCATAACTTTGAATGGTCACTAAATAAACCATTGTAAGTCGAGGACTACCTGTACTCTATACTGACCAAAAATAGAGAAGGAAAAAAACATTAGAAATCTCAGAGAGAAGAATTAAGGCAAAAAGCAGAAGCAGATTTGTAAGACTAAGACTTTGCTATATAATATTAATGTCAGGATTCCAGCAATCACCCTAATTAACTCATGAGCTAATAATTAATACTGTAAGGTGTAACATAGAAGAGGCAATGTTGTAATAGAATAGTCATACAATAAAATAAGCTGTAGAAGGAATATTTAATAGAAATAAAATAATAGTATAGTAATTGTTTATAATAATAGTAATTCACATAATAATATAGAAGTAATAACAATAGAGTAGAAAATAGGATGATGACAGTTGAAAGCATTCATATTTCACTTGTATATCTTGGGTATCTTTTTTCCAAAATAAGGTATCTCTCCAATACCTATAGGGATATATAAAAAACAACAACCTGTGCAGGATCCAGTGCTTTTGTGATTTTTCTGAATCTGGGTCCATTTATTTGGGTACAGTTTAAAAAAGAATCAGGAGAGTTTTATAAATCCGAAACAATCTTCTTCCATATACCATATATAGAATTGCTGTCCCCATAGCAATGAATCAGATTCGATCATAAACTAGTTGATGATAGAAGTGGTATAGTCATAGCCCCAAATCATGTGCTATAACAACTAGAGATCCAGGAATATTTGTAACTTTTTACATTTTAAAAATTGCCAATAATTGAGCCAAAATTCATTGTATGAAGGATAATAGTTTTACATAAATGCCATTTTCTGCATGCCTATTTATAAACTATGCTTGCAGTTTATTACATTATATGTATCAGCCATTCATCATGTCACTATAATAGAAGCAAATCACAATTTGTTCTGATCTTAGACCAATTTAAAGCACTAGTCGCTCAAACATAACGTTGCAGTGCCCAAGACTTCTTGCCTATGGATCTCTGTACCAGAAAAGCCATTTGAATTAACTTTCCATGCTTAACTCCAAATATGTAGCATTAGTTGATGTTAAAAAAGCAAGATACTCTTCTACTGCCTACTGATGTCCATATTTATTTCTCCATCATTTGAAATCTAGTTGTCCTAAGTCAGATTCTTGATCCTTATAATGTGACTTCATTTTCATGTTCAACATTTGTTTGGGTGGCTCTGAGATCCGTGTTGTTGTTGTTTGTCTGTGACCTAGTGCTGCTTCCTGAACGCATGTGTCCCTTCCCTTCACAGCCTATTCAACACCCAGCACCTCCCCTGCAAACCGATTCGTCAGTGTTGGACCACGGGATCCAAGCTTTGTAAATATCCCTCAACAGACACAGGTGGGACGCTTTCAACTTCTGTTTGCCATGCTGTTTGTTAACAACTTTGTTGTTCTTTAGTGTTGCTTTGGCAAGTGATTTGTGTCTCTCCATCAGTTCATCTTCACGGTCTGAATATTAGTGAAACATCACTTCTGGTAGTTGTTTGTTTTTGTTTTGAGAAATTATTGGGGGGGGCGTTTCCACTGATATTTATTTCCTCTTCTTTTTTTTTCCCGACAATCTTCTGCTGTAAAGATAGTCAAACTGCTACTTTCAGTTCAGAATATTTTTAATGTTTCATTCTAGGCACTGACATCACATGACAAACATTATAAGAAATGCTATGACATATATGCATTTCATGTAACCGCAAGTAGAAAACCCAGTCCTATTTTGGCAATAAGCAACTATATTTACATTCAAAATTACCTTCCGCCATGATCTGAAGACCTGGTTGTTTGACCAATCCGGGCTGTGTCTCCTCCCTGCGGGGGGGGATGGGTTTTCAAATTATTTTAAATTATTGTAAATTTTAGTTTTGTAACTTTTTGGGCTTGTGAATGGTTTAATTCTTTTTTAATTATTTATTGTTGTTGTTTTTAGTTGTGAGCCGCCCTGAGTCTTCGGAGATGGGGCGGCATACAAGTCCAATAAATAAACAAACAAACAAACATAAATAAATAAATAAATAAATAAATAAATAAATAAATAAATTTAAAACTATATTTTCCATATGATAAGTTGAAAAAAACCAAACATCTCCTTTGAATCAGCTTTGATGCCTTCTAAAAAGCAACAGCCCTTGGATTTTCTACTGGTCGTCTAGATATTAACAAGATCTGATCCTGCTTTATTTGCTTTGACTTTAGCCAACATCAGACCTAGATGCTCTGGAACATACTTTTTCTCATATGTTCAAAAAGTGTAAGTTTGCCCATTCAGTCAATTTGCAATCAGGATTGATAATATTCAAGGCAGTTGCTAAAGGCTTTAATTGCTGCGTCGATCAAGAATACATTGAATGACACAGAGCAAAAGATCCAGAATAGAATTGGTAATCATATTATACCGCGTGCTTGAGATGTGATTTCTCCATTGCAGAGAAAAGCATGCAATTTCAAACCAACCATCCACCTTGCTATGCTTGTTCAATGTTTTTTTTTAAAAAAAAACAAGCAAACCCACAAATAGCTCTTTTAAATACCTCATCCTGAAGGGTGGCATCTGATATTTTCTAATATACATGTAACGAGAATAATATTTGACCACTCTATGGAATTGTAAAAGATTTAGTTTATTGTGCATTGCCTCTGCTTAAATGAGATTAGTATCTTCAGTAAGAATGGTACCTAATTAAATGTGGAATGCTGTTAGCCTGCAGTGCAGCTCAACGTGATAGTGATATTTAGCTCATGAGGGGAGTAAAAAGTCTCAAAGAAAGCAAATACTTCTCAACTGACTGAAACAATCCTTCTTTGGTCCATGCAGCTGATGCAGGGAATGTCTTGATTATCCTGATTCCCACTTATTTTGTGAGTTCATAATGACTGATAAAGTAGTCTTATTGAAGCTACTTTTGAGCAGATACCTTTAGCCTTGCACTATAAGTCTAGTTAAGAAACAGATAACTAAAAGTAGGCATGTCTGTCCAATACATAAGCACATTTGTTCATGAAATGTTTATTGTCCTGATCCTACCAAATTCTTTGCTCACATGTTTTGGAATGAGCAGCCTTTGGCGTATCACTCAAATGCTAAGTTCAGCTTTCAGCTGTAAAAGGTTGTATGTATTTGACTGGAGTGATTTTGTTCTAGATTAACCACAACCCTTGACCTGCTTTATCACAAAGAAAAAGCACCAACAGGAAGTATATACTTATGAATAAAATGGATACTATTAAATTCAATCAAAGCAAGGGGCAAACTTAAAACTTTTCTGAATGACCTCACATTCTAAGGTCTTATTCTAAGCAATAAACTGCAAGACAAACACCACTTCTATTTGTTTTATTCTTATTCAGAACCTAATAATATGGAGCCAAAGTTAAACTTGCTTTATTTGCCATCTCTCAAACAGTGTTTCAGAGAAGGGCGGCATATAAATGTAATTTAAAAAAAAAAGTTCTACAAATGGAGAAAAAAAGAAATCCCTAAAATATGAATAAAATCCTTTGTAGCTTACAGAACACAGTTCCTTCAGAAAAGATAAGATTAAAAACTGCTTTCAAAGACTTGTTTCTTAGCATTAAATGGAACACAATTTAAAAAAAATCCCTGGATGTCATCCTGAGTTTGACCAATATTAATTTAACCTCATGATTAACTCATTTAACTTTTATTGTACAAATGATGCCACAAAGATTAATGCACAATCTTTCACATGTAAGGCATCCAGAAAGTATCCAGGATATCAATCACTCCGAGACATATTCTCTCCAACTGATTTATTAGAAACAGATCTGGTATGTCTAAGGCATTTTCCAAAGTAAAAGAACTACACAGAATCCACCTTTTTCTCCTCACACTTCTACACTTCATAAATCACGAGAACAAATTAACTGCAACTGGAATTTCTTAGTACAACATACAGAATAACCTTGAACTTGTCAACTCCTCCACCCCCCTTCCCATTATGTTGGCAGCTGAATTTCAAAGCTGACATCACATTCATGTGAAAAATACAAAAATTAAAATTAACTTTTAAAAATAAATTTACATACACTGTATAATTTTAGATGTTTTTATTAAAATACACATTTTGTTAGTCTTTCTGGTTTGGCCTTGAATTTTCCTTTGTAAAACAAAGTTGTAAACAGTTACATTTGTTTATATGTATGATTTTCTTTCAGATCGTCCCTTTTCAGGTTTGTCCTTATGGTCGCCAGATTGATGTCTTAATAATCCATAATTGTGAAGAAAGAAAATAATTAGTTGCTTTTTAATAAAATTTTCCTGTGCAGTGTTTTAAAAGTTAAGAAGTTAAAGTTAAGGTAGTGCTGGTTTTATTTGGCAATTATAATTTTTAAATAATAATTAAGCATTGGGTAGACTGTTAATCTGTTTCCTCTATGAACATGGAAGTCAAGTCCATGGTGGTGCAGCCTTGGTGGTGCAGGCTGTTAAATGCCTGCACTTAATTCCAGCTGCCTGCAATTAGTGCAGGCTCGAATCCCACCAGGCTCAAGGTTGACTCAGCCTTCCATCCTCTCGGGGTAGGTAAATTGAGGACCCAAGATTGTTGGGGGCAATAAGTTGACTTTGTAAAAATGCCGCTTAGTAATAAGCAGGCATATACAATGGAATGAAGGCTATTGCTGAATGCATTGGGTTGTATCCCAAAAATTGTAAGCCGCCCTGAGTCTTCGGAGAAGGGCAGCATATAAATATGAATTTTTTTAAAAAAGTCATAGATCAAATAATCAGAGATTCTACTGCAAAAGTATGATACAAACAGCAGCATTCTTTTCATATTGCAAATTCCAGTAGGAAAACTAACATTCTTGAAACATTTATTTCTCAATAGATGAGCTGAAGTAGTTCCTTCATATCCCCTAATATGTCGTTCTCCCATGTCATCTGCATATTGGGAGACGTTCTGAAGAGAAACACTTTTCAAGCAGATTTACATAAGTTTTATCCTTGAGGCAGAACTGTAATAAGCAAAGCATGGATAGCTAGTTACCCATAGGAGATAAGACAATATGAAGGGAATATATTCTATGTGTAAAATATCCTCTCTCCATATAGCATTAATTATATGGATGTCAGGTGCAAGAAGTCAGGAGACAATAGAATTCAAAAGTACTATGAGTTTATTTCATGTTATCTATATACAAGGATCTGAACTATTAAAGGTAAAGTCAGATTGATGCTAGGTAAGAGTCAATGGACTTCAAGGGGATTGGACTTGGGGCTGTTATGGGGGCACTGAATCTCCAAACTAATGATGCATTTGACCCCACTCTTGGGCTCAGCCAGGTCATCTCTTATTGTAGAGCAACAATGTTGAATATTGAACTGATCATTCAATATTCGTTGTTGTGATGGCCACACTGAACAGATGCTCAGTCCGGTGGAGAGTTGCTTATGTATAATAGCTCACAACTAAGTTGTGGATCTTGTCATCAACTACTGTATAATATACTGAATAATCTCTCTCCTAGTTTAGGGAACATCACCAGATCTCAAATAGAGGCTGCCCCACATGACCAAAGGGCAACAAGAATCAATACGTTGCAATGATATGTTATGTGGTTAATTGCCACAGTTTGACTATAGAAACTGGGCTTAGTTGTGTACCTTTCAGTGTGTTCCACAAAACAATCAGTGCATTTCTGAGCCTGTTATAGGTACAATATATTTTTATAAAGATACTGTTAGTCACCTACTATAGATAAACTTTTTAAAAAAATTAGTTTTATAATAAATAAGAATAGTCAATTTGAGCAATGAGGGTATCAGTAGCCACCCAACAGCAGCAATTAGCTAGAATATAGAAAGAGGCAATATCATATCATATTCACAAATCCTGTGAGGCTGCCTTCAGTGATGAAGTCAAAGCTTTTCACAACTCAGAATGAGAGCACTGTTGGCTTTTGAAGTGATTTCTCCATTTGCAGTCTTCAGTAAGGGCTCTTCTTTATAGCTGCATAGATGGAAGTGGTTAAACTGTGTTGGATTTCAAGCCTCTGCACTGAACAAGGTCACAGAAAGTACACCAGCAATTCAGGGAAATATTTTAACTCTTTGAGGCCTATTTCCATTGAGTAAGTAACAGAAAGCAGCCTTAGTTTCTCTACTTCTATAGTTCCAGCTTCCTTGAAGCCCCTCTAATTCAAAGGATATAACAAGAAGAGAAGTCATTTACTTTTACATTGAAACCATGCTATTTCTTTTTCAGTCTAAGGCATTATATTAATATTGGGAGGAGTTTTAAAGCAAGCTATTTAAAGCTACAGTTCTGAAGCCAGTTATATAATAGTTTATAAACCTATGTACATTTATTCAAAAGTATATCTTAGTGAACTCAGTTCAGCCTCTGGACAAGTAAATATTAATAATTCCATGGTGTTAATTCCCATGACAAAGTTTCAAGTGTTTTTATTTTATTTTATGATTTTATTTTGTTATTTCTTTGAGTAGCAATCAAAGAATCTTTATGTGCTTTGTCCTAGTCGTAACAGTTTCACTATAAATCCACTAGAAGTACATTTTTTGTTACAGAGAGCAACAAAAACGTGATCACGAGAATAAGCATGATTGGATAACAGTTTATTCTGAAATAAATGTCTTTGGACTAATTTATCTTTTTTAAAAATCCTAGCATTTAAAGACAAAAATTGTAGGTGACATTTATGTTCAGGTTTAATATTCTTGAGAACAAAATCATGTTTATAAATTGTTAAAACAATTGAAAAATGACATTTTGTTAAAATCTGGACATTTGAAGTTTATTTTCCTTCTTAGTTCATACTTTGGGCAATAAATGATTACAATGATCGTCCCCAATCTTGGCCCTTTACAGATGTGTTTATCTGCAACCTCTACAATTCTTTGCCTATAAAACCAATGTTTATTGACTGGTGGGAGTGATATTCCAATGCAGCTGCTGGAGTATTTCGGAAAGGTTTACATTGTAGCCTTCCTATGTAGAGAATGTAAATGTGTTATTTGGCTGGATGAATTAAAATTTTTAATATTTAATTGAACTTTTCTATTTTCTTTCAAGATAATAGTCCTTTTTTGACAAAAGATTTGTACATTTGTAAATCCTATTTATATCCTGTGGCAGTAGACATCTGCTGAAAATAATCTGTTCTCTTTTCTTGATATCTACCGTGTTTCCCCGAAAATAAGACACTGTCTTATATTTTTTTTGGCTCCCAAAAACACACTAGGTCTTATTTTCGGGGTAGGTCTTATATATTTATGGTGCCAAATAGTGGGTGTGAGTGTGTAGGGGGTTCCGGTTTGGAACTGGAGGATTGGTCTAGGTCGGGTAGGTCTTATATTAGGGCAGGTTTAGAAAATAGTGCTAGGTCTTACTTTCGGGGTAGGTCTTATTTTCGGGGAAACACAGTAATATTAGGGGCTCAAGTGATATTAGATAATGCTGTAATTCCTTTATAGTAACTCTGGTGGATATGGCAGACTTTCAGATTATTAGTTCTATGAACTACTAATCCATGCCACTCTGTAAAGTGAAAGCTAAAACTTGCTTCCCTTTCCTTGCCAGCTTTCATTTGGAGTAGTGATGTTTAAAGGTGGGACAGCATAGATGCTTTGCTTGCTATTATGCTAGTGTTCTTAAGGGCCCATGGGGAGAGCATACAATCTTATTGCTATTTCCTGCTCTTTTTAAGATCTAAAATGAAAATAAGTAAGTGTTATATGAAGTCCTTTCAACTGCGGTTGTTCCTTTCCCTTGCTTTCTTAGTGTGATATTACTTTCTAATTTAGAAATGACTTCTTTGGAATTTGAAGAAAATGGTGTGTAGGAAGAAGTTACTAGTCATGAATATCTTTAGAAATATGGCTCCTTCCAGAAAATCTTTGACAATAGTAACTTCTGGAGTTGAGCTAAAAGCTTAAATTTTAGTTTTAGTTTTTTTTAGTATAGTATTTTTCAAATTTTGATTTGTTTCATTTCAGATAGATTGGGATTAATTTAACTATTGCTAGATCAGTTGTGCAAATTGTCCATTTCTTGATTACATTTGCACATACACTTGTAGTCTCGCCCTGCTTTATTTATTGTTAGAAATTGCCTCTTTTATTCTATTTTTCAGAGAATATAGCTAATAAGATTAAAAAGAGAAAGAGGGAGATAATCCCTGCCTTCAGTTTTACTAATTAAAAGAAAAATAAGCAGGACCCATGAAGGGGTGCTTTGGGAGGAAAGCAGTTTATTCTTCAAGGCCAGAGCAAAAGAGAAAGTAATAAACCAGCATTTAAATCATGTCAGCCAACTTGCTGCTGTTCAACTTCATTATTTTTTAAGATTCTGATTCTAAAACCTTATTCGGAAATTGATTCTATTCATCTGTCTTCAACTCCTATAGAATTCATCTTTACACCCACACCCACATACACTGTAGTTTTTTCCCCTTTAACACAGGGAGTAAAGCTTTGCTTGATAAAGAAGAAAAACTCTCTAATGATCAGTCTACAACAGTGTTTCTCATTCACAGCTACTTGATAATGGATGGGATCCTTGGAGTTGGAAGCCCAGACATGTTAAAGTTGCTGTTGCTGAGGTCTAGAAACACTAGTCTAGAAGAAAAAGCTTCAGATAAACGGACTGTACTTAGGAAGAAAAGGAGCTAGAATCATAGGGGAATGAAAATAACCATTATTGGCCTTATTTCAAAGTAGCTGTGAACACTACTTGTAGAGAATCAAGGAAGTATATAAAAGGTTAAATCATGGCAACTGGACCAAAATTTGTTAATCTGAGATGTTTTGTTGCTCATCCAAGCAACTTCATGAGTCAAAATAAAAAAATAGATAGGCAGAAAGTCAGAGAGTCGTTGGAATGTACCAACTTCAGGGCTTTCTCCTCAAACTGTATTGCAATATGCCAGTGAAGATTCAATCATCCACGCAAAAGTATCTAAAAAGTTAAATCATGGCAACTGTACCTAAATTGAGTCTTCATTGATATATTGCAATACGGTTTGTGGAGAATATCCTGAAGTTGGTATGGCAAAAGTTGGCATATTCCAAAGATTCTCTGACTCTCTGCCTATTTCTTTTTTTTTCTTTTTTCTTTTGACTGATGAAGTTGCTTCAATGAGCAACACAATATCTCAAATTAACACATTTTGTTCCAGTTGCCACCTTTTCGATACTTTTGGTCTGGATGATTGAATCTTCATCGACATATCAAGTAAATTTCAACCTCTTCCTATAACCTTAGCTGGGAATTTCCCTCACTGAAGCATCAATTGGTGAGCACTTCCAATTTCATCTGTTTGTAACACATATATACAGTATAACTGTCTAAATCAATTGTGCTAAATCTCATATTTTTAATCTATTAATTTAAAAAGTTGACAACTTACTTATAAGCAGGGGTGGGATTCTACCGGTTCTGTCCGGTTCTATAGAACCCATTGTTAACTTTCTAAGCAGTTCAGAGAACCGGTAGTTAGAAGCAATCTCCTTTTGTTTTTTTCCACCCTTATTACATTCTTGGCATATGCTTAGGCTTCTGTCTCCGGAGCTTCTGAGGCTTGACTTTCTTAAAGGGGAAGGGTTGTTTTAAGATTTTACACTGCTGTTGGGAGGAAATACTTCCCTGGACAATCAGCACTTTGAAAAAATAATTGAATAATGAAGCAAAGTTTTTAGTGACAGGGAACCAAGATGAGTGACATTCAGCAAGGCTTCTTGGCTAGCTAGAAAGATTGACATTCAAACGTGAGTTTACATACCCTTTCTGAGTTTGGGTATAAAACTGGTTTTTGGTGAAGGTTAATCCTGTGTTTATTGATGGGATAATTTTCCCTGTTCAGCTTCAACAAGCAACAGCTACTGTTGTGATTTAATTATTTGTATTGTGTTTGAATTTTTTCCTGCCTCATGGTTTCTTTTTCTATCTGGGGAGGGGGTCTTCCTTCACTGTTTCAGTACTATCTGGCACTGTCCTTCTTCAGGAGGGGTCTCACCACCACCTCTTTCAAGGCGGCAGGAAAAGAGGCCTCCCTCAGTGAGGTGTTAACAACTGCCCAGAGCCAGCTGCACGTGGCCTCCCTGGAGGCATATACCAACCAGGAAGGACACGGGTCCAATAAACATGTGATGGAACTCAGTCGTCACATAATCCTGTCCACTTCATCCTCAGAAACAGGATCAAACTCAGCCCAGATGACATCGGCCAGACTCTCTGTAACTCCCTCCTCAGACCACTGCCAATTAGAGTTCAACCCCTCCTGGATCCGAGCGATCTTATCCAACAGATATTGTCCAAATTCCTCAGCCCTACCCTGCAGAGGGTCCACCTCCAGCTCCTGATGTAAAAGGGAGCACGTGACCCTGAACAGGGCAGCTGGGCGATTATCTGTGGACGCTATGAGGGCAGAGAGGTAAACCCTCCTCGCCGCCCTCAGAGCTCCCAGGTAAGTCCTAATATAAGCTCTTAACTGGGTTTGGTCGGATTCGGAATGGGTCGACCTCCATCTGCTCTCTAAACCCCTCCTACACCGCTTCATCTCCCGGAGCTCCTCTGTAAACCAAGGAGCCACCCGGGATCTGCGGCGAGTGAGGGGACGTAAGGGGACAACCCGGTCAAAGGCCTCTGCGGCAGCCTGTTGCCATGCAGCTGCCAGCACCTTGGCTGAGCTGTGGAGAAGTTAAGCGGGCAGAAATCCCAGCTCTGCCTGGAACTTCCCGGGGTCCATCAGGCATCTGGGGCGGAACCATCTCGGCAGTTCCTCATCCCAGCAGCATGGGGCGGCCTGTTGGAAGACCAACTGTAGGAGTTAGTGATCTGACCATGCAACGGGTTGGGCATTAACACTGCCCACCCCCAGATCACTATGCCACTGCTCCGAGACAAAAACAAGGTCAAGCGTGTTGCCCCCCTCATGCGTGGGGTCCTGTATTATCTGGGTCAGGCCGATAGCCACCATGGAAGCCATGAACTCCTGGTTCAAACCCGACACCGCCCCCCAGGGAGGGCAAGTTGAAGTCACCCAAGACCAAAAGGCCCAGGGACTCCACCGCCACTCCCAAGAGGGCATCGAGGAACCCAGGCAGGGCCGCTGCTACACAGCTGGGGAAAAGGTATGCAAGCAGCAGGCCCAACCAACCTCCAGGCCCCAAATGCAGGAGGAGGGTCTCACACCCGCCTGTCTGCGGAACAGAGACCTCCATTGAAATCAAGGTCTCCCGAATAACAACAGCCACCCCACCACCCCCACCCTGGGCTCTAGGCTGATGCAAAACCCAAAAACCTGGGGGGCATAAGTCAACTAGAGGAACTCCACCCCGGCCCCAACTTTATGAGCAAGAGTTGGCTGCTTGATAGTTATCAATGCATTTTAACTATTTTCATTCCTCAAGGTGCTCTGGCACCCTGCCTGATTTGTAACTCTTGCTTGCAGGTATTTTTAATCTAATGATTAGTATTTAGGGCAGCTTTTTGCAAACAAAGAAGCTTTTTGTATTTTTGTACAGGTAATCCTTCACTTACAACAGTTCATTTAGTGAACATTCAAAGTTACAATGGCACTGAAAAAAGTGATTTATGACCATTTTTCACACTTATGACCGTTGCAGCATCCCCACTGACATGAGAAGCCAGGCGAGGAGAAGTGTCCCTTGACATGAGTGATGTTGAGTTGGCCATGCCCACCCAGTCACATGGCCACCAAGCCACACCCACCAACTAAGCCTTGCCCACAGAACTAGTTGTTAAAAAAAACTGAATCCCACCCCTGCTTATAAGACCCGCCATTAATTTGTTTAGTTTTTACAGACATGAGCTTCTTTTTCAAGATTGGCGCACCAAACATGCATTTTATTTGTGAAAGTTAGCAAATTAGTAAATACGATAAATGTGCTATAAGAGATTTCTGTTTTGCTAAGTAATTCTTTCTGCAGACTGTACAAATTTCCTTTAAATAAACAGATACTTAACAAGACAGTTCTGCATTATTGCACTCAACTTCTTATGCAAAACTATTGCAAATAGTTAAGCATTTGATTTAATTGAGAAGCACTTGGTTCCCTATTCCCAGCTGGATTATTTAATTTACCCTTGAGTTTGCATTTAATGGCAGGAATGTGTTAATGTAGATTTCACAATAAATAAAATAATGTCTTAACAACTTTAATCTTGTCCCTCCCTTCCACGTAGTCCCATCTCGCAGCCACAGCAACATAGGAAAATCAGGTAGTAATCAAATAGTCAGAAATTTGTTTTTCTACATGTAGAATACTATATTTCTTACTGGCTGATGGAGGATTAGAGACAGGGATGGAATACATTGTGATGCCCAATGATATGAAGAATTAATCTAGTAAAGGTTGAATCTTAGAAACTCTACAGATCTTAGAAATCTGCAGAAAGTAAAAAAGGGATCAGGTAGTCATGGATAATTACATGGCACAAAAAAAGCATTATTCTGTTTTTCTGTATTACTCCATACCTGCTTCTTACTAGTTATTCAGCATGTTGGAAAGTTAAACTGCCAGACTAAGAACCTTGAATAACAGTTTAATCTCTATCTCTGACAGCCACTCCAGTGGTCTTTACATAACCATTGCATTTCACCTAATAATACAGTCAATATGATGATCACCTATGTAATAATTTATTATAAGAAGAAGTCTTTCTGGTGAATTGTTAAAAAATCTTGGTTTATTTTAAAATTAGTCGAGTTTGGTGCCATTAAACACACACACATACATTGTGGGAAAGTTAAAAATAAAAAATCCAGTGTATACCTTTGATAAATGGAACTAATTTTTAAAGTATCTTAGAATATGTATATATCACATTGTATATATGAATATGTATTCATTCATTTTTAAAGATCCTTTGAATGAATGAATGAATGAATGAATGAATGAATGAATGTGTGTATGTGCATTCATTCATTCATTCTCAAAGGGACTTTAAAAATTAGCTTGGTTTATCAAAGGTATACGCTGCATTTTTTATTTTTAACTTATGAAATTACATGAACCTGAGTTGTTCATTGTACTTATTAAAGCACTACAGTATTTATAATGCTGTGTTTGTTTATACATTTCTCCGGTGCAGAAGCAGCCTTCCTCAAACCTGTCCCTTTGCAGGCATTGTTTTCATGTAGAGCAGATTCTAAAATGCTCTTAGGTATTCTTTCACCTTTATTTTTCCTTACTGATTTCCTGCTCTCTGCTTTCACCTCCCCCAACAACCTTCACAGCAGATGATGGCGTATTGGATTAACCTCCCTTGCAGTTGCATTAGATCCCAATCAATTTATTGACTCTGTCAGAGGAGCTAGTACAGTAATTGTTACAACAGCAGAATGGAAGCCAAGAACATGTCCACATTTAAAAAAAAATTAAGAAAGTATTGTTTTTTTCCCTTCATCTTCCTTTTTCTTATTCCACAGCTTTTGTTTTGTCTACACAACAAAGAGTGCTTTGCTTTTGTTTATAAGCTCCTCCTGCATTATTAATTGCAACAATTAAGAGGGGATATGACATACCTATTACAGTACTAGAAAGCCCCAATTACATCATAGTAGCTTGGTTTGGCATAATTTGGGAGGTCCTGCCCTTTTTTGATGGTTGTTAAATGATATCATTAAGTTACATTTCCTTGTCTGACAGCCCATCCGTGTGATCAGCCGTGGATGTAAAGAAAATGAACCCAATCAAACATGATGCCCTAGAACTATGTATTATGAAATCAAAAATTGAGATTCTGCTGTTAGTTCATACTGTTAAGTTCCATACATAAAGTTCATTCTTACAATGAATTCTTTTTAGAAGGAAAAAGAAATCAGCTCTCTTAGTCTGCTTCAGAATAAATTGCAAAGCAAACTGTGTAACTTTTCGGGTTTCATCATATGGACAAAAGTCAAAAATCCATTTTCCTGGCAAGTAGAAACCACAAGTGTAGTTATAGCCTAACAACTAATCTTGTGAAAACACTGTTGTGGCAGCCATATTTATTATTTTTGAACTATTCCAAAGCATTTATCTTCACTAAATAAGGAGTCGCATTACTCAAGCAATTGTCTAGGGCCAAAAGTAAATTTGGAAGAATAGTATGCCACTTGATTGCAAGAGATGAAGACAGCAGAATCCAAAAGAAATTGTGTGTGCCTAAATTCCATTTAACTATACAGTTAAGTACTTACATTGCATGATCTTAATGGGGCTCAAATTAATTAATTTCTTTGATTAGTACTCTGTGCCTTCTAACTTGAAATCACTTTCTTGTGCTCAAGTCTTAATTATTAAAAGTGAAATATGTGGAGGTGACCAATTAATGGGACTGTGATAAGTCCCACTCGATCAGGTTTAGGTCACTTCATAACAGCTAGTGTGTGTAATGAGCTGGATGATCACAAAATCTCATATTTCAAATTTCAGTTACAAAACTATAAAATACAGCATTTTACTTCAATACTGTAAAGTACAATAAATGCTGAATTAATATTCCATTGGTTGATTTTCAAAGATCCACATATTGACAAGAATAGATCTCAATAATAAAATTATTAGACTCTTGATTAATATGCTACATATTAGAACAAAGCACATAATTAGAATCTGATTTGTAATAAAATATTGAAGCTATAATGGAATGTAAAGAAATATATTGTGTTTTAGAACAGTTGATAGTTATTAACAACTTGTATTACAATGCTAGGTCAATTATAAATTAAAATAATTTTAATTCCACTCTAGAACAAAAATCTTTTCATCTTTTCCAAGGAAATTCCAGCTAGAATACCCATTTGAAACAAGAGACAGTGGGTTGATTTTCTGTAGCCATTTCTATTCAGGTCAAAAACTCACTGCATTTTAGTGTGAGACATATAAACTTAAATATAAATATAGATAACTGAACATTTTTCATATTACTGCTGTCTAGACAAAATTAAATAGGTTGGGAATGTTGGACCCAGAAATCATAAATGTTTGGACTAATCACATGGCCTTCATCCAGTTAGAAGCAGTGAAATAAACTACAAGTTAATTTTATGCTCAAACAGAATTATATTATAAATAAAGCAAAAGGTAATTTTATGCGTAAAGGGAACCTCCCACTCCCATCTTTCAGTTATTTACAAAAATAATCTAAACATGATGTAAAGGCTTTTGTTCAAAGTAAGAAATATGATAAATCGTATTTAACTTAATCCCAAACTGAAAATATAAACATTCTCATGTGCTCATTATTTTAAAAAAGCATCAGAAGCATTTATTATACAACAACCACAAAACCCCAGAGGTCATAAATATCACCTATCAAAAAGTCTTCATAAAATACAATGGTAGTTACACATTTGTGAACTTCTTTAAATTTTCAGGTTTCTGCATAACTATGACCTAAAAACATAATTGTTTTCCAACACATTTTAAAATTAAATGAAGAAACTCAAATAAGTCAAAAAGTTAGACTTGTTCATTTATTTATTGAAGAAAATGATCGGTCATATTTATGCAGAAATATTGAAACTTCAAATGGGTTCACAGCAGTGGTGGGATTCAAAAATTTTACTACCGGTTCTGTGGGCATGACTTGGTGGGCATGGGAGGGAAGGATACTGTAAAATCTCCAGTCAGAGGTGGTATTTGCCGGTTCTCCAAACTACTCAAAATTTCCGCTACCAGTTCTGCAGAACTGGTCAGAACCTGCTGAATACCACCTCTGGTTCACAAACTTTCAGGTACACTGCACATATGGTTTTGTTATATAAGAACAATAAATGGAACACTTTTTTCCAAGCTCCTTGTACATTCAAGATAGTCCTGAGTCATAAAAAGTATTTTTATATAATTATGAGATTTGATTTTTATGTTAGCATTGTTTGTTTAAATTCATTTTAGAAGTATCAGCCATGACAATCCAGATTGCCATAATTGTACATGGATGGCAACTGCATTAACACTTTCGTGGTGTTATTTTTCTTCCAGCTGATACTTGGCTTTCACGATAACTTTTGCTGCATTGACATATTTCAAAGACTTTCTGGGAGTACATAGCTATTGGGGGCAAACAAGACTTGGCAGGATTACAAATGCAAGAAGTGTTAAAACGGTGTCATTCATGTATTTAGCAGTGTAACACCATTTGCTGAACTCTCTTGGTTGTTTTTTTTATATTCAAAGTTTTCATAAATCAAGATGTTCAAGCAAAAAAAGATAAAAATGAGATAAAACAAGTGGACAATATATAATATCCATAAATCCAACTATTGTGATTTGAATTCCTTATTGGTGTGTGAATTTATTCATAGAACCATTTAGGATTGTTAATTTAAAAAAAGATTTTGGAAATACGTTGCATGAAGAATGTTTCACTATTTGGGACTGTGGCATTATTTTTCCATTGATTTTTCCTCTAGTGTTGCTTATTTATAAAGAAAACATTGTATCAAACAAACCTATTTTGTTCCCCTTAAGGCTGTCACATCATCTTTTTTCTCAAGCCCTTTTAGTACAACATACTTTTTTCATTTTGTAAAACAACTGTGAGGCCGGAATACTGTATCTTTGCAAAATCTATTCATTAAGAGATTCACTTGAAATCACTTGTTCATAAAGTGACAATGGTAATAGGAAAAGAGAACTGCGAAGCCATGTATGTTTGTTACATACATATTGCTGCATATTGAAGCCTATAAAAAAGATACAGTTGCTTTAATGATTCAAGAGGTTTTTATGTGGTTTGCAGTATTTTTAGAATGCATTTTGAAGGATTTGCATAGTCTTAACCTCCAGATATTCCCAAGTATGTTCACACTTTGTAGCAGGAGTAGACAACTCTTTCACACTGTCTTGGCTTCAGTGTAACATTGTTTTTGTCCATGCAGTTCAGGGCCACAAAAATGGCTTTGGGGCTGACATCTAAAATATTCCTTAGTTATACTCTAAAAATGAAATGTCGGATGGAACTTGTAGTTGCATCTAGTTAGTTTCTGTTTCTGCTTTTTCATAATCCTACCATCCTCACCAGATAATATTTAGCAGGGGCATTGTAGGAAATTTTTCAGTCTAAGAGACACAGGCCCAAGTATATGGCAGTATTTATTTACTTTAACTTGAAGAAGAGATATATTTACTATCACTTCCAATTAAATGTACATTGCTTTGCATCAATATTGTCATGGGAATAATGCCATCCCCTTCCTTCTTTGAAGGTGATACTCTTATTCTGCCACTTTCAAAACTGCTGATTGTAACAAAATGCTAGCTTTCTGCAGCAAGGCATATTTTGAGAATTACTTTCTGTTTTTGGTTAATATATTCAACTCTGCCCAAGTCCAACAAGTGGGTGAGAAATCAGTTGGAGAGAAGGAACTAACAAAAAAAACCCTCTGGAGACAATATATTTGAAAGTATTAATTGTATTTAGCAATCATTTAGAAAAGAACAATAGAATACATTATTATATATGTTATTCCTAGTATATATAGTAAGATACCTGTTTCAATTTAACAGATAACAGATAATCAGAGTTGGAAGGTACCTTATAGGTCATCTGTCCCCCACCCAAGTGGGAGACCCTACACCATTTCTGACAAATGGCAGTCCAATCTTTTCTTGAAAGTCTTAAGTGATGGCGCTCCCACAACTTCTGAGGGCAAGCTGTTCCATTGGTTGATTGTTCTCACTGTCAGAAAGTTTCTCCTTATTTCCAGGTTAAATCTCTCCTTGTTCAGTTTCCATCCATTATTCCTTGTCTGGCCTACAGGTATCTTGGAAAATAGATTGACTCCTTCCTCTCTGTGGCAGCCCCTCAAATACTGGAAGACTGCTATCATGTCTCCCCTGGTTCTTCTCTTCACTAGACTAGCCATGCCCAGTTCCTGTTTCATATGTTTTAGTCTCCAGTCCCCTAATCATCCTGGTTGCTCTTCTCTGTACTTTTTCTAGTGTCTCAACATCTTTTTTATAATGTGGTGACCAAAACTGGATGCAGTACTCTAGGTGTGGCCTTACTAAGGCTTTATAGAGTGGTATTAGTACCTCACTTGATCTTGATTGTATCCCTCTGTTAATGCAACTTAGGATTGCATTAGCTGTTTTGGCTGCTGCTGCACACTGCTGGCTCATATTTAGCTGATTATCCACTAAGACTCCAAGATCCCTCTCACAGTTACTGCTATTGAGCCTGGTTTCACCCAGTCTATATGGGTACTTTTGGTTTTTCTTGCCTAAGTGTAGGACTTTACTTTTCTCTACATTGAACTTCATTTTGTTAGATACGGTCCAGTGTTCTAGTCTGTCAAGATCCATCTAGATCTTGAGCCTATCTTCTTGGGTGTTAGCTATTCCTGCCAGCTTAGTATCATCTGCAAATTTGGTAAGTTCCCCTTCTATTTCCTCATCTAAGTCGTTAATGAAGATATTGAAGAGTACTGGGCCTAAGACAGAACCTTGTGGCACCCCACTGTTTACTTCCCTCCATGTAGAGTTAGACCCATTAAGGACTACTCATTGAGTATGGTTTGTCAGCCAGTTGTGAGTCCATCTAGTGGTGGTGCTATCTATTCCACTTTTTTCTAGCTTACCAAGAAGTAGGTTGTGGTCTACTTTATCGAATGCCCTGCTGAAATCTAAATATATTACATCCACAGTATTTTGCTGGTCTAATAATTCACTATGTTAAAGAATGAAATAAGATTGGATTGGCATGATCTGTTTTTAACAAACCCGTGCTGACTGCCAGTTATTACTTTACTTGTTTCTAGATGTTGGCAGATCTGTTTTTTTATTATCTTTTCCAGTATCTTCCCGGATATTAATGTTAGGCTGATTGATCTATAGTTTCCTGGGTCTGTTTTTTTTCTTTTTTGAAGATGGGAACCACATCAGCTATTTTCCAGTCCTCTGGTAGTTCCCCTGTGCTCCAGGGTTTTTGAAAGATATGGTGCAGTAGTTCTGAGAAGACCTCTTCCAGCTCCTTTAAAACTCTGGGGTGTAATCCATCAGGCCCCAGTGATTTGTATTCATCAAGATCAGATAGGTGTTCTCTTACTATTTTTTGCTTATTTTACCTTTTATTTCTGGTCTGTCTTTTACAGTTATATTTTTGGTGGGTTGAGCTATACTTTCTTTTTGTGTGAAGACCAGTGCAAAGAATGAGTTAAGCAGTTCTGCTTTCTCTCTGTTGCCTGTTACTTCCTTGCCATCTTCTCTCTTTATTGGACCGACTGTTTCCTTGATTTTTTTCTTGTTATTTATTTGTTTCTGCAGCCTGGCTAAGATTCACCTTGAATAAAATTACAAGTACAGTCTTGAGAATGGTTATATTAAGGAATTTGCAAAAAAGTGGAAAGTCAAATGTACAAAAAAGATTTTAAAAAATATGCTGGCAGTTAGATTAGATTATGTTCCATTAAAACAACAGTGTGTTAAATGTAATGCCATGTATAAAAAGAGAGAGAGAACATAGTCTAGCCTGCAGTCTCCTTTTCTCTCTTCTTCAGTTATGAGAAAACTGAATGCTCCAGCTTCAAACTTGTGCCTTTGGGTCTCAGATGGCTGAGAAAGGACTGTAGGCTCTAACTGCAGAACATTCCTTTTGTGAGCCCTGGAAACAGCGCAAGCTAGCACAAGAGGAGTTTGGGGGGAATCACATGTAAATGAAGAATAGCTGTAGGCTCCCAGGGAGAATTGTATGCAGTTCATATCTCAACTTATGAATGTGTTCCAATGGAACTGGGATACAAAGTATTGCTGGATTCAGCAGAAAACTCTTTTACTCAAAATGCAGTCCTGTTGCAAAAATGGTGTTAACCAGATAAAGAAAAAAAGAGTTCATGTTCAGAAAGGCACACAGGTAGGATTTTTTCCCCTTCTTCCTGTGTAAATATATAGACGACAATACAAACTACAACTTAAACTGCAACCAAAGTTTTAGAATGAAGTGCTATGTGTTATTTATCACTAGTATGCTGCATTTTAGTTTGAATAAATTTTTGATTGCAATATTTTAAACGAGCATTTTTGCCTAGGACTCTTTTCAAGTCCAAGATTCATAAATGCAGGCTTATAGCAGGTACTGCCATATCAAAGAGTGTTAGTTTTCTATCTTCCTTTTCCCTCTGTACATTATGAATGGTCGATCAAAATACATATTTAATAGTGTCCTCTATTTTTGTGGATCTTTTTTGTTTCATTCAGAAGAAGACTACCTATGTAGCTTTTCATCCAACAGCAGAATGGGTCCACAAAACCACTCAGTACTAAGCTAGCACTCCTTTCCAATTTAATGGAAATTCTGGTTAATTTACCATGCATCAAATCCATGTAAACTTCCCAATGGAGAAACCAATACAGATATTTAAAACGTGTGTTGGATAGACTGTAATTTAAACTAAGGATACTAGTCTGCTTTTTTTTTAATGCTAATGTCTAATATAATTCGAGCAGGAAACAATCCATTTATATGAGTGTTTTTAGAATGGTGAAGGAATTATATTACTGTAAGCCAGGGAATTTTATGCCTAGTAGTAAAATATAGGATGCAACACTTTGGAAGTCTCTAAAAGACTGAATCTTTTTTCTCCATTTAAGCTTCTTGCTGTACTTCAGTTCTCAAGTAACTTTCATTTCACAGGCTTACTTTAATGGGTACAATCTATTTTTTTTTCATGAAAAAGCAGGAAATAAGCTGCCTTTCCTGGGAAAAAAAAGATTTACAAAATGTAATCATTGTTGAGATACTCTCTTTGAACTGGCTTGTCTGCAGGGGTGTCTGGCTTCCAATCTTTCCATTTCTTTAGAACACCCTTACTAGTTCTTCGAGTAGATCAGGTACACTGGTGGTTCACTGCTTTGATGTCTTGAATGAATGAAAGAAAAGAATAATAAAAGGGAACTGTTGATCAAGCATAAAATACTCTTTAAGCCGACAGAATGGCAGAGTTAACACATCCCTAAGCTGCTTTTAGTTTTTCTCTCTTTTTTTTTTCTTCACATTTTCCTGTGCTTTGTGTACAGTGGGGGTTTGTACTTCTTTTTAAACCCTCTGATCTATGTACTATGCTACCCTCTTATAATAACATGAGAATGGGATTGTTTCTTTCTCTTGTTTGCTTCACTACTTTCCCTTTTCTTTTTATACTTCCTTCCTCTCCATTAGCAAAGTCTAAATTTGTGTCTGGCTTTGAATGTGGGTGACCTTGAAAGTTGAGGATGTTAATTTGAAACAAATGGGATAATAAATAAAACTTTTAATTGCCATATTCGGAAAGATGATTGGTTTTTCCCTTCAAAAAATGTTAGCAAAATTAGAACATTAATCTACTTCTTTAAAAAATGAAGTACACCGTCAATTTTTTTTCTCTTGGAAGCAGAAGAAGGTAAAACTTATTTTTTCAATAGATCTAATTTGATCATTCTTGTATTCTTATCCATAATGTATGCATCATACTCAAACTGGCAATGTGTTTTGCTTGCTTGGATTACATTTGAAGGTTTTTCACTGATTATTTTGTATTATATTACTCTCATGCTACTTGTAGCTATATTACTGTTTAAACCACCTTCTGAACTAAGTCTTCTGTTTTCAGGAATAAGGAATTCATTATTTTGAATTATATTTTGTACATGGCAAACTTTCTGGATTAATTGCTAGTTCTGCTGAATGTTCAGAAGCCTAGATCCCACAGAAATAATTTCTATCAAAGAAGTTTTACCAAAGAGTTTCTATGTGTCTAAGAGAAAGAAAAGCAAAAGAAAACTTTTTTAAAAATTCTACAGTTCAACCTAAACTAGCTATAACTAGAAAAGGTTTCTTAATTCACAGAACAATACAGTTCAATACTAATTTATTGAAAGTCCTATGACCTAAGGTGGTTCTTTTGTTTGTTTGCTTGCATGCTTGTTTTAGTGTAACATTGAATAAATGTTTATATGTCAGTGCCATTCCTTTCCATACGTTGAGTTGTCCCATTATTACTGATGTTCCTTTCACTCTTTTTTCTGGATTGAAAACAAAATATCCTATTTATAGGTACCTAGGACAGGAAGAAGCTGTATGCTTCCATCTCAAATAATCAGCATTGGCATATTTTGTTTTACTTATAGAAGAAGAGAAGAAGGGGCAAAAATATTGACTGAGCTGCTGGCCAATCAAATATACCCACAAAACTCACAACTAGGATGTGAGGAAGATAAAGTTGCTTTTTTCCCCACAGTTGCCCTATAGCAAGTTCTACTTAAGACAATGCTGTCTTGAGTCTGAAAATAATATATAGCTATCAGAGGTGATAGATAATGATAGCTTCATTCACCATCATTATTGTCCCCTTGAAAAACATCCAAATTGATGACCATATGTGAGTGCCACAAATTTAATTTAAATTGGTAAAATAAATCAATAAAGTAAATATTGCGTTGTTCTGAATCAATTAATGATCCTGCATGCTAATATCCTAAGATGATGAAACTTTACATAATGGCTTTCTTCATCATAACTCTTCATGCAGAACCAGTTCTACCATGTTTCTCCGAAAACACGACCCACCCCAATAATAAGCCAAACCCTAATTTTTTGCTACTATATCCTAAGACGATGAAACTTTACATAATTTTATATACAACTTATTTTTCTCCTCTTGGCTTTCTTCATCATAACTCATAAGTTTTTCTTCATGCAGAACCAGTTCTACCATGTCCATTCTGAAAACTGAAAACACAGTGCATCCATGGCACGTCCACCTCACTGAGTCTGGCCTGCTGCACCTCAAATAAAGTAAGACCACCTCGAAAATAAGTCCAAGTGCTTATTTTCAAGTCTAAAAGACTTGGTCTTATTTTCTGAGAAACACAGTAGTTTTTATTTATTATAATTGCTCAGTTTTGTTTCCTTTTCAAGTCCACAGTGGATTTTTAAATAGAATTATTAAAAGCATGAACAATGTTACAAGTTTTCAAACTTCTATGTAAGCTGCCTTTTTTCCACTTTTTTCTAACATTTTTATACCTTGTTTTTCATAATTTCAAATTTTTCTTAATCCTTGCCAGCTCAGATCAGAGTATTTAAGCCTATTTTACCCAGTTTGGTAAAATCCTCCTTTCTTTATAATTTATTTTTGATAATTTTTTTCCCATGCATCTTAACAGAAAATGATGTATTATTAGGACAGAAAGTGTTAGCTATATAATATCACCATGTAATCCCAATGGAACTATTAGGACTAAACCCAGTAATACCATTGGAATTTTGTTTTAATTGTTTTATTGTTTTAATCTTTGTTAGCTATTCAGCATTTTATTTAACTCCATTATGCATCCAAGGTTCCGATTATGTAGAAGAAAATAAAATGCACAATACAAAATACAATATAGCATACATAATAAAAATGTGTTTGGTGTTATGTGCTTTGCTGTCAACAGGCTACAAATACAACTTGCTACATCAAGAATTATCTTGAGACCTTTATCTGCCCCCCCAAAATAACCTGCATAGAATTCTGTCTGATCTGATAATATTTTAAGAAATGGTATCAGCAGCTCATTACAAATATCTCAATAAAAATTACAATAAAGCAGAACCTGATCCTGTGATTAAAAGATATTCGGCATGTACAAGTGGACAGTTCAAAGATGTATCTGTGTGTGGATATAGCATGCATGTCTGTAGTTGCTTGTGACTTTTCTCTCTTTTTTAAACAGTCATTTATTGGAGTTCTATGGTCTTTCAGTTAAAGATTTTTCATCCACAAAGTCAAAGTGTTCAAATAAGAATTTAAGGGAGGATGGGAATTAAAAGACAAGATTGAAACACTGAAATGTGAACTTTTACAAGAGAGGCTTACAACATTTACACATTCTAATGAGTTAGTCATTTATTTTGTTTATTTTTATATATTTTATATATAAATATATATATAATATATATTATATATATTATATATTATTTATTATTTTATTTATTTATTGTAGTTTTTATATCATTTTAATGAAAACATTATTTATTCTTATTTTTTTAAACAACCTGTTTATCTTTTTTTCTTACAAGAACTTAAAACAAATAATACATCTTAAGCCATGCATCTGCCATAGTATGGGGCAGTCTGCTCCCCTGTTATAGTTTGGTGGGGAAGGTATGCTTGTGTTTTCATCCTTCTTCATGATTGATTGATTCATTGATTTTATATGCACCCATATACCCTTTTTTGTTTATTTTTAATTGTTACTTTAATCCTATTAAACTGTATCAAGTCTCCCTGTGCCTGAGATAGCCAATTAATACATTAAAAATATATAATATCAAAGAAAAATGTGTGGAGAAAAACACAAATATGAAAAACAAATATGTGACAACCTAACTTGTTTCCTTTCTTAGCAACCTTTCCTAGTGCGTTGCATCTGAATTCCTTTTGGTTCCCTTCTGGAACACGGTATCCATTCAAGTTTAAGATCTGTGTCCCCCAAAAAATCACAAATTAAAATGTAACTCAGATATGAATTAACCCAATGGCCTTCGGCTAACTAGCATGTCTCAAGGTTAGCTTGCTATAGCAATATAAGGATAATATTAATGAGAGATAGATACAAAAACAATGTACTTCAGAAGCATTGTCATCATAAAGTTTCTGAATCAATTACACTAGAAAAAATGTGCAATAAGTTTATTTCTTTGTTTATTTTATAATATCAATAACCCACCCCAAAGAGTTCTGACAACATGCAGCATCAAGTCAAAGGAGGGAAAGCATAATAACAAATGGTTAGATTCAGAAATAGTATTAAAATCAGTTCTTGAAAGCTCATTTGAAGTAGGATATATTTAATGTTCGGAATTACAGCAAGGTGGAGAATATACAGTATGTACTTTGGGGAGGAGGGCATTCCATAAGACCGGGACTTTACAGAGAAGCCCTGGTATCTCATCCATATTTTGGGACCCTCACAAATGGGTCTGAGTTATAGGGAGCCCTCTTTGGGTGATCAGTCCAGAAGGCAAATACATTACTAAACGACATTGTCTGAAAGTTTCCTGGAATCTATGCAGTAAATTTAATATGGGTGTAATTCTACCTATATGGACTTGTGACTGCTCTGTTTGGTAATAGCTGCAGCTTCCAACTTGTCTCCAAAAGCAATCCCATGAACAACACTTTGCTGTAGTCCAGCCAACTAGCAATCAGGGTATGAGTTACTGAAGCCAGTTGTAGTTGTTGCATTTAAAGAAGAGAGTGGACCAATTTATTGAATTCTGAAGTCTGTTTAGCCCCCCAAAATCACCATTCATGTGGATACTAGGGCATCCCAATCGTTGAAAGATTTCCAGAACCAAAGTCACAGAACTGTGCTGTGATTTCTTTTATTAATTGAATGTCTTTCAATTTCAGCACCATAAATGTATCCATTTCAACTTAGCTTACATCAGACTGCCTACATCAATACTCTGATATTGCAGCGCAGTGGACAAAATGCCTGGAGAAACTTGGGTTCATGTGTAAATCTTTGTGACTGTGAACTATAGTTAATATCTTTTTTTCAGTCTAATCTGCTTTTCAGCATGGAGTAAAATATGTGAGAGGGTGAAAAACCAGTACACCACTAAAATGTTTTGGAGAGAGAATGCAATATAAATGTAATAAACTGCCAGAGGTATCTATAACTATTTAAAAAGTAATAAAATCCATGTCCTTAAATGACTCATTTTGCTTTGAGAAGGAAATCAACTTGTCACACCCAGTTCTGGATTTCATATTAACTCCCATAATATTTATTTTGCTCTTAAACATTTTAAATGATTGTGTTTGGAAAAATAACCAAAAACAATTCCTCTGCCTACAGTTTTTTTCCCTAACAACACCTTTTTAAAATGTACTGATTTTTTTTTCCAAACTTGGTTGGATATTTAGCCAAACAGCAAAAGGTGGTGATATTAAATAAGATTTTAATTATCTTTTGAAGTATTTTCTATACTGCAAAAAAATGCCTATTTTCATTAAGTTTAAGTTGTGATGATTCTTAAACTTTATTTGAATTTTTTTTCTTTTCTTTATAAAAGTTTCCTTAGATGTAAGCTGACATTTTCCAAGTAATGGCATTGCCATTTCAGGCTTTCTGCTTAGGATTCAGTCCAAAAGATATTGTTTATGGTTCATAAAATCTTACAACTGTGACGATTTTAGGATACTGGCAGTACTGTATAGGGTCTCAACTTTCATTGTGCTGTAAATTAAGGGGGGGAGTATGCTAATACTCCTTAGAGGACATTAAAACAGAGCTCAGCAATGGTTAAATGGAATTTTATAAGTGCATTCAGTGAAGAACTGTTTTGCATTACATGAGTTGAATACCTTAGAGATGACACACATCTGCAGGCACTTTATTAAATCCTTAGTCAGCACTTTTGAACATGATGAGATTACTTCTTCATTTGACTGGAGAAAGGAAAGCTAAGATCTTGTACTGGGCTGCAGAATTCTTTTTGATGTTTCACCTTGAACATTTGGGAAAGGGCGGTGAAATCCATTTTATGGACTGCACAGATTTGCAAGAGATCCGGGTGCAGGCAGACAAAACGTCTGCATGCCAGTTCAGGCAGCATCCTGGGAGTATCCAATACAAAAGGATTCTAAGAGCAGGTATAAATCTGGGAAGTTCCTGAGATAGCTTTAAAAACAGATTAAAAGTAATATAGTGGCATTTAAAAAAATAACTTTGATCGCAGCTGTATAATACACCCAAACAGTTGGAAATTTCATGGAATATAAATGTAGATTCTCTTGGCGTACCACAAAGAACCGCCCATTAACTTTGCTTCTCTAACAATGAAAGTTCATCAAAAGGATCATTTGCCTTTGAAACATGCATGTAAACTTTTGGTCCAAAAGGAAAGTGAGGGGAAAAAACTCCCAAAAGAATAACAGAACACTGCATAAATACTACTTTGATTAATTACCAGTTAATTTGTTGCTATTAGCTTGAGAGAGGTTGTTAAAGATACATAGGTTGAATCTAATAACAGCACGTGAGCATATATGACACTGTGACATTTCCAGAAGCCTGTATGTAATTGGGTTGCAATAATTGGGTTGTGACCAAGCAGTCCTGCCATCTGGTTTGATCCACAAAGAGTTAATGTTGTTCCCCTAGTGTCTCAGGTGTGATTGGTCCTGCCAGGTGTCACACTGACACCTCCAGTGCAGGGCGACTCTGCGCCTTTATTGACATGTTGCTTGCCAAGAACACAATAGCACTCTGTCTGCAAATCTCCGCTAAAAATCATCTTTAAAAAAAGGAAGAAAGAAAAAGTTTGAAAGCCTTAAGGCTTCGACAAAGGCACAAAGAGCTGCAGTGCGCAGCTCAAAACTCCCGAGTCAGCAACTTCTATTGATTAAAAACTAACCTTTAAAGTAACTCTCGGAGTGTGTGGTTAGCATTTAAATTTAAACATGTCATGAATTGATTTGTGTTACTGAATACCAACTCTAAAGGAGTTACATTCACATCAGGGTTTTCTCCTTCTCCTCTTCCTCCTCCTCCTCCTCCTCCTCCTCCTCCTCCTCCTCCTCCCCCTCCCCCAATTCCCTGAAGCAGCTAAGTATTTCATGAAGTGTCAGTGGGGCAAAAAAGAGGGAGAAAGGTGTTTATGGGGAATTGGTTGGATTGACATGAGCCTTCTAAGTTTTCTTTCCCATGCAAATAGTCAACTCCTCCCCCCAAACCCTCCCCCCCAGCCAAAGAAAAGTGTGGGGAGTGCAACACAATAATTAGCCCTTTGTCTAACTTTCCCAAGTGCCAGAGAGAGGCCGATTAATTAAATATACAACAGCATTGGGTTTTGGAGTGAGGGTCTTGCTTTCTGGGTAGGTCATAAATTAGGCTGAATAAATACTTCAATGTGTTTGCAGTGGGCCTGCTACGTCAGAGCCCCTGGAAGGTTGGTGGGAGGAGAGCCGTGTGTTTCTTGCTAATGATAGTCACGTCTGGGTCTGTCTGGTTGCTCCTAGCAACCAGACATGATGTAACAGCAGGATGAACTTGAACTTGGGGACTTGAAAAGGGAACAATAGACCAGAGCAATCAATAAAGCCTATTTCAGTGAAGGATTACAGAGCTGCTCTGGGGTAACCTTGTCTGCAAGGCACACACTGAATAGTAAGATGGGCAAAGAAAGTTTTACCTTCTTTTTTTTTTTAAGGAGGGCAGAAGCACTGCAGAACTCTTTTTTAAAAAAAAAAAGTTATGCAGTGAGTAGCAGAGGAGAAAAAATGTGACATGGAAAAGGGCACCTCCTGCTGTCCAAAATGCGGATTGTGTGTCACTAAAAAAAGGGGGCTGTGTATACAAGCTGCCTTCAGCAATAGTGTAAATTAAGTTTAAGTCTTTTACCGCATGTTCCTAAGTGATCCCAGGCATATTGATGTCCAGATTCAGAATCAAATCACTATACTACTTTTCAGCAACTAAGTACTCAGAGCAAATTTAAGTAGCCCTATCAATTATTTAAAGCTTCTAAAGTAAACATTATATTAGATCCATAATCAAGCCGGATGGCAGGGTTTAGCCTATTGATAGGAAAGTTTGGAGTATAGTTTGCCTAACAGTTAGAAAGTTATCCAACTTTTTGCATCTTGATTCTAAACTGGGGCATTGATAAAAGTGCCTGTTCTGCTGCATAAGGGAGTTCTTGTAGGTGGCACAGACACATACCATGGAAACATTTAAGTATTGAAACAAACCTTCAGTTCATTTAGGAATGACCCTTATTTGAAGTTGAAGGTAATTTAAATTAAATATATATTTAGTACCAAAGTATTTAAGTGTAATACTTTGCTAATGACAACAGCATAAACCATAATTCACACAAAGCATATTTATGAAACTAGACATTTATTTACTCTGTTTTACTGAGTGAATTAATTTTCTCAAAATATGTTCACACTAATCTGGCAGGTAACATCTGCATCAAAATAATGAATACAGAATCCTTAATCACCCAAGGAAATTTTTGTATAAAAAGTTCCAAAACAAATAAGATGTCTATTCTATTCTCAGCCAATTTCAATCTAACTTATGAGGAATTCTGCGAAACAATAGCAGATGTAAATATATTAACTTTGTAAATGTCCAGAAAACCAGGTAGTAAAGTGAAAAAGTATACACATTGACACAGTTTCTCTTACAGTTAAATATTTTAAATAAAACAATACTTGTTTAACATATCTTCGTGACTTTTTGCCAACGCTTAAACCATGTAATATTTAAACCAGCCATCTTTCCCCATTTTTTGTCATGTAATATATCTAAATATAAGCACTTAGTTACTAGGTGGACTCAGTAACAATTGAAAATCAGCTTTCATCTCTAGAGAGTATTGTCTCCTTCATAGGGAGCATGTGTTTTACATGATTAATAATACATCAGTATAAATTATTGTTGTTCTTAAAAGTGGTACAAGTACAGTGTATTTTGTCTTTGCAATGTGTCATTGTTCAGAAATTCAAGAAATGTAAAATGGTCATCAGGTGAAAAAAAGCCGAGTTAAAGAACAGAGAGATCTATGTACAGTTAGTTGATGATCTTAGACTATAATTCAGTTCAGCCTTACCCACTGGAGTAGAATCTTATAAAATCTTATGTCAGCTATTTGGGACTTAATGTGGTGAAAAAGACAATTGAAAACTGTAATCATCCAGACCTCTGTTCCAGCAATAAGACTTCCCCTTTTTCTCCTCCATTTACAACTCCAAATCTGCTTTAAGAAATAAGGAATCCATTTCAGTATTGGATGCCAGTCTAGTACCATAGATCCAATTGGACGCCATGAGTTACAAATGCTTTCAATGAGATGTATGGAAAATGGTTTTTCAGAAAGCCATTTCCATATAGAGATGCTATCATTGTGTAGACTTGCAACATTAGACTGGTTAACAACTTGACACCAGTGCCAACTTTTAAATGTGCATGTTAATAGTTACATATGCATGTTAATAGTTCACATGTTACATTGTTTTTCTCCACAAGTGAGCTGTTTTCTCAATCTCGGTCGGAAAGAAAAGAATATTTTTGGGAATGTCCCACTTCTAGAATGCTGTCTGAAGAAAATGTCTCATTTTACTCATTTTTCCCATCAATCACTGCCATTTTCAAGGACATATCTTCACCAAGACTTTTATTTATTTATTAATTCGACTTATATGCCGCCCCCTCTCCGAAAGGACTCGGGGCAGCTCACAGCTAAAATACAATAATAACAATAAATTACCTAAAATATATTAAACAGTTGCAAGCCAAATTAGAATTAAAACCCCAAAATAAACAAACCCCAAAGAGTCAGCACAGCCCAGATTTTAAAAACAGCCAGGTTTTTAACTCGTGGCGGAAGGTGCGAAGATCGGGAGCCAGCCGGAACTTTGAAGAAGTTCAGTATCAGTTCTGGATTTGTATGTCAGCTTATGTTTGAAGCTGATTCAATTTATTTATGATTATAAGCCAGTTTATTTGAAACCAGAGTACAACTGTTCCCTCCACTCCCTTTTTGAATCCATGAAGCTCCGCAGAAGTCAACAGTGGTTTATTTTCCCATTGGCAAAAATTCTTTTTTTTCATCATGTCTTCTTCTAGCTCCTGGATTCAAGACAAAATCACTCTCTTTCACATCCTGTTCCTATTTGGAACCGTATTTACACTGTTTACAAATTTTATGGTGCCCTTCTTCACTTTGTTTACTGCAACAGCAGGCAGTTATGATTATTGCTATTGGGGAAAGCATTTATTTGCACATTTGCTGGCATGTTACCCTTGTCACTATTGTAGCCAACAAGAGACTTTTAAATTCAACAGAGTTTTAGCTATTGGTAAGCCACCATTCATCACCTATTTTTTCCTATTCTGAAAGATATACTTCAATGAATGTGAAACTATCCCAGATCAGCTGGTTCCAAAGTGATGGGAAGTCTCAAAATTACAAAATCCCTCTCAAAACTTTCCATGTCCTTGTTATTTTGAAATGTATAATTTCATAATTCATGATGAGATCATTAGATTCTCATTCATGAATAAACATTAACAGCATCAGTACATATTTGAAATAAACCTGTATGTAGTATAATGAAACTATTGAGACTAAAGCCTATTCTGAACTTAAGAATTATATTTTATATTATGGCATAATTCTTTTTGTTTACTGTAATAGAACAATTGATTTTATCAGACCTTTTTATTTCTATTGTAGATTTAGTATAGATCAACAATTGTTTCTTAATTTAGACTTATCTTTCATATTTTAAATTGAAGCTTGAGTTTAAGATGCTTTACACAATTCTGCACCTTCTGTTTCATAGACTTTCAGTCAGTGGCGCAATTCAAAAAATTTTACTACCAGTTCTATGGCCGTGGCTTGGTGGGCGTGACATGGCTTGGTAGGCATGGCTTGGTGGAGGTGGCAGGGGAAGGATTCTGTAAAATCTCCATTCCCACCCTACTCCAGGGGAAGGATAATGTAAAATCTCCATTCCTTCCCCACTGCTGGGGAAAGGTCACTGCAAAATCCCATTCCCTCCCCATCCCACTAACCTGCTTGCCAGCTCCATTCTCCTGTGCAGGGAAACAAAAGAAGACCCAGCTGATCAGCTGGGGCTTGGGAGGTAGAGAATAGATGGGGGCAGGGTGGGGCCAGTCAGAGGTGGTATTTGCTAGTTTTCTGAACTACTCAAAATTTCCGCTACCGGTTCTCCAGAACTGGTCAGAACCTGCTGAATACCACCTCTGCTTTCAGTGCAAAAAGTATATATTAACCAGATCATTAAAATAGAAACTTTTATTGCAAAATAGGTTCTTTTTCTGCAACATTGTTGTAGAAAGCTTTGGTGGTGCAGGCTGTTAAATGCCTAGCACTTAAGTTCCAGCTGCCTGCAATTAGTGCAGGATCGAATCCCACCAGGCTCAAGGTTGACTCAGCCTTCCATCCTCTCGGGGTAGGTAAATCGAGGACCCAAGAGTGTTGGGGGCAATAAGCTGACTTTGTAAAAATGCCGCTTAGTAATAAGCAGGCATATACAATGGAATGAAGGCTATTGCTGAGTGCATTGGGTTGTGCTCCAAAAAATTGTAAGCCGCCCTGAGTCTCCGGAGAAGGGTGGCATATAAATACGTATTTTTTTTTAAAAAACCATTTATTTATTTTATATTTATTTATTAAATTTCTATGCCGCCATCTCCCTACCAAATGACTCTGGATGGAGAATAGCCATTAGCCAAGGCAGAGTGGCTGTGCCTTAACATGGTTATAACTGGAACAGTCTTGAACTGTTTTAGCAATCAATGTTCGTTATAATTGTACAAAAATAAATGCAATGCCATACTTAAATAATATTTTTGGTCAAAATGCATCCTAAATAAATGTGAACCTTGATTACCGCTGTAAGAACATATAGTTGTGTTTAGATGCTGATGAAAAATGTCAAGGAAGTATATTTAGGAATATAAATATTCCTATTAGTCAATTATGTCAAGCCACAACTACCAAGTTTGTGATGATATTAACAATTTGACAAATTTCTAACAATGGGAAACCACTGCAAAAACTGGGTATTCTTGTGCTCCTTTATCCCATCCACTTAAGGTCCTTTATCTCTTCTTTTAGTCCTTTTTAATAAGTTGTGGGCATGCAGTTACTTAGTACTCCCTGTGCTGTCAATGTATTACATACATTCATATTGGTATGTCCATTCAATATTGTTCATTTCCCAATTGTCAGTGAATTACACAGATAAATAAGAGAATAAGGGTGCACTGTTTTAATCTAACTTGATCTGTCTCACATTCTAGTACGGAAACAGTGAAATTAATGATTCCTGGTTTTCTTTTTGCAGAGTTTCTGTCTATGTCGATGAATTTATGTTAGAATTCTCTCGCAGACCAATAATTCTGCTTCCCTTTGTCTTCTTTGCAGTCCTGGTACCTGGGATAAAACTCACAGCTTCCCACCATCCAGCAGACAGACCACCTGACCCCCGTCCCAACTCTGTAACATGGAAGCAGCCACAAAACAGTGTTGTTACTTCACGTCCATGGAAGGGGAGCAGACAGAGATTGACAGCAAACAACTGCTCTTACTCGGAGACGGCAAACGTTATGATTGAGCATCAAAGGCCGTAATATTGTGGTGGGGGGAGGGAGTTTGAGGCTTGGGGTTTTGGTTTGGTTTGAGTTTTTTTTAAAAGAACACCTTAGTGACCGACGTAATTTCTCATATGGTGCTGGAAATGTTTGAGCTTCATATTTTTGAAGTGTTTCAAGTGGTAGTATAAGAATTAGGGACATTGGGTAGCAGAGCGAGCCTGCTGGCTACTTACTGACTTGCTATTGTAACCCTTTCCATACAGCACCTAACTGTTTTACAGTATTTTTTACTGATTAATTTCCCATCCGAGTGTGAGACTTACTGAGAGATCCGAAGAGCTACATATAAATAACTTTATAGTAGCTGAGTTCTTCAGTATGGAGCTTACAAGACAGTCGTGGGCATGATTTTTTTCTGTAACATATCAGGATTTTTTTTTTAAATTTTGCAATCAGCAATTCAATATATGACACGAATCATAAGATGGTTATTGACAGGTTGGTTTTCCACACAAGTGGCAAAGAAATATAAACCATCAACCTACTACAGGTCAAACAAAAAAGAAAAAAAATTAAATGCTGCACTTAACATGAAACATTTTTGACAATTTTCAACAATGACATAAAATTCATATGGAAATGGGGAAGTTGGTCTGTTTTGATAGAAACTGACAGGAATCAATCAAAACAATCGAATTTTGAATTGAGAAAAGTGCAATTTCATTGGATAGCTAAATATCTTTGTAAGATAGAGATTGTTGAAAATTCTATTTTTGTTTTCCAAGTCCTTCCACCCCAGGACTCTAAATTATTGGGGTAAAAAACAGCCTTGCAAGAAAAAAAAAAGGGGGGGAGCTATTTTTGCTTTTTATGTTTTTTATTGTTAAACTTGTATCCCTTTAAAACTGAAGGAAATTTAAAACGTTCACACACAAAATTTAATGGTGCTTTTACCACAATATGTTATCTTCATTAAATGCTAATTATTTTCTGTTATCAAAGCACATAATTAAAATTAAATCATAATATCTGTTCATTATATAAGCTAAAGTCAATTATAATAGAGTATGAAAATTCTGACGAATCATACATGTTTCTGGCAATATAGGGTATATCACTTCTTAAAATATCGCGGCCACAATTTAATGCAGAGGAAGGCATGCTTAAAAAGTAGCTTTAAGCATTTTGTAGCCTGC
Organism: Naja naja; assembly: GCA_009733165.1. Classification (NCBI taxonomy): domain Eukaryota; kingdom Metazoa; phylum Chordata; class Lepidosauria; order Squamata; family Elapidae; genus Naja; species Naja naja. Next base: position 73,581,149 of record CM019150.1, read on the forward strand.
ATTGGATTGCAGTCCTTAATATAATAAGAGAGATAGTTGTCCAGAAAGTAAAATGCCTCTTGTGTCCCAGAACTGGCTGTTTCTTTTCTTTTCTTTTCTTTTCTTTCTGGACTGCAAAGGCATCAGTAGAAAAGTAAAATACGGATTTATATTTTATGCCAGTTCAAAGTGAGGGCACTTGCTTAAAAAAAAAAGTTTGGACCCCAAATGTCCTGTATCTTATGTAAAAAAAAATGAAAAAAAAAAACAGCAAAAAACAGCAAAAAAATGCAAGTGATTTTTTTTCTATCAGACAGCGGAGCACCCCTTTGCTTTCCATGCAACTTTAAGAAGGTTTCCTATATTATACATATATATACGTTCTGGTTGGCAAATCTAGCTAATCAGAGAAAGTCTCTGCATGTTCTAGTGTTAGTAACTAATTTTTATATAGTTAATGTAGGGTAAAGTAGAGTGCATTAAGACACAATATTGTAATCCCTAATCCAGGCACTTGCCTTTAAACTATGTTTGTTCGGCCCTTCAGAAGGGTTTCTACTACTGTCCTATACAATCAAGTAAACTGAATTTCTTGGGAAGACACTTTGCTCCTCATCTTTTCCCTAAAACTATTTTTTTTGTTTTGTTTTGTTTTCTTGATTTGCACGAAACAAAATAATAATAATAATAATAATAATTCCATATCAATGTGCCTTGCCCTGGATAGCGATTATTTGTGGAATTGTTGCACATGTTCCTCTATTGAAAGGGTTATTTTTTTTCCCCCTAGTCAAGCATTTGGAGACACTTTTTTGTAAATGTGACTTTTATGTCCGCCATTGTCAGTTTCAGCATCTTAGAATACAGTAGAATGTTAGTTGTTTCACAGATAGGGGTAGTGTTTTCTTGTCCTGTACGGTCAGTGGCAGTGCTATTCTGATATCTGTAGATGCTAGAGTATATCAGTATTTTTGATGTGGCTGCATTTTACATTTCCCTTGGAGTCTTCCTTTTGTTCATTTTTATTTTTATTATTTTTTTCCCAGATATATGAAAATATGCAATACCTGCTTATATCACGTAGAAGAAAAGCTTAGCAATTCTTAATTTTTCTTTTGAGTCTTTTTTTTTTTAATTTGACCAAAGTCGGTGCTGCACTTGAAGCAGCGTGTTTTAGGTGTTTGTCTTTGTACTTTTTTTGTGTGTGATTTTTGAATGCACACGCAGGAAGGGCTCTTCTTAGAGAAGCAGTCAAACTGTGAAGCACTAAGCTGGACCCTGCTTCAAGCAGTTTTCGTTTTTCAATTCTTCCTTTCACAAGCAAGCCTTAAAAAAAAAAAAACTACCGTTTTCTTCAAATCCCACACCCATTTTTATTAGCAGATTGCAATCAAACCACATTCAATAAAAAGTATGAAATGCCCATTTTTATATGCACGTTTTTAAACTTCCAAGTTCTGAAAAATTGTTTACTGGTTATTCTCTATTTAAGGAAAAAAATGTTTTGGATTTTCATATATGTCAAATAAGTGGTTGAGTAGTCATTTGCTCTGTTGTATTGTGTGATTGTTAGTATTATTATGGTATCACATCCACTAGCCAGCATCTTTTGCCTTCCCTATAGCACTTAGCAGGGCATTACCTTATTAAGACATATGTGCACTAAAAATAAAAAAATTAGCAGCTTTCAGTGCTTCACAGTGAAGGGGAAAAAAAAGCCTAGACAAACATTTTGTCAGAACCTTGCTCTAAGCCAAGGTATTACCAGTAAATTGGTTGTATATACAACAAAATTGCACCCTTTTTTAAAAAGAAAAAAAGAAACAAAGCAAACTAAGCAATAGTTTGGGCAGTTAGTTGTTTTTAGTAAGCATGTGATAGTCATGGCCAGAAACAGAGAGAATCAAAGCTGCCCACTCAGAAGCTATGTAATGTGTATGTTGTATAGTTTTATTGATTACACTGATTTATTCTACCCTATTTTATAATGCAGGACTTTTCTAATGTTGTTTAAATAAGGAAAATTTCTGTCAAATTAGCTTAGTGAAATTCTGATTGTTCGTTATAAAGGCAGCATTCATAGAATTGCTTTTTTTTTCCTTTGGGAACTGGATTTAAGTTAAAAACTTTCCTGTTTCCTTTTTTGTATGTATTTAAATACAGTTTTTTTCCTTCTCTCAATAGTATAGCATATTCCTATGCTTGAGAAGTATAGGCTACTGAAAAACCATTGTAAATGGACATTACAGATATGCTGTATTTTTGAAGGTGTTTTATCATATTAAGTTTGAAGGTGGTAAAGTTAGGGAATTCTGATTGGAATCACACGAAACAAATTGTTTTTAAAGGCTTTAAACGTTAGGTATGCGATCAAGGGTGTTTACCAACAGAAGCTGTAAAGTATTAAAGACACTAAATTAACGTTTGTTTCATCTTATTGTCATGCAATAACAGCAGTTTGAATCTGTTCAGGTGTGGAGAACAGAGTTTTATTCCTCAAAGCAGAGTGGAGAATGTAGATCTGAAGGGAGACAACTGCATGGGGTGTGCAGCCCTTAATAGAAAAATAATCCTGGATCACACACTGCAGAATCAGATTAACATACCCATTGCCCAGTTCCAAACTGCTTTTTATTCTTTGCACAAACAGATTTTCTGCCCAAGTCATTCTTTCAAAATGACCAGATGCCCAACACCAACCCCTTTTACTTCCTTATCCCAAATAGAAACAGCAGTTCTTTCATTGAATTGACTTGACTAACAGAAGTTTTATTCTCTTGATCCCTTTCCAAAATAGGGCTTAGCTTATTGTCATCCTGCACACCCCAGAGATATTGCATTATTTATTCATTGTGTTTTATATATATACATATATATACATATATATATATTTGAAACCTGATGCAATCTTTCCCAACCTGATGTTCTCCAAGAGTGCAGGACTATGGTTCCTGTTATCCCAGGATAGCATAGTCAGTGACCATGTTTGCTCATGAAGATAAGATGAAGAGACAAATGTGGCTGGAAAATCTTGATTTGAGAAGAGCACAGCCTTTTCTGTAAGAGGGTCCCCAGCCTCCTGTTTCAAGTTGACAAGTAAAGGAATAGAACTGTTTTTTTCATCTCCGCAGAATTCAGTCAGCCCAGAGGAATATGCAAAAATCTCTCTACCTACTTTTCTTTCAATGTCTTCTCTTTGTTCCATATAGTTTGCAGTTTTGTAGTAACAGTATTAAATTTACTGTGCACATACACACATGAGAGAAAAGGCGAAAAACAAACACCATCCAAATACATGGCATAAGACTGATCTTTTTTTCCTTGTGATTTTTAAAAACAAAAACAAAACAAATGTCAATATTATTCTTTGCATTGTGTCTCTGGAAATATCTTTTTATGGTTTTACTTTGGTAGAAGGCCTCCATAGAACAAACATTGCAAACCACAATGGGGATGAAAATGTAAGGAGAGCTTCAATGGCACCTAAAAGAAACTCATCTTTCATACAATCTATTGGGGGAGAATCTCATGAAATAAACTCTGCCTACCAGGCAAGGTTTCCATTAAATTCAAGCTTACAAAGCCAATTTTGTCTTGAAGTCAATGCATGTATTACTGTTGGACAGTAAAACCCGGCTATGCCATCATCAAGTCCAAGGCTGTGCAATAGTCTAATTAGTATTGAGTACCATTTCCCTTTTATTTTTTCCAATTAAAAAAAAACAGTGGGATGAAAATTGCTTTGATATATAGCAGGTAACATTGAAGCTATTCCATAGCACTTAACTGTAGTGAATACTGTGTCACCAATTCTGAAATCAATTTAATGTTTAATGCAAATCCATTACATGGTGCTATTACAGACTGGCAAAATGATTTACAAAAATGTGACAACTTGGGCTCAATTCACTCTGCTTTCCAACAATGTAAATGCATAGCAGTGTTTATCTGCATGAGAACTATGCACTAATATAAATCTGAAAAAAAAGAAATATATCAACCTTGGTATCTACTTTCCGTTTACTTCAATCCTTGCCTTTTTGGTCATTATTATAAATGCCAGCTTTAGGACAGAAAGAAATATAAGAAAACCAGCATAATACCTGATATATTAAAAATGTAGTGCCTGTGAAATCTGTATTATATTGCTCTTCTGAAGTAAGATTTTTCTACACCAGTAGCCTTCGCTGTCTGTCAGAACCTTCTGATATAGGTGATGTAAAATAACCAAACAATATTAATGCATGCTATTCCATAATGCTTAGTGAGCTGTATGAATATTACTCAAAGTTATGTTAGTCTTTTTTCCCCCTCTGATTTGGTTCTTGTCAGATAGGTTAAAGATATTTCACTGAGAACACAATTCTGTTTTTTTCTTGATTTTGGGTGTTTTCAGTATTTTGGAAATACGCATTTAACTTAAAATTCAATTCAGTATTATTTGTGGGGGGCATTCTTCACTCTTGAGGGCAGGTGTGGGGTTTGAAATCCATGCCTGGTGGTATCTTTTCTTTGCTTAAGCAGCCTAAACGCTTATCTCAGAAGAAAAAATTAGACATAAGACTTCAGTGGAAGCGACAATTCTCAAACTTGGAACTGAAATTGAAAGTGTTTTCCTAATGGACATGTTTAAACCAGGTACCCATGCTTGTCCCTGTTTCACACCAGACCTCCTCATTTAACAGAAATGTGTAAGAACTGTAAAACCAAACCTCATATGGCTATTCAGTTTCCGTGCACTGCTGGGTTTTTTTTCCCCTCTCTCTCTTTTTCTTTTTGTCAAAATTCTGTATAAACTTTGGACCCGATTCATGAGTGGTCACCAGGAATTAACATAGGATTTTGGTTTTCGGGTTGGGAGGTGTTTTTTTTTTCCTCCCAGTTCAAATGGTATAGTTTTCTTTTTCTTTCCAAGATGTTCATTCAGCATACTGCTTTTATTTGAAGGCTGTCAGGGCATTGCTCCTACCTTGAAAATATTAAAGGTGTAGGACATGGACAAGGGAAAATGTGAGATTATAAGGATTTAAGGAGAGCATTTTTACAGCACTCTAGACTGGATTGGAGAACTGTTCCACAGAGCAAAGTAGCGTTCCATTGGCTGTAGAAAAACAGGCAAGATTTTGCAGAGAGTTTGTTATTTTTTTCCATAACATTGTCTAATGCAATGTCAGAGGTGTTTCATTTGATCCATGCTAGGCAACCTATCTCTTTGCACCCATCCTAAATGTCCTGATTTTATTTTATTTTTTTTTAAATATATATTTTTTAAACCTAGGGTAAAAAAAGAATCAGCATTAATGGGAAGCAGGCATGCTGCAAAGCCAAGCCCTTTGTTCTTGGCATGACATTAATTGACAAGGAAGCTCCTTTGGCCCAGACAGAACCCATAACACGTTGATGAAACAAGTAACAGATCTACCCAGTTTTTCTAGGATTCAACAGTGTAGCTTGAAAAAGGATGATAGGTCCAAACTGAGTTGTTGGCCTCTTGATGGTTCATGAGAGTTTCATAACTGACTTTGTTAGTGTTGCAGCTCTTTTGTGAATGCACAAGACCATTTCATGGACTATCCTGCCAGAGCAATCAGGGTATATTTCCAAGACACCAAAAGTATCCTCTGACACCTCCCCCCCCCCAAAGTTAACTACCCCCTGAACTAAATTGTTGGTGTCTTCAATCTTGATTCACTCATGCTTTGGATCAATCCTTTTTTTTTCTTTCCAAAAGAAAGGAAGAAATGAGGAAGAGTCCAGATCTAAGGAATGGGATTAGCATAGATAGGAGAGCTGGCAATAGGGTGGGAATGGCCATTCAAGTTGAGGAAAGAGTCTACGTCAAGGCCTGCAGGCCGGATCCAGTCCATGGGGTGCTTAGATCTGGCCCACAGGGCACCCTGGAAACAGTGAAGGACCAGCCTGTGGTGCCTCTGTCAGTGAAAACGAGCCCGAACTCCATTTCTGTGGGCAGAGGGCTGCAGGACATTGAGCTGGCCACACCCATCCTGGCCATGTCCACCCTGAGCACATCCACTCAGCCCCACGAGGTCAAACACAACCGTGATGCAGCCCTCAATGAAATCAAGTTTGACACCCCTGGTCTATGTGATCTTGGAGAGAACAAATGTGGAACAGAGTAACAAATCTAAGAAGGCAATCCTTCACATTCTGTTGGAAAAAGGCATCCAAAAGGTTTAGCAGGTTTTTTTCCACCAGGCTTACAAAATATGGTAGTGGGAATATTCAGCAAATAAGAATATCTATGATATAATACCTGCCCTTGGCTTCTTTGCACAGTTAGCCATTCACAAGTCCACTTACTCAGGTCTAACAATCAAACATTCAATTTGATTTTTCTTGTCTTACATAACAATGCATTCTCGCATGAAAATTTGCTGCAAATTCACTTAATCCTTGTTTTAATATCCCTGTGTTTCCACTTTTTTATGAATCGGGTCCCTTGTGCCTCTAGTATCCTTGTATTGATCCTCATAGTTACCATTTTAGGTTTACTGTGTTCTGTGAAAATTTGAAATTGGTTGAGAATCACTGTGGGCATCCATTCTTTTCAACTAAATCTGCAGAATTTTTTTGAGCTGGTGTGGATTAGTTTAACTCTTGTATTCAACCATTAGTACTACCACCCTCTCACATTACAATACAATTACTGGAAGCAAGTACTGCATTTCCTATGCAACAAAAAAGGAAAATAAAAAATTGCTAATGCTAACAGGCTTTGTTGTTCTTTAGTTTATGATATGCATGCAACTATATTTGTTATATATGCAGAATTATGACCAGCTGAGCTTATAATACTGTAGCCTAAAACTAGTTTAGGATATTGTGATGAGACAAAACAATTAGAGTATTGTTAGATCATTGTCACTTCACACAAATATATCATAGTCTTTTTATCTGATTCTGGTTGTAGCAAATGGCAGATCCAGGGACTTTACCCTACAGCAAAAATATTAGAGTAGCACCTTTTGTGACACAGAGTAGGTACAGAAGGATGGAAATTCTACATCAGCCTAACCATTCAGTATATCTAATGAAGTGAACTGCAGCTCTCAAAAGCATATGCCTTTTAATTAAATGTGTCGGTCACAAAAAGTGCAACCAGATTTCTGATTTTTGCCCCCATAGACTAACATGGCTCTTCTTCTACAATATCTGCCCTACAGCATTAAGAACTCTTCACTACCTAAACAGAATGCAACTAGTAATGTCTCAAAAGCAAAAACATACATTCACCTCCCAAATGTTGTTAGGTACAATTACTTCAAGTTCAGAGAATTGGATGCACTTTATCTCAAGATACAATCTACAATACTGAGGCAAATTCTTAGATTCTGAAAAGTTACCTGCATACAGGTAGATTTAGATATATTCTACTATACACCAAATTATAGAACATTCTAGTGGACAGCAGAAATGCAGGGCAAGACCTGGAAGCACGGGGGAATAAGATACCTGAGCTGTGAAGAATGAAAAATGAAACACAATCCAAATTCACACACACACAAAAATGGGGAAAAAACAGAAAAAAGGATCTGGTGCCTTGGCCACCTTAGATATTCTCTTCCATTGTATTTTATTGTATATTTGTATGCAAAGGAAGTGATGGGTAGAAAAAAATACAAGGTGAGAGTGTTACTATAATCACTTGGAAATGTGGGAGTGAGGGTAGATGCATGCTTCAGCATATAAACCAAAAAGAAGAATAGAAACACATACCAATACCTGCTGATGCACAAAAACTTACATCATGAATGATGTGTTTATATTTACCAAGAACAGATACACAAAACTGCAGATTACAAAACTATGGATAATATCCCATGATAGGCCTTTTCAAGCATCATGTTAGCACTCCCATGGTAAACAGTGGTTTTCCTTTGTAAAATGATGCATTCTTGTCAGTCCTTTGTGAAGATTTTCTGGATTTAAAAAAAAAAAATAGTTTCCACTTCTGGTCTATAACCCTGCTGTCATTTGCCTGAATAATGAAAAGCATTGAAATTCTGTGCTGTCTCAGCTGGTTCTTTGGCAGCCAATAGAAACAAGCTTTATTCCACTGAAGGAAATGCTCCCCTTAGTTTTTTTTCTTCAGTCTTCAGCTTAACTAACGCATTTCCATCTGGAATCAGGGCAGTTAAAATATTTGCAATCTGCCTCCCCTCTCTTAATTCCATACAAATTTGGTATCTTATTCATAACACTTTCACTGGCCTGGCATTTATATAGACATTATTTACAAATGATCACTCGCATTTCTCTTTGCCATCCTCTTTACTCTACAAGTCTCAGGGTGGCTTACAATTTTTGGGATACAACCCAGTGTGCTCAGCAATAGCTTCATTCCATTGTATATGCCTGCTTATTACTAAGCGGCATTTTACAAGGTCAGCTAATTGCCCCCAACAATCTTGGGTCCTCAATTTACCTACCCCGAGAGGATGGAAGGCTGAGTCAACCTTGAGCCTGGTGGGATTCGAGCCTACAGTAATTGTAGACAGCTGGATCTTAAGTGCAGGCATTTAACAGCCTGAGCCACCAAAGCCACCTTTTTATCCTGAATCAGGAACTAGTTGCTATAATTCATGGGTACTAAAGGAAAATGATCTTGAAATATAAATCATCCTACTGTGTCATCAATGCTTCTTCAAGGCAGCTTCCCAGAATTAAGATTTCAGAATTAAGATTAGAAGGTCATTCTAGCATAGGGTGGAATCTCTGTGGGAATAGATTCTCGATGTCCTATTTGAAGGGGTGAGAACCATTTAATTATTGTTTAATTCTGTCAAATATCAGAATAATAGAATCTGAAACTAAACTTCAGAAATATATGGGTGCTCCATCTCTGGAGGCTTTTAGGAAAAGATTGGACAACAATTGTCTGTAATGGCAGAAGGACTTCTGCTTGAGCAGGGGTTGGACTAGAAGACTGCAAAGGTCCCTTCCAACTCTGTTATTCTGTTTCTAAAACTAAGTCTGTTTCCATAAAAGTGGACTTCAATTCCCAGAATTTCTCAGCTGCGCACTGTAAAAAAATTAGAGCCACGGTGGTGCAGTAGTTAGAGTGCAGTATTGCAGGCTACTTCTGCTGACTGCAAGCTGCCTGCAATTTGGCAGTTCAAATCTCACCAGGCTCAAGGTTGACTCAGCCTTCCATCCTTCCAAGGTGGGTAAAATGAGGGCCCAAATTGTTGGGGGCAATATGCTGACTTTGCTTAGAGAGGGCTGCAAAGCACTGTGAAGTGATATGAAAGTCTAAGTGTTATTGCTATTGCTATATAGCCATACACCAGTGACAGAATAGAGGTAGAGGTATATCTGTCAGCAATGCTGTATTAGTGGTATTAGTGGATCTCTGCTTTGGGCAGGATACTTAGCTAGATTATCTCCAACATCACTTCCAGGCATCACAGTGATTCTATCACTCCTTAACTGGTCATCATAATCACTGAACTATTCTCTTCCCTCCCCCTTTGCATCCTTGCAGTTTCATTTTATAGTTTCTATTTTCAATCAAGAACAAATCACCCCCACATTTTGCTACACTGTAAAGATAACCATGGCTGCAGATATTGGAACCAGTTGTGCTGGCCCAGCAAGATAAGATTAAAATTGGGAACTTAGTAGTTTGCTCTGTGATGAATGAGGCCAGCCAAGAATCGGAAGAAACTCTGTGATGTCCCCTCTGTCCCGTTAGATATAATTTCATTCAACACTCCATATCTGAAAACAGAAACGCAGTCATTCGTGTTTCAGATTGTCTATCCACTTGGATTTCCTTCCTTTTGAACTACACAACATAGCTATAGAATTTAACGTATAACCAGCCAGATATTTGGATAGCTTTGAAGAGAAAACTGCAGTGTTTACAAATAGGAACTCTTTCCTTTAGTGAAGATGGTAGATTAGGGTTGATGAGATGAGATTAGATTAGATTTCCCAGTAAGTATACAATAGATTATTTATATTCATATGAAATAAATATACATGATAAAAGCAGAAGGTATAAGTCCAGGGACACACTTTCCATCCTGCTGTGCCTCTGAACAAGATTAAGAACCAATTCTTTGCTTTTTTATTTCCTTCAAAAAAAGAGAGAATAGAGAAAACCTCCTGTCCTACTTCACCAGGCCTCAAATATGAGCAACATTTCCCCTTTCTTTTCTTTTCCAGTAGATGTAGAGCAAAGTTCACATAAATGTCAGAGCAACAACTAGTTATTGGGAAAGGAGAGAAAGGGCATCTCTGCTTACATTAAAATCAGGACATTTCTGGCACCAGGATAACTTCATACAATTTTATCTTGTGATTTTGCTTTATACACTTCTTATCACCACAGCATTCATCTTGTTTGCTGATCAGAATTACCACCGGTATGTATTTTATTTTTCTGGGGGCTTTGGTGCTCTCTGAACTTGGTTGCTTTCTTACAGTTGTTTCATTACCCAACTAAAAGACATCAGTGCTAGAAGGCATCTGTGCTAGCACTGACGATGTTACCTAGTTTGGGTAATGAACCATCTGCGTAAAAAGAAACCAAGGAGACTCATTTCAACCTTGAACTACAAAGAGTCCCCTTTATTGGCTTGTACATTTGTTCAATATATGTGTGTATGTATATGAAATACACACACACACACAAATTATCCATAAAGTATACTTATTTATACAAAATTAAAGCATGAAAAGGCATACAACAACAATCAGAACAACAATCAGAAAATGTATTTCTTATAAGCCAATTGGTGGTATAATAACTTCTAGATCTCATCTTTAACATTGGTACTCAAATGTGTCCTTCTGTCTAAAAGGTTGCTAGTTTGAAAATAGCAAAAGTGGAAATTTTCTATTACTCGGTACTAATTTCTTTCCTTTAGCTACCTGGCTATTTTTATGTATCTAATTGAAGAGTGGCTGGCTTTATTTGGTTAGTTAGTTTCCTTGACAAGATTTTTCAGACGTGGTTTGCCATTGACTTCTTCCTAGGGCTGAGATAAAGTGACTGGCTCAAGGTCACTCCAGCTGGTTTCCTGCCCAAGGCAGGACTAGATCTCACAGTCTCCCACCTTAACCACTCCTTCAAACTGACTTATACACACCTCCAAATAGCTAAACAAAAAAAGGAGTTGGGTAGGTGAGAAAAAATCTTTTTAATTATTATTCTGCTATGTTTCACACCCAACAACCTTCTGAAAACTAGGCTAGCTACTTTGGCACTTTTACTTCTGATGGTATATAACTAAGACTTTGAGAGGTGAAGGCAATGATTATTTCTGAGCCTGCTTGTTTTTTTGCAGATGTTTCATTATCCAAACTAGGTAACGTCATCAGTGCAATGTCTGTAAGAAAACAACCAAGCTAAGAGAACACTGAGGACCCCACAGTCTTCCTCCTCCTTCCTCCTCCTCTTCCTCTCCACACCACATACTTCCTTCTAGCACTGATGTTATTTAGTTTGGGTAATGAAACATCTGCAAGAAAACAAGCAAGCTCAGAGAGCACTCGTGCCAATCCTGAGCCACAAATATTCCCCTTTATTAATAATGATTATTTCATCTGAGATTTGCTTTTTCCCCTGGAAAGTATCCTGTCAACTGCTGGACTAAAGGAAACCATTTCAATCTGCATGGACAAGAGCATTTGAGGCAACGCAAGAGAAAGAGAAACAGGCGTTTTTCAGACCACATCAGGAAAATGCACTGGAGATGAAATTTGTGGTGGTAAAGAAAGGGTAAAGGGCCAATATCCCTTTCTGCTTTCCAAAAAGAGTTGCTGGGTCAAACAGACTAGGCAGCATGGATAAACCTTCAGCCAAACACCACTAGGTATCTACTCCCATCTTTTCTCAGTGAAGGATTATTCTGTGGAAGAAAATAAAAGAATTAGTGGCGGATGGGAGGGGAAAGCCAGAATATTTAGGACTGCCCTTGCATACCATCCGGAGATTGCAACTGGTGCAAAATGCGGCGCGCGGGTGGTGATGGGAGTTTCCCGATTCTCCCATGTTACCCCGCTCCTGCACTGCCTGCATTGGTTGCCAGTTGCACTCCAGGTGAGATTCAAGGTTCTGGTTTTAACATACAAAGTCCTTCACGACATGGGTCCTCAATATTTAAGGGAGCGTCTTCTGCCGATATCGAGTGCCAACCGCCCTGTGCGAGCACATAGGCAAGGACTCCTCGGGTCCGGGCAAGCCAATGTCAGCTGGCAGTCCCCAGCAACGAGCCTATTCTGTCGCGCCCCTGACCTCTGGAACCAACTGCCCCTGGGGCTCCGCCTGGCCCCTGACCTCGCACCTTCCGCCATGATTTGAAGACCTGGTTGTTCGACCAACTGGCTGTGACCCCTCCTTGGGGGGGATGGGTTTCTTAATTATTTTAACCACTGTAAATTTTAGTTTTTGTATTTTGGGGCTTGTGAAATTAGTTTAATTTCTTTTTAAGTATTTGTTGTTGTTGTTTTTAGTTGTGCGCTGCCCCGAGTCTTTGGAGATGGGGCGGCATACAAGTCCAATAAATAAATAAATAAATAAATATGACTGCATTGCATCTTCTGTCATATTCTTTGCAAAGCATTGCAGCGTCTCTTCTAGAGAAACTTCTCCCTCTATCAAATGAAGGGCTGGAGTGTGACAAATGACAAAACCTCTCCAGGGACTACTTGCTAAGTAGGCAAAATAGCAACTCTCTTTTTCTGAAAAATCAAGTAAGAGAAAATCCTTTCCTTCTCCTCTAATGAAATACCCAGTTGGGATATCACCAGGAACAGGAGATCTAACCCAGGTAAAAACAACAAAATAGAAGTAGAGCAGCCATGTTGTGTCTTCAGCTCAGCAAGCAACTGGACCCATCCCTTGATAAATGCTCATTTGGGGATGTGTCAGGAGCCAAATGATAGCACCGAAGTTCCATGTTTGATATACTTTGCACAAAGCAAAGTGAAATCCTGGTTATTAAGCAATCCACCCCAGATGGAGCCTGGCCATTTATAATCGTCTTATGTTCTGCCTACTATGAGTTTCTTTTCTTGGGTCTTTACAGATAATTTTAATTGTGAGGGCTAAGGAGTTTTCTTCCAGACTCTTTCCTGGAATCTTCTTACCAGAGTTAAAGTTGTTACTTCTGTCATCCAAAAGAACGTTATTACCATAATTTATCAGCTCATGTTGCTGAATGGTGACCCCATCCCAGGATTGTCAAGTAACTTTGTCTGTGAATCATGAATAGCTGCTTTTCAACAGTCTTTAATTTACCTTCGGGCCATTCTCATCTCATGGACAATTTCTCTTTCCATGTTTGTGATCTTCTGACATTTACATCAAAATGAATCTCGGGTGAGGCATATTCTACTCCCAAGTATGGGAACCACCTGGCCAAGATGTTCAGTGTGTAATGAAGGTTGTATCACCCCACTTGGATTCTCTTGGTATCAGGTAACTTCCTCTGGAATAACTTTAGAGATTCCATTGTTGGTTGCAACAACTGTGTTCCCTCTGCATGGTGACAGCTTAAGTCTTGCAAGAAATTCTGAGATGTATTTCTTGGGCCCAGTTCAAAACCCGTTTCAATTTCTGCACAGATTCCCTAATTCTCAGGATATGAATCTATTCTGGCAGATGTTAACCTTGCTTTCCTGCTGGCTGACCTCATGAGTAAATCCATAACCAAAGAAGTTGAGCTTGGATGGAGAATATGAAGATAGTATCTTGGGATGAAGGCAATTTTTCACTTTTAGCTATGCCTTCCAGATTTTATTTTATTTTCAAACTAATGGTGCATTTAAATGGGCTATTATGCAATTCAGTGGAAGAATCTTTGAGTAACCTAATGTTTGTGTGTGTATTTTTTTCTATTTCCAGCTTATTTAAATTGTGGTGATATTCTGAGGGGATCCCTTGGATGTCATTAAAAAACAGCATTTTAAATTCAAGTTATGAGCTTATTGGGCTATTTAATATCTTCCTTAAAATATAAATGTTTCTGGCGATATGGGGCAAAAGGGAACGGGAAAGCAATATTAAGGGAGTAGGTTAGTCTAATGCCTTTTATCTGCCAAAGACAAGGCAGCCCGGAAGATATTTATTAGTTCAATACTTCGGCAACATGGTATTAATTGCCTCTGAGTGTTTTGATAGGTAGTTAGCATAGGGCTATTAATGAAAATAGCACCACTTCATTTTAAAATTAACTACTTGGCCATTCAGCAGCATGAGCTGATAAATTATGGCAATAAATTTGAAATGGAGATTTATGTAATCATAACTCAGATTCTGTGCTGTTAGGCACATCAGATCAGGCTGTGTGATAACATCAGGGTAATCTTCCTTCTCACTTTCTAGAAACAAAAGTCATATTTTAAGGATTCGTTCACACTAGGTTTGCTCCTAAGTAGGAACTTCTCCCTTTCCTATTTCCTTCTTCAGTTGGCTATTTCTGTGACAATGGCCAATACCAATTGGAGCTACAAATTTCTCTGTCTAATAAAAAAGTTGTTTATGTTTTGCATTTCTTACTTTTCTCTGGGGAAAAACATTACAAAGAGATAAGAAAAATTCAGAGGCAAATGTAAGTTTGCCTTCCCCCCCACCCCCCAGCAACAATGACACAAGATGCCTCAAAGAATGTCTAAATGCAATTTAATTTTTCAGTTAGGCCTTTTCTATGTACAGAAGCAGCTACCTAGAAAGTAATGAAGGAGACTATGGACTTCTGAAAGAATAGGCTAGAAAGTTATTCCTGATGTGGAATCAAAGCAGCAATTTTAGATAGTAGTTCTTAGTTTTATTTGTGCTGAAGCAGTCGCAATTACAATTCCCCATAAACAGATATGTTCCTAAGCAGCTGTAAGAGTAAATCCAAAAGGTAAATAGTTATTTCTTCCTTGCTATAACCTTGTTACACAGGAAGTGTATTTCAATCTTCTCCAATATAGTTCTCTCCAAACATCGAACACCAGTATCTATAATTCCAGATAAAATCAACATTGGTCAGGAATGTTGAGACCTAAAGTGCAACACACCTGGATAGGATGTTTAAAAATAAGAATATATGCAGGAAGATATAATACATAAAGTTTTTGTCATTCATAAACTAAACAAAAACCAAACCCCCCATATTAGAAAATGCTCATTCACAAGCACATTCAAATGCTAGCATGTCAGCAAACATATTACACAGTAAATCAATATAGGACAACCTAAATATTTCAACCAGAAAAATTTGTTTCTTTGCAGGATCTTGGATGAAAGTCACAGTAGCATAGATTTTCCAGCCCTTCATGAATAAATTCCCTTAATCAATCTTCTTTTGAACAACTATTCATCTCTTGAAAGAAATGAATGGCAGGTAATAGCCTTGGGTGGCTCTGAAATTGGAGAAGTAAACCCCTAAATGTAATTCATATTATAGTACTTGCCTTTATATTGTATTTCTATGTTCTATCTGGAAGACACTCTTTCGGTGACCCTGTTGGGAACAGCTTGATTGAAGAATATTTTCTCACAGGTTCTTTCTAAGTCTCTTGCTTTCTCAGCTGACAGCAAGCCAACACAAAAGAGGAGCCAAAAGCAAACAATGCAGATTATATAAAGTAAGAAATATAACCCATTCATTAATAGTGGTAATTAAGAGCATTTATTCCCTGATTTTCTCCTCAAAGAATGGCATCATTAAAGTGGTTTACAAGATATCAAAAGAAACATGTAACATAAAACAATACATAACATAAAAACAACACAAAAGTAATCACAATCATAAGGGCCTTGGTGGTGCAGGCTGTTAATAGCCTAGCACTTAGTTCCAGCTGCCTGTAATTAGTGCAGGCTCGAATCCCACCAGGCTCAAGGTTGACTCAGCCTTCCATCCTCTCGGGGTAGGTAAAGTGAGGACCCAAGATTGTTGGGGGCAATAAGCTGACTTTGTAAAAATGCTGCTTAGTAATAAGCAGGCATATACAATGGAAGGAAGGCTATTGCTGAGCACATTGGGTTGTATCCCAAAAGTTGTAAGCTGCCCTGAGTCTCCGGAGAAGGGTGGGATATAAATATGAATTAAAGAAAAAAGTAGAAGCCCATAGGACAGGGGTACCAAACTTGTCACGGCAGCATCATGTGACATATTGGGACTTTTTTCCCCTTCGCTAAACTGGGCATGGGTGTGGCCAGTGCATGATGCCTCCAGCCCATGGGCTGGGAGTTTGACAGCCCTGCCATAGGAGAAATTAAAAGGAAGAGGGGATCAGATGGATTGGTGAGTGTCTTATTGAATTGGCTGCATACGTTTTACTTTTTTAGCCTAATGAACTGTGGCAGATGCCTCTGATTAGCCTGAAAAGTTGATGCTATGAGTAACTTCTGAACTTGTTGTATTCATTCACTGAATTCAGTAACTGAAAATGCTAATAAGCAGGAAGCTCTGATACTGAAAACCAAGGAACACTGTGAAAAAACTGGGTAGAAGATAAAATATAAATAAGACCAAACTAATTACAAGTATAGCAACCAGACAGTGAAGATACTGAAATGGTGGATAATTTCAGCCTTACGAGATCAGCCATCAACAATAATAAATCAGCAGTCAAGAAACACATTGCAGACTAGCATTTAGTAGACAACAAAGGTCTTGGAGAAGAAACTACAGAGGTTTTGCACACAGTCAAAATTTATGAATGTTAGTGTTGGAGGAAAAAAACCTCCTAAAGATACCATAGACAGCAAGCCAATGGATAATCCAGAATTCTCACTTGAAGCATTCAAATTATCATGCTTTGAACATATTACATGAAGATATAGATTTACTGAGAATCCATAATGCTGGGAATGGTAGAATAAAAGAGAAAAGGATGATACATCTGAAGAGACCGATCATCCTGGAAAAAGTGAATCTATATGATTGCTAATTCTCAACATTGATATGATGGCACATAATCAATTATTTTATTGAAATAATTGCAGAACATTTATGTATGCATATGTCTATGAGTATATGCCCTCTATTTTTATTTCATTAGTTTTATTCTCTTAGTTTTCTTGTGGCTTCTTTCTTTATATGGTTGTTTTTGTTTGTTTCCTTTCTGTTTGTCTTCTGTTTTCAGTGAGAAAAAACAAAAAAGGTTTAAAGAAGAAATAATAATTTATCTGATTTTGAAGGTGTGGGTGTATCAGTGGCTTGATGGGGGATCATTTTATCCTGATGTATCATCATGAATTCCAAAATAATGCTTTGTGTTATTGCAATGTTTCTCAACCTTCGCAAGTTTAAGATGGGTGGACTTCAACTCCCAGAATTCCCCAGCCAGCTTAGCTGGGGAATGGCAGGTAACAGCCATTTTAAGTCTATATTTTGACTAAAACATCCCCAGGGAGTTCTGGGAGTTGAAGTTCACCCATCTTAAACTTGCCAAGGTTGAGAAAAACTGTATTATTGTATTAATTTTTTCTTACCTCTTGCTTATCTTCATAATCTTAAACCCACTTTCATATCTTTGTTTCACTTCCCTTTGCTGCAACATAATCCATATTTTAGTCAAAATGCGGAGCTTTAATTGTTCTGCAACCATTTTAGCTATATTTATATATTCCTTCCTTTCTTAATTAAAACCATTACATTCCAACAGAAATGTCATATAGCCAGGCATTTTATTTCTCCCAATGAGAAAAAAAAGAGTAAGTGTGACTATGAGAAACACAACACAGAGAGACCAACAGAACTCTTTTTAAATATGGGTAGTCCTTGAGTTATAACCACAACATTTCTGTTGCTAAGCAACACAGTTGTTAAATGAGTTTACCCAGGGCTGGGATTCACATTTTTTAACAACCGGTTCTGTGGGCATGGCTTAGGTGGTGGGCGTGGCTTGGTGGTCATGTGACTGGGTGGACATGGCTTTGTGGTCATGTTATTGGCTGTGTGTGGCCAACTCAATATTACTCACATTGAGGCACGCATCTCCTCCCCTGGCCTCTCATGACTGTGAGGATGCTGCAACAGTCGTAAGTGTGAAAAATGGTCCTAAGTCACTTTTTTCAGTGCCAATGTAACTTTGAATGGTCACTCCACACAAGCAAAGTACTAGCAAAGGAGCGTTAAAAAACTCCAGAGACGTTCCTGAGACAGGAAGTCTAATCCTGCCAAGAATGTAATAACGGTTAGCGGAGAGGCAGTTTCTGTAAGCAACACCAAAATGTTTCCTTCCTGCCTTCCTTACAGGATTAGGCCACTAATTTCTTATAACAACCGGTTCTCCGAACTGCTTAGAATGTTAACAACCGGTTTAGAGAACAGGTGCAAACTGGCAGAATCCCACCCTTGAGTTTATCCCATTTTACAACCTTCCTTTCCACACTGAAGTGAATCACTACAGTTGTTAATTTGGTATCCCAGTTGTTAAGTGAACCTGGCTTCCCCATTGCTTGTCAGAAAGTCAGAAAGTTACAAAAATTGATCACATGAATTCGGACATTGCAACCCTCACAAATACAGGCCAGCTGCCAAGCGTTCGAATTTTGATCACGTAATTACAGAGACGTTGCAGTGGTCATAAGTGTGGAAAATGCTCATAAGTCACTTTTTTCAATGTAATTGTAACTTTGAACTTCCCAGTGGTATGGTGGCCTAGATGTGGAGCTCTTGCCTCACAATCAGGAGGCTATGAGTTTGATCCTAGGTAGAGGCAGATATTTCTCTCTCTGGGCACATTGAGAAAACATCTGCTGCAAACTCCCCATTGGTGTCAGGAAGGACATCTGGCCAGTAACCACTCAACTCCATTCAGTTGCCCTGAGTCCACCCCAATGCAAGGGATTACAGGGTCATTAAAAGACAAAAAAAATTGTAACTTTGAACTTCATTAAATACATGATTGCAAATAAAGGACTTCCCATAATCCAGTCATTCCATTCTGCTTGACTGACAGTTTGGTTTTGATGAACTTTGGCTCTCTTTTGCTTTATGTGCTCTTGGTGCACATTAAAAGACATTGGCTGGGACTAGATTTGCATGTCAGCTATCTTACTGTAGAAAAATAATGGGAAGTCTTTGAGTCCATGGCTTTGATTTGTGAGACCATCTCCCCTCGAAGGATAAGTATAGGATTCCTTCTCTTCAGGAAAAAAATTCACCTTCAAAAAACATATTTTGTTCCTGAATGAAGTATGTTTTATGTGAAACTCAACAAAATATTGTATTTATTTATAAATGTGACAAATTTAAAAGGGTAGGATCAGTATTTAAATTATTGATTGTGAAATATTTAAGTATAGAGTAACCATCCATCAGCATACACAAGAGGGCTGGGGACAGATTTATGATGCTTGAGGTTTTTCAGTTTTAGCTGGCTCTTGGCATTTCTATTAATTATAACCCCATGCATTACTTTCTGCAGAACTTGTTACAAGTGTTTATAAAAGATGTCCCTGTCGTAGAATTTAAATATTGTTTGTGCAACTGGAACATGTTTTCTAGTGAGGATTAATATACTGCCCTGATTTAGGGAGCAAATTAAACTTGGCGGTATAATTCACAAGGGACAAGAACTTTCTTTTGTGAGGTATCAATGTTCTTCTCAATATGAATAATTGCACCTTGATGCTTATGGTAAGACCCACCCTGATGTCACCTTCAGATTTCACTGTATACATTTTGCAATAAAAAGTCTTCCTCAAAGAAAGCAGATTTCTCACTTTACTAACCAAAAGAGGGATATTTACATATATTGGATTACAGAGCATAATGTTCCTGGGCTCACCAGGGCTAAAGAAATACAAAAGATTAAGAGGGGGTTTAATGTAAAAGTTCGGCCATGCCACCTGGTTCATGTATAAAATTTGTGACTTTTGGTTGTTTTCCCTGTACAATTATCATCTCCTAGGCTAAAAGCTCATGGATGATCAGTGCCTTAAATGCTACTACATCACTACTGATGATCCCTCTCATCTTTGTGAAGGAAAGGCAAATGCTTTCTCCAGTCATTCAAAGAAAGAGACCTGCTTCCAGAAAGGTACTAAAGTTGAGAAATATCTTCATGGTTGCTACCATCTAGAAATCTTTTAGGTCAGTGGTGGATGGTTTCTGTGGTGACTTGAAAACTATCTTCCAAAAGTGTCAGGGCCAAGAACCGTTGTGGGTTGATCAAAGTTTTAAGGAATAAAATGAATGCCTTAAATATCTGCAAGGCCTAAGATGTCCAATTTGTGCCTGTTTCTGACTACTTCAGATCCAAAGAATTTCAGTTGATGGGTCCAGGAAAAAAGCATTTTCTGCTGTGGCCCTTGCCTTCTGGAATATTCTCCCACTGGAGGTGAGGTCCACTGCCTCCTGTTTCCTGGCCTTCCAGAAGAGCCTGAAAACCTGGCTCTGCTATTTGTTGGGGAGGGAGGAGAGGGAGTGGAAGGGAGAGAGGAAAGAAGGAAAAGAAGAAGGAAGGGGGAAGGGGGAAGGAAGGAAGGAAGGAAGGAAGGAAGGAAGGAAGGAAGGAAGGAAGGAAGGAAGGAAGGAAGGAAGGAAGGAAGGAAGGAAGTCCAAGTAAATTTGTTAAGCTCTGGGATATGTTTTTTTTCCTTTTGTTGTCTTCTTTTGGTTAAACAAATTTAAAAACAGTAAAGTAACACAGAAAACCTCTAAAATCTTGTTTACTTGTACAGGATAAATAGATCACAGGAGTCAATAGTTCTGCAGCTCCACTTAGAATGAGGCAGAACAAATGGGATTTGTTTGAGGGAATAACAGTTCATGCCTACTTAGCTAAATTAAAACTGACCAACTGTAGTTATGAAAAGACAGGTTGCTGCTGTGATAGAAAACAAAACACATCATGGAAGTTGGTATGGGGTACTTCAGTGTTTCTGAAGTGAACTCTTTTCCTAGCAATGTTTGGAAATTTTCACCGTTAGTCAGTTTGCAAAAAACAGTTCATGCAATTAGACTCCTGTGCTCTTGGCAGCCTCCTATCTTCGGTTGTCTTTGTGGAAATAAAATGATTCTTTGGCCAAAGGGTTGGATGGCATTAATGAAAACACAAAGCCCAAGCTACACATGTATACAGGGACAGCATGCCTGTCCTCCATGTAAGTTGCACAAATCCACTTTTATATTTTAAGAAGAAAAACTCACCATTCAAAATGAAAACACATCTGAGATTCCTGAATTCTCAATGCAGCTATATATATATTACGTATGTTCCTCTTAACTTCTAGGTGCTCACTAAGAAAGGATTTTTGGAAATGACCATCAAAGCATTAGTATTTCATATATTATTATTAACATGCTTTGATGCCCCACCCCACCTGAAAAGAAATCTGTTCCAAATGCAAAATACAAGCCGAGGAGAGGAGTTTCAGTTTCAGTTTTAGTTTCACAGCAGCAAGCAGCTTTAGTACAGAACAGTTGACCTAAGCCATGCCCAGGCTCCTTGCTGTCTCCTTCTTGCTCACACAGCAAATACTGTTTCAGTTTCCAAACAGCCCTCAACTCTCTCACATGCTGACAGGACACTAGCCAGATAAATACCGATGGATGCTGGTAGGCACAGGCAGAATTTTTTTCTCCTTATTTTCCTCCCCAAAAACTAAGCCCAATCACGTAGTTTCGTAGCAAAGCATGGGTATCCAGCTATTATTTATATATCTATTGATCTAGTGTAGTTATATATGCTGTGAGTGCACAAGTGATTCATACATAGAGAAAATGGAAAAATACAGTTTTTCTTGTCTATGGTGAAAATACGAGAATCATTCATTCATTCATTCATTCAACTTATCCTTCTCGTCTGGATGCAAATTGGGTCAGTCAAGGAAATGGATGGTGAGTTGAATATATACCTTACATTATGCAATGAAAGCCCTTACTTCAGGATATGGTCATGCCCCAAAGTCTGCATCCAGTTAAAATTTGGGGGACAGATACAGTACATGTAATCTTCAATTTATAACAGTTAATTTAGTGGCTGTTCAGAGTTACAACGGCACTGAATAAAATGACTGATGACCATTTTTCACAGTTGGAACAAAGGACAGGATAGTTGGGAGAAAAAGAAGCAAAAAACAAAAATGCTAGCAGTGGTCTCATTCACTTTTGCTTTCCTAGCTTCCCGGAGATGACACCGATGACAATCTATTCTTTGTTTAAAATTCTACACTCTTGGGGTATAAAAGTAGTTATTCTTTTGGTATTCTAGGTCAAAATTTATTAATTTCTTATCAGCTGTGTATGCCACCTGGCTCCCAACAATTCAAGGTTATTCAACTTGTTGGAAACCACTAATATACACACGAGTTCATAAAAAGTCAAACGTTACAGCCTTACACACTCAGAAATCCTGTTCACAATCATTGTTTCTTCTCCACTAATGGTCATTGAAAATTAGTGGTTTTGTGAAAATCATATGATCTTACTTTTTTCTTTAACTGTATTGTTTTCTACGCTTTTTAATTGTTTTGCCTCTTCATCTATTTCTTTAATCTGTAAAAGCTCTTCATAAAATTATTATTTTTGTCACAAAAAGAAAGAAAAGAAGCAGTTTTGGTCAATACCACTACTGTATTGTAACTCCATAGAAGTGTGACTAAACATTGTAATTTACTCATTGTAATTTAGAAAGTTTTGAATAGATAGAATTTTTTATTGGCCAAGTGTGATTGGACACACAAGGAATTTGTCTTGGTGTAAATGCTCTCAGTGTACATAAAAGAAAAGATACTTTCTAAATATTAATTTAGAAAGTTGAGGGCTAATATTAAAATTTCCAGTTAAACCTGGGAATGATTAGAACATTAAAAATGTGTCTAGTTGCTATTGTAATATCAAATACTTTCCCCTTAAAAACCATACAAGTAGTCCTTGATTTATGACCACAGTTGAGTCCAAAATTACTGTTGCTAAGCAAGGCAGTTGTTAAGTGAGTTTTGTCGCATTTTAGGATTGTTGCTGCCACAGTAGTTAATTGAATCATGCTAGAAGTGGTATTCATCAGGTTCTGACTAGTTCTGGAGAACCGGTAGTAGAAATTTTGAGTAGTTCGGAGAACCAACAAATACCATCTCTGACTGGCCCCGTCCCCATCTATTCTCTGCCTCTTGAATCCCAGGTGATTGGCTGGGTCTTCTTTTGTTTTCCTGCACAGGAGAACACAGCTGGAAAACAGATTAGTGGGGTGAGGAGGGAATGGGGATTTTATAGTATCCTTCCCTCAGGAGTGGAGTGGGAATGGAGATTTTGCAGTATCCTTCCCCTGGAGTGGGATGGGAATGGAGATTTTACAGTAACCTTCCCCTGCCACACCCACCAAGCCATGCCACGCCCACCAAGCTACGTCCACAGAACCGGTAGTAAAAAAATTTGAATCCCACCACTGAATCATGCGGTCATTAATGGAAACTGGCTTTTAAAAAATAGTCTTCCATGTTGCATTATAGAGGTCTATCATGACTTGTCTCCACATGTAACTCAATCACATTTAGCAAAAAATCAGGATCTGTGTCTAATCTTCACTTTCGAGCTGTTAAAACATGTCACTAATCCCTGTCTCAATTGCTTTAAAGAAAAAAATAAACTGTATTTGCTGTGTTTTACTTTTTTTAAATCAATCATGAAGTTCACCCAGAAGAGAGCTATTTGATCATGTTTCTTCTTCAGTGTTTACAGCAACATCTAGGTTTCTATGTAGGATCTGAGAGCTGCCAGTTACGTAATAAAAGAAACATCCATCATCAATACCCTTATACTTACTTACAATAAATCAGTATTATAACTTTTTTAGAATAGTTTTTAGTGGAAATACTTACCATACGATCAAACGTTCTCCTGTTGAAATTAATGGGATTTAAATTCCTAACTTAAGTATATCTTAATTTTATCTTTTACAAAAGAATTCATGGTAGGCAAATTGGTAATTTCACCTTTTGCCTGATGATTTACTGCAGGGCTCTGCTGAAATATAAGGCCATGTTTGATCCTGGACTTCCCTTCTCTTCCCCCACTGTTCTGTGGCAGGGCCACATATTTGCCACAGCATTCAAAGCAGGTATATGCCAAAAAAGCCGTAAAATATAATGAAAAAGTACAGGCCTGGAAGAAGGCATAAATAACGCACATTCAGCAATAATAATTGAAATGGGGTGGAGGAGTTATAGCAGCCTTGGGACATAAGTAAGTTACATGCCCTTGACTTTTTCAGGTTGTAGTTGTGATTGTTATCCCTTGATTCACTGATCATGAATAATAGCCAAGCTCTTTTGGTTCCTTTGCCCTGTTCTTCTCCCAAATTTGCAAAAGGCTGCTACCTCCATTATTCCTCTTCCTGTTGCCTTTGATCTTCAGCAAATTTTGCATCCTGTTTTCTACTACCTTGTGGCATCCTCCCCCTCCTCTTTCTATAGAGAAGGAAACTTCAGAATGGAGAGCGGAGGAGACAAGGAGACTTCCTAGATGTAAACAAGGAAAAAAGGCTTTCGCTAATAGCTAAAGTGCTCTTCCTGGAGGAGAACATAATGTATTAATCTTCTTTTATATATAATCCTATCAAGTTCGCATGGTATACCATGCAGGTTCCTGTTAGAAAAATAGGCTCCCAGATTTCATTGCAGCTCACATTTCCTTAAAACTTCCATTATTCTTCTTCTTAACTTCAAACCCCAGCCACTTATCACAGACCGATAAAAATAAACTTTGCAAAAAGAAATTTGTCCAAGCGTAAGCATTCTTGTGCATTAATAATATGGTTTGTTAAAAAAAGATGTTTAAAATGTGGTCTAACCCAAGAGAAAGGTCAACCACATTATTAATCTATGGATTTAAAAAAAACACTACCCCAACAAAATTATAATGATTTAAAGTACGCTACATTGGGGATGATGGTCAATAGCAGATTAAATTGTTACAGACATAGAAAAATTTAGAAGGGCCAATATATGTACCTAATTCATATTCAAGATTCAAGGTGCTGGTGTTAACCTATAAAGCCCTTCATGGCATTAGACCGGGACACCTGCGGGAGACCCTGCTGCCAATATTGATTTCCCGACATCCCATGCGCTCCCACCAGCAGGGCCTCCTCGGGGTGCCGTCAGCCAGGCAATGTCGGCTGGTGGCTCCCAGGGGTAGAGCCTTCTCTGTGGGAGCACCCACCCTATGGAACCAACTGCCCCTGGAGCTTCGGGTGGCTCCTGACCTCCGATCTTTCCGCCATGGCCTAAAAACATGGCTGTTCCAACTTGCCTACCCGGACTGATGTGGGGGTGGGGGAGGGTTTTTTTAGTTGTTTTAGCCTAATTTTAATTATAATGGTTTATGAGATTTCGGTTTAATAGTTTTTTTAATATTTGTATTGCTCTGTTTTTATTATTGTAAGCCACCTTGAGTCCTCAGGGAGATAGGGCGGCATATAAATCCCAAATAAATAAATAATAAATAATTCTCTAAGTTAAACAAATTATCCTTTTGAGAGCATCCACTGGGAGCTATTTCCTTTGTCCACTATAACTACAGACTTCCCGTTCACTAATGGGTACAATCTCTCATCTGTATTCAAATTATTTGTTTTTATTTATTTGTATCCTGCCTTTATTTTTTATTTTTTACAAGTAACTCAAAGTGCAAAGCAAACATATCCATCATAGTCTTCTCTTACTATTTTCCCCACAACAACAGACCTGTGAAAGGAGTTGGGCTAAAAGAGAGTGACTGGCCCAAAGTCACCAAACCAGCTTTCATGGTTAAAGCAAGATTAGAGCTCATCACTTCCCCCTTACCAGACTGGAGCCTTAATCACTAGACCGAACTGGCTCTCTTTTATAATTTTATTATAAATTTTGAAATGTATTATTCTATAATTTCTCAAATTATGCATTAATATTGGACTTGTGGGTTTTTTTAATTAAAATTTGCAGGATTTGCTTAACTATAGATTTTTAAGTGAAATATGTATTAAAGAAGTATAAAGAAATATGATTGTTGGGGTTTTGTTTTGTTTTTGCCTTGGCACTGATATTAAATAATAGTACTTTTTGTATTTTCTGTGGATAGCTATATTTCTGATTACTACTTCCTCTGCCCCTCTTCATACAGGAAGCGGAATTTCTAAATATCTGTATTATATAGCAAATCATTTGCCTCAAAATCTGAGGGCAATTTTGTATATGAACTTCACACAAACCTCTATTCAACTTGCACACAAACCTTTATTCAATTGAAGGCAGCTATTGTGGATTTTTTCTCATTTTTCAACCCTTTTATTTTATTGACATTTGTCTTGAATTATCTGTGCACAACATTTTTGCTGTTACTGTTGAGGGAATCAAATATTTTTGATCTTTCTGGGAATAAATGAGGAATGGAGACAAGGGTGGAATTGGCCTGCTGTCTGGCAGCCCACAAATCTAAAGTATACTTTTCTCACTAACTGGCAGAGCAAAAATATACTTTGCACACCAGCTAAGCCATTGCCTAGAATACACTATGCTACATACCACATGACCAATCGCTGATTGAGATTCTTTTAAAATAATCATTGATGGGTCGTATACCTTTTAATTAATTAAACAAATAACCCAACCACCTTTTAATTCATATGGTTGTACTTTCATTGATTATTTGTATTGCTTCATTGCTTTACAGGTGGTCCTTGACTTACACTCACAGCTGAGGTCAAGCTTTCTGTTGCTAAGCAAGACAAGTAAGCTTTAAGTGACTTTTGCTCAATTGATGACCTTTCTTGCCAAAGTTGTGAAATGAATCACTGCCGTTGTTAACTTAGTAACACAGTTGTTAAGAGAATCCGGCTTCTCCATTGAGTTTACTTGTCAGAAGGTCACAAAAACATGACCCAGGGCCACTGCAGCCCTCATACCAGCTGTCAAGCATCTGAATTTTGATCACATGACCATGGGCATGGTGGGATTCAAAATTTTTTACTACTGGTTCTGTGGGGGTGGCTTGGTGGGCGTGGCTTGGTGGGCGTGACAGTGGAAGGATACTGTAAAATCCCCATTCCCTCCCCACTCCTGGGGGAAGGTTACTGTAAAATCCCATTCCCTTCCCACCCCACTAACCTGCTTTCCAGCTCCGTTCTCCTGTGCAGGGCAACAAAAGAAGACCCAGCCGATCAGCTGGGACTCGGGAGGCAGAGAATAGATAGGGGCGGGGCCAGTCAGAGGTGGTATTTGCCGGTTCTCCAAACTACTGAATATTTCTGCTACCAATTCTCCAGAACTGGTCAGAACCCGCTGAATACCACCTCTGACCCTGGGGATGCTGCAATAATTGTAAGTGTGAAAAATGGCCATAAGTATTTTTTTCAATGCCATTGTAACTTCGAACATTGAATGGTTGTAACTTGAGAACTGCTTGTACTATTGTTATCGTCACATTTTTATCATTTTGTTCCATTTCATTGTTGAAAGCTGCCCAGAATAGCCTCATGGTGAGATGGGCAACAAATCAATTTTAAAAAAACAATTAAATATCAAGTTTCCATCAGGACAAGGGACTTTTTTGTAGGGTTTGTGCTAATCTTTTTAACTTATCCAATTCAGTAAAGCCCAAGAATTCTGAATTTATTACACAATCATGGTTTGTGAATTCAGCATGGTATTTCTTATGACCTTCTTACACATTGAACATTTTTGTTCTTCACCGATCAGGGGATTTCATTCCTGAAAAGCAGCCTTAGCTCAAATGAATGACAAGGTCCAACGGATGGAGTCCCTTTAGGTACATAAAACTTTTCCTTTAATCTGATAAAACCACTATAATGCTAGACTCACGTTAAAGACATTAGAATGTCTCCCATTGAAATATGAGCCTTGGGGGTACAGCCAGGCTAAACCTATGGTATAACATTACCTTAAGTGAATGGTCCTTACATGTAATCAGAAATACAGCACAATATGCATATTCTTTCATTGCAACTGACCAACTTTGCTTTCAGGTTATCCCGGACTTCAAAGTTTATAAACAGCCATAAGAAGAGAGATGTTTCCTCTATCAAAAGAATGCCATATAGCAATAGAAGGAAATTAGGATGTTTGTCACCCCTCCCACTTACTTCATCTGGGCCCCAGGACAGTCTTTGAGGGGTTTGGTTCAGTTAGATTCCTGCAGACTAGATTAACTTTAAAGGCTGTGAATAACCTATTGAAATCATTGTGGCTACTCATGTGCTTAAATTTAATCACTTACTTAAGTGCTAACCTGGATCAGTGCCAGAATAAGCTTAAAACCAAAGATGAATGAAGCTAGCCGTATTCTTGGTAAAACATAGCAAAGTTCTAGAAATAGGAATAGCTAAGGAGAAGAAGAAAAACCCTGCTTTGGATTAAACAATTACAATGTCTTGACCGTTTGAATTCATTAACTGAATCAGAGCATTCGTCTTCTTCACTAAAAATCTGAATCGTATCAATTATCCTTGTGAACGGATACTGATTAACAATATCACTTGGCATTGGGTTCACTTATAACTGAAAAACAGTTGGTTTAACCGACTGTACGTCGCCCAAAGATTACACTGTCATAGTTTAATATGTATATGTGGATTAGCTTCAAGAGATAGCTTCATTCAAGAGCTTTAAACTTTATACGCACAAACTTACTAAAGACTAGCTACAGCACCAACTTATTTTGTGACTCATTCTTCTGAAGTTGTTTCAGTGCTGCTCAGTTTCATTTGGAAACAGCTGTGTGTGTGTGTGTGTGTGTGTGTGTTTATATCTGCCTTTCTATATAGCTGTCTCATCTATCACATATAAACAACAGGACTGGTCTGAACATTGACAAAAACAGAGAAGAGGAAGACTTCACTAATCCAGATTTAGAGATACAGATCTGTAAAAATTTGGACAAATACCATCTATGGAAGGACTACCATGACTACTATAAAATTACTACTGTTCTTCCAGAAGTAGCAGCCCATATATGGTACCTGTAGCTCTGATCTGACAGAAAAAACTAAACTGTTTCAATTGTGTTTGATTCTTTGGTTTATTACACTTTTATGCAACCCATCTTCCCTGAAAAGTGACGTGTTGGGAGAAACAACCTGTAATAAGATATAGAGGCATCAAAACATAAAGAAAATATAATAAAGAAAGAGGAAAACTAAAACAGATCAACTGATAAGTATTGTAAATAAAATAGCAATATTTTGATTAATTTGAGTGTTTGCTCAAGAAGATGGTTGGTATTCAATGGGCATGTGGAATTGCCTTCTAGACAAACGTTTGAAAGTTTCCTCATTTATGAAGATTTGAGCTGGTTCTTGGGAAAAGACATGTAATTTGATGAGCTTATTTCTATTTATAATGCAAAAATGTCGGCAGAAATTTTATTTATAGGGTCACCTGACCTTCTGAATAGTTCTGAGTTTCCATAACACAAGCCAATTTAGCCAGTTGGGTTATGATTAAAAGGGGTTAGACTGGGAAAGTGTACTGGGATAAATCCATAGTAATTAACTTAAGTGTTCTCCTTACAGGTTCTGAATGTCAAGAAATTTAGAAACTGGAGTTTATTTTCCTAGAGATGATGCCATGCAGCCTGATGATCAAGATTCATAGGCGGATGTTCCATCAACTAGTTCTTCTGAAGCAGATGTTCCATCTTCACGAGCTGTAGATGCTGAGGCTAGCGACTTTGAAGAAGACGAGGACGAAATGGAAGAAGAATGGACAGTTGTTCCGAGATGTTCCGAGAGGATCACGGAGGGGATCCCTCTGAAACGATATTCATGGCAATTGACAAAAGCACCTTTACCATTGGTTTGTAATGTTACACTGTCTCCTGACAAGTTCACACGAATTAAGCATCTTCCTGATTCAGAGCAAGAGAAATGGTATGAGGCAATGCAGGCTGAAATGGACAGTCTAGAGAAACTCAAGGTGTTTACACCTGCAAGTCCTCCAGCAAATAAGAAAGTTATTGGCACCAGATGGGTCTACAGAATTAAGAAGAAGCCAAATGGTGAGTCATTATACAAGGCCAGACTTGTAGCTCAGGGTTTCACGCAACGTTATCCTGAGGACTACACAAATACTTACTCACCGACAGTTCGGACTGAGAGTGTGAAAATTGCTTTAGCCACTGCAACTATTCTTGGTTTAGAAGTTTTCCAGTTTGATGTGTGAAACAGCTTATCTAAATGCTGACTTGGATGAAGAAATATACATCAGAGGTCCTCCAGGGTTCCGGAAGCAAGAAGGGGATACCTGGCTCCTCAACAAAAGTCTTTATGGCCTGAAACAGTCTGGTTTCATGTGGTATTTGTGTCTTACTGACAAGCTAAATTCAATGGGCTTTATTAAGTCCGAAACTGATGAATGCGTGTTCACAAAAAGATCTAAGTATGGATATGAGATAATTGTTTATATTGATGATATTGTTTATATTGGTCCAAATAAGCAAATGAGTGAGAATTTTGCTAAAGCTTTGCAGAAATATTTTACATTGAAATCTTTAGGTCACATTAACACTTATTTGGGTGTTCAGATTACCAAAACTCAGAAGGGGTTTAGTCTTTCACAAGAAGATAAGATTGAACAATTGTTGCATCATTGCAATATGAAGGATGCTACAACGGCTAGCATACCTATGCAAACAGATTTTCATAATCTGACACATGAACCAAGTCCTGATTTTGAAGATCAAATGCTTTATCGTTCAGTCATTGGGTCATTGTTATACATTAGTAGTTGGACCAGACCCGACATTGCACTTAGTGTTAATCTTTTGTCACGACACGTAGGTAAGGCAAAACAGTTTCAATGCTGTTGATCTACATCAGAGTATAACAGTTTAATACACCCCACCGATTCTGCTAATGATATTTTACTGTTGCACTTTGGCCTAGTGCACTGTGTATGTGTAAAAGTGGTTCTGCTAAATTCATCATTTGTGAATGCATGCACATTGGTATAAAGCTACTACAGGGCAGTACTGAAAAATTGCCCTTGAGGAAATAAAATGCCACGTCAGATCAAAGTAACTTCAATCAGGTGTGTCAGTGATGCAGGAAAGCAGAATTATCTGCAGAATAGGCAGTAACAGCCCTGCAAAAAAACAGTGAAGCTCCATCAAACCAATAATGCACAGACCAGAAAAATAATCTTTAAATGTAGATCTCTTGTGATAGATAGTAATTGCTCCAACAGACCCATTATAGCCGATTAGATCAATATTCTACATTGTTAAAGTGCTTTAATTAATACACATTTACATAAGATAACGGAAGCTATACTGGGAAAAAGTGGAGCATAGATTCTAGCTTGCACTGCAATATGCAGTGTGTTAGTGCAGTTCAGTTTGTTTTAATTTATTAATGTGTATATCAGAAACTCAAGATATCCGTTATGTTACAACTATCTTCCACTTTCATCACTTGGCGTGTTCTCTTGCTTCAGGAAATAATTGGAGTTATATGTGTGAAAAAAGTGATGTTCTCAAAATTCTGCCAAAGTGGTTTTCATTGCCAAATGCTTTTTCAGCTTTTTGGGTTTTTTTTTTTAAAGATGGAGTTATATAGATATCACTCTGATTTACATGGAATTTTGATTTAGATTCTTCTATAGGAAAAAAAAGTCTTGCTTCTTTCTCCTCTTGAATTTGTGCTTCCCAAAATAAGGTGTAATTCATATCTCTGAAGTTAAAGGAACCGTCTACATGAAGAAAGCCAAGGATTCAAGTAACAGCTATGCACTCCTCAAAACTTCCAGAGTTCCTGGAATGACAATAATGGATTACACTCTGCAAATGTTTGCTTTTCTAGCTCCTTTCAGATTTAAAGTGAAGTGCCAAAGTAAAGCATCAAAAATTAGCTTAGATGGCAAACTCTTCATAAGTACCTCCACCAAGAACCATTTTAAACAGGGTTTTTCCACAACATCAAGGTTTCATGACACTGGATGTCAAGAATTTCTTTAGGATTTCAAAAGGAGTTGAAGGGGAAGACCCCACTGGATTATGTTTGGCTCTGTGTGATGGTGCTGGCATCATCTAAAGGCAGAAGGGAAGGATTGATTAATCAGTGGTTCAAAGCCCCAGCTACTCAATTGAAGATTAACTGCACAGATCTGTGTATAAAGGCCAAGTATTTCCAAAATGCTCTTGCTTTTTCTCTTACCTGGCTCCCAAATCAATTTTAATTGGCAGAAGCTGTATCTTTTCTTAGATAAGGTGCATTCCAAACACCCTGAGGACTGATTGTAGCCTTTGTTCCCTCCCACATGGAAGGGTATACCTGCCTATCTTCATCAGCCAGATGTTCTTCAACTAGCATCCGGCTTTCTTGTTATTGAATCAAAACATGTAAGATGTCCTTCAGATCTTTTTTAAATTCTTTTATGTATCTCTTCTCATTTTTAAAAAAATATATTTTTAATCAGACTGGCCAGTTAATTTATTACAGCAAGCGGTTTTCCACATTCTCTTCACCCTCTATAAAAACAGCTTGCATTGGAGTTTCAATCTGTCTCATTATATTTTATCAAAATTTTCAGATTTGAAGGCCACATTTTTAGTAGCCGACACTGCTTTAGGCCAGTTGCTTTTTGTTCATTATTTTATAAATATAGAAAGCAATAATAATTGTTAGCATCAGTATTATTGCAATTAGCTGATAAATAAACAATCTATAAATACACAGACAAGCTCATAAACATATTTATCTGGGAAAAAATGGGCTTAAGATAAGAAAGGCTACAGACAATATTCAGAGCCAACTGCTGTTTCCCAGTGTACCAGAAAGTCTCTAGTAGTGATCTTAACTAAAAAGGGTTTCTATTTAAAAGAAAATCAGTCTGAACGCTTCATTTGTTGTATCTGTAATTCTATGAAGACTATCTTTTCCTTTCCATTTTCAGATCTGCAATGTGAATGTAATGGATAAAACAATTAGATTTGATGTCTAACATAGGTTCAGGAAGAGAATATAGGTAGTCCTTGACTTATGACCACAATTGAGCCCAATATGTTTGTTGCTAGGTGAAACTTAAGTGAATTTTCCCCATTTTATGACCTTTCTTGCCATAGTTGTTAAGTGAGTCACAGCAGTTGTTAAACTTGGCTTCCCCATTAACTTTGCTGTCACAAAAGGGGATCACATGACCCCCCGGGATACTGCAACTGTCATTAATGTGAGTCAGGTGTCAAGCCTCTGAATTTTGATCACATGACCTTGGGGATGCTGTAATTGGTTGTAAGTGTGAAAAACGGTCATAAGTCACTTTTTCAGTGCCGTTGTAACTTTGAATTGTCACTAAGGGAACTGTTATAAGTTGAGGACTGCCTGCACCTCAATTAAGTAAGTTTTTGCCACACTAGCCTTTGCTCAAAGTGTTCCCAATAGGCCAGGCAGGGTTGTTTAATCACTGCCTGCATTATTGAAATCTGGTCAAGCTTATTCAGTCATGAATTCCTCCATGTGATTTATTTTGTAGGTACTTGTTTGTTTTCTTAAACTTGGTTTTTGTTATCAGAATTTACTTGATTTCCCCTCCTTCCCGGACATTTTCTCATCTGCTTCTATGTGTGTTTCCTT
The DNA here is from genome assembly GCA_009733165.1 of Naja naja. Taxonomy (NCBI): domain Eukaryota; kingdom Metazoa; phylum Chordata; class Lepidosauria; order Squamata; family Elapidae; genus Naja; species Naja naja. The sequence goes on from CM019150.1 coordinate 73,614,665, forward strand.
AAAAACTACAGGTAGTTCTCAACTTATAACCATTCATTTAATGACCATTTGAACAGTGGTGGGATTCAAAAATTTTTACTACCAGTTCTGTGGGTGTGGCCTGGTGGGCCTGGTGTGTGTTATGTATGCAGGTTTAAAGTCATTGGTTTAGTTTGAACTGTTCTTGTAAAATGTAAGAAATGATTGGTTTAAAAAGTGTGGGAAAACCCTGCACTCTGATTGGCTGGCAACTGCGGCTGCTGGCTATAAGTAGCAGCCGCAGCCCAGCCAAAGTGGGTTCGTTCTGAGCTGTAGTCACTAATAAACAAAGAGCTTGAAGCACTCCACATCTGTCTCTTCATGCAAACTTAATAGTGTGGCTTGGTGGGTGTGGCTTGGTGGGCATGGCTTGGTGGGCATGGCAGGGGAAGGATACTATAAAATCTCCATTCCCACCCCACTCCAGGGGGAAGGTTACCACCGGTTCTCTGACTACTCAAAATTTCTGCTACTGGTTTTCCAGAACTGGTCAGAACATACTGAATACCACTTCTGCATTTGAAGTTACAATGACACTGAAAAAAGTGTTACTACCATTTTTCACACTTACGACTGTTGCAGCATCCCCATGGTCACACAATCAACATTCAGATCAATGGCAACCGGTTCATATTTATGACGATGGCAGTATCCTAGGGTTATGTGATCGTCTTTTGTGACCTCTGACAGGCAAAGTCAATGGGGAAGCCAGATTTGCTTAACAACCATGTTGCTAACTTCACTAAAGTGATTCATTTAACAATTGTGGCAAGAAAGGTTGTACAATGGGGCAAAATTCAGTTGACAACTGTCTTGCTTAGCAACAGAACTTCTGTGCTCATTTGTGCTCATCAGTTGAGGGCTAACAGTACTTTTGTTTTAGAAGATAGTGTTAGCTGCACTAATGCACCATGCTGTGGTCATCCAATGCCTTAACAAATTTGTTCTGAATTTTAATCATGATTTAAGAATAGATATGCTAACAGGGTCTTTGCAATCTGATTGTCCAGGAGTGATGGCTGATGTGGAGAAAATAAGAGCATTTGTGGTGAATGGTAGGTGTTCACAGAAGTTAAGATGGCAGCCACCATCACACAATCAAAGCTGCTATCTTAATGTTTTAATGCCACACATACACTCCCCTTCTTCACAGACATCCCTGTAAGCAGCAAATCATTCCAGCATCATGTTTTGACACCTAATCAGGTTCCTTAAGGCTGAAGGAAGTCACTAGGGCTTCCTTTATTACTTTAAATATTTTACAGCATGGGATGGCCAATAGGATTTTTACATTATCAGAGATAATTATAGAATTCAGCAGTGGTGTGATTAAAAAAAATTACTACTGGTTCTGTGTGCATGGCTTGGTGGGCATGGCAGGGGAAGGTTACTGCAAAATCCCATTCCATTCCCACCCCACTAACCTGCTTTTCAGCTCCATTCTCCTGTGAAGGACAACAAAAGAAGACCCAGCCAATCAGCTGGGACTTGGGAGGCAGAGAATAGATGGGGGCAGGGTCAGTCAGAGGTGGTATTTGCTGGTTCTCTGAGCTACTCAAAATTTCCGCTATTGGTTCTCCAGGACTGGTCAGTACCTGCTGATTACTACCTCTGGAGTTCAGAAAACCAGAAAGCAGCCAAGCTTGGTTATATCAAACCAAGGAGAAATCAGACATGGTGGAGGAAAAAGAGTGATGTTTGGAAACGAAGCCCCAATGGCTGTTTAACACTCTTGCCCACCCCCACTCCCCATCAAGGACATTAAATGTTAGATCTAAAATTACCTAGCTCTACCTCTGCAAGCTGGCACTTATTCACCATTGAGCTGATTGATATCTTTCCCTGGGCTGAAATTTAGCACACATAAAACAACTTTTGAGTGGATATGGGACAGATGGATAAAAAAATATCAGGTATTACAGGCATAGAAATCCATGCTCCCTCAATCAATCAGTCAGTCCCAGCAAACCGTATCATAGGGATAAGATTTTTCCACTATCAAATCTGCAGAAATACCAGTAGTTACATTTGTGTAAAAGCCACCTAACTATTATGACTTCTTGGTATTTACAGAAAGAAAGCATACAAGAAAAGGAAGAACAGAGAGAATAATTTGTCAGAGTTACATATGATATGTTGGACACTGGGAATAGCATTTTGGGCAAATTACGGTTTGGGGAATGATTATTTAATCTAAAAATATGCATTGTTTTTACTTCTCTTTTACACTGAATCTTTAAAAAAAATAGTCCAGCTGTTTGATTTTAAGGAATAATGTGTTTATCTAAGACTATCTCAAGCTTCACTTTTGTTCTTAGCTTCTAACTCCACAGGGCCATCATTACAACAGCTTTATAAATCATCTGAATAAACTTTTGCAATACAAATGAACGTTTGTGTGAAAGTGATGAGTTTCTTCAGTCAGCAGCTTTAACAAAAGTAAAAATAGAATAGAATGGAATAGAATTCTTTATTGGCCAAGTGTGATTGGACACACAAGGAATTTGTCTTGGTTGCAAATGCTCACAGTGTACATAAAAGAAATGATACATTCATCAAGAGTCAAGAATCATAAGGTACAACACTTAATAATAGTCATAGGGTACAATAAACAATCAAATCATACTAGGAAACAGTCAATATAAATCATTAGGATACAAGCGACAAGTTACAGTCACAAGTGGGAGGGGATGGGTGATAAAGAGTGATGAGAAGATTAATAATAATGGTAATGCAGACTCTGTAAATAGTTGGACAGTGTTTGTTTACTAGAGTGATGGCGTTCAGGAAAAAACTGTCCTTGTGTCTAGTTGTTCTGGTGTGCAGTGCTCTATAGTGTCGTTTTAAGGGTAGAAGTTGAAACAGTTTATATCCAGGATGTGAGGGATCTGTAAATATTTTCACAGCCCTCTTTTTGATTCGTGCAGTATACAGGTCCTCAATGGAAGGCTGGTTGGTAGTAATTGTTTTTTCTGCAGTCCTAATTATCCTCTGAAGTCTGTGTCTGTCTTGTTGGGTTACAGAACCAAACCAGACAGTTATAGAGGTGCAGATGACAGACTCACTAATTCCTCTGTAGAACTGTATCAGTAGCTCCTTGGGCAGTTTGAGCTTTCTGAGTTGGTGCAGAAAGAGCATTCTTTGTTGTGCTTTTTTGATGACGAAAAAAATACAAAATCATATTAGACAGCAAAAAGCTGAGAAAAAGTTGTGGAGGATCTTGGCGGATAAGAAACCGAACATGTCCTAAGGTTTATGATGCAGATGCAAAGAGCAAATGCAATCATAGGTTACATCGACCAAAATAGAGTGTCAAATTGAAAAAAAAAAGTTATTGTTACTCTCTGTTCCTCACTGATTAGAAACATCTGCAACACTGCATCACATTTTAGGACCAACTTTTATAAACTCAAATTAAATCAAGATGATAAGGATCTTGGAATGATTGATGAACAGTTAGAAGTACTGGGTGTGAGAGCTTAGAGAACAAAAGTCTAGAGGTCCTTCTTGACTTACAATTGCAATGCGGCCTGGAATTTCTATCATAAAACATGATGGTCATAAGTTGAGGCACTCACATGAGTGGACCCAATTTTATGACTTTTGGTGGTGATTATTAAGTGAACACTGTGGTCATTAAGCAAAAGCTGCAATAATTAAGCAAGCACTATGGTGGTTAAGCAAACGCAGTGGTCTAACATACCCAGAAAGTGGCAAAAAAACCCACCCTGTCATAAATCGTGGTTACATGACTGCAGAACGTTGCAACTAGCTGTAAAGGTTAGCTGATAGCCAAGCACCCAAAATGCAGTCATGTAACCACTGTGTTTGTGCAACCATCAGAACTCTGAAACTGGGAGCATAGCTTTTTTTGGGGGGTTCCATTGTAACTTAGTAATTGTTGCTAAGTGACTATTCGTTAATAAAGGACCACCTACATAAGTAGACATGACAGCTTTCTGAAGATCGTCATTTGAAAGATGGGACACAAGGGTCCTTGGTGCTCTCTGAGCTTGGTTGTTTTTTTTTTTTGGTAGACATTTCATTACCCAAACTAGGTAACAACCTCAGTGCTAATAAAGAGTGGGGTTTGCTCTCAGTTTACATTCTAGTGGCTTGCCATGTCAGTGTTAGTGGGGATGGGAGAGACTTCTTCAAAATTGTTTTAGAAAAGAGGACAAGGACATCCTTAAATTCAAGAATATACAGTAGATTTTGGGTGGAAATCAGGGGCAAAAATCCTAAGGGTAAGAATTGTTTTAACAGTGTAAGATTTTTCTCCAGGAAGTGGCCCACACTGAGTGGTGCGGTGGCCTCCAGAGGTGGAGTTCTCACCTCACAATCAGCAGGCTGTGTGTTCAATCCTAGGTAGAGGCAGATACTTCTCTCTCTAGGCACACTGAGAATATATCTGCTGAATAACACTCTGCATTGGTGACAGGAAGGGTATCCAGCCAGTAAACACTCCATTCAGTTGCCCAGACTCCACCCCGCAAAGGATTATGGGGTTGTTAAAAGAAGATGATGATGAGGAAGAAGTGGCCCATACTTTACTGCAGTGTCTAAACAGAAGATGGATAATCATCTGTCAGAGACCTAGTCAGGATGTAGTGCACTAGGCTAGTGATGGTGAGTCTTTTGGCCTGTTAAATATTTAGAATATGCCTAACTTAATGTGTCATGCAAGCACGCAAATAAAAGAGAAACAATTCTTTACATATTCATTTGTTTAAAAAATCACATGTGTGATCTCCAGGATCTGCCATGCTCTACTTATCTCGAGGTGGCATTCTCTTTTGTTGATTGGCCCCTGTGGCTTACTCAAGACAGCTTTGGGCCTTTGAAGCAACTTTGGGAAATGCTCTTCTGCAGCCTCTCCAAAACTCACAGGAAAGCACACTCCATTCTCACACAATTTTCAGACGCTCTGGAGGCTACATGAGAACACAGCTCTGTCTTGTGTCTTCTGAGGGCCCAGAGGTCAGGCAAGAGCATACCTCATTCTCAAGTAGCCTCCACACCATGCCCAAATGAATGACGTTGAGCTGGCCATGCCCACCCTGGCCATACCCACCCAGGGCCCCCAAGGTCAAACACAAACCTGATGCAGCCCTCAATGAAATCAAGTTTGACACCCCTGCTCTGCACCATCCAAAAAATGTGTGAAAATGCTTTCAAGGACAGTCGTTGTCAAATGTTGGTGAATGCTGCCATATCACCCAAACTGTTGTGGTGCATCAGCTTTGTCATATGTATCGTAGATTTGCCATCACTGCACTAGGCAGAGGGTTGTTGAAATGATGTTCCAGATCCATTTCAACCCTTACGGTAAATGACTATGATTATGAACTAGATATATCTAAATGTCTTTTCAAGAATCAACTGGAAAAAGCATGAGGGCTTCTTTGCCTAATTTGTATGTAATTGACCATTTTAGTGTGAATTGGTCAAAATGTGCAAACACTAAGATAAGACTGGGGAACTTGGTTTCCTGCAGATATTATTGGACTATAACTTCTACCATTTTGGACATTGACCAAACTGGCAGAGATTGATGAAAGTTTGAGCCAGAAAAACCTGGACAATCACAGATACCCACCACTCATTCAGGATGGAAATCCAGGATATTTCATATCGTAGAACAAGGGTCTTCACACTTGGCATGTTTAAGACTTGTGGGATTCAACTCCCAGAATTCCTGAGCTAACATGACTGGAAGAGGAATTATGGGAGTTGAAGTCCACAAGTCTTAAAGCTGTCAAGTTTGAAGACCCCTGTTGTAGAACATAAACTTACTTTATACCAGTGTTTCTTAATCTTGGCAAATTGAAGATGTAAGAACTTCAACTCCCAAAATTCCACAGCCAACATGAATGATTGGGGAATTCTGAGAGTTGAAGTCCACATATCTTCAAGTTGCCAAGATTGAGAGACACTGCTTTAGAATGATGATGAAGTGTACTTGCTGAAAATTTTGGAAATTGGTGAAACTTCTCTTTGAGGCAATATCATTTTATTTTCTGAAGTTTTAAAGTTTGGTAGGAGACTGATTTGACTGCACAGTTCATAGGAGAAGCCAAAAGCAGCATGAATGATTGCTGGCTGAAGACAAAAAAAACCTTAAAGTGGCCTGGGCATTAATCTCCATCACATCTTAGTCCTGAGCTTTTCTCATTATCAGATGAGTCTACACTTTAAAGCGCTTTAATTATTTAGTGAATTTCCAGCCTTCTATTTATCGGTGATGTTGAGTGTGGCAGACTCTTCTTTGCTTAGGCAGATGATTAGCAGTATGGTTGGCATTAAACCATTTGCTTAAGTAGACAATGAGCATCAGGCAGACTAGTAATTAGGCAGTGTTCAAGTGCTAGGGCACCAAAATGAGTGTGTCAATAGCCTGTCTTATGCTTCCTACAGATTTGGCTGCATTGGATGTGCCAAGTGGGATTCACCTCCTGCTTCAGTAGGTCTTTGCAACAGGCAGTTTAATGTCTAGATCTGGTCCAATTTTAGAGGTTCTTTTATTGCTATAGCGTAAGTTTACTTTAAGTGTCAACATGCATAAGAAAAAGACTCCAAGAGGGAAGCAGAGACCATCCAGCAATTATAATTAAGCAAATGAAATCTTTTAACTGAAGAATACTAAACACACTCTGTTCCAGTGGTGGGATTCAATTTTTCTTACTACCGGTTCTGTGGGCGTGGCTTGGTGGGCGTGGCAGGGGAAGGCTACTGTAAATTCTCCAGTCAGAGGTGGCATTTGCTGGTTCTCCGAACTACTCAAAATTTCCACTACTGGTTCTCCAGAACTGGTCAGAACCTGCTGAATACCACCTCTTCTCACCTGTTCTAACATGAATTAGACCTATGGATGCCCATAGAAAGGGGCTTTATTAAGAAACAACCACAACAGGCATATCCACACTGCCCCTTGCCCTTGCATGAGATGCCCCACTGTTTCCCAAACACATGTCTGAATGCTTCTATATCTCAATGTCCTCACACAGCTGAAGCAGGCAGAGGACAGCAAACGATATTATGCCTAGAAGTGATGTTTTCCCTAAGAGTCTCCTCTAAGAGATGGCATGCAAACAAGATAGGATCCACTGATGTGCAGCTGGGAGATGGCCTGAAATGAAGCATTTCATGCCAGCATTTCTCTAGAACAGGGGAGTCAAACTCCCAGCCCGTGGCCCAGATGCGTCATGTGCTGGCCATGCCCATGTCTGATTTAGCATGGGGGGAGGGGAAGTCCCGATATGTCACGTGATACTGCTGTGATGACGTGATGCTCTAGAAGCTTCCCCTTCTCTAGAAGCTTCCATTGGCATTGCTAGTTTCCTGTGGCTACCCTCTACCCTCTTCACCCGTCTCTCAATTTTCTTTTGAGCGTAAGGGAGACCAGAATGCTACCTTTTGCAATCACTTTTCTTCCTTTTTTTTTAAAAAAAGGGATAGTTTGACTGGTCAACTAGTCAACTGGTTAACTAGAATGATGCAAAGCCCTAAAATTTCCTCCCCTATCCCTGCTTGATGCATAAAAAAGTGTCTGAAAGGATTCTAACTATAGTCTGCCTGGCAGAGAATTCCCTCACCAGTGGCTGCTATTCCCAAGGTAATGCCAACCTTTTTGCTTCCTGTTTTTAAATTATGTTATTAGGGTGGTTGAACACTCCTATACAGAACCTCACAGTTAACCCGTTTCTCAGATTCCTACTCTTCCACAGCACTTTTGCCAGAGGTATCCAATCTTGGCAACTTTAAGACTTGTGGATTTCAACTCCCAGTGGAAACTAATCAAGGAGAGAAGCAACCTAGAATAAAAGAGAACCTTACTAAGTGAGAGCAATTAACCAATGGACCAGCTTGCCTCCAGAGGTTGTGGGTGCTCCATCACTGGAGGCTTTTAAGAAGAGGCTGGACAGTCACTTGTTTGAAATGGTATAGGGCCGTGATGGCGAACCTATGGCATGCATGCCACCGGGGGGGGGGGTATGCAAAGCCATTTGTGCCAGCGCGCGAGCCGCAGGCAAACTTACATCACTGCGCATGTGCGTGCCTCACAGCTGATTTTAGGCATGTTTGAGGCCTTTTTCGGCCTCCCAGAGGACAGCTCCTGCAGCCTTTCCAGGCTGAAAAATAGACCCGTTTTATCACTTCCTGTAATACCGGAAGTGCCAAAACGGGCCTATTTTTCAGCCTGCAAAGCCTGCAGAAGTTGTCCTCAAGTCTCTGGGAGACCGAAAATCAGCTGGGAAGTGCAGTGTAGGTAAAGGGGTGGCAGCAGGGGGGATTGTGCACACATGCGTGGGGGGCATGGGGGGGCTGCACGCATTGCCTTCTGGGTGCTGGCACGTGAGCGCGCACAACTTTTGGCTTAGGAGCCCAAAAAGGTTAGCCACCACTGGTATAGCGTCTCCTGCCTGAGCAGGGGGTTGGACTAGAAGACCTCCAAGGTCCCTTCCAGCTCTATTCTGAATCTGAATTTGATAAGCTTTCCATTTTTAAAGAATTTCAGAAACAGATCTCAAGAATATTAAATCATGGTCTTTATTTTCAAGACACTTTTGCCATGCAAATATTTTGGGTTACATTCTGCTATCAAACTGTATAAATCTCAGAACGTTTGTGTAAATTTCTCAGTCTTGTTTTCTTCTTTTTTTTAAAAAAAGAAGGGAGTTTAATGAAATGAAATTACTTAACGGTGCACACAGTTAAATATATTGACACCACCCATTTGTACTTATAATTGATGTCTCTGCCCTGCAGGAAATACAAGTTCATTTTCAATACGATCTCAGCCTTATGCCTTTTTTTCCAGGGACTCTGTGCTTTATATTTTCAAATCAGCACACCAATCGTCAACATGGGTGGGTGTGAGGGAACCGTGGGTTTAAATTATTAAACTTCTAAGCATCTGTTAAGGATTCAGTCAGGTGTTATAAAACTTACAGTACATCAATTTACTTGCTGTATTAATTTTAGTCATGCACCCTGACAAGAGGATGGAAGTGTAACATCGCTCTCTTTATTCAAACTGAATATAAGTGCCCCAGAAATATACAGCTGCCTTGCCCCTATTAAGATTTATATCCAATGTACATCTAGCATCTACGTCAGAATGCAGGTGAATGGCAGGTCTGCATTGTAAATGCCTGAGGTAACTATAAAAATATAAATGGTAGAAAGGTTATTGATTTTTTTCCTCGAGGCTACAAATTAGAAATGGCATGCTAAAAAAAAAATTCACTGGTCTACTCACCAAATTTTAATTAAAACATAAATAAATCATGATAGCCTCAGCCCTTGAATATAAACAATGGGAAAGATGGCATGCTTATAACAACGCGTCAGTGTTGTGCGACGAACAGGCGCTGCAACAATACAACTCAAGCTCAAACCAGATTCCCAAATTAAGTCACATTGCATGCAAACTATTGATTGTAGTAGAAACCCGATGAAACTACACGTTGGGCTTTGGGGAAAAGTCAGGAAGAAGAAATTTAGAAATTCCCGTAATTTTATTTTTAAAAATTGATAAAGTTGAGCCCAGCTCATGCTAGATTGTGGAGAAGGGCAGGATGGGGAGACATATAGTGTGTTACGGATTTACCCAGTGCTATGAAAAAACAATATGGGGAATTAGGAACTGAAAATATGTTGCTTTGTCAGCATGCAAGAAGAAGGCGGGACAAGGAAGAAAGGGTATTATCAGATGCTTTCTTAACAGCTTTTAATCAAATCTTTTAACATTTACAAAACATTTGACCTGGAAAACAATCATAGGATTGCACTGTGATATTCAATTGATTCCTTTGTTTTGGTAGCAGGAAAGGCAGGAGTGTATGCTCTCTTTCATGGAATCTAGCCATATCTAGATTTCCATGGAGTCTCCCACAATAATGCTGAGAGAATCTAGAACAATGCTAAGGTGATATCAAGAACTAGAAAAAATGAGAAGGAAAGTAACTTAGCTTACAATCTAGCATTAGAACTAGATTGACTAAGAGATTCAGTCCAACAGCTGTATTGTAGACAACACTTTCCTTGAAGGGTTGGAGACAATAAAGCACAATATTTCACAGTTTTATTCTTCTGAAATAGGAATATACTGTGGTTGACCCTATACCAGGGGAGTGATCCAGGAGGCTAAATAGCAATAGCACTTAGACTTATATATAACTTCACAGTGTTTTACAGCCCTCTCTAAGTGATTTACAGAGTCAGCCTATTTTCCCCAGGAATCTGGGTCCTCATTTTACCAACCTCAGAAGAATAGAAGGCCGAGTCAACCTTGAGCCTGGTGAGATTTGAACTGCCAAATCGCAGTCAGCTGGCAGTCAGCAGAAGTAGCCTGCAGTACTGCACTCTGACCACTGTGCCATCGCAGCTCAATCTGCCTATGATGAGCAGAACAGAACTTGAAGGGTTAACAAGCAACAGAAAAGCAAATTCTTCTAGGAATAATTGGAAGTGAGATATAACATATACTCCAACTCTTTATCCAAAGATAAAGCAGCCGGAGTATAGGCTGACAGCTATTGACTAAAATATATTGATTCATGCCTTCATTTCTACAAATTGTTAAACATGCAATTGCATACTTAACAGAACAACAGAGTTGGAAGGGACCTTGGAGGTCTTCTAGTCCAACCCCCTTCTCAGGCAAGAAACCCTATATCATTTCAGACAAATGGTTGTCCAGTCTCTTAAAAAGCACCCACAACTTCTGGAGGCAAATTGTTTCACTGATTGATTGTTCTAAGTGTTACGAATGTTCTCCTCAGTTCTTCTAGGTTGCTTCTCTCCATCCCTTGCTTCTTGTCCTGCCTTCAGGTCCTTTGGTGCTTGCAAATTATCCAATCCATATTAGTTGGTTTACCAACCATAATTTGCTAAACTTTAGAAATTAACTAGAAACCATTAAACATAATCCCTTGATACATTTTACATGTGCAATATTTGACCGCAAATACCACCCAATTGCAAATTTATGAGATTTTTCTAATGTTTTCATTACAGATCCCATTTTGATATTAATCAGCGATTCCCAACTGACAATCACTTTGTTCTGGAATATTTTGCTGATTTTTTCCCCCTTGACTCTTCACCTGTATCAATTGGTAGTTACATAATGCTCCTATTTCAGATTATGTACTTTTGTTAAGTCACTTGGAGTACAGAAATTAAAAACATACAGAAAAACTAAAGGTTAAAGTATTGTTAAAACCAAAAGAGCAGTGAGGATGGGATAATCCTTTTATGACAGACAACCACTCTAGACTCCCAAAAGCCGGTGCAGGCAATTGAAGCAAATAATAAACCTTTATTAGTTTCAAAGTTCAGGTACCACCGAAATAATAAAACAAAGTAAAAGGAGTAAAATATATCCACTACTACAGAATTGCACACTTTTGTGTCAATTGTTTGCTTTCACTTCAGTCATACAAAATGTGACTACAATCTTAGTGATAACATGACTGGAGTCTGAAAGATTGACGTAATATTCATCTGTCCCTCCCCAAAAACATTATAAGGCAGATGATCTTTAATCCTTGCAAGGGCCCTTATAAAAATTGAGGTAAAACAACCCATTGGATGGTTTCAATTTCTCCAGAATCACATGTGCAATAGACTTCAGCCAGTAGAAACACTGATATGAATCCATCATTCTTTACCCTTTTCTCAGACTATAGAAAGGTATGAAGAAACTTATACAGTAGTGTTATGTATGCAGAGTTTGAATTTTATTTATTTATTTATTTATTTGTTTATTTATTTATTTATTTATTTTTGGGACTTGTATGCCGCCCCATCTCCAAAGACTCAGGGCGCCTCACAATTAAAACAACAACAGTAGATAACCACAATAAATAATTAAAAGAGGATTAAACCAAACAAGTCCAAAAAACAGTTTAAATATAAAGTAGAAAAATAAAAAACCACCCTGCCCAGAAAGGGTCACAGCCCGGATTGGTCAAACAACCAGGTCTTCAGATCATGGCAGAAGGTGCGGAGGTCAGGGGCCAAACGGAGCCCCAGGGGCAGTTGGTTCCAGAGGTCAGGGGCCGCGACAGAGTAGGCTCATCGTCAAGGGACCGCCAGCCAGCATTGGCGGGCAGACGGGACCCCAAGGAGTCCTTGCCTATGCGCTTGCACAGGGCAGCTGGCATTCGATGTCGGCAGGAGTTGCTCCCTTAAATATTGAGGACCCATGTCATGAAGGACTTTGTATGTTAAAACTAAGACCTTGAATCTCACCCGGAGTGCAACTGGCAACCAGTGCAAGCAGCGCAGGAGGAGGGTAACATGGGAGAATCGGGAAAATCCCATCACCACCCGCGCCACCGCATTCTGCACCAGCTGCAGTCTCCAGATGGTATGCAAGGGCAGTCCCAAATAGAAAGCGTTGAATTGATTGGTTGTTCTTGTAAAGTGTTTAAAAGCATTGGTTAAAAAGTGCAGGAAAACCCTGCACTCTGATTGGCTGTCAGCCAAGGCAGCCGGCTATATATAGCTGCTTCGGTTAAGCCAAATTGGGTCCGTTCTGAGTTGAAGTCACAATAAACTTAAGAGCTGAAGCACTCCGTGTCTGCCTCTGTATGCAAACTTAACAAGTAGGATGTTCCCAGGTGTTCCCAGGTGTTCTGCAACTGTGATGAAGGATGACGATTTCAATTGGATGTTTAGGGCCATTCAGCCTATGAGGCATTGTCTTTTTATCTGGTCATAACCAGAGAACAAGAAAGATTCTATATATTGCTCAGAGATGCTAATTTTTTTTGTTCCATGCTGATAACCATGGAGAAGTACATCTGTTAGAAGTTTCCTAGGGGAACCTTTGGTCTTCAGCTTGTATGTCATGACTTACTTCTAAGTGCTTATCTCTGTTTTGGGCATCCCAATCTTGAGCCTGAGTAGAGTTCCCTTGGCAGCTGCAAGTATGAATCTTAAGAGTTTGTACAATTCCATTTGCAGTACTGGGTATACTTGCTTATTTTGTGGATGTTTTTATTGTTTTAATGATTTAAAAAAATGTTTAAATTGTTTTAGCATTGTAAGCTCCCAAGTCACTTGGTTGAGTTGGCAGCTATATCAATTTTGAATGAATGAATGAATGAATGAATGAATGAATGAATGACAATCTGGGCTCCATACAAGGTTTGAGCAAGGATCAAAAGCATTTAAGGTTGAGTGTGCTATGAATCAGGTAATATATTAATTTATTTAATAAATAAATTAATCCACCTTTTGGTGCCATAGAACTGCTTGATAGCCACTCAGGACTTTAAAACTTGTATCTGAATAACATATTCTTGATGGACATTCAAAAAAAAGGGGGCAGGAGGCACAGCCCAACCAGACTTAACAAGATTCTATTACTGTAACCAATCTCTAAATTTTAACTCATGGGGTTGTTTTATTCATCTGGTTTACCTGGTGGGGATGGCCAGCATCTGTTTGATTTGGTGTCCAACTATAATCAACATCTTTTTTACAGATATCAGCACTTTAGGTTTTTGGTAATTTATGACCAACTTTATTTATTATAGATATCACAAACTTTTTGATATCACAAATAGATATCACAAACTTTTTGAGTCCAATGGCTATACATAAAATGACTTGTAATTTGCATACAGAAATAGAGCGATTCTGTATCCAAAAATGTTAAGGGCATGAAAGTCGGAATTATTTTATGAACTTGCCATCAAGCTGATAAGAAACAGGAGCCTTGTTGAGTTTGTTTCTTTCTATGTACAGTTCTGGTAAGCAACCCATAAGGGCCAAGCTTCAGTTTAAGGGAAGTTTCAAAAAATATTTTCCAAATTAAAGAAAAATAAACACCGATCAACATTCATATTTTTGAGTTTCTCCATAAGAGAACGAGAGATAGGAGATGAAGCAAACAACATTGAACTCAAGAAATGACATATAAAGCAAAGATGTCAGTTTTTGGATGTGCTTCCCTGTTAGATGATACATGTGAACACATGATTTACCCTGGAGCAATCTGCTTGTTCTTTTCCAATTATGCATTCAGATTTCATCCAATCTAGCAGTTTTTGGTTCAAATGTGTAGCATGTAGTTTTCTTAACTATGTTCAGAAGGTTGAGGAGTCTGTAATTAGTGTCTCTACCTTATCTCTTTCTTGAATATTAGTATTATTATAATCACAAAAATATGAAATTACAGCTGCCAGTATTTAAGCTGGCCTTCATTCATATCAAATCCTTCTCAATAATTTATGATTTCATAATGTATTGGCGTATTCTATATTTAGATCTAGACATCATTATCGTTATTATGGTTTGTCACACAGTCAGTCAGATGTTTAAATTGGACTTGGCAATTTTATTCAACCATCAAGTTGTTCCCAAGGACCTGGGACAAGTACATGTTGTTTGATGATTTTAAAAGTATCATCACAAAATGTATGATGTTCCAAGTTTCTTTTTGCAATTGACTAATGGCGATTTTGTCAATGCTGATGATGTTCAAGCAGTATTCCAGGTAATTTGCTATAGCTGCTTTATGCTGTCCATTTTATCGGCTCTTTCGTTATTGGTTAGGTTTTGCCACAAGTTAAACAATCTTCAATATCGCCTCATTGCAGTATGTTGTTAAACTGCTTGGGAACAAGTGGATATAGTCCAATCAGTTAGCAATGGCACTTTGACGTATATATCATTTCATAGTGCTTTTTGGCCCTCTCTACTTACAGAGTAGCATATTTCCCCCAACAATCTGAGTCTTCGTGTTACCAATCTTGGAAGGATGGAAGGCTGAGTCAATTTTGAGCAAGTCGGGATCGAACTGCTGCCACTGGGGATGCAGAGATAGCCAGCAATACTGCATTCTAACCACTGCGCCACCATGGCTCTTTCAACCAAAAAACCATGCTTTTGATCTTCACCTGGTGCTGACCAATTCTTGATCTTCCTTGCCCTTTTCTCCACCATTTCTGCAGTTATTACAAGTTCTTTCATTTCACCTTCTTCTTCTACCTTCTCCACCTTTTTTAAATCCAAGCTGCATTCTTGCTGAATTTCTTTGGGTTGCCTCATGTCTGTACCCAGAACTGCACTGTTTGTTCCTTAACAGGTGTTGACCGATTCTCTCCATTGATGGATTGGTAGAAATGTTTCTGATTTGATTGAAATTGTTCTGCCTCTAGTGTGCAATTTGAGCTTTGTATCTGCTGATTTTCTTGGCCATAGCAGCTATTTGCTGCTTTATTATTTCCAGTGTTTCCTTTATCTTCCTTGTTTCGAGGTGCTATTTCTTGGTCAGGTATTTTTGGTCTTCTTGTTTTTCAGCTTCATTTCTTTCATCTGCTATTCAGTAATAATAGTTTACAAGAACAGGCCTGATTCCAAGCCAAGGTGACCCATCCAATGTCTGTTCTGAATAGCCATCAAATTACGAGAAGAATCAAAGTAATTCGAAATTTTCTTTAATTTTGTTTCCCATCTGAGAAAACAAAATAATGATAATTCATTTAATATGGCAGTTGAGTATCAGATATGGGGCAGATATGAGTAAATATCAGAGGAAAATGTTCCTTTGGGTTTTATATTTGTATCTTGTAAGCTTTTCAATGAATGCAAACCCTAGAATATCTGAAGAGCATTAGATTTGGGAAGATTCATACTTTATGTCAGTGGTCACAAAAGGTATTTCTTGAAGAGGAGGTACACCAAACTGCTTTTGTACCTTGACATACATACATCCTGGTGGGATTTAAACTATGGTAGAAATCCAAAAGACTTATTCCAGTGTTTCTAATTTTAGCAGAATCATGTTCCAGGTAGTTTCTAGGCATCTGCTAAAATACCGAAGCACTTGAAGGCAGGGCAAAAAGTAACAGACCGAAACCTATCAAGGAGAGATCCAACCTAAAATTAAAGAGAAATTTCCTGACAGTGAACATAGTTAAACAGTGGACAGACTTGCCTCCAGAAGTTGTGGGTGCTCCATCACTGAAGGTTTTTAAAGAAGAAATTGGACAGCCATTTGTCTGAAATGGTACAGAGCAGAGGTCTCCAAACTTGGCAACTTTAAGACTTGTGGACGTCAACTCCCAGATTTCCTGGCTGAGGAATTCTGGGAGTTGAAGTCCACAAGTCTTAAAGTTGCCAAGTTTTGGGACCCCTGGTATAGAGTCTACTGCTTAGCAGGGGGTCTCTTCCAACTCTGTTATTCTGTTTAAGTTGGATCCCTTTTTTTATCACAGAGCCCAAATGTCTAAGTCAGGAGTCCCCAAACTGTTCAGCTCATCAACCCCTTGGATCGGTGGTGATGGATATTGACCATGTTGGAGAACACTGGTCTAAGCTCTTATTCAAATACCATTAAGATAACTGTAAATGTGGGAAATATCTTTACCCCAGTTTGCAAAGATAAAGACAGCATAACAAAAAAAATTAAAAAGTACTTTATTGAGCTTTAAAGATTCAAGATGTTTCCAAATGTTTCAAAACCGAATAAGGCGCATGTGTGGCAGCTTAGTACAGATGCTAGCTTTAAAAAAAACGCTTGTTAATTTAACAAGATAGTAGCTTAAGTGGGCTTTTGGCCTCATGTAAACTGCCAGAATAGAAGTCTACTGTTGAAAAGGAAATTATAAAGATTGCTTCACAACATGCCTGTCAACGGCCTTGTTTAGCTGTCTTGTATCTTGATTGTCTAGGACACCTTTTATGTAAACGGAAAAGGGGATGAGCTACTTTTTTTTTACTTATCTACATTGTTTCAGCAGAATAGAAGTTTCCTCCATACCAGTTTTAAAAGTTTTCATAATCTCTGACATCTGGATCTGCTGCCATCTAGTGGCCCAACAAAAATTCTACAAGCCAGCCAAATTTCTCTAGACAAACTATTTGTAAAGACAAATGGCAAGACTGATGACATACAAGGTGATAGCTAGGTAGCTAGGTAGATGATAGATAGATAGATAGATATAGATAGATAGATAGATAGATAGATAGATAGATAGATGATAGATAGATAGATAGATAGATAGATAGATAGATAGATAGATAGAGGGGAGAGAGAGTAAGTGAGAGATTAGATCTGCAATATACTTTGATTTCATCTGTGCATCTTGGCAAAGGTAACATTTTTTTAAGGAAATGGAAGCATTTGTCACATTTCATGTCTATTGTTAATAAAGAGGGCAAGATGACCATTTTGATGTATGTTCCTTTAGAAGGAGAAGACCAATTGAGATATAGATCCAATTTTGTCATTCAGCAGGATGAACCAACCTTCTTCAGCTAATACCTTGCAGGGAGTGATGGCGTCTCAATTATGCAGCAACATTTCTTTAAGCATTCATCCTAGCAACAAAATCTCCTCAGGCTTTGCTTTAGGCAGAGTGCTTTGCGACGTGGTTAATAATGCCCAAAAGCTATTAATCCAAATACTTGGCAGGGGAGACATAGAGTCCATTTGCTACACTTACTTGTGATTTTTCTATGAAACTTGGGAAAAAGAAGTATTGTTTAGCACACAGGATGCAAATTCTAGGTCAAGAAATCAGGACAGAATTGTTTAAACAGAAATTTTGCCAAACCTCTCAAAACTTGGCTATTGGTTGTTGTTGTTGTTGTTGTTTTAAGAAAATGGGGGCAAATTGTTCCATTAGAGTGCCTGGGAAGAGAAAACAAAGCTTCTTCAACAGAAAAGCCAATTAATCTTGTGCTGAAAATAAGCTTAATTGGTTTTTCTCCCTTGTCCATCACTAAAAGCAACCAATCGAAGAAGAGGGGAAGTAGTATCCTTCCATAACTGGAAATCTCTCTGTGAATTCTCTGCATTTGGGGATAATTGATCATGAGGAGATCTATTAATGACAAAAGCTGGAAATTGGCTTTTCTTTTTCTCTCTTTCTCACTGCTTTCTCCTTTTGTGCTTTGTACGGATGCTAGTATGTTCACCAGAAAATATAATCAAGACAGGCCCTTAACATCACTTTTGTTTGCCATCCAAATGTAATTTTATTATTTTAGTATACTCATTTTTAATGCATAGTTGGGCTTGGACACTGGATTTGCTGTCCCAGGACTTGAAGCTTCCCCACACACACACACAATAAAAAATTTCATACTACCAATTGCTTTTTAAAAAGGTGTTGTTTATCTAACTTCACATAGTGCCATTCAGCATATTTGCGCAATAAATTTCAGCACCCTGTAAATGGCATGCTCAAGTTATCTGAATGCTCATTATCCAACATTTTCATTGAGCTCCAGGGTCCTAGACCAGGATAGGCCATTTCAGTTGTGCATTAGTCAAGGACTGGAGCTTAATTCTCTCGCAATACAGGAAGGAATAGCTACTGAGATGGAAATGAATTAGGCAAATTAGTTTCTCTGGCAGCTTTTTTTCTCTCCCACAATCAATGTCTAGTCATTACTTTTTAGCTTCCTGAATTAAGGAATCTGTTGTTTTCTATATGGAGCAAAGATTAGAGAACTACATGATGGGCTAGAAACAGCTTTCATTACATATATTCATACCCAATGCCAACCTGGTAGCAGACCAATTCAAAAAATCATCATCCCCATCATCATCATTTCCATTTCTTAATAAATCAAGTAGAGAACATACTAAAACAACTGTATTATTTAGAAAACTAGAGTAATTTAAATTGGAATCAAGCCATTGTGTGTACAGGTAGTCCTCGTTTAATGATGGCGATTGGGCCTGGCAAGTCCATCAGTAGGAGATGTGGTCATAAGTTCTGATGTCACATGACTGCAATGAACTTACGACAGCAGTTCTGGTGGTCTCAGTTGCTGCTGTTAGGTGACCCTTGTAATTGCAGCAACTTACAGTCATATGTTTGCCTTTTGAGTCCAAGTCCAAATATAAAAATAAATTTGAGATCTCCTGCAGGCTTCCCCATAGACTTTCATTGTCAGAAGCTGGCAGGCCAACAACCAAATCACATGACCGCAGGGATGCTGAGTCACCCACAACTATGAGGGACAGCCATAAGTTTAAACCAGGGGTCTTCAAACTTGACAGCTTTAAGGTTTGTGGACTTCAACTCCCAGAATTCCTCCTCCAGTCATGTTAGTTCAGGAATTCTGGGAGTTGAAGTCCACAAGTCTTAAACTTGCCAAGTTTGAAGACCCTTGGTTTCAGCAGTCACTGAACAAGTTTTGGTGAACGAAAGCTACCTGTACCATAAGTGACAGACCTCTCACCTAATTTGTAACAGTTTATATAAGTATTTATATAAGCATTGTAACTGTTTTATATAAGTATCGGTCTTGTTGCCAAACCTGACTGGATATATAGTTATATATTGTCAAACATGCCAAACAGTTATATATATATATGGCAGGCCAACAACCCTTATCCTGGCTACAATTCCTAGAGTTCAATAAGACTTTCAGTTAATTTATCATAAAATAGCAGCATAAACATTAATTTCCATCCCAGATGAATTGGTAACATTGAATTAGTAAAAGCAATTAGGAAAAGCCAATCACTGTTTCCTATGTTGTTAACAAAGTTAACAGAGTGGCACGAAAATTGCATCAATCTGTTTATTTAAAAAGCTGAAGAAAAAAAGAAAGGAAGCTAAACTGTGACTAAGTTTGCCTTTCATTAACTCGACGACCAATTTTTTCCCCAACACATTATTGTTATGGTTCATCACACAGCCAAATATTTGGGCTGAATTTGGCATTTTTATCTACCTATTGAGTTCTTCCCAAGGACCTGAGATAAGCAGATGCTGTTGTTTGATGGTGTTCAAGGTATTTGTGCAGGATATAAACTAGTCCAAGGAAAGGTGAATTTTGTGATTGCCTGACAGTAATTGTGTTAATGCTGTTGGTGTTAAAATGGTGATCTCCAGTTGATTTGGGACTGCACTCAAGCCACTTATTACTATTGGTTATTATTTCTTTGTTTTCAATCTTCGTATATTTGTGACAGATACCGTAGGTAACTTTTCTTCCAGAGGTTCTGCAGCTGCTGATCCTGGTTGCTCCACTAATAGCCCTGAGTCCTGTAACACATTTGTTACCAATTGTTCAGGAACTCCAACACTTAGCTCAGCTCTTGTTGACCTAGGCAATTAACAATCCGGTATGGGCTTCTGTAAATTACACCCTACCCAGGGGTGGGATTCTACCAATTCAGACCGGTTCTACAGAACTAGTTGTTATGATTCTCTGCAGTTTGGAGAACCGGCAAATCGTGCCCCTGGCTGGCCCCATCCCTCTCTGCCCGCCCCTCCCCTCCCCACCCAGTCAGTCCTTATCGCACATGTAGAACATCACGCACATGCCCGACATCACTGACTGGGTTCTTCACTGCCCAGTCACTCCTTAAGGTATTTTTTTCCCCTCCCGACCATCAGTTATTCCTATGATCAGCTGTGCTGGGATTTTTTTTTTAATTACATTTTTATGCCGCCCTTCTCCGGAGACTCAGGGCGGCTTACAATTTTGGGGATACAACCCAGTGTGCTCAGCAATAGCCTTCATTCCATTGTATATGCCTGCTTATTACTAAGCGGCATTTTTACAAGGTCAGCTAATTGCCCCCAACAATCTTGGGTCCTCAATTTACCTACCCCGAGTGGATGGAAGGCTGAGTCAACCTTGAGCCTGGTGGGATTCGAGCCTACAGCAGTTGTAGGCAGCTGGAACTTAAGTGCAGGCAATTAACAGCCTGAGCCACCAAGGCCCTCACTGATTCCCCTCACTGTCTTACTGGTTTGCCCAGGAGGCTTCCCTGAGGCCCAGAAAGCCCAAAAAGGGGGGTGCTGCCAAAAAGAAAAGAAAAGAAATAAGCCACAATTCAGAATTTCCAAATAGTGAGGTAGCCCTTTAGGTATTGCTCCAAGGGCTCCAATTACAATTGGGATAACACACGATTTCTTTCTTTCTTTCTTTCTTTCTTTCTTTCTTTCTTTCTTTCTTTCTTTCTTTTCTTTATTATTGTTGTTATTGTTATTATTATTATTAAGCAATTTTTTTCATGCGACAAGTGAGCAATTTCCTCCCTCTAAAATTAATAATGGTTAGGAGGCGGAGAGAGGCATGCTGTGAGTCAGATCAAAACTTTAAAAGCTCAGCTGTGATTAATAACATCCATAAAGTTAATGTCTAATTTGACCTGAGTTTTCTGCATCGATGCAGTGTGAACTGCATTGTTTATAGGAAGAACATTATCATAATTTGCTTGAGTTGAAGCATGCAGGTGTGTGTGTGTGGCCTTTACACAAATCCACCATCATTTATGTGTCACCTCTCATTTGGATTACTGAAATGTTCTTTAACACCACTTGGAAGCTGTAGCTGGTCCAAAATGTGGCAGCATGAGTAGTTGTGGGTACTCTTTGGTACTTTCATGTGAGTTCTCTATTCCATGAATTGAAGTCGGTGTTGATTGGCTTCTGGGGCCAATCCAAGGTGCTGATTGTCATATACAAAGCCCCTTATAGTTTACAAGTCTGGATGTTTGCCAGACTACCCATATGCTATAATTTTTCCCTATTCAGTAAGTTCTGGATTGGCACATCCTGGATATTTTCAATAAAACAATATCATTTTATGGGACTCAGGAGTTCTGCCTGACATATGGAATAGCATTCCTTCTAAGAGCCATTCATCTGCCCATCCATCCATCCTTCAGTGCTTTTGTTTGGGCGGCAAAAGTTCCTTTAAAGAAAAGATAAATATTATTTTTAAAATTTCAAGTTTCCCAGAATCTTTTTGGAGTCAAACAGCCTTGAAACCCAGTACATGATTAAAAGCAGCCTCAACCCTATTGTCCTATTTAAAAAAATGACTTGGTGAGGAGTTACATGGCTTTGTTAGAAGTTAGAGGAACTGTTGTTTTGGACCTATCCATGTAATTCCAAATGTGACTGCTTATCATGTTCACAATGAAGAAGAATTAGAGGGAAAATAAGCAAGCATTGATCATCAAACAAATGTGAGTTCTGACTCAAAGTACAAATGACCAGGCTCAAATTATTCTACTTTGGATACATCATATGAAGAGCAACCTCTTTAGAGAAGGATCTAATGCTGTGGAAAGTGAAAAGAAAGAGGATGACCAATTACAGAAGCAATGGGTAGACTAAAGACATAAAAGACTAGATTAGGGACAGATCACCATGGAGAAAAATCTATCTAAACCATTGCTAAGAACCAACACTGACTTGATGACCCCTAATCAATTTATCAAAAACTCTGGAGGAAAAGAAAGGAAGCTAAATGTGACCAGGATTGTCTTTCATTATTAAGTGGATTGCACTGTCCTAAGATAATATTATACGCTACAGACCAGTGTAACTACATGGATACCATTGTTTTGATCCCTAGATAATGGGATCAGGTAGGATCATGTCTGTTCAGAGATGAGCTAATATATGTCCAATAGTTCATTTGAATAAATAGCCCTATTTGTAGTTACTATTTCAGTTTAAGGTGTTTTTTTTTCGCCCACCCTCTGTGCTGCACCATTTGTCTTTACAACTTAAAATGATACCTGGATTAAGACCTGAGAAAGTATCAGTTTTCTCAGACTGGCAAAAGGTAATATAGAAGTTTTAATAATACATTAGAAAGAAATGTGAATTTACATTGAACAGAAGGAAAAATCCAGCAAATTTAATTTCCTATTGGCTCTAAACTAGAAGTATCCAACCTTGGCAACTTTAAGACCTTTGGACTTCAATTCCCAGAATTCCCCACCCATGCTGGCTGGGGAATTCTGGGATTTGAAGTCCACAAGTGTTAAAGTTGCCAAGGTTAGATACCCTTGCACTAAATGATGGTTCCAACTAATCCAGAAAATCTCTAACAGAATTGAGTAGTGCTAATGGGAAAAAGATATTTACTTAAGGATCAAAAGATGAAGATCCTGATATTATGGATGTTAATAAAGACCTTGAAACTTGCAGAATTCTCTGTGACATTTAATATGTAAGGTGCAAAATAAGAGTTAGATGAAAAATAGGTGGCAAAACACACTTGTACAAATTCAGCATACAAAGCACCATTCACTTACCTTCATTTTAACAGCCAAATTTTATCATTGTTATCACCATTAAGAACTAAAAGGTAGAAATGTCTGTTGCCCCTACTAAGAGATCACTTAGCAGTTCTTGATTTACCTTCAATCTATTACTGCCTTAAATTCAGATATCCATAAAATGTCTGCATTTTTGTCTCAAAAATATTAATATGAGAGTTAAATACACAAACACCGAACTTCAGACTTATGCTTGCTCTAGCTCCACTTTCATACTCATTCATGGAAAATTACTCCCCTCATTTGCTTCTAAAGCTCCAGTCAGTCATTCCTCTAGCAAGTAGTGCAGCAACAGCAAATGAAATAATCCATTTCTACTACATTTCTGCTTGTCTGTTTCTTCTGCTGTCTAATCTATAGGAGAGTTGTAGCAGTTGGAATGAATCATTTTAGTTTGATAGTATATAGAGAAAACCAGTGAACCTGCTTGAATCTTACCTGTGCAAGTAAAACATATCATGCATAAAGTTCACTCCATCTTCTTTTTTAAAAAAATGTGTATTATATTGTGTGCTTGTTTTGTTGGTGAGGTGGGATGTGAGCCTAACAGTAGACTCATTACTCTAACAGCACTTATTGTGGCTGACGGTCAACATTCTTCTTTTAGAATTATCTTACTGAAATAAGGCCAAAAGCTACCACCTCAATTTTAATTGGATGACTGTTTCTTTTGCCCTTGAAATAGCAAATAGGTGCATCTTGTAACTCTAGAAAAGAAAGCATCTGCTCTCAGATTAATATAATGTAAACCTTAAGGCTCATTTCTGCAGGTATAATTGGCCCATCCCAGTGTCCCTGTGCTACGAAGAGACCTAAACTACTTTTCCTGTAGCCACTGCAGTTTCATAAATTCTGCTTACCTTTTGCCAATCCACACAGAACGCTTAACTATCATGTGCTACAATTGTTGGGCCTGTGTGTGATGTGTGAACTCATTATGTCTTAACAATCAAAGGGTTAAACAGTGCTGATTTGACCTTGTGTGAGCCCCGTCTCTTCTAAGACTAGCTGCTTTTGGGATAAATAATGGCCCAGACACTCTTTGAAAACAATTCTGAGGTACTTTGAGAGTACAGCACCTATTCAAGCAACCCATACTTTTTTTCCCCCAAACTTCTGCACAAGACTGAGTAATGCTTTAGGAACTTCATTAACCTAATTACCAGAGAGTTATTTCATGATATGTCTCAAGTCATGATATTGTAGTGTCTGGTTCACTTTGCCCTTTTGCATTTATAAATGCAACTTCTAAGCCTATTTTTGTATTGTGCTGATCTCAAAGGCATTCTTCCAACTCTGTTTTGTGCTGAAGGTTAACTTGCTCTACCTTCAATTCTGTATATAAACTTTGCTACCCCACCAGTTCTAATAGTAGTTACCATTGTGCTCCATGTATTTTATACACATACACACATCTGCTTCAATAGCAGTGCACAGCACTGAATTCCAAAAGCCTCTGAAAATACATAATTGAAAATAATCAGCCTAAACATGTGCTAAACAACATATGCTTTGGAATTGTTTTGAAAGCTAGAGTCCTTAAAGGTTTTCATAGTTTTATTTAGGATCTCTGAACCTGGTATGTCTGTAGTACAAAAATGAAAATCTGTGGCGATTTTTTTGTACCAGAATAAACAAAACTCTGAATATTACTTTTCATGATTAAACCTATTGATCTTACCATGTATTCTGTATCACAACAGAAGAGAATTATAATAATGTGTGATCAGAGGAAATACAACAATGTCTTAAGAGCTGTGGTGGCACTGTGGTTAAAATGCAGTATTGCAGGCAAACCTGGCCCACAGCCAGGAGTTCGATCCTGATCAGCTCAAGGTTGACTTGGCCTTCCATCCTTCCGAGGTCGGTAAAATGAGGACTCAGATTGTTGGGGGCAATATGCTGACTCTGTAAACCACTCAGAGACTGCTGTAAAGTACTATGGAATGATATATGACTCTAAGCGCTGTTGCTATTATATTTTCATGCTCATCTGAGCCCATGGCAAGTACGAATTGAAGGAAAGGTTTTCTCCACCTTAGTTGTCAGCACATGATTTGTTATTCATGTTCAGCTGCCAAAATGCTCTGGAAATGGTCAAAGCCACAATATGGCACTAGATGAACATATCAGTGCTAGTAATCCATTAACCTTAATACCAGCATAAAGTATGAAGAATATTTAGTAAATTACTACAATCTGTTTTAAAACACATAATTTGATTTATTAAGGAATACATATTTCCAAGAGCATAATGCTCTCATGTAGATTGCCCCAAGGAGCATATACCCCCAAAAAGATCAAATCTTAGGAATAATTCGGTACAGAAAAGATCCATTTCTGGCTTCATAAAAAAACAGATAACATTAACAAACAGAATAAAACAATAAAATAAATATTTATGAAACTTAGTTCAGGGAATTGAACCAGGTCCTTGGCCATTTTTTTCTATAAAGAGGGGGGAAATGGCATTACGATTATTCATTCCATTAGGCAGAGTATCAAATTTCAGCTGGAAGGTTAGGCAGCTGACCTTTAGCATATCTCAATGCAACCTGCTATACCAAAGCCTTTGCTTTCATGCAAACACAGCATGAAGAATCCCACAAAAAGAAAATAAAAATCCTGCATGCAGATGTATCTTCAAGAACAGAGTCCGTTGAAAATCTGGCTAATGCCAGATGAGATTCAGGTTACTTTCTTCCATAGTCACTCAGGTGGAAGCTGTGGCCCAAGCACCGTTCTCAGAAACCTAGACTCCTCTCTTCTTTTTGCAGAAGCTAAACAATTTCAGAAGAGTCATAGATATTTTAAGAAACACATCTTGGAATCACTTCCATGACGACATCTACTGTAAATGTTTCACAGTGCAGTATTCCATTAGCACAGGGGTCCCCAAACTTGGCAACTTTAAGACTTGTGGACTTCAACTCCCAGAATCCACAAGTCTTAAAGTTGCCAAGTTTTGAGATCTCTGCATTAGTACAACACACCCTTGCTTTTTACCCTGAATTACTCATTCCCTGGGCATCTACATTTCCCAGATACAGCCCTCAGAATATGTCTTAATGCCATCCTCATCTCAAAAAATTTGCAAAGCTGTAAGCTTATGTTTACAGGTACAAAGATCATGTCCTATTGGTCACATGACATCCAGTTAGTTATCTTTTCAACGAAGACACGGTTAGTTACAATGATGGAAGAAAAATATTTTCATGTGGAAGGCCTAACCTTGGAGGAAACATTGTTTGTATTACAATTCATATTAGGTTCAGGTGGCCTTAAGATTGAAGATTGAAGGTATTGAGATTGAAGATTGAAGATTGAAGGTATTGATACTTTATAATAAAATGTATCTTAATCCATAAGCAAATGACAACACTCAATCTGTACATTTTATACATAGGTTTCAAAACATTTCTAAGTTCTAATGATTCAATTAATTAATAATTTGAAGATCAAATACAAGAATAACATGTGCCATGCTTGTCACTCTTTGGACATGGGGGATTAACATCTTTATCTTTAAATTGGAAGATTACGTGTATTATTACTTCGATATTTAAGAAGCCCTTACATTGCGTTCAGTGGGCATATTTTCCTATCACCAGTAATTTTCCACTGCATTGTTCCACTGCATTTCAAGAGTAACCACACTCTAGTAGTTGCACTTTATTTAAAGATATTTCTTTATCATTTAACTTTATTACAGCAGGCACAGCCTGGGTGCTGTTCGAGTGATAAGGACTATTTCCTTAATTACTGTACATTGATAATAGCATTTACACTGGCAACCCCAATGCTATTCAATCAACTGAGATTCAATACAAAAAAAAAGCTGATTTGCCAGAAGGAGGTTTAGCATAAATGCCTGCCTTCATATTCTGTTTTTAAAGGTAAAGTTACTTCTTGCAGAATTGTTGTTAAAAAATGTAATACAATATTCTTCTGAGTTTTGTTCTAAAAAAACGCATCATCTGCCCAAGCTAATGATTTTGTCCATTATGTAATCTTTCCCTGTCACCCATTCTAAAATATTTGATCCCATTCTACTTTGAAAAATAACGGGAGTGTGTGTTTCATATCTTACCCTGAAGTAGATTTTACATTTATTGTATCAAATTTTCCTCCCTTCCTTTAATTTTGTATTGCTGCACTTAGTCATTGCTTGATTAAGTGATGACTAAGGGGAATGGTTTATAAAATTGAAATTTGCAGCAAATGTAGTACCTGCTGAAAATGCCGACTTCAGCGTTACACACATCTTTTGGCAGAAGGTTAAAAAGGACATTTAAATATAAAGGCAAACTATGATGAGATCAAAGCTCATAAAACAAATGAAACCTGGATAACAATGTATTAAATTACTATAGGAAAAAAGAAATGACCTATTCAGATAACTAATTTGAGCTCCACAAGACAAGTTACTAAAGGGAAGGACAAGGCTTATTTTTCTCTAATTTCTTAACCAAAGAAGCAGAAAAGCAATATACTTCATACCTTTTTCTCACAGTGAAATGGCACTTTCTCAAAGTGAAATGCATCTGAAACATCACAATGCAGACGTGTATACTAGCTTGAGTTCTCTAGTTCTACCCTTGTTTGCTTACAAGAGGATAATCAGAGATTATTTCTGCAACAGAAATCTACAAAAAAAAAAAATCCATGTGTGGAACAGTTTTAGTAGCGGCAAATCTAAGCTAGGAGTTGCAGAGCATTCGACATCATTTTTGCCGAAATGATTTTTGCTTGTAAAGTGGATTTGACTTTAAACAACAGCTAAGATTTTCCAAGCTGACAAAAGTGACATTGCCAATAACCAGTTGTGTACAGGGACACAAGATATTTTATGATTGGAGAAGTGACATATACTTATGTTTAGATTCCTCAAGAACAGCAAGACAAAAATGCTACAAATATTTAACTCCAACCTGGGAAAAGAGACAATGATGTAAATGTTCCTAGGGAACAATATTCTTATTCTGCTGAAGGAGGTGAGCCAAGACACTTAAGCTCTGGAGAACCTTTAACGTAGGAAGCTGTTTATCATAACAAGCTTGGTTGAGACTGCTCCCCATACTGAACCAATTAGAGAAGCTTATTTTGTCATACTTCATAACTCGCAATGATAGGTTTCCAAGCCTGGTGCAGTGCAGTAATTGAATTTTGATCAAACACACATGCCCATAACCCACTATGTGAAACTTTCAGAACAGTTCGCAGCTTCTAAATATCCCATCCACTTATTGCCAAAAGGACAGAATGTACTTGATGGGAGGAGGAAGGGAGCGGATGAGCTGGAACCTGGTACATCTGCATAACAACATATTTTTGCATGTGATTTCTACTTTTCTTATTTTTAAATAGCAGTTGGAAAAGGGATGTTGGGTGTTGAGGTAATTTCTTCCTATTTTTCCCTTTACATCCACACACACTATTCAGTTTTTGCACAACTTGTATAGAGGCCTTTGTGCTTCATGATGCATTCATCTTTAAAAGTCCATCAGTTGCATTTATTTACCAAACCATTTAAAAGATAAGTCATTGTCTCCTTTTCAATAAGGTTACAGTTGGTTCAAAGGCTCTAACTCCTTGTGTGTGATCAGCAGAGTGTATAATAATACAGCCTACTAGTTTTCCTTCGTGCACAAAGAGCGGGTGACAATAGGTTTGATGAAACTTCTCAGTCCTCTGAAGACGGCGCTCTTCCATCATTTCATACATGGGCATCTTCTCACACTCAAATAAAATAAGTGAACTCCTGGAGAGAAAAAAAGATCAGCCATAAAATGTGTGCATAGCTAAAGCAGAAGAGAATGCATTTAAAGTTTTTTTTCCTCCTTAGCACGTACAACAGAGTACAGCCCAAAAGTTTAGGATTGTACAGCTTTATTCTTCCTTGCAATAGCAAAATAAAGGATTGTTATACAGAGTTTGAACAGCAGTTATGCCATATTATCAAGAAGGAAGGTTAGTTTATTTCAATGTTGTTTTATCCGTTACTTTACTTTGTAAGATTCTATACTCAGATAAGTTACTATGCAATGGATGCCCCAAAGGAATTTTCTTCTAACATTGTCACCCCATACTTCAAACACATTTCCAGCACTGCTTGCAAATTTATAGTTTGATAGCTATGTTGGATAAACCTATTTGTTTTTCTTCCTTGCTTATATCACTATCTGTAATCTAAGCAGTGGTTCTCAGTTTGGTCTCATGACTCTTTTATGTTCTTAAAAATGCTTGATGATCCCAAAGAGCTTTGATTTGTCTGCTGATAATTGTGTGTGAGCATCCTTGAGTCTATCTTGACCTTGGAGACTTCTGGACATGTCCCTGCAATATTCTTGGCAAGCTTTCAGAAATAGTTTTCCATTGCCGCTTTCCTAGGGCTGAGACAGTGACCGGCCCAAGGAAACCCAGGTAGCTTTTGGCCTAAGGCAGAACTAGAACTCACAATCTCCCAGGTTCTAGCCTCATGCCTTAACCACTAGACCAAACTGGCTCTCTGATACTTACTATATTAGAATTTAAACTGAACAGTTAAAAAAGATATTTACTTTACTTTGTGCACTCCATGAAAAGGTATTGGGGAATCCCAAACGTTAAGAATTGCTGATCTAAGGTATATCTGCAGTGTGGGGTCCTTGGTGGTCTCTGAGCTTGGCTGTTTCCTGCAGACATTTCATTGCCAAACTAGGTAACATAATCAATGCAGCCAAAAACAGCCAAGCTCAAAGAGCACCAAGGACCCCACAGTTCAACCCAGAGCTATAATATTCTCTTCTATTGGTGTATCTAGTGTTTAAAACTACTGCCAACACTTGATATATTAGATGTGAACTGGGACATTAGACACCTGAGGCCACTTTCTTTGAAAGAAACAAAGGAAATGCAGTAGTTACAAAATCTCATTTTAAGCACTGCAATAGAATACTCTTGAATGAGGTACTTTTGTTCAGTTTTCAGTTGTTCACACACTAATTGAATATTACTTATTTTACCCCAATTTCAAAGCAGAATTTAGAAGGCCATGTGTCTGCATACCTGCCACACTCAAAGAAGTCACTGCCTTTAACAGAGCAACATATATAAAGAAACCTCATGACATGATATCAAGCTAGCCAACAAGTTTACTAAGTTCTATAGAGATAATATAAATACATATTAAACCTTTCTCCCATTTAACCTATGCACAAAAGGTAGAGCTGTCAGGACTGGCAGAGATAGTCATGTTTGTACTTAGTATAGAGATTATTTTTGGTCGCCACATTATAAAAAAGATGTTGAGACTCTAAAAGGGTGCAGAGAAGAGCAACAAAGATAATTAGGGGACTGGAGGCTATTCATGGGAAGAACGGTTGCAGGAATTAGACATGTCTAGTTTATTTATTTTTTATTTATTTATTTGATTTGTCAGTCGCTTACAAGATAATAAGTATAAGGGTAAACATAGTTATGAATGCATGAAATGAATACATATAAGAAAAATAAAAGAAACAATAAAAGAAACAATAAAAGAAACAATAGGACAGGGACGGTAGGCACGTTGGTGCGCTTATGCACACCCCCTACAGACCTCTTAGGAAAGGGGTGAGGTCAATAGTAGAAAGTCTAAGGTTAAAGTTTTTGGGGTTTGGGGAAGAAACCAGAGAGTCAGGTAGAGTATTCCAGACATTGACCACTCTGTTGCTGAAGTCGTGTTTCCTGCAATCAAGTTTGGTGCGGTTTACCTTGAGTTTGTATCTATTGTGTGCTCTTGTATTGTTATGGTTGAAGCTGAAGTATTCATTGACCGGTAGGACATTGCAATGTATGATTTTATATACTATACTTAGATCGGACTGAAGGTGGCGTAGTTCTTGGTTTTCTAGGTCTAGAATTTCGAGTCTGGTTGCATAAGGTATTCTGCAATGAGTAGAAGAGTGTAGAACTCTTCTTGTGAAGTATTTCTGGACTTTCTCAACTGTGTTAATATCAGATACGTGATATGGGTTCCAGACTGATGAGCTGTATTCGAGTATTGGTCTAGCAAATGTTTTGTATGCCCTAGTTAGTAGTGTGATATTACCAGAGAAAAAGCTACATAGGATTAGGTTAACAACTCTTAATGTCTTTTTGGCTATGTAGTTACAGGGGGCTCTAGCACTTAGATCATTAGAGATGAGTACTCCAAGGTCCTTGACAGAGTTTGAATCATCAACAAGGACTTGACTATTCAGCTTGTATTTTATTTTCTGATTTTTTTTCCCAATATGTAAGACCAAGCATTTATTTGTTGAGATTTGAAGTTGCTATTTGTTTGACCATTCTGATACATGGTCGAGGTCTTTTTGAAGGGTAGCAGTATTGTCTGTGGTGTTGAATAGCTTTACATCATCAGCGAAGAGAATGCAGTTGCTCTTAATATGATCACAGAGGTCATTTATGTAAAGTATGAAGCGAGTTGGTCTTAGAACACTGCCTTGGGGGACACCACTGTTAGGTACAGAATTTGATAGGACGCTCCCAATTTTGACCATTTGTTGTCTGTTTGACAGAAATGCTTCTATCCAGTTGTGCAGTTGTCCAGAGATGCCATAAGATCTTAGTTTTAGTAGTAGTTTGTCGTGTACCTCTGAATTGAAGGCTTTACAGAAGTCAATGTAGATTGCGTTGACTGCTTTGCCCTGATTGAGTTGTTTAGTCCATATGTTTTCGCAGTGTAAGAGTTGCAGATTACAGGGTAGTTTTTTTCTGAAACCAAATTGTTTATTTGAAGTAGGTTGTTTGTCTCTAAGTGGAGGATAATGAATTGGTTAATAATTGATTCCATGACTTTACAGGTGACGCAGCATAAAGAGATTGGTCTGTAATTTTCAATTAGGCTGGGGTCTTCCCTTTTGAAGATGGGGATGACTGTGGCTTGTGACCATAGGTTTGGCAAGGAGCTGGTCCTGAAAGATTTTTCAAAGATTATGCTTAAAGGTTCAGCTATGGCAGTAGATAGCTTTTTTAAGAAGTAGGCACATATTCCATCCGGTCCAGTAGATAGAGATGGTTTTAGGTTGCGTAGTGCTTTTTCAACATTGTCTTCTGTAAAATCAATATGTATTAGATCATTGTAGTTGTCTGTAGTTCGACTAGGAAATACTGGGCATGATCCATTGCTGTTTACAAATACTGAGCCAAAGAATGTGTTAAAGAGGTTGGCTTTGATGGTGTCGTCGTCACAGTCTTTACCATTAGGTCCTTTCAGGGTGGGATGGATCTTGAGTCTTTTAGTTTGTTGTTTACAAAATTGTAGAAAGTGTGGGTGGAATTGGTGCCTAGAAGGTTTTCCTCTTGTTTAATGTGATAATTGGTGCATTCAGTTTTTATCTGGTGGCATAAATTTTTGTATTGGTTTTTGAAATTGGCAACATGACCAGATTTGTTTTTCTGCCAAAGTGATCTTTTTTTGGATTGAAGTTTCCTTATTGTTATGGGTAATCTGTTTTTTTGGGGGAGTTGTTATTGGTACATATAGTTTGATGACTCTTTTGACTTCAAGTAAAAATATATTGTAATAGTCTTCAACAGTATTGCATCCAGTGAATAGAGACTGCCAATCAAGTAATGAGAGATCATTGTCTATAAGATCATAGTTGCCTTTTTTGAAGTTATAATTGGGGATAACGTTGTGATGATTTTTGTGTGGACGTATGTTGAGATAAAAGTCAATCATGTTGTGGTCACTGTTGGGAAAGGGTTCTTTAATTTGTATTCCATAAATTGAGTTCAAACTATTGCAGAAGATGAGATCGAGGCAGTTGTTAAGTCTAGTATTGTTGGTTACTAGTTGTTCCAGTCCTAGATTTGTTACAGCATTGTAGAAGGCTGCATGTATGGGTCCAGTATTACATTCATTTAGGGTCCAATTAATATGAGGTAGATTGAAGTCACCAAGAAAGATAAAAGCGTGTGGGCAGGATGTTGCCCAAGTTAGTAGTGAATTTAGCTTGTTTACATGTTCGATGTCATAATCAAGGGCTCTGTAACATAGTAAGAATCGAAATGTGATATTTGAGGACAGTTCACAGATGATAGTCTCAGGAAGAGCAAGCTCCTGGGTAACTTGGATGTTCTTTAGATGTAGGGACTTTTTATAGAAGATAGCAACACCACCTCCTCTACAGATTTTATGATCTGATCGGTAAACATGATAGTCTCTTACTGTGGTAATGGAGTCAGGGAGAGATGCGTTGAGCCATGTTTCACAGACAAATATGATGTCAAATTTAGCCGTATTTAATAAGAGGAAGTTTAATGAAAAGAAGGACTGGGGGGGGGGGGTGACATGATCGCAATTCCAATATCTAAGGGTGTGCCACAAAGAAGACGGAGTCAATCTATACTCCAAAATATCTGAAGGCAGGACAAGAAGAAATGGGATTGAAACAAGGACCTTGGAATACTCATTTCTAATGATCTAAGTGCTACAGCCCACTGTAACTACATAGCCAAAAAGGCATTAAGAGTTGTTAACCTAATCCTACGTAGCTTTTTCTCTGGTAATATCACACTACTAACTAAAGCATACAAAACATTTGCTAGACCAATACTCGAATATAGCTCATCAGTCTGGAACCCACATTACGTATCTGATATCAACACACTTGAGAAAGTCCAGAAATATTTCACAAAAAGAGTTCTACACTTCTCTACTCATTGCAGAATACCTTATGCCACCAGACTCGAAATTCTAGACCTACAAAACCTAGAACTACGCCACCTTCAGTCCGATCTAAGTATAGTATATAAAATCATACATTGCAATGTCCTACCGGTCAATGAATACTTCAGCTTCAACCATAACAATACAAGAGCACACAATAGATACAAACTCAAGGTTAACCGCACCAAACTTGATTGCAGGAAACACGACTTCAGCAACAGAGTGGTCAATGTCTGGAATACTCTACCTGTCTCTGGTTTCTTCCCCAAACCCCAAAAACTTTAACCTTAGACTTTCTATTGACCTCACTCCTTTCCTAAGAGGTCTGTAGGGGGCCTGCATAAGCGCACCAATGTGCCTACCGTCCCTGTCCTATTGTTTCTTTTGTTTCATTTATATGTATTCATTTCTTGTATTCATAGCTATGTTTATCCTTATACCTATTATCTTGTAAGCGATTGACAAATCAATTAAATGAATAAACTAATCAAGAAGAGAAGCAACCTAGAACTAAGGAGACATTTCCTGACAGAACAAGTAATCAGTGGAAAATTTGCCTCCAGAAATTGTGAATGCTCCAACACCAGGAAGTTTTAAGAAGAGATTGGACAATCATTTGTCTGAAATGGTATAGGGTTTCCTGCCTGAGCAGGCGGTTGGAATATAAGACTTCTAAGTTCCCTTCCAACTCTGTTATTCTGTTAAGCAAGGCAGTGTGGGTTAGCGATACTGACATTTTCAGGTTAAAGGTTTGAAGGCAGAATGAGAAAGCTGACTACATGAAACATTTAAATGGAGCAAGTTTTCCTTGAAAACTGGTATCAGCGGAGATAACATTACAAAAATAGTCCAAAACCTGAGACTCTATTAGATGGATACTCACATATTTTGGCTGTGCTTTTGCAGATAGAAAATAATGAATTGTACAAAGGAAAAACATATTTTTTCCAGTTCTTAGACATGAACATATACTGTGGTTAAAAGCAGACTTTGCTAGAATAATTACCATACTAAAAATCAATCAACTGAAAGCCAAAACTTTTCCCTGTTAATCATAAAACAAATAAAAGTATTTTTTTTATTCTTGTCTGAGGGAGAGGCTGAAAATGAACATAACTCCATTGTTATAAACAATGTAGTTCTACTCTGTATAAATGTAACAGTTGTACAGCCATATAAACATCCAGTTTTGAAGAGGGATAAAGCAAATTTCTTCAGAAGAGGATTTACACAGCAATTTCATTAATAGATTCTGATGTCTAGAATTGTCAAACACAATTTAAGAAAATGACGTTTTATATGCAATTGCTGAAACATTATACACACACACACACACACATATATGAATGATTCTTAAAGCAGGCACATTCTTTTTTAATATATGCAATGAACTGTTAAACAACACTTAAGCCTATGTAACGTCCCATAAGAATAAGTGTAAATAAGAAATAATAATAAAGAATAAGTAAATCCATAGATATGTCACAAAAAAATTAAAAAATAGATGGATTGTATGTAATGTTATCACTGAAGCAAAACCTAGCAGTAAAACATTCAAAATGCACAAGTGGGTTTTAAAAGTTCACTATTTCTTCCTACTATTAAAGTCTCAGCCTTGAATGAGATTTTGGTTTAAGCAGAAGCTTTCTTGGTCTTAGTGATCAGCACAGGATAAAAGAGACATTGCTGCTGAGCGGAACAATGCAAATACTAAGTAAAAGGTGATAGTTAGACATAGATACCTACAGAAAATGAGAGACCTAAGGGTGAGGGTATCAAACCAAACTGTTTTGCTAAAAGCTGTATAAACATTTATGAATCCAGATATAGCTTGATTCACTAAGAGAACATAATTAATATTAGGCATATCTGCTGTATGGAAAAACATTGTTTCTTACTGTCTTCCAAACTACAACACCGATGTAGCTACTAGTTGTGAGCAAATAATCTACATTATTTGGAATACTCTAGTACAGTAACACCTTTATCCATTTACAGAATACATAAATATGTAGGGATATAATTATCAAAAATATAAATGGCATACACGGTGGTCACATTATTCAATAATGTCAAAGTATAGCAAGCTATTCTCTTCCCAGTCCACTTTTCCAGAGCTGACTCAACAAGTAAACTTTACTGCAGAAAACTGGGAAGCCGTACATATATTTTTCATCTAGCACCACAGAGCAATCCTTTTGTTTATGTATGTTTGAAACATGGATCTCTAACTCTCACTTTTTCATGCCAACATTTATGTGGCTATTCATTTCCTGACCTTGATGTTCTCTGCATGAGAATCAGAGTCTCCCCAGCTCCAACCCTTACCAAAAATGCCCTTAGAACAGGGGTGGGCAATTCATTTTCCCAAGGGGTCACATGGCACACTGGGACTGCTGTGGAAGGCCATGCCCACCTATCCCCAATGCTGCTAGTGCCGCCCACCTCCAATACTGCACTGATGTCCCACTCCTGATGCTCATACCATGCCCCCAATGCTGCCAATGGCCTTTTCCCCAAGTCCCAGACCGAGATCGCCTATGGGTTGGATGTGGCCCACGGGCTCTAAAATGACCAGGTGTGCCTTGGAAGGTATGTCATTCTGTTTTATTTTTACAGATTTTACATAGTATAATCTAAGTCTTAATTGCAGGACTTGGGATAGACTGTAACGTTCAGTGGCCATCCAAAAAACCCCACTGAACATTATAGTCTATTCCAAGTTCTGAAATTAAGCTTATACTGTGCTGGCTAATTCAATCCAGATTAATAGTGTGAAAAATATTACTTAAAATGTAGCTGCTATAGCCATATAACAAATACCTCAGCCCACTGTAACAAAAAGCTTACGTACACACTTAATGGGTTGAAGAGCTTTACTGAAATAAAGATAACTATAATTAATATCTCATGAGTTTCACCACTTAAGTGCAGATTCTGTTCCTGGGTGAAGATATTTATCATGTTTAAAATACATTTAAAGCCTTTAATGCACACCGGCAGTTATAATATATTTACTACAATTGCCTTATCAAAGTAGGGTAAGGCGTAACTTTATTGTGAAAATATGACTTCATGTTGAACTTAAACTGTGTCATTTTTGCATGTGATAAAAGACTGAGAAGGATCATAAGAAAAATCTGTCAATACTTTATTTACAATTGCTTTGCAGTTGGAGACCCAATTCTACAACTGGAACATTAAATCACGTCTTTAGGTATCTCATACAAAAGCTTTATTTGATCTGAAAGCTGACAGCATGACTTTAACACTATTTGCTGTTCATTAAAGATACATATGTTCTTTAGACATATGCTGGGAATTAATGTTCCAAACTCAGTATTTTATAGGGAACAAAATGAACTCAAAATAATATTGGTGTCCTACAGTAAAAAAATAGTAAGAGAAGGTGCTGAGTACTGCTTTTCATCTAGATGCAGAAAAATTAACCCAGATAGTAATTTTTAAAAGATTACATTTAATTTTTTTTCTCCCGTACTAAACAATAGAAGCAACAGTTAAGAATTCATTTTGCTACCAGACAGCAAAAGAACAACAGCAATAATTTAAAATGTATTTCCTCAAAATACAAAAAAGTACATGCACAGGGCACATTTTTTTTCTTTTGGATTTAACAGGCTGACAGCAAATTTCAACACATGTAGAATAATTGCTGCATTTAGAAATTCAACTGTTCAAAAGCCTAGCAGCCCATCTATAACTATTTTTGGAACCTGGCAGTTTTTCTGAAAAGAAAGTGCAGCTTGCAAAGAAAGGAGATAATAACATTCCAATCAACCATGAACGATGACTTCTCATAACAAACTATTTAAAAGTAGCACTTAAGGTTATTGGGCAGTCAGTCAGCTTTTTGTTATTTCCAAAATGGCTCTTGATTTCTGAATATGTGTTTAATTGGCCATTCCCTTGTCTCTATCTTTTCAACTTCAGGCCAATGACAACAGGGGTGGGTCCATGATGACTAAAGTTTACTGGCTAACACAGTATTTAAATTTTCAGGGCTTGGATAACTTAAAAATTTCCGAACATAAAGCTTATGAATATATGGCCTTTTAACCCATGATCAAAAGAGTGAAACATTGCAAGTTCTGAATGTTTTGTGCACACACTAGCTATGTTTCACTATTTTGACACTACAAATCAAAAATAAGGAGACTTTGTGCATGGAGGAAGAGTAAAAGTAACGATTGTACAACGTTGGCAGCTGTGCCCTAATAGCATGTAATTGTCAACATTTAAAATATCTTTTTTTTGTTTTTCAGTGACAAGGAAAAGGATCGACTGTATTGCGTTTTCTTGAATTGTTATATCTGGAAAACAATTTCTAGCATTTTTGTGTTTTTAATTTTATATCCAACACAGCAGCTGAATGAATACATGGGACAATGGACACCAGGCTATACATCAGGAGAACGTGAGTTTTAATCCCGCCTTAGGCATGAAAGCAGGCTAGGTGACCTTGGCCCAGACTTTGTCTCAGGTTGTTGTGGGGAAAATAGGAAGAGCAAGGGATATCGGATATTTTTTTATGCCTTGAGTTGTTTATAAAAAAATAATATAAATGGGATATAAATTAAATATTGTAAATTGCCACTACTATACATTACATTCAAAACCTGATGTTTAAAATATTTCTTCATAAATATGGACAATTTCATCTTGTTGATAGATTGTGCATCAATATAAGGATAAAACATGTTTTCAGAATTGTTAAAAAGATAATTCAAAATCAATTTTATCAGAGAACACATATCCACGCAGAAAGGATTTTCTTGCTTTTTTAGGCCCTTTTTATGTTATTTTCCATTATATTATAAATTCATCTCCACTGAAAAAGTAATCTATTACTGCAGGATGGATATGTATGTAAGTGGAGAAAGTCACCAATTTTGACAAAAAGCTGCCAAGAACCACACTGAAAAGGCATGTAACAAGATGTGTCATTTCCCTTAGCTCATTCCAACTAAGTTATTTTTTACAGAACTTCAGAAATCTTAACTGAAAGGAATGAAAGGAAATAGCTTTATTATTTTATCCCTTTGTATAAACCAGGGTTGGCTAACTATGACAACTTTATGACCTGTGGACTTCAACTCCCAGAATTCCTGAGGCAGCCATGCTAACTCAGGAATTCTGGGAGTTGAAGTCCACAAGTAATAAAGCTGCCACAGCAGCCCGCCCCTGACATAAAGTATCATCTGTGTGACAAAAATAAATTGATCGGTCAAAGACAACATTTTTGATATTCAGATTAAGGAACTTACCGGCAAGATTAAGGGTACATTTGAGGTTTTCTATATGTATCATTCGTAATACTCAGCCTGGTAAGCCTTGCACCATAGTAATCTATTATGTAGTTAGAACCGTCAGAAGGACCCACAATCTGGAAAAGAAAGTATTACATGGTTAAAAATTCTATTTTAAATACATACACCACACACACAAATCTTCTGCAACCTTCTTCCATATCCATGATACTGCATTTAATATGGCTACAAAACAGCTATAAAACTCATGTCTGAAGTTCTCCTGGACTTTAAGCAGATAAATAGCCTGTACTTGTCTGAGGGAAAAGCATTTCCCCAAGAAGTTACAAGCTTGGAAAGACAAAGTGGGAGAGAGAGAATTTTGACAGAACCTTGGCTTTGCTGCGTAAACCCACAGTGAGTGCCTTTCACAAAATACGAGAATCTGCAAAATATATCAACAATTGAAAATAACAAGCATATTTAATTCTTACCTAATCTAATTCTAATGATATTGTTAGTTTATTACAGGAGAAGTTGCACCAATTCGCTTATGATTTTATGGAGCCACAGTGCCATAAAGTTTGGGGAGCTCTGAATTATGATATTAAGAAGAAATAGTAATTAACAAGTTGGGCTAGGACCAGAAACCCAGGTTCATCATCAGTCATTAAAACTCTCTGGATTTTCCCCTTTTGCTATATTAAAAATTACATGGAAATGAACTTTTGAGGGTATGCATGGAATTTTAAGTACATTTTTCATACTAAATGTGGGCAAATGTAATTCCAAGGACATGTGTGTAGGAAAAAGAATAAAAATGTATACCACAAATATTCCATCAGGATAAAAACAAGAACTGATGCTCTTCAACTTGTGAAACTACTAGGAATACAACTAAAACTACTGGAGTATAATGAAGTTTTAAAAATCTTTTGACGGCTTTGACTAAGCGAAAGCAATGTATTAGCTCTGAATTGTATGCAACAATAGAAACTAACTTTCTAATAAGCAGAAATTTTGTGCTAGCAAATATTTATGCTACATTTATACAATGGAGGTCTGCATATATATGTACTTATTAAACATCCATTTAATAAAATATTCATACATAAATGTAATTTTATTTTTTCCAATTCTTAAACATTCTTCTGAATATTACCTTTAATATAAAAGCTTCTCTGATAATTTTGCAATATAGGAAAGCTATATAATGATATACTGGAAAAGTTGATGTTTAGATGTCTAATTACACATAATTTGTGTAGGCTTTTTCTTATCTAAAAACAAATCTAAAAACAATAAAAAGTAACATTCTTCTGCACAAATTGTACAGTTCTTGTGACAAGCTGCTTTCAAACTGATGGGAACATAAAAAGCCAATGTGGGAGTCAACTATTCAGACTAAAAAAAATCAGCGATGTGCCAGAAAACTGTTGCTAGATGTCTAAGTTCATCTCAGACCTTTAAAAAAAGGACCTTTATGCTGGATGTTTTGAACTTACCTGCATTGAAATCAAAATGAAGTCAATCAAACTACCAATTCCACAAAATCCCACTGTGCAGAACTTTAACAAACCTGTGAAAAAAGTTGCAATTATGCCAATCAGTGTACGTATTTCAGAGTATTACAATTTCTAGAAAAAAATGTTTCTTCTCACTGTAATGGTTTATCCATGCCCCTCAAATTAAGAATTACCATAGCTATAGGGAAATCACAAGGTTTTATTTTTATTATTTCTGAATTAGTAGCTTCCTCTTAATCCATGTACATAGAGAATCCTAAACAAAACTTCAAACCACTGAAGCAAAAGGGGCTGCTGAAAAACAAGCTAAAGGGTATCCAAGGCAACTTTTTTAACAAGTTTGAAAGAATAATGGTGATTCTCTAAATTTAATAGACATGCCAGACCAATTTGTGGGACAAAGGGAAGGAAAACTTTGGTGAGCCACCAATGCAGCAAATTGTACATAAGAATGTAGTTTATATATTTAGACAATCAACATAAAATAACTTTGGTAAAAGACAAGAAGTCTTTAGTACTTCTCTCTAAGATGACAGATCATTTTTTACTTCTACCTATTGGGGTTTATTTTAGGTTGGACTACTAGAGCTTGTGGTCAGATGATACTATAATCTGTAGTTAACCAACTAATTACAATATCAATCCACCTTGGCCTCTTCAGAACCAAGTATTAACAGTCAGATTTATCCAACTTCCACAAAACTATTCTTTGCAATTATCAGGTATAAGTTTCACTTACTTACTGTAAGCAATAACTACACAATCTATATTACGTACTTTTGTCTCTGGGCAAAAAGGGCAGTATCAAACATATGAACATTTCCCCAACTAGGAATTGCATAGATGGTTTTTAAAATTAGATGAACAGCAGCTATGTGGGAATCTAAATAGTCTTCAGAAAGGGGGTAGTTTAACAGAGGAAAACAGATTTGAATTAAAGTACTTTATTATACTAACATCAAAACAAAAAAAGGTAAGAGTCCGTAATTAGATGAAAACTTTATAAGCTTAGTGTAAACACAACTGACTTTGCTTCCAGCTTCAAAATCTTTTAAAAGTTCTCAACAACTAAGACATCAGCAGCAAACCATACTAAAAATACAAAGCAGTTCGAAACATGAAACATGACACAAGTTACTTTAGTATCACATCATAAGGCTGGCTTTCTGCTTATTTTTCAATCATTATGTTTAGTTTTAAGTCTAAAATAATGGAGCAGTGGCACCCATGAAGCTGTTCAGAAAAAAATGTCTTAACATTTCTAACAGTGCTGCTTATTCTCCTAAGCAAAATCTGTACACAAAACTACATCATGGAAAAGGATAACCTGCTAAGAATTATGTCTTAGCAATTTTTATTATGTGCGGGTCTGTCTTGAAGCCTTCAGAAACTTCAACTTGTTCAAATCCTGTCATCCATTTATAGTGTGATTTTATTGTATTAATGGAACTTCATACAATGTTAATTTGTTTCTGGACACAATTCAATATACTCTTTTGACTTTTAAAACCCTTAGTTTGAGATGCAAGTATTTTAATGGAATATCTGAACCATATGAATCTGAAGAAATAATTACATATTCTCCTCCAGGTACCATCAGATGAAGTTAAACAGGTGGCCCTTTCTCTGAACTCAGCCACCTATAAAAACTTCCTGCCAAGAAATGGCAGCCTCATACCATTTTTTATTCTGTTTACAGGTAAGACAAATCCTGTCTTAGTTACTATTTATTATTTCCATGTACACATTATTTTTTCTTTTCAAATTACTGTTATTTATATGGAAGCATCAAGCTACCAAAAATACAATGTTGTAAAGACAGGATATCACACTTTTCAGTAAACAAAGCTGGAAAGCAATAAAAACCCTAAGTTATTTTTTTACCTTAAGACTTGTGCTATGTATTATTATGCATACATGTGACAAACAATTCTCTTTATAGTAATTACTGACATCCAAATTATAAAACGCAGATGCCAGCACAAGCACCAGTTTTTAGAGTTACATTTCTGGATGAAAAAGTATTCATCACATTTTGGATTTTCTAAGTACTTGCTGATCTTGGCCACTGTCAAGTAACATAATTTCATATAAGCCCCACTGATATAAAAAAAGTATGAGTAAACAAATAACAACATTTGGTGCTTGTTTTATTTGATGTACAAACTAAGCCACTGAATATTTCATGCCTCAGGGAGAAAAAAAATAACTGTCACTTTAGCCTCACAGAAAGTGGCTGCACCCCTTTTAGCGACAAAACTAACAAGTCCTGCAAAAAGATTATTATTCTCTCATTTTGTTGCATAGGAATTCTGATCCATCCCTCCAAAGAAAACAGTTTCAACTAAATACATTTGAGGATTTTCTAGCATGTGCTCACCTTCTTCGATCATACTAGATTTCTATGAGGTTTGGATAAGGATATTTTAGGTTCAAAAATTGAGTTTCTTCTTCTACATCCATTGTCATGTAAACTTCTTGCAAGTTTGTGATCAGTCTTCTTGTTTGATTCACTTGTGCTGGGAAATGCCCAGCCAGGCAGGGGGGAGGGATCAAGCGGGGATCTAGCCTTGAGTCCTTGTGCAGATGCAAGAGACTTAAGCTTGATCCCTCCTAAGAATCTTATATATTTGTTCCCAAGGGAAGGCAAATCAGCCTGAGCCTTCGAAAAGATACTGCTAAAAAGCAGAATTCGTCCTTCATTCAACAATGGCAAACTCTTCACTCCTGAGGCAGCAAACCACCTCCAAAACACAATGCTACCATCTCCCACTGCCATTATTGACAGCTGGTATGCAATTCCTATTAAGGAGTGCAGTGTTTCACTTGTGACATCCATGTAACCACTTTTGGATTATCTGTTGGTAGAGTATTCTTCCAGAAGTCTGGAGCATCTTGCAGGTTTCCTTTATTTGTTTGCCAGCAGATTAAGACAAGGAACAATGATTTTAGTGAGTCATGGCTTCTAATCTCTCATGAATCCCAATTCCACCTGATATTTTTCTTATGGTAAAGCTATAACTATCCATTTTAGCAATGTTGTTTGTATACCACTAGGATCCACATGATGTTCTGATATTGTTCAGTTGTAAAAATATGGTAACTGAAAATCCAAAAGGTGGTGGATATTCTTTCACAGAAGACTACCACCAAGAATTCTATTTAATATTGTGTCATTTCCTGCACTTCCATCCCACAAAATCTGTTTCTAACAAGTGTGTGTGTGGGGAAATACAATAGGTTAGGAGCCAATTGAGAAATTCCAACACAACACTCTATAATCTAAAAGAATTCCAGGGAGTCATAATATCTCAAACTGCAAGATAGAACAGTTAAAATCCTTGTTCCTTCCATCCCTAATCTACATCATTTTATAAAGGCTCCCCCTCTCCCCAATAGGAGCCTTATTGTATGGGGGAAATCATTTGTGATTTTGCACAAATAAATAGCTTTGTAAAAAGCAAACGCTGCTAATGCTTACTGGGCAATGCTTTAATTTTTTCAAGTGCAACTCAGAAGGAAATCTAGAATGATCCTACCCACCCTTTTTATTGTGTGATGAAATACAAAAATATAACATCCTTGGAGATTCACCATTTCATACAGGAGTCCTCAACTTCCAATTCATTTAGTGACCATTCAGAGTTATGATGGCACTGAAAAAAGTGATGACCGGTTTTCACGCTTATGATCACTGCAACATCCCCATGGTCATATGATCAAAACTTAGATGTCTGGCAACTGGCATGTATTTGTGTCCGTTGCAGTGTCCTGGGATCATGTGATCACCTTTTGCGACATTTTGGCAAGCAAATCAATGAGGACGTCATATTCACTTAACAATCACATTGCTAACTTAATAACTATAGTGATTCACTGAACACCTGTGGCAAGAAAGGTCATAAAATGGGGCTAAATTCACTGAACAACTGTCTTGCTTAGCAACAGACATTTTGGGCTGAATTGTGATCAAAAGTCAGATACTACCTGTCTTTGCCGAATATGTCAACCTCTTGGTATTCCAGCTTGATATCTATATAAGCCGCTGTCTCTTAGGAATACAAATGGAATATAAATAAATTAATATAGTGCCATTAACTTTTATATACTTAAAAGTA
This sequence comes from Naja naja, assembly GCA_009733165.1. NCBI lineage: Eukaryota > Metazoa > Chordata > Lepidosauria > Squamata > Elapidae > Naja > Naja naja. The sequence continues at coordinate 73,659,361 of CM019150.1, forward strand.
GGAACTTACCTAATGCAGGATATCCTAGATAAAACCGATCTGCTCCCAACCAGCCAAGAAACAAAGACAGAGCTACTGCTACTTTATAGGAGTAACCATTTCTAGAAATAGAAATAGGAGAGAAAATTGCTGAATCAGTTTTTGAATTCATTTTCTTCATTAATTATTTAACACTAGAACTTTCAAACTGTCAAACCTTAAGCAAATGGAAAGCCAGCTATACATAACACCAAACAATAATATAAAAAGGAGTGAATGATTTCTCCATTATTAGGCAATTAATATTTCATGCGATAAAGAAAGATATTGCAGGGTTTGAATACAATTTCAGACTGGGCTATTCTTGTACAAACACAAACCTAGTAAAGCCAGTTTTACTTACTATGGTCAATTTTATAGAACAAAATAAAAACAAACTAGTGTTTTTATTGATTTTTCATACCTCAATGTTTTCTCGTGCAACAGCAACAAGTACTGTATATATCCCAATTTGAATTACTTGCAAAATATATTTCAAACTGCACAGTGCCATTGTTCAGATAGATACATTTTAATTTTTCCAGATATAGAGTTAAAAGGCAAAGGTGTTATTTTAAATGAGGAATTTTGCACTTATGATTCCAGCAGTACATGGTAATCCAAAAACAAGAGCATAAAATTGCTAGGAATTTTGACTATTCTATAAGCCAAATCTTTGATTAGTGGTTCAATCATCTCCACTATTCATACCATGTCATAGGTGCCAGTTGCAAAGATAGAATTCAAACTAAGACAAAAGAGGCAAAACCTTGCCAATGACATTCACTCCCCAAATGATAACAAGTCTGTAATTCAACATGTTTTATTCCATGTATTTTCTATATAAAATAGAGGGGAAACCCTTGTCTAATTTCTATCAACTCAATTCCTGAGCAGTTTACATAAAAAGTCTTTCACATAACAACTGATTAAAACACTGAACTTACTCCAATTTATAAAAAAGTAGCTGCATGAACTATCTGTGAACTAAGTCTTGATTAATTCTATACTAAAGCATCTATTTATCTGTTTATTCTAATGGGCTACATATTTGCAACACTTTCTGATTTTCAGATTAACATGCTTTAGGACTGAAGAAGTGCATTAGCACCAAGTCAAATAAAATTTTATGCATACAATTTTATATATCTTTTTCACTTAAAAAAAAATCTATAAATCTCACATGTATTGTGCAAATGTTTAGTTATGCTGATCATGCACTTATATAATTGTAGCAATACATCCAGAGTTAAAATCAAATTACTGACCTCTTAAACTAGTCAAGAAAGAAATTGGTAGACAATAAATTGGTAGACTACCTGACAGTAGGAGTAACACCAGTTATTTATAGTTAGCACAAATCATGTTAGCCTCCTGCAGCAATATATTATTTTACCTTCAAAAATTAAACAAAAAGTTATGCTTATATAAATCTCTATAAAGTATAAAGTAAATTTTTGAGCATATTATATATGGAAATGGCTCAGTTTGGATGATCCTACCCCATGAAAAACAGTAGCCATACCAGTTTACAAAGCATACCTGGCCTACCTGTGGTTGTAAAAATATATCACTAGTTTGCAATCAGAATTGATTTAACTGATTTAACATACCCAGAATTTTTGAGTTCCAAACCGCTCTCCTACCCTCCTCTCCAACCAACAGTTACTTAGTGGTTTAAGTTTCAATCTGTCCATTGACAGGCACGATCTAATCTATATATATAAAAGCGAAATACCAGTCACACATCATCACAAAATCTCCAGAACCGTAGAGCCTAAAAACTTGAAATTGGGCACGTATGTTCCTCTTGACTTCTAGGTGCTCACTAAGAAAGGATTTTTCAAAATGGCCATCAGAGCATTAGTATTTCGTATATTGTTATTAACATGCTGTGATGCTAAGGAGTTCTACTCCCCCTCCCCACCTGAAAAGAAATCTGTTCCAAATGCAAAACACAAGCAGAGGAGTTTCAGTTTTAGTTTCACAGCAGCAACCAGCTTTAGTACAGAGCAGTTGAGCAAAGCCACGCCCAGGCTCCTTACTGTCTCCTTCTTGCTCACACAGCAAATACTGTTTCAGTTTCCATGTTTCAGTTTCCAAACAGCCCCCAACTCTCTCACACACTGACAGGACGCTAGCCAGATGAATACCGATGGATGCTGGTAGACAGAGGCACTCCCCCCACTTATTTTCCACCCCAAAAACTAAGCCCGATTAAATAGTTTCGTAACGAAGCATGGTTATAGAACTATCCATTAATAAAGGGCCATTAAAGGGCCATTAAAGGGCCTTGGTGGCTCAGGCTGTTAAATGCCTGTACTTAAGTTCCAGCTGCCTACAATTATTGTAGGCTCGAATTCCACCAGGCTCAAGGTTGACTCAGCCTTCCATCCTCTCAGGGTAGGTAAATTGAGGACTCAAGATTGTTGGGGGCAATAAGCTGACTTTGTAAAAATGCTGCTTAGTAATAAGCAGGCATATACAATGGAATGAAGGCTATTGCTGAGCACACTGGGTTGTATCCCCCAAAAATTGTAAGCCGCCCTGAGTCTCTGGAGAAGGGCAGCATATAAATGTAATTAAATAATAATAATAATCTTCACTCTCCTAGGACTTGATCCTTTCTGATCTCAAGTATGATAGCTATATGATCAAATAAAGCAGCTTTTAATTAAGACAGGTCTAGTATTTCTCCTCTAATCTAACAGAACTGAGAGGAAAGTACTGCAGCACGTTTCAAACTAATAAATTAACTTAGGTACATATACAAATATGTAATTAAGTTCTATAATTAATACATCAAATGTTCACTACCAATTGAATTCTTACATATTAAACAGAGCTACCACTTACACACTTCGACACTCAATGGGTTGGTAAAATCCAATTTCTTTTCCAGTAAAGTAAGTTTCACTTCCATTGAAATCTTTACAAGTAATATTTGGGGCTGGAAGACAAGCAACTAAGGACATAAAAATAACAGCAGCGTTATATATAGGACATCAGAAAACATTTCAAATATAGAACACATAAAGCAAATATCTTCTTGGTAAGACAACTAACATAAAGCAAATGTTAAATTTAATCTTAATTTTAGTATTTTAAAGAGGAATAAATTAACTTTAAAAACTAAACATACAGTTAAAAAATAATTCATATCTAAAATATATGTGTGGCCAAGAAACATTTACTGGCAATAACAACATGATGGTTTTTAATATGCTTTTATATATTTTTTCTTCTTTTAAAATTGTTGTATTTATTAATAATTAATAATTGTTGATCAGCCATCCAGAGTCATATATGTGAGGTGGACAGCAGTATAAATTGGAAAAAACTGATCACAAATCTTGTTAATTCATCTCAAGCATTTTTGCAGGGAAAGGCCCCATGTCTACTTTAAATAAAACAAATTATATAATATCTAAGAGGAGAACACATATACAGTTCATTCACTGGAAGCATTTGATTAAGGAATATGCAACATTAAACATATTGTGTAACTCTTACCATATGCAGTGTGGTTCGTACAGTTCATGGGTTCTTGGGTTGCATTATCTATTTTAGGATCTTTGCATATATATGTTTGTACAATTAAGGAAAACAAACATAATCCAAGTTTCTGTAGTAGATTAAAACTAGCATTATGATAGATTTGTTTTCAATTAACCAAAAACTGTATAGGCTGAAATGGCCATATTTCCTTCTTTTACCCAGAAAAATAAGCAATATAGCAATATTTCAATTGGGAAGCTATTTTAATCAACAATATAGCCCTCCCTGGCCTGAAATTTTCCAATACTCTGGGACTAGAACTACGGTAATAGCAGCTATGGTTGATCCTAGCACATCTGGAAGGCACCATATTAGGGAAGATTACAATAGGTTTACCAAAGTAATAAATAATGGGTTCAAATAAATATGCTATAATTGTTTCTTTGGCCTTACAATGTTGTACAAACTTATCTGCTGCGTTTTGTAACTCATGACTTTGGAGTTTGGAGTTATATGAACAGCTAACTAACTTTGGCTTATACAATTAATCATGCTTGAGCAAATAATACAATAAAGGTAATCCTCGACTTACAACAGTCCATTTAGTGACCGTTTGGAGTTACAGCACTGAAGAAAGTGACTTATGACCATTTTCACACATATGACTGTTGCAGCATCCCCCATGGTCACTTGATTTACATTCAGATGCTTGACAACTGGTTCATATTCATGATGGTTGCATTGTCCTGGGCACACATGATCATCCTTTGCAACTTTCTAAGAAGCAAAATCCACAAAAAGGAAGCCGATTCACTTAACAGGGGTGTTACCAAATTAACAACTGCAGTGATTCACTTAACAAATGTAGCAAGAAATTAGCAACATAAATCCAGGGCTCGATCACTGCAAGGATTAAGAAAAAGTAAATCTAATTTAGATTTTGTTCTGGCCCCATTATCCACAGGGATGTAGCTAAGTGCAAATACCTAGCTCCCCAAATGTTGCAAAACCTGACTTATTATGTATGAACACAACCATAAATTTCTGCCCCAGATCTCTTTCCACTCATAAGGGTGGGTTACATTCATTCCACCCTAGGCCTGTTGGCATCTGCTATTATTACGCTTTTGGTCCATCGATCCTGGGTTGTAGTCAATAACCAGTATTCCATTTAGGATTACTACCTGCCTTTTAGAATTACAGGAGTGTAATTCAACAGATGCAGCTTCTTCAAGCACCTGGCTCATTATGACCTTTTTAGACCAGGGGTCTCCAACCTTGGCAACTTGAAGACTTCAACTCCCAGAATTCCTCAGCCAGCTTTGCTGGCTGAGGAATTCTGGAAGTTGAAGTCCACAAGTCTTCAGTTTGCCAAAGTTGGAGACCCGTTTTAGACTAGAGCTCTGTCCCCGCCCTCTTCCTCGCCCCCTCCCCGCCCGCAAAGCCCATCACCACGGAGACCGGGTTCCCTTGGTATCCTCTCGCGTTCAGGATATTGGCCTATTCGCAGGTCTTCGCACTTCAATGGAGCATCGTCACTCGCCACGCCCCGAGCCGCGAAATAAGCCAGCCACAAAGTCCCCAACGGCCAGAGAGGTACCATGCCGCCTATCTTTGCTTGACAGTGGCTTCTCCCTGCCAGGCCGGCCCTGTTGAAAAAAAAACCTCCTCCTCAGACGTGACCGGAGTAGTCCTTTCGCGGAACGCTCGACGCCATCCCGGATCGCGCGAAGAAGGGCAGAGCAAGGCGCTGCGTCTCCTGTCGGAAATGGCAAATCGCCTTGCCCGTCACAAAGATGGCTGCGTTGTTTTGTTGTTTTCTTTAGGGACGAAGGCAAAACCCGCCGGCTTCTTTCCGGGCAACGGCTGCAAGAGGCATAAAAATGGGAAGCCGAGCGCCCTTACTAAAAATGGCTATTCGGGTTCAAAGCAACGGAAGGAAGTAACCCGGGATTGACCTTTTTTTTTGAGGGGGGCGCGGAGAAATTTAACTGTTTCATTTGCTGCACGACATTTCAAGTTCGCAGTTTCAATTAGAAATAGAATAACAGAGTTGGAAGGGATCTTGGAGGTCTTCTAGTCCAACCCCCTGCCTAAGCAGGAAACCCTACACCACTTCAGACAAATTGGTTGAGTCCTGATGTGAGGAGGCAAGAGCAAAGCAAAGAGGACGTGTTCGCGCATAACCTATCGTGATCTATTGTGATCCCGAGACACACATTGTTGAGGGGGGGAGGCCGATCATAATTCTGTGGTTGGGTGTTCTTAGAGGCGTGCTCCCGCCTAATTTTGCTTTCAAGTGGACCAAGGGCTAAAAATTGGAGCAACCACCCATGTTTGATTCAATGGATCAAATGGCTTTTTCCCAATGCCCACCTATCCACCCTGCCAGTTGCGATGCTGATGAGCCAGTTTCAGCCAAGAGGGGTACTGGTTTACCTTCGTGAACTTCGTGGTGCCCATAAAAGAATATATTCTCTATTACCCCCAGCAGCACGACTAACAGCAATTGGGGACCGATGTATTTGCAAGAAACCAATACAATGTATTGTTTTTTAAAAAAACATTCGTTAGTTCTGTTCCTGCTCAATTATTACCAGCATCAGCAAAATTAATGGCTGCATTTGTGCTTCACTGGATAGACTTTTTTCTTTTTTGAAATGAAGTTAGTGCTTAGTGTACAATCTGGCTGTTTTCTCCTTCTCTTGGTTACCTGGTACATCTAGCCTTTTTGCTGACAAAGTGTCAATTCAGAGTCCCACAGGTAGCTTCTTGATGTAGTCTTAGATAACTTGTAGTTATGGGATCCATTTTAATTGTTTCATTTTTAAAGGTATTGAATAGAAAAACAAAATAGGCCATTATGCAATGTGGGGATTAAGAATTAGTACTCAGTGAATAGCAGCCAAGAATAAAAAACATGGTTTTAATAGCACACGAAGAGAATTTTTAAAAAAGCCCTAATGAAGTGATATTTCTTTTTAAGAGTAATTCCTTTATGCTCTTTTCCTGGAATAGCAATTCTTGGCTATTGTTTAAAAACTTATTTTCAATTAGAACTGATCTCTACTTTCTCTTCCTTTATTGTACCCAATAATGAACTCCAAACAGTTCTCAGACCTCAGAGGTAGTATTCTGTCCTTCCCTTCTTTATAAGAAATGTTTTATTGTTATCAGCCACTTCATCAGCTATAAAAAGGACAAGAATGGCTATCCTTTGAAAAAAACATTTTTTGGAAGGCCCTTAAGTAATAATAGCAGTTCAGAATGGTCACTTATGTATCTGAACTTTCCTGGAATAAATGCAAGGTAGTCCTAAATTGGCATAAGAAAAAGCAAGGGTTCCCACAACTTATGTTACTTTCTGCAAATAAATTTAATTGTTTCTGCTGCTGTATTATTTTAAATGTTAAATTAATATTAGAAGAGCTGCCTGGAAGAAAACCCAAACCAGGGACTGGATGATAGGTGCTGAAGATTGGAGTGATAGGTTAAGGAAACTGCTGCAGAGAATCGGACAGCTGTGAAATAGTAAACTAGGGATACAAAAAAATCTGTGGGATAAGAAGAGAAGCTTTTAAAAAAAACAAAAAATTGATGAGAAAGAGCTAGTATGGTTCTTGAAAGTAAAACAGAATATGCCAGGGAACGGAATGTACATAACAACTTTCTCATCTTTGTAAGTTTCACATGTCCTGGACTACAATTCCCAGCTAGTAGATCAAACTCCTGTGCTGACTGAGAATTATGAGACCTGTAGTTCAATGCACGTGAGTATAATAGGGTGCCTTGCTAGAGGACTAAGTCACCTCAATTGGAATGTATGCTTGGTTCCATGATAGGTTTAGAGAAGAAACCCAACTTACATCACTTTTAAATACAGCTGTCACAATACAGTACAAAGTATTATAAATGTAGAGGTTATACTTTTTTAATTGAAATTCCTAGGTATTTAAAAAAAGAATGAAGCCTGCCTGCATGAAGTTTACATTACAGTTTATTGGGGTCTTTGTAAAATTTGTTTAAATTGTTGTTTTTACTGGGTTTTTTTTGTTTGCCATCCAGAGATGGGCTGCTGTATGTGTTTAATAAATAAAATAGATGAGTAATATTGACATCTACGCAATCTTATACAGTATGTACCTACTCAACAGTTCCCTTGAAGGTAGTGAGGCTTATTTTCAGGTCAGTGGATATTGATGACTTAATCCTAACTGACCATCAACAAATGTCCCCAGTCTCCACATCTGGTGGAGGCTGCTTCAGATAGCATATCAAGCAAACATGGTGTCCATGGGCTGAGTTTGGTACTTTCTTCATTCATATGCTTCAAAATAACAGCCAACAGTGTTTTCCTTCTCCAATACAACACATTGATTTAAAAATTCTTGTATTTGTTGCTATAGTAAAGGACAGATATTTGTATGATTTTAACCATGTGGTTCATTTTGAGTGCTTATTTCACCTAAGTTAAAAAAAAAAAACAACCCTGCTGTTACATTTGCTTTAATCTCAGGCAGCAAAAGATCTTAGGCCAGGGTCTATTATTTTAAATATTACATGCCTTCTTTTGAAAGATTATGTTAACAATGCATATTTTCAACAGCAGTCTAATTCTTACAACTTTTAGATCTTTTTTAAATAATGCAAATCCATTTAAAAGAATTAACTACATTGGTTCCTTACTTATTGTCAGAGACCAAATTTTTAAAACGTGATATGATCAAGAGGCTATGACATATTAGCAAACTACCATTTAAACCTCCTAAATAGCAACATATCATTCCAAAGTAGAATAAGTTTAGTCTTTTTGGCTTTTACTGGCAATTGCAAAGGGACAAACTTCTGTGACATTCTTAAGAGGCTGCAATAAAGATGCTATCTAATGGAAATTGTATAGCCTCAGATTTGGTTCATGCTTAATGAATTGATATAACTGCAGATCACTAGTCAAGGGAGACTGGCCAATGCAACATAATCCACATTATAATTTTATGGATATATCTGAGGATCTGTAATAGCAATCTGGACAGGAATTTAAGACAAGCTTCCACCAGCTTTTTGTATTTTTCAATAGCAAAGAGATTATTCCCAGAGGCAGAATTTGGAGCCTTAGATCTTCTAGGGTATAGCTCAAGATTGGGAACACCTTATTTAATTCAAGAAATAATTTTCATTTGTAGCCTTTGAGTTGGGAGGCTAAAGACAGAACAATCATTAACAGTGGTTGTCTTAAATTTATAAGAATGAATTAAGCACTGAATCACTCTTCAAGTATAGTTTCAGCTAATACATTAAGTAACTTTTTTTTTTAATTACATTTATATGCCACCCTTCTCCGAAGACTCAGGGCGGCTTACAATTTTTTGGGATACAACCCAGTGTGCTCAGCAATAGCCTTCATTCCATTGTATATGCCTGCTTATTACTAAGCAGCATTTTTACAAAGTCAGCTTATTGCCCCCAACAATCTTGAGTCCTCAATTTACCTACCCTGAGAGGATGGAAGGCTGAGTCAACCTTGAGCCTGGTGGGATTCGAGCCTACAGTAATTGTAGACAGCTGGATCTTAAGAGCAGGCATTTAACAGCCTGAGCCACCAAGGCAAGCCGCTATAAAAATAGATCCTAGTTCAAATCTTATTATAAACATTATGGATAAATCAAGGGACATGGAAAATAATTCTTACAAATTTAGTTAGCTTTAATCTAAAGCTTTTAAGTCCTAGAGAGTTGTATACCGTAAAGCAGAATTGACATCTTACTTTTGAACAATTTAACTGCTACAGAGACAAATTGTTACCTTTATGGCTTATATAGTTAATTATAGTATTTGTGCGTTGGATGAAACTTGGTGAATTTGTTATTATTATTTAGAGGATGAATATTTAAAGCAATTAATTTGTTTTGTTTTGATGCCATTGTTTTGATGCCATTGATGTGGCATTTATATTGGCAACTGCAACATGTTTTGGAAACATCTTTGCTTTTATAGAGCTAATCACAAGTTTTTCTTGGTGGCAGAAACTTGCTAACGCTTAGGTGGGTTTTCTCAAGGTCTGCTTGCGACTCAGAAAGAATAGGGCCTTGGTGGTGCAGGCTATTAATAGCCTAGCACTTAGCTCCAGCTGCCTGTAATTATTGCAGGCTCGAATCCCACCAGGCTCAAGGTTGACTCAGCCTTCCATCCTCTCAGGGTAGGTAAATTGAGGATCCAAGATTGTTGGGGGCAATAAGCTGACTTTGTAAAAATGCTGCTTAGTAATAAGCAGGCATATACAATGGAATGAAGGCTATTGCTGAGCGCATTGGGTTGTATCCCAAAAACTGTAACCCGCCCTGAGTCTCCGGAGAAGGGTGGGATATAAATATGAATAAAAAAAAATAGCAGCCTTTGTGTGTAACAGTACATGGTGGGTCTCTATGTTACTGCTTGGCAAGGAAGCTTTCTGGTTGATAAAGCCTGTACAGAACAGTTCAAATGAAAACTGGATAATGGAGGAACAAGAATTCAACCTTGTTTAACATCCATTTAATTTATATAATTTCAGAGATAACTTTACTGCAAAGTTACCCATACAATATTAAACCAACCCATACAATATTAAACCAAAATGTGATTTGATTTTTTTTTCTTAGCTTGATGTATAAACCCACCCATTGCATTATTGTCTGAATATAATAAACTTCATGTAAATTTTCCACATCCTGTTGCCATTAAACTAAGACTGCAATTTCAGTAACAATCAATACTCTCATTTATTGAAACTTCATCATGTAAAGAAAATGACAATTCCGCAATCTCAATAGAAATTTTGAATGTATTGATTCACATGATTTGCATACCTTTAATAGCTTGATCCACACAAATTCTTAATTTTCAAAAGCTATGAAGCACTTACGCTTCTTAATGTCTCTGTTATTTATTAATAATGCTCATATACAACCCAAATACCAAAGGATGTGCATTTTTAAAATAAGAGATAAAGTGTAAAAAAATTAAAAGCAACACATTATTTCCTTCCATTTATACAGCTTCCCATCTCATAACAATTCTGAGTAGTTTAAAAACAAGACAACATAAAACATGAATGACAGCTGAGGAAATACTCTAAAAGAGATTCTCTGTAAATAAATTATATACTGCTGCTGCTCAACTTTATGGCACTGAGGACTGAGCTTGTAGGTAAATGAATGTCTCTTCTCCCAGAAGCCTTCTGGATCTATACAATTTAGATCCTTTGGCGCAGTAGTTTGGTAATTATTGCAACTATAGGTAATCCTTAATGACTGGAATTGGAAACTGAGTAACGTAGTCAAAAAATGTAGTATCACTTGGATGTTCCACTTTGCAACAACAGTTCCAGCAGTCTCCAGCTATCGTTGTTAAGCAAGGACCATGTGGAACCATGACTTGATTTTTCCTATGGCTTTCCCATAATGTTGCTTGTGGGAAGGCTTCAGGGAGGACTGCAGTCACAGTTATGTGACCACAGGTTGAAAATCTGGTTGAATGCCCAAATTGTGATCACATGACACAGGGGCATTGCAACAGCCAGCCCTTAAGAACTAGTCATTCAAGTGCTAATGCAATTTCAGTCACTGAATGAAAGGTTGTTAATCCAGGACTACTGATGTTATCTGTTTTCCAGGAAGTGCCTCACTTAGTGAGCCAGGGAACTAGATCTCCCACTATCTGTATTATTTTCTAGCACATTAAAAGGGAAAAATAAAGAATATATATATATATAATGCCACTACCCAACTTTATAGCACTGAGGCATTTGGCTAACAGAATCTGTTCCTCCTTACCACCTCCTCTGTGGGCAAACAAAAGATGAATAAAATCACACTTTATTAAAGGGAAAAAAGGAAACGTGTAAAAATTATGTTTTCATTTTATGTAGTCACAAAACCTTAGCGTTAAATGAGATAAAACTATAATTTTTCAGATCACAGACATCATCTTAAAAGAATCTCTGTGGAGATTGTCAGTCATCCAGGTCATGATTGTCCCAGAAGGTACCTAGACTTTGTTTTTTTCCTGATGTTTTCCAGATGTTTCACTTCTCTTCCAAGAAGTTTCTTCAGTTTCAATTTCGGCTTCAGAATTGAACAAGCTTCACAGATGAGAAGCAAAATATTTTCAAGGGAAAAAACAACGAAAGTCAGTTGCCTTTTGAAAAAGTACCTTTGGGATATCTTAAAAGAACTTTGGACACAAAAATAGACATTAGAATCTCCGGCACACCACAAAATTACGCTAATCTGCTCTTTTTTACATATAGCTATACTGTACTGGTATTGAAGGTCTAAGTTACAAAACACACAGTTCTTGAAATGGCATAGAAACAATCAATACTCGTTACTAAATATCACACTTTAAATACACGAAGATAAAATCAAAACAATCTTATGTCAGATTACTAACTTTTTTCCTTTTCCTATAGAGAATTGATGGTCTTTTGGAATATGTGTCGATTTGTTACTGAAAAACCATTATTCCTGCATATTCCAAATTAAATCTGAGGTCAAGAACAGATCTTTAGCTTTGGCCAGGAACTTCTGTCTTGGTTAAAACAAAAACAAAAAAATTCCTCTAGCATTAAAAAGAGGAAATATGGGGTAATATGCAGTCTGATATATAAATTGAATATTTGCAATTTGTCTAGAGTAGAGATGAATTCTGATGGAATGTATCGGCTGGCTGTCAGGGCTCCAACAAATCCACCCTCATTCAAATCAAAAGTCTCTAGCCGCATCTCAGAAAAAGTAAATTGGTTTATTAGAAATGCCCATATTGGCGCGTGGCTGGGTGCAGCCGATACTAAATCACATCATACATTTCCCCCTGGACCCTGGTCTTTCCCCAACCCCCTGGATGTGACTTCTCCAATGGGACGCATCCATCTCCAAGAGTCATCCATCATGTTCTCCAATAACCTTCTTATGCTCCAACAACTTTGGGCTACCCAGGTGATTATCTAGGCATTTCAAAAATGCCTTGTTTTCCCCCACTCCCTTTTTCTGGCAGCTAAAAAGACCAAAGGACAGGTAACAATGTGAAAGTAGCCCCAATAGCAAATTCAGATAGTCTTTGACTTCATCTAGTCTTCATTTTGTGACCATTGAAACGGCACTGAAAAAAGTGACTTATGACCATTTTTCACACGACCGTTGCAGCATCCCCATGGTCACATGATCAAAATTCAGACACTTGGCAACTGACTCATATTTATGATGGTTGCAGTGTTCCAGGGTCATGTGATCACCTTTTACAACCTTCTGGCAAGCAAGGTCAATGGGGAAGCCACATTCATTTGAACAACTGTGTTACTAACTTAACAACTGCAGTGATTCACTTCACTGTGGCAAGAAAGGTCATAAAATGGAGCAAAACTCAGTTAACAAATATCTCACTCAGCAACAGAAATGTTGGTCTCAATTGTGGTTGTAAATCAAGGACTAGCCATAATAACATTTCTGAAAGCATGGAAAGATTACAGTACAAGGTGAAGTCAACCAATCACACAATGAAGTGATGTATATACATGATTCCACCAATACAGCAAATGTTTTACTTAGCACCAAGAATTTCATAAACTAACTGCTTTCCTATGGTCATTTGCAAACTGAGATGCTAATACTATCCTTTTAAAACTGACATGGTGGATCTCATTTGGTGGGGCAGCTAGGGAAGAACCTCTGCAGTTGATCTTTAGTTCTTGGTAGGTATCCTAGCACTGAAGGGATCCAGAAACTAAATGAATCCAGAAACTCTTGGACACCAAAGAAATGTGTTGACATAATGCTCAGTCCCAGATCAAATTAATTTAAGCATAATAGGGGTTGTTAAGAGTTGATCTTTGACCAATAACATAGGCTTGTCCCTTGTTGCTTTCATGTTTCTGAACACAAAATCAACCCACAATGTTCTGTAACACTAGCTTTTCACAAATGTTGTGTAGCAATTTCATAAAAATGATTGGCACAGAAGTGATTGCTTTTAAGTCCTATATATAGTGGGTACAATATGAATAAGTACGGAGAAAAATTTAATAGGGAAAGAAAAATAAATCCCGATTGTCATTTCATAAAGCTAACAATTTACCTATTATCTATACAGCCTTCATTTAAAAAAAACTTTTATTTTTTGTTGATGTTCTTTTTGAAAAGGAAAAAGCTATTTTCCCACGGCTAGTTAAGGTAATCGAAATGCCATTTCTTCTCTTAAAAAGAGGCATCCCTTCCTGTTTCTGTGTGATTCTATTAAATATAGATTTAAAAAGCAAGTATATGCAACAAAACAGCTGCTGTCTTGTGATGTCTGAATATCGGGTTTTAGCTTGACTTGCTGCTGGTTTCACAAACAGCGGTCCTCAGCCCACAAAGGTTTGCTTATCAGCCTCTTCCCCATTTACACTTAACGAAAATCTACGGAGTCGGAGCCTCCTTCCTTTGCTTGTCCCCGACGGCAACGTTCCCACGACCCAACCACAGCGTCCACCCAGCCACTCCTCCAAGGGTGGCCAATTTCTCCTGTCCACGGTCTTCGATTCCCCTTTCCACTCATTATCCCCATTCCCACTCATTATCGAATCTCCCTATTCCTATCCGAGACTCTTCTACCCCGAAACTAAACCCATCGACATCCCTCCCGGGGGGGGGGGAACCACCCTCCTCCACTCCGTGACCTGAGCGACCCCCGCTTCTCGGTCCGCGGCAGCTTGATCTCTTGCCCTCGTCCACCCTGGAGCCCGGCTTGATTTCCTTCAGCACCCAGCGGCTCCCCCTCGCTGCCGGCTTCCTGTGTTGCAAGGAGCGGTGCGAGTAAAAACGCAATTCCCGCTTCCGCCCAGGTAAGAACAAGCCAGGATCGCCCAGCGACAGGTCTCGCCCCCAGCCAAGCAGGTAAGCTCTTCTGCCGATCCGGGCGCGCTCCCGGCCACCTTCCCGCCTCCGGGAAGCCCCCCCCCCACATCGTGGACCCTCGGCGCTGGGGCGATGCAGCCAGTCGGGCTTTTGCTTTGCGCCCGCCGCCCACTTCCTGAAGGCTGGAAGTGTAATGGAAAAAAAGACTCGGGGAAAACTTGTTGCGCTTCGGGTGGGCGGGTTTGCTGAGCCTTTATGGTGGGGCGTCCCTCCCTCCTCGCGGTAGGGTTTTTCTTTGAGACGTTGTTCAGAGCTGTATTATATATATCTGCTTAGATCCGATCTCGATTGCCCCTATAGAGGCTGGATTTCCTCGGGGACTTTGCCCCCGTCTCCTGATCGTGGCTTATTTTGAAAGTCGCCCGGGTTGAAGCCTGAGGGGAACAGCTTAAAAGCCGCTAAGACTTGAGTGCAAAGTACAGGCGTGAGGGGATATTTTCAGCTCGGCCGGTAAACGTTAAACAGCAGCGGCAGTTGTTGTGGTTGTGCGGTCTTAGCTGCCAACGACCCAACAGGGCTGACCTTTGATTAGAGGCTGGGCTTGGGTGCTCGTTCCTTGCTGGGAACTGGATTCGGGGAATAAATAAACCCAAATGGTGAACGTAAGAAGAGGGAGCTCCTTCCTTGGGGATCTCTGTACTGATCCTTGATCGGCTGTTTCTGGGCTAAACAACCCACCATCACTGATGGAGAACCTCAAGGTTTGGTATGTGTTTGGGAACCCCAGACTTGTGCAATTCAATTCCCAGAATTCTCAAAAAAAACTTACTTTTGTAAGAGTTATCCTAGTTCACTAAGTGTAGATATTTATGCACTGGATAGCATGGAAGAAAAGAGAATGGAAACTGTGCTTTTTAGGATAGCTTTTTTTCACTTTAGAAATTAAGTACAGTACTAATTCTTCCTTATGAAATACTAAATAACACTAAATAATATCGACATTATAGAGTACTAAATCTTCATTATGAAATCAATATTAAAATAGATTTGCTTCAGAATGCATTTTAAACTCCCAATCTAAAACTCACAAATAAAGCAAAATTTCAATATTATTTTAAAAAAAATAAAAGCAGATTCTTTCAATGTTCTACTTAAATCTGGACATACTGGGACAAGTAGAATATTATTATCCAAGAGGGTTTATTTATTGTAGTATCTGTTGTGAAAGAATGCTTCAAAACAGAAGAGGGCTTAGATGATGATTGATGTAATATCCTAGAATTTTCAGTTTCTCTTGTTGCTGAATTTGCATATAAGAATTTACATATTCCCCAAAGCAGGACTGGAGAGAAGGCTTTTGCAATTCCAGGGTCACTGTATGCCTGAGAAATCCCATTGAGTTCCCAAGTACAGTCAGGTTTTAAAAAGCCTGTCATGCATATGTATCTATTAATACACAGAAGGCCAGATAAAGAAACTTGAGACTGTGATGTAATAAAACACATACCTATCCAGGGAGTAAACTCAGTACAGTTTCTGAATAGGCATACTAATAATCATCTGCAAATACCATTAAATAAACACAGTGTGACTTATTTAACTTATATGTGACTGATTTTATTCCTTAGTTCTCAATGATATCAGCCAATGTTACATGCCTATCTGAAAGTAATCCTATTTGAAGTCTGTAGGATTTTATTCTTAATTGATACACAGTTGCAGCCTAAGGATTTCCATTTGGTGAGACTTTTTTAAACTGTTCTTCCATATACTCTAAAAATAAGGAGAGATGGGTCTGAGTTAGTAATGGAACTGTAAACTAAACTGACAAGTTGAGACAACATCTGGAAGAAGATACATGAATTTATCCATGAGATAACTGAGATTTAAGGTAGATTTAAGGTGGCTTTATATTTAAGCATGTATGAGATTGGTATGTTTTAACTATACAACAGAGCAAGGATTTCCTAATTGGAAAATGATAATGATTTAAAATTACAATTCTAAACAATTCTGTTACATTGTTGGTTCACATATGAGGTTTTATTTTTAGCTGAGAGTGATAGAAAATATGGAATGCAAATCCCGATTTTATTCTTACATTCATCATGCTAAGCAAACATAACATGGTGGCTTAACATTATATATAAATATAAACAGAAAATGCTGCATGATGTAAATTATTATCTGTAGAAGAGAGAATTTTGCATTCAACATGGGATAAAATACAAATTTCATTAGCATGCCTTCTCTTATCTTGGTATGATTCTATTGGTAGCAATGCCCAGTTTATACATATTAAAAGATAGTATGTGTGTGAAAGTAATATTAATTTAAATAATAGCAGGACAACATGATGGGAAACTTTTTGTGTTGGTCTAGATTCTATCTCTGTGTGTGGCAAGACAGTCCTCAATTTATGAACACAACTGAGCCCAAAATTTTGATTGCTAAGCAAGGCAGTTTTAAGTGAGTTTTCCTCCATTTTACCACTTTTCTTGCCACAGTTGTTAAGTGAATCACTACAGTTGTTGTTTTAGTAACACAGTTGTTAAGTGAATCTGGCTTCCCCATTGACTTTGCTTGTCAGAAGGTTGCAAAAGGGGATCACATGACCCTGGGAAATTGCAACCGTCATAAATACATGCCAGTTGCCAAGTGTCCAAATTTTGATCACTGGATTACAAGGATGTTGCAATGGCTATAAGTGGGAAAATGGTCAAAGGTCACTTTTTTCATTGCTGTTGTAACTTTGGTCACTAAATGTAAGTTGAGGACTTGATGCATTTAAATAACCAGGTTGCTTGTTTAAGATTGATATGTTCTCTGGACCCACGGTAATACTTTTATACACATCTATATCTCTTTAGAGTTATTATTGCCACATTAAAAGGGTACAGAAAGAAATATATGCAGAAAGAAATATATATCTTTCTGTACCCTTTAATGGAGCAATAACAGGCATATGTATATGTGAATGTGTGCTTGCCATTTATGTTCTTCAGAGTAAGATATATTGAAATTAAAGCTTAATCTGCATCTTTATTCTAAAATTTAGGCCATATTGAGTCAACAGTGCAGATAAGCCAGGATGCCAGAAAATCCAATTGCAGGTAAGTGTGTTTGAAATAAGCTTATCACATGGTTGAAACATTTCAATGATCTTAAATATGTTTTTTTTAATGAAGTCTTATGATGTTTTGGGGGATCCAACAGATAAGCAGCAGATCCTGAAGATTCTGGAGCATCTACTAACGAAACTTCATGAGAAAGGAGACACTTCCCACAGTGATAATCTGGCTTTTCTATACAATACTCTTAAGAACCCTTTATTCAACCAAGTGCTGACTCTTCAGCAGTCAATAAAGCAGCTGAAAGAACAAGTGAGTAATAAAGGAGAAAGATTTGATGGGTGCTGATTGGTTATGTTTGCAAGATAGTTTTAAAGTGGTAGTAATGTTTGTGGGAAGTATTGGGATCACATCAAGATGACTTATTTCTTTGTATGTACAATGAGAGCTTTGCACTGGGGACAAATTCCTTGTGTATCCAATCACACGTTGCAAATTAAGAATTCTATTCTACTCTACTCTACTCCTATTCCTATTCTGCATCTTTTCCTCTTTCTGTCATTCATTATTTAGTAGTTTGATTGAATTAGCTGAAGTTATATAAATAGTGGACAGGGTTCTGAGTTTCCAAAAGCTTTTCATCAGACATTTTATTTATTTATTTATTTATTTGTTTGTTTATTTATTTATTTATTATTGGAATTTCTATGCCGCCCTATCTCCCGAAGGACTCAGGGCGGCTCACAACAATAAAAACATACAACACAAAATTTAAAAAGTATTAAATAACATCCCAATAAGCTAATTAAAATGAACAAACAACCACTAAACCCCACACCCTTCAGTCCAGGTTGGCAAGTTGAAAGAGCCATGTTTTCAGGTCACAATGGAAGGATCGAAGGTCAGGAGCCATCCGAAGCTCCAGGGGCAGCTGATTCCAAAGGGCAGGTGCACCCACAGAGAAGGGTCTCCCCCTGGGGGTCACCAGTCAACACTGTCTGGCTGATGGCACCCTGAGGAGGCCCTGTGTGGGAGCGCACGCGGCGATGGGTCATTGTTGCTGGCAGCAAATGTTCCCACAAATACCCCGGCCCTAAGCCATGCAAGGCTTTATAGGTAATTACCAGCACCTTGAATCTTACCTGGAGGGCAACCAGCAACCAATGCAGCTCACGAAGGAGGGGCATAATATGGGAGTATCGGGGCACTCCCATCACAACCCACGCAGCTGCATTCTGTACCAGCTGAAGCCTCCGAATGGTCCTCAAGGACATCCCCATGTAGAGAGCATTGCAGTAGTCCAAACGGGAGGTCACGAGCGCATGAGTAACCGTACATAAGGCATCTCAATCCAGATAGGGGTGCAACTGGTGCACCAGGCGAACCTGGGCAAATGCCCCCCTGGCCACGGCTCCTACCTGATCTTCCAAACCCAGCCGTGCATCCAGGAGCATGCTTAGATTGCGCACCCTTTCAACAGGGGGTAACACCTCTGCCCCCAAGTCCAAAGAAGGAACATCCTGGACAATCAGAGATGCTGCTACATACAGCCACTCGGTCTTGGCCGGGTTGAGTTGAAGCCTGTTCCTCCCCATCCAGACATGATGGTTATATGGAAGAAGAAGAAAAAAAGAAGGAGATAACGAATGTAATTGAAGTTCAGCAACTTTCTGCTTGTTCTACCTGCCACTTCATCTAGACTTTCTCAACTGTCGCAACTTTGAGATGTATAGGCTTTTAACTCCCCCAAACTACCAAACAATCAGTTGTTGGTGCTCTGTCACTGGAGGTTTTTAAGAAGAGAGTGAACAGTAATTTCTGTCATTTGCCCTCCAGGTGAGATTCAAGGTGCTGGTCTTAACCTATAAAGCCCTTCATGGCATTGGACCAAGGTATATGCAGGAAACCCTGCTGCATTAACAGTTTCCCAACGTCCCGTGCGCTCTCATCAACAGGGCCTTCTCCGGGTGCTGCTGACCAGGCAATGTCGGCTGGTGGTTCCCAGGAGTAGGGCCTTTTCGGTGGGAGCTCCCACCCTGTGGAACCAGCTCCCCCTAGATCTCCAGGTGGCCCCTGACCTCCTCTCCTTCTGTCGTGACCTAAAGACATGGCTATTTCAACTAGCCTACCTGGACTGATGGGGGGGAGTTTAGCATTGTTTTTGTATAGTTTTTAAATCGGAATTGTTATGAGACCTTAGAGTTTAATTGTTTTTTAATATTTGTAATTTTGTATTATTGTTTTATTTTGTAAGCCGCCCTGAGTCCTTAGGGAGATAGGGCGGCATATAAGTCTCATAATTAAATTAAATTAAATTAAAATTTGGTTGGAATGGTATTGCGTCTCCTGTTTGAGCAAGGAATTGGACTAGAAAACCTTCAAGATCCCTTTCAACCTTGTTATCCTAGTCTGTTAAAACTCCACATCCACCATAAATATGACCTGTTAAACGAAATAGACAAATCAGGGAAAAGTGATATTTGTACAAGTAGTCCTTAACTTATGACCAGTTAGTTCAAAGTTAAGACAGCCTTGGAAAGTTTTTTTCAGCCCATAATGCACTTTCTGCTGTCATAAAATGTTATGCCCTCCCCCTCAGTTCCATGATTACAATCTGGATGCTTGGTAACCTGTTCCCACTTACAACTGGTTGCCAAGGGCCTCATAATCGTGTGATCACATTTGCAATCTTTACTGCCAAAGTCAGTTGGGAAGCCAGCAAGGAAGTTTGCAATCTCCTCCTGTCTACTGAGAGGTCTTCCTCTCATCACTGGGAGCCTGGCTATTGGTGTGGCCTACCAAAAGGAGCTACCAAGGGGAGCAGAAACGGAACTCGGATCCAGAATATCCAAACTCCTTTGAGACAGTCCACCAGAGCAGTTCCCTTCCACGCATGTTCCACTTAACAATCTGGGAGATTGCTTAATGACCACAACTGGGACTGCTGGGATTGCATTCATTCAGTGAAGCAGTCACACTAACTCACTTAACAACTACTTTGCTTGGTGACTGATATTTTGGTCCCAATTGTAGTCATAAATCAAGGATTACCTACACATTACTTTTGTGTGAACATACATGGCAGAACTGAACACTTTCCCTGTTAAAAAATAATCAAGAACACTTTATTTAGTAAAATAGCACTAAGAATTAGATCAAGGTTTATTATATTTTTATCTTGATTTTCTGATAAGAATCTCAGAGCATTTACATGATTTGTCTCCACAATCACATTGGTATAAACACTGTCGTGGAATAGGCTTGGTTTAAGACAAGAAACAGCCTCAAATCAAATTTAAAAAGTATAAAAGGTCCAAGACCAAAAATAATGAAAAATCAGCATGTAATACAATAACTATGAAACAAAAATTCAAAATTGCAAGAAAATTCTAAAGCAATTCACAGGTAACAATTAATAGCATAAAGGAGGAACCAGGTGGCTTTTAACATCTATGGTTATGGATAATAATTTTGCAAACTTCTTAGAGGTTTATGAAAGGTAATCAGCCAGGAGAAAAATAACAGTCTCCTGGTCACATTGGCAATTAGTGCTATTAACAATTGGAAATATGAAACCTGATCACCATTGGGTGTGCAATGGACATTTTAATAGCAGTTGTGAGATTATTCTGCCTCCAAGTTTGAATAAAAACAAGTTCAGCTTTCATATGACAATCTTATATTTCTGTTATTGCCCTAATAGTAGCAACCCAATTTGGGCCAAAGTAAATAGTCTTCTATTGCATGTAAGATATTACAGTATTATCTATAGCAGCTGCCAGTGTAATTTTGAAGATATATTTATCTGGATCATCTCCAGTCTTCACCTGATATTCCCTAAAGCATTACATCACTTCAGTTAATAGCTGTCATAAAGACTGTATTCTTGTCTCAACAGTCTACAGCAGAGACTGGTTTTGTGACTTCTGTGATAACTCCTATGCCAAAATGTGTTTAAACTGTATTTTATTTGATTCAGAATTACAGGATGCTTTTTATTTATATGGACTTAATTCCAAGAAAGAAAGCTTTAGGGAGTAACATGTTATTGAAACATATATGATTACAGTTTAGTCCCTCATGAATCGCTGATGCACACCAATTCTTTAAAAAGCTATAAATCATTATAGTGCCATTTTTTCTTGTCAGTTTTCAAAAGCAAAGTGTCCAAACCTCGAAGCTAGAAATGTCTCTGATAGAAAAGAAATGCTGTCCAAGGTATACATGTAGTTTCAGATATTCTGTTTGCTGTACCTTTAAAAAAAAACCTTTAAGTTAGTCTTGATTCTTGGCAACAATATGGACGAGTCCATGCAGTTTTGTTTTCAGATTTTCAAAAGTGGTTTGTCATTATCATCATGAGGACCCAGATTGTTGGGGACAATACACTGACTCTGTAAACCACTTAGAGAGAGCTGTAAAGCACTATAAAGTGTTATATAAGTCTAATTGCTATTGCTATCCTCCTATGGCTGAGAGAAAGTCACCCAAAGGCCATCTAAGTGGTTTCTGTGCTTAAAGCAGGATTAAAATTTATGGTCTCCCAGCTTCTAATCCAAAGTCCTCTGTTCTAAAATGTGTAGTGTGTGGACAGGAGCAAAATGAAGAGGCACTGATGATTTGTCCTTGAACATTAAAAGAGGTTGTGTGGATTATTGTGATTTTTTTTGTCTTTGAAAATGAAGATGCAGATCACTGTAATTAAATATGTCCTTCTGAGAAAATATATACAGATCAATCTCATTAAAAGTAGCCCTTGACTTACAACAGTTCATTTAGTGACTATTCAAAGTTATAACGTCACTGAAAAAAGTGATGTGACAGTTTTTCACACTTGCAGCCTCCCCGTGGTCACGTAATCAAAATTCAGATGCTTGGCAACTGACTCATATTCATGATAGTTGCAGTATCCTGGGATAATATGGTCACTTTTTACAACCTTCTATAAAATGGGGCAAAACACATTTAACGAATGTCTTACTTAACATCAAAAATTTTGGGCTCAATTGTGGTCGTAAATCAAGGACTACCTGTATTATTTGATACTTTTTCACAATTGGATTGGCTGGATTATATAATTCCAAAAAACCCCACAACAATCCTGAGAAGTTTATTCTTTCTGGAGTGTAAAAGTTCTTTTATGTAAGAAAACAAAGAATGTGAAATAACAAGAAGAAGAATTAACCAATCCTAAACTAAAAGGGTCAGTTTATAATAACAACTCAGGATAATTATTTTTTCTACCTTGCTTTTTGTTACAAAATAATTCTCTTTTGGGGGTTTCATATACTTGAGGTAAATAATAAGGTGAATATTGACATGTTCAGTGATTCAGCAATATTCCAGAAAGGAAAGTTGTTTTTCAAACTGGACTTCCAACTTATTTAAGCAGTATTATATGCCAACTAATGCTATTCTTTTGTATTAATTATTAAGTATTTAGAATTTGTGGTAACGTCTTTTCTTGTTCCTCACAGCTTAGGTATATGCCTCCAGATCGTTCAGTGGATTTTGATTTTACTAGGCGAGGGTTGCTGGTATTTGGTGCTGACCCACATCCTGTTGTTAATGGGAACATCCAGAATGATAAGCAAATGGCTCCACTAATTTCCAGATTTGAAGTGGATGAATTTAATTTGATAATCCAAAAGATGGCAAAGGTAAAAATGCAGTGGTGCATTATTCCAAACTGTATGGTTACTAAAGTCAGTTTCTGAATCATGAATTAATTTTTTTAAACCAAGCCTCGTTGCCTCCTTAGCATCTATATACATATATTAAGATCCCTCACAGGCGTAAAGTACCACCAAGCTTGGTGCTGCTTACCAAAGATAGTATTTTGATATTGATTAAGGTTACTTATACTGTATGGCAATTGTAACTCCAAGTTGAAACAAAGTGGATGCAATTCGGACTCCTTGCTTTGTGACTCACGATCCTTGCTTAACAATGGCAATGGAGATTGACAGGATTGCCTTTGCTAAATGATGCAGTCATATAATGTCATATAATGTTACACTTTATGGCTGCATTGCTTAGCAGTGGAAATTCCTGTCCCAATTACCATCACTAAGCGAGGACTAGCTGTATTTTTAGAAGAAATGTTGTGTGTGTGTCTATATATATATATATATTTGTTTTCGTAGATTTTCAGGGTAAAGGTATGTAGGTCTTGGTGTATTGGTCTTGTCCGTGTATTCTCAATCTTACAGGACAAGAAATACACCAAGACCTAATATATATATATATATATATATATATATATATATATATATATATATGCAGAAAGAGTTTATATTAATATAATATAATATATAATATAATATATATATAGTATATATATATATATATATATATATATATCACACACACACACATACACACACACACACACACACACACACAGAGTTACATTTTAAAATGGCTTTATAACAAATGGAATACATGTAGAATGATCTAGGAAGAGAGGCTTCCCTGCTGTTGTCCCCACTTTGGGGAACATCTTGTGCCAAGAATTGAGAAAATCCCCCAATCTCTTGACCTTATGTAAATGGGTCAAATGTTGGCTCTACAGCCTCTTGTATGGGGGCCACAGAGCATTTCACAACCATGGGGCTGACTAGTTCCTTGAGATCCCCACCCACATGTAATAATTCGATGTTAAATGGCCTCCCCTTTTGATTGTTTAATTGTCATTATTCTAAAATTTTGAAATTTCAACCCTAATTTTTAATTTGTAATGTTAATTTATATACGTTGTTTTATTTAATGGTTACTGGTATATTATATTGAACACATCCCAGAGCACCTCTTTGAGGGAGATGTTAGGTTTAGGAATATGAAATATAAATAAATATAAATAAATGATTGATGTTTTGACCATGAAGAAAGTGGGACTATACTTTTTAGGTTCTGCAGGTTTGGGAGATTTTTTCACTCGTGTTGTGATGCAAATCTTAGTCAACTTTTATTAATATAAAATGATGTTTTGCAATTGTAGAAATATTGTATTTATAACATTACTTTTCTCCTTCACAGGGCAGGCAAATTGAATATATAGATATAGAGAAACCATCTAATAGGGGCCTTGGATTTAGTGTGATCGCTCTTAAAAATCAAAGCTTTGGGGAAGTTGGTATCTTTGTGAAAGAAGTACAGCCAGGAAGCATAGCAGCCAGGTAAGAAATTTAGCAAGACTTCTTGAGATACTCTGAGATGTCCTATTAACATTTTATAGATTTTATAGTTTTCCTGGCCAGATGATAAGTGGATCAGATTTGAAGTATGCACCAGATGTCAGTTTTGTAATGATAAATAGGACAATGGTGGTATAGATAATAAAGAATTTCAATACAAGAAGTCCTCAACTTACAACCACAATTGAACCCAAAATTTCCAGTGCTGAGCAAGAAATGGTTAAGTGCCCAATTTTATAACCTTTCTTGACACAGTTATTAAGTAAATCATTGCAGTTGTTAAGTTGATAACACAGTTGTTAAGTGAATCTGGCTTCCCCATTGACTTTGTCAGTCAGAAGGTCGCAAAAGGTGATCACGTGACCGCAGGACACTATAACCATCATAAATGTGAGTCAGTTGCTAAATATCTGAATTTTGGTCACATGACAATAGGGAGATTGCAGTGGTTCTGAGTGTGAAAATGGTCATAAGTCATTTTTTTCAATGGCGTTACTTCGGTCACTAAAAAAATGGTTTAAGTCAAGGACAACCTGTAGTTCTGTGGTGATGAGTACACTGTATTGTTCTCTGTTAAGAATATATTGAACCAAAATTCAACCAAATTACAACATTGTTTGATCCAGCCTTTGTCTAGATTTGGGAATTTGGTGGCACTTTACCCTGATCAAACCCAACATTGTAACTCCCTTCATATATAGATATAATACTGTAGAACAGGGGTGTCAAACTTGATTTCATTGAGGGCCACATCAGGGATGTGTTTGACCTTGGAGGGCCAGAGGGCATGGCCTGGATGGCCTCCTGAAGCCCTCTGCCAATGAAAATGGAGCCTGCCCTGGGCCCCATTTTCAGCCTGGACAGGCTCCCAAGTTCCATTTTCGCTGGCAGAGGCACCGTAGGCCGGTCCTTCACTGTTTCCAGGGCTGCCTCGCAGGCCAGATCTAAGCATCCTGTGGGCTGGATCCGGCCCGTGGGCCTTAAGTTTGACACCCCTGCTGTAGAATAATGCTCTTTAGCTGGTTGGTTGAATGGCTTTGAATTAGTATGTTATGTGAACCCATCCATTGTATTCTGTTTACTTTATAATTTAGCATGCTTTACAAAACCTGTCAATTGTGCATACTCAAAAAATAAGTACATAAATAGTGACTTAATGCAATATCACATTTTTACACCTGCACCCAAGAATCTGCTTGCTAATGTTTAATACACATGTGGGTTGTGTTAGTTGAATTATCCTGCAACCATTTTATGGAAATTTTTTAACTGTCACCTATGCTTATCCAAGGGATCAAAGGTTAAAGGAAAATGATCAGATTTTGGCTGTAAATCATACACCATTGGACCTGAACATTTCTCATCAACAAGCAATCCTATTGCTCCAACAGTCCACAGGCTCTTTACATTTGGTTGTGGCCAGGGGCCCCACCCAGAACAGCAGCAGGCACTCTTCTGCTATGAGTGATGATAATGTACCTGAAATGGTAAGATAATTTTTTTATAAGAATCAAAATGTGATTTTGCAAGAATATTCATCACATCTTTGCATCTTAGACAAATTGAATTGTATATGTTTACTTCATGCAGTTTGTTAGTAGGTCAGATTTCTAGAAGTTTTTGGAATTCACTTATTGTTCTCATCAAAGGTAACAGAATCAGCACTGATAATATTACATAGTTTGGTAATGGAATGTTGCAAGAAGATCAGAGAGCGTCAAGAGCCCCACAGTTCAACCCTGAGCTATAAATAATTGAAAAATTATCTATTTTCAGTCCTGGAATCTAAGGTAGCAGGGTATCATATTTTTTAGCTTTTAAATTACTTACAGTATATAAGCACCACCACTGGTGCCCCCAACAGGAGTGTTGTCAAATTGGCCATGCCCATCCTGGCCCCCCAAAGTCAAACACAACTCTGATGCAGCCCTCAATGAAATTGAGTTTGACACCCCTGGATTATAGTAATGAAACAAAATGTGGTTTTAGTCCTTTACAGTGCATTGTTATATATTACTAGTATAATGTGTACTAGTACACATTACAAGTGGCTTGATTGTTAGATTTTTAAATCTCTAATTGATTATTTGTTACAAGCACAGATATGAAGGAACTATCTTAGCTGAAGGTACTTTTATTTATTTTCATAATTATAATTATTGTAAATTGCTTAAACTTACTGGCTCATCATAGTGGTTATTTCTCTGAAGTTAAAAGCCCGTGCTTTTATGCTTTTATGTAGCCATCTTTTTTCCCCAAAAGCATCTGTACAGAATGAAGTAACAAAATAAAGCATTGCCTTCATTTTTTCCCTTTCCATATTATTGTGACTTAAACTTTTCACTTGTTATTAAATCACTTATGTAGCCTGAATTTTTTTTTACTTAAGTCACAGGAAGTTTGAACGTATGTCCATAGTTTGCTTTTATTTGACCACACAAATATTTTTGCTGATAATGCTACATATCAAACACAATGCTTGTTTGGATCAGCTCATTGCTAGGTTAAAAAAAATCTTTAAAAAATTAATGTCCTTATATAAAACTCCAGCCTCAGGAGGTGGAGCAGAACAGTGTTTTCCAAAGATAGTAGCAGGAGATGGAGCTGCAACACTGAGGCAGGAAGTTAGCAGTAAGACCAAGAGGAAGGAAAGGAAAAGAGGGCATGCAGGCTGGCAGTAGCACCCCATTACTATTATTATTATTATTATTATTATTATTATTATTATTATTATTATTATTATTATTATTATGCAGGGAGTAGAGCCAGGATGGTTGATGTTCAGATGTTGGACTAGGAAAAAAGAGATCCAGGTTCTAGTCTATCAGCAGTCATGGAAGCTCACTTGGTGACCTTGGGCTAGTTAGTCTCTCTTAGCCCAACCTAATTCACAGGGTGGTTGTTGTGGGGAAAAGTGTAAGGAAGGATAAATTCCCTAATGAATAGTGTTGCCTGGTAAAACAATCCTATCTGCATCACAAGACCTTACAAAGAAGATTGAACAAATGTTTCATGAAACTCAGTCCTAGAGAGTGATTTCCCTTTAGGTTAAGCATAAGCCTTGCTACCCTACGCCAGGGTCCCCAACCTCCCAGTCTATGGATTAGCACCAGTCCACAGCATTCCAGAAACTGGGCCCCACAAACAAGCGAAGGCCCATCCATGAAATGCAGGCAACACACAAAACATTGCCCATTCTGGTCTGTGGAAAAATTTCTCCCCACAAAATGGGACCCTAGTGCCCAAAAGGTTGGGGGGGGGGTCCTGCCCTACACCACTGAGATTTTATGATCAGGATAAGAAGAAAATGGGGGGGAAAGGAACGAGAAATTCTTCCTCCCACTTTCCTATCAAGCGATACTTGATACATTCAATTCCAGCAGCTCAGTCAATCCTGTCAGTTTGAGTTTTCCTTTGGCAGTTGACAAGCGAGGACATAACTGTTTTGTCATGCCTGCCAGAATATTTCACAGAAGAATCTGGCTAGGCTTTACCTACTGCTCCCCCACAAATATATGATGTAGGATTTTTTTTAAACCCCACTCAATTTTAACTCAGCCCAGTAAATTAATGTTTTCTATATTCAATATATCAAGTAGCTGACCAATCTTTAGTTACCCATCTAGTAGATCACACTGGACCAAATAATCTTTCTTGATTTGAGATCTAGGATCCTCAAATACACAGAACTCAATGTAAAGTTCTTTCCTCATTCATAAACACAGATAGGGAACAATCCCTAATTAGTTTTTGCCTAGCCTACAAAAAACAAAAAGACACAAATGTCCAGTGCATCAGCAGGCATTGTTTTGTTGTGGGATTGTTGTGAAATTCCCCTGGCCACCATGATGGTTTAGGGATGTTCCAGGAAGAAACATATATGAATGCTATTTGCTTCATTTCAGTGTATTGTTCTGATTAGGTCCAAGTGCAGTTGTCATACTCATTTGTGAGCACCATCTACAGGCATAGCAATGCATTATTCCATGTTTCAGAGACACTAAAAATGGTTTCAAGATATTCTCCCCTCTTGTGTCCTTTATGGTGTTTCAGATATGATTTTTGTGTTCAGTGTAACTAGTCTAATGTTTTAATTAGAAATGCTTCAGAGGAAGTTTATGGTATATAATAAAACATGTTCTGGGATCTTCCTGCATAGTTACCATGTTCTCCATCAATCCACCTTACTATAATTGCATGACCACTGGGTCTCATGTATACTCCAGATGTTGTAACCACAAAGAAGAAGAGACTTTTACAATAGCTGAGTTGCTGTGGAAAATACTGAGTACTTATTTTATAGTATAGACTGGAAGTGCACAGGTAAATGTTTTTGGCATTTTAATGCTTTAAAAGATCATTGTAAAATTACTTTTCTATTTTTATAGGTCAATTGGGGCCACACTGAAGAAGTTGAACTGATTAATGATGGCTCAGGATTAGGTTTTGGAATTGTAGGAAGAAAAACAAGTGGTGTGGTAGTACGGACTATTGTTCCTGATGGACTAGCAGACAGGGTAAATTTGTTTATAATTCCCTGTCTCTCTGTGTCTGTCTGTCTGTCTGTCTGTGTTTGTACATAGTATTTGTACGTCTGTAATTTCTTTTATTTATTTATTATTTATTACTTGGACTTGTATGCCGCCCCCTCTCCAAAAGGACTCAGGGCGGCTCACAACTAAAAACCAACAATAAGTTAATTACTTAAAAAAGTATTAAATACTAACAAGCCTAGTTACTCTAAAACCCCAATGTACATTACGAAAATAAGACACTGTCTTATATTTTTTGGCTCCCAAAACACACTAGGTCTTATTTTCGGGGTAGGTCTTATATATTTATGGTGCCAAATAGTGGGTGTGAGTGTGTAGGGGGGTTTCACGGTTGCTCCTGAAAAGTCTTCCTGAACTGGAGATTTACACTAGGTCTTATTGGGTAGGTCTTATATTAGGGCAGGTTTAGAAAATAGTGCTAGGTCTTACTTAGGGTCTTATTTTCGGGGAAACACGGTATAAACTTTAAAAATTCCAACACCTCCCCAAGAGGTCAGCATAGCCCAGCCTGTTCGAATAACCAAGTTTTCAAGTCGTGACAGAAGGTGCGAAGGTCAGGGGCCAAACGAAGTCCCAGGGGTAGCTGATTCCATAAGGCGGGAACCGCCACAGAGTAGGCCCATCCCCGGGCCACCGCCAGCCAGCATTGGCTCGCAGACGGCACCCCGAGGAGCCCCTGCCTGTGCGCTCATACAGGGTGGTTGGCACTCGATATCGGCTTTGAGGGAAAGAAGAATCTTTTAGCAGATACTAAAGTAGGAAAAGATGTTGATGTTGACCTGGCTTATTAGCTGTCTTATTAGCTGTGGAAGCAGCAGTGGAAAAGCATTTCTCACCCTTGGAGAAGGGAAGGGAAATGAGTTGTGCCCATCTCTTTATCCCTAATTAGTACCATGTTAACATCTCAAACCAGTCCCAACAATGCTATCCATTTCATTGTGGCAAAGGAGGGTAGTAATCAAATTGTCCCAACTTCTCAGTATCTCTGTATCTCTCCATTGCTGTATTAGCTGAGATGAAGCATTACAGAATAAGGAGTGGGAATAAAGTCTCCTGCTCCGCTTTGATCATTTATCATTGTTTCTGTTACACCTGATATTTTGCAAAGTATGTATATGCAAACATTTGGCAAGAGACTCAGATTGCTTAAAATGATGAAAACAAATTTTTAATCATTTAAGCCTAATTGATGGAATGTATAAATGTAGATTAAAAGTAGGTTAAAGATAACTAATTAAATGTCACTGCTATCTACATTCAATTGACTTCTTATATATGCCTTGGTTATTAAGTAAAAAAGAGGGATATTAAAAACATGTAGAATTACAATTTGGTAATGCTATAACGATTAGACTTAAAGTATAGTGGAAGAATGACACATAAAGTGAAAGCTATAAGTGAATGATACCGTGTTTCCCCGAAAATAAGACACTGTCTTATATTTTTTTTTGCTCCCAAAAACACACTAGGTCTTATTTTAGGGTAGGTTATATATATATATATATATAAATATATATATATATATATCATGTAGAAAACAATGGAACATTTATTCATGTAGGAAACCACGAACAAATCGCATACCGTGTTTCCCCTAACATAAGACACTGTCTTATATTTTTTGGCCCAAAACACACTAAGTCTTATTTTTGGGGTAGGTCTTATTTTGGGGTGTAGGTCTATTTTTTTTGGGTAGGTCTTATTTTTGGGGTAGGTCTTATTTTGGGGGAAACACGGTACGTACAATATATATAAAATACTGAACTTGTCTATAATCTTTTGATTCCTATTTCTTCTCTATCTGGCCTAGCTTTTCACCAATTTCCAATACAGATCAAAGTATAATCTGGATTTGTAGCAAACTTGCAGTAGGTGGTATCAGTTTTAACTGCATATCAGAGCTTGATGGTGCCAAGAAGATATAATCAAAGGGCCAATATGGAACTGCACAGGCTGTGGGATATAGTCTATTGATTAAAATTGTTGATGGCAATTGGGATCTAACTTATGAGACTTTGGGAATCTGCTTCATGAGAAAATGTAATTTTCCTTGCTTTTATATACAGGTAGTCCTCCATTTATGACCACAATTGAGCTCCAAATTTATGTTGCTAAGTGAGAAATTTGTTAAGCAAATTTTGCCCCGTTTTTTTTTTCTTGTCACATTTGTTAACTGAATCACTGCAGTTGTTAAATTAGTAACACGGTTGTAAACTTAATGTTGTTTCTCCACTGACTTTGCTTGTCAGAAGGTTGCAACTGCCATAATTGTGAGTCAAGAATCCAAATATAAATCATGTGACCCTGGGGATGCTGCAATGGTCGTAAAGCGTGAAAAATGGTCATAAGTCACTTTTTTCAGTGCCGTTGTAACTTCGAACAGTCACTAAATGAACTGTTGTAAGTCGAGGACTACATGTATTTCAGCTGATATTGAAAGATGCTGTGTCTTATGGAACTGTCAAACTTGCTTTGAACAGGCAGTAACTTATTAAATAGATGTGCTTCCAAAAAGAGATTAGGTATTAGTATTATGTACCTAATCACAGTATTAGTGAGAATTGGAGACTTATATACAATAGAAATTCTAAATATGGCTTTTTTTGGCATGCCACAATGCTATCTCATTATAAGGAATATTTTTCCCCTTTTGCTTCTTTGGGAGAACTTAATTTACTGTAGAAAACAAAGTGTTTTTGTGTCCAAAATTATATGTCATCTTGTCATCATTTACAATATGCTAAATATCCAGGAATATAATAGTATATAAAAAGGTGACTATGTAATGAAGTTAAATTTTTAACAGAAAAATAGAGATAACAGTGATTGGAAGACATTATTGTGAGAGAGTTTATTTCCTGAAGAATATGAAGAAACTATGTTCATTGTTTCTTCAAGTGGATCAAGTTACATTAGAGGAATTAAAAATAAGCTGACTCAGTAACAAAAATCTTTGGTTATTGGGTATCTTCCTCTTTAAAATAACTGTGACAATGTGTGGGTAACTCTTGCAGAATAATTATGTTTAGATACATTTTATTAATGAGCTTACATGCTCATTAGTTTCTTTTCTATTGTTACTTTTTTCCTGTATGAATTGAACATTATATAATAAAGCATGGTAGTAGTTTCTTTATTAATTTTTAATGACATTTTAAATATTTGACATAATTCTTTCAATGTAAAATCCACTGTAGTATTGCTTTAATGTGATGGCATTTTATATTGAAGTCTTGCTTTATAATAAGTATTCCATTCCAGTTCATTTTAACTTTGAAAAATGTTCCTTGTTTCTTGAAGGACGGCAGACTTAGAACTGATGATCACATCTTGGAAATTGGGGGTATTAATGTACAAGGGATGAGTAGTGAGCAGGTTGCGCAAGTGTTGAGAAACTGCGGAAATCACGTTAAGATGGTAGTTGCACGATCTCCTTTGTCTGAAGTATCTACAACCCCACCAACTCCTGTGGCTGGTCCTGTGGGTGAATTAGCTACTATTCAGGGCAGAGAATCTGACACAGTAAGTATCTTAATGCTTGCATCAGATTATATCACTGGAAATTTCATGTAGTCTGAAAAAAATCTTCCTAAATTGACCTTATACTTACTCGATCTAAATATTGTTATTACCATTCAGTTTAACGATCAATCAATCAATCTTTATTATGGTCACAGACCAGCAAACTGACTTTAATACACTTTGCTATTGTAGGGCAAACAATACTACTGTAGTTTTGCTACATTGCCAAAATCAACAGCTTTCACTTTCAATCCCAAAGATGATTTTGGAAAGGCAACTGAACTCCATAGACACTTTCACTTTTTTTAAAAAAAAATCATATTTATATGCCGCCCTTCTCTGGAGACTCAGGGCGGCTTACAATTTTTGGAGCGCAACCCAATGCGCTCAGCAATAGCCTTCATTCTATTGTATATGCCTGCTTATTACTAAGTGGCATTTTTACAAAGTCAGCTTATTGCCCCCAACAATCTTGGGTCCTCAATTTACCTACCCCGAGAGGATGGAAGGCTGAGTCAACCTTGAGCCTGGTGGGATTCGAGCCTGCAGTAATTGCAGGCAGCTGGAATTAAGTGCTAGGCATTTAACAGCCTGCACCACCAAGGCACTTTCAATATTTTATTGACTATCTCCCTCATATTTAGCTGAAGCATCCAAGTTATGGAACACCTTTCTCTGAAAAGGTCACATAGTATCAGTAATGCATATAATATCAATTTTAGCTCAGATGTACAGACTTGACACTAGGTTTTCTAGCTCATCTTACCCTTCGTTTGTCAGTTTATGTATTTGTACATAAGTTCTCCCGAAGTACACATTGCTAAAGGACTATGTGAAGAAAAAAAAGCAAATCAAATTTTCTGCTGGTAGGAGTGGTTAAAATATTTTTATTTGATCAGTTTATAGTAATAGCAATAGCACTTAAGCCTTATATACTGCTTCACAGGGCTTTATAGCACTCTCTAAGCTGTATACAGAGTCATCATATTGCCCCCAATAATCTGGGTCATCATTTTACCAACCTTGGAAGGATGGAAGGCTGAGTCAACCTTGAACTGCTCAGAATCGAACTCCTAGAGTGAGCAGTGAATTAGCCTGCAGTACTACATTCTAACCACGGCTCTTCTAATTGTAATTGCTATCTAATTTTTCATTCTATTTATCTTTTTTATATATATTTTATTTTTAACCTGTTTTAGCACTTGGAGATATCACAACAATTATAAAATCAGATAGAAAAATAAATCCAGACAGTAAAAATGAAATAATATTGAAATTTAGCATTTAAAAAAAAAGATAGATTCTTGTGGAAATTTCATCATTGTAGTTTGTTTGGTTTTTATTTTTACCTCTATCTGCTCATTAAATTTGGACTGTATTGCTTTCTTTTGAAGACTATTTTTGAGTACATTTTATCTCCAACTGAGAATTATTGAACAGTGGGGCCTCTAAGTTATTGCTTTCTTTGAAGACTATTTTGAGTACATTAAAGGACATTTATTTACTTTTTTGGATTTTGTTACATTTGTGTTACACTCTGGGTCATCACACACAGTACATTTGAACACCAGAACATTGTGAAAACAACACACACCCTGTTGTCTTTGGATCGTTGAACCAAAAAAGGCTTTAATTAAGTAACAAATAGAAAAGTTCTCGGTACAAGATTAAATGGTTAATATAATCTGGGGAAAAAACTGGTATTGTTTTGTTTCCCAGGAAAATGAAATTCATGAAGTTAAGTTGACTAAAAAGGATGGACAGAGCCTTGGTATAACAATTGTTGGATATTCTGGAGTTTCTGATTCAGGTGAGCTGTATAATATTGATTGCTAAAGGAAGAGGCTAAATCAGATAATTTGTTGAACATATGTTTAAGATAGAGAACGATATTGTCAGAGAATGGAGGTATTTATTTAGCCCCAGAGATTTTTAAGTCATGCAGAAAGGTTAGGTAAAGGGAGAGGTTTCCCCTGTCCAGTTGTGTCCAATTCTTGGGGGAGGTTCTCATTCTCTGTTTCTTAGCCAAGGGAGCCAGCGTTGTCCAAAGATGCTTCCGTGGTCCAGGGAAGGAGCCAGCATGACTGTGTCTCCATCAGAATGGTAGTATAACTTTTCAGTTTGGTTTTCATATTTTTACCAGCCATCAAATGTTTGCCTTCTATGGGATAAAAAAAGCTAAGAGATATTGTAGTGAAGCTTAAATTTAAAAAAAATGGATATTTATGAAAAAGCTGAAATCAACTATGAAAATGCTAATGTGTATCAAGAAACATGGAAGTTTCAGACATTCAAAACAACCACCACCACCAAGGAATCTTCCAAAAATAGAAACAGTTAAGGGGGAAATGTGTAAAACTCAGGATAAACATGATTTATATCACACACACACACATACGATATAAAAGCTCTAAGTATAGCAGAGAAATGGAACCCAGTATAGAATCTTATAACACTGTATAGCAGATTGAGAAAATGAAACCGATGGAGAAACATTAAGAGAATTCTGGGAGTTGAAGTCCGCAGATTGTAAGGGGACCATAGTTGCCTCTATCTGCTCCAGAATGTGTGTGAAATTATAATCAGTGCATGCTAATTCTGTCTGCACTTTCTTCCTCCCTCTTCCCTCCATCTCATTCTCCTCCTTTAAGGGGAAGCTTCAGGGATTTTCATAAAGAACGTAATACCTGACAGTGCTGCGGATCACAATGGTCAGATAAAAGTCAACGACAAAATTATTGCGGTAAGTTGAAGCTTGCATTCACAGGAAGGGATTCTCCTGTTTTCCTTGCTATATTTTCTTTTGGGGGGAGGGAGAAATCAATCAGAATAAATGCTTTCACCTGGGATAAAAGAACAGTGTGTTAGAACAATGTAAGATCTGTGCTGTACCAAGTACCTAGAGTATTGCATCCAGTTTTGGTCACCACACTATAAAAAAGATGTTGAGACTCTAGAAAGAGTGCAGAGAAGAGCAACCAAGATGATTAGGGGACTGGAGGTTAAAATACGATGAATGGTTGCAGGAACTGGGCATGACTAGTCTAGTGAAGAGAAGGACCAGGGGAGACATGATAGCAGTCTTCCAATATCTGAGGGGCTGCCACAGAGAGGAAGGGGTCAAGTGATTTTCTAAAGCGCCTGTAGGCCAGACAAGGAATAATGGATGGAAACTGAACAAGGAGAGATTTAACCTGGAAATAAAGAGACATTTTCTGACAGTGAGAACAATCAACCAGTGGAACAGCTTGCCTTCAGAAGTTGTGGGAGCTTCATCACTGGAAACTTTCAAGAAGAGACTGGAGTGCCTTCTGTCAGAAATGGTATAGGGTCTGCTGCTTGGGCGGGGGGAGGGTTGGACTAGATGACCTACAAGGTCCCTTCCAACTCTGTTAATCTATAATCTGTAAAACCTATGCTCATGTAAACCAGCTTTCTGGGTTCTCAGCTGGATACTTAGTCTGGAATGAGAGGACTACAGTTTCCTTCCACTATTGCAAGTACTATATTTCAGACGTGCTATCTATAATTCAGGATGTGCTAAACACTCATCTCTATTAATGGCCACTGATAGTCGGAACTACCATGATTATGCCTGACCATCTTTTAAAATGATCCAAATACACTGCTGTTACCATAATTGCTGGCAGCAAGTGCCATAGCCTAATCAATGGTCCAAGGCCCTATTATTTAAGAACTACCTCTCTTCCATAGTGCCTGCCTGGCCAATCTAATCTGGCAGGTTGGTGTGCTCCAAGTTCCTTCAATTAAGCAATGGCATCTCTCAGGACTCCGGAAGCATGTCTTCTGGTAGGCCTGCCTTCTGGGATGAGGTTCCTCCAAGATCTGAACCTTCCCTGTCCTGCTGGTGTTTCAAAGGGGATTGAAGACCTGTCTGTTCTCCCAGGCCTTTGGCAGGGACAACCTCCTTTTAACTTGATTTGTTTTCATGTTTCCATCTGATTTTGTTCTGTTGCCATCTTTACCCTGTTTTTTGTTGTTTCTTGATTTTAGTGTTTAAAACTATCTGTGAACCTCCTAGAGTCCCTGGGAAGTTGAGAAGCATATAAATTTGATATATTATTACTATTACTTATATATACATATGTTTATAAGTATGTGTGTATGTATGTATGTATGTATATATGTATGTATATAAGGATAAGTACATATGTCTCTATCTTCACCCCACATTGAGTTTCAGTGGATCATCTTATGAGAAAAGGAGAAAAGTTTTTCTCTCTCTACATTATCTATTTTATTTATTGAATGTTTATGCCACCCATCTCCCTATAAGGTGACCCTAGGTGGTTTGCAAGTTAATGATGGCTTTATATAAAGTGTGAGAGTTGAGAAACATTGTTCTCCTCCCAACCCAGTCCTTGGGGG
Source organism: Naja naja (assembly GCA_009733165.1). Classification (NCBI taxonomy): domain Eukaryota; kingdom Metazoa; phylum Chordata; class Lepidosauria; order Squamata; family Elapidae; genus Naja; species Naja naja. Next base: position 73,696,479 of record CM019150.1, read on the forward strand.
GAAAACATGGTATCTAAGATTGCAAAATTTTGTCTCTTTTTGTATTTTTGTTTTAAAAACATCTGCTTGCCACCTTCCCTACCCTTGAAAGTGGCCAGTTCTTGGTTTCACTTAAGGACTGAATAGATGAGTTAACATGTGTGAATCTGTTTTACTTCATGTTTTGCCTTTGTGCAGTGATTTGCCCAAGTGATGATCTCAACCTGTTCTTGTGCTATGGATTATCATTTTCAAAAGAATTGTGTATGTATACTTTAGGTTAACAGAATTAATATTCAGAATTATACCAACCAAGAAGTTGTGGAAGCTTTACGCAAGACAGGACCAGTTGTTCATCTGACATTGCTTCGAAAGAAACCATATTATGGAGAGAGAGAGTTGGATAGAGGTACAGTTCCTCCCTCTGTCTACATTCTTTTCTAGTTAAGCTAAAATGCTCAGGATTGTTTTTAATGAGTACCTTGGTATTTTGAAGTGATTTCTACTGTTCCACTTATTTGCAAGGCTGGTTAAGCCAGCAGAACAGGTTAGTCCTGGCCTCTTCTGAAACGAACATGTCATGTAGGGAGATTGCAGCTTTCATAGATAGTGAGCAAAATAATACAACTAGTTGAATTGTAAGAATCAGTTAACCTGGCTCCTTTGAATACCTGTTTGTTCCAAAAGGCTCAACAATTAATTAAATTAATTTAAAAAAACGGGATGCGGTGGCTCAGTGGTTAAGACACTGAGCTTGTCGATCAGAAAGGTCAGCAGTTCGGCGGTTCGAATCCCTAGCACCGTGTAATGGAGTGAACTCCTGTTACTTGTCCCGGCTTCTGCCAGCCTAGCAGTTCGAAAGCATGCAAAGTAAAAATGCAAGTAGTAAAATAGGGACCACTTTGGTGGGAAGGTAACAGCGTTCCGTACGCCTTCGGCATTTAGTCATGCCAGCCACATGACCATGGAGATGTCTTTGGACAGTGCTGGCTCTTCAGCTTTGTAATAGAGATGAGCACCGGCCCCTAGAGCCGGAAACGACTAGCACGTATGTGCAAGGGAAACCTTTACCTTTAACTAGTTAAATGATTTTTAAATCCTTAAAGGCTTACTGACCAAGGCAAGAAAGGTGCTAGAAGGAAGATCAAATTTTCATTCTTACCCCATTTTATTTTTACAGGTGTTGCTATGCACATGTCCCCAAATAGGTGGCAATAATCGCAACCAAAGGAAAATATTTGTTATATTTTAGGTGCAAAATGGGAAACTAAAAAATGGATGACTGAATTTTATTCTAGAACTCTACAGGATTTATCCTCTGTTGGCTTGTAAAGCAAACCATAGTACATATATTTTGTTGTGTTGTTTCTGTTCCACTTTCAGTTACACCTTTTAACCAACGCTACTTGGTTTGTTTTTAAGACCTTGTTTGTTTTGTAAATTCTATTGTGCTCTTAATGTGTTTTTTTCAATCATTATTATAAGCTGAGAAAAGCAGATTGAATGATTATGGAACATTTTTAGTAACCTGAGAACGGAGATATTCCCCTTTAGTTTTGACACTCTGGATGAAATCCATAACAGCACTGACCAGAATTCTGTTCTTTCAATGATTGTTCTCAGACCTTCAATCCTCCCACAAAAGATTTAAGCACATGGCAGGTAGAAGGGAAGTCATTTAGAAAGCTAGAAAGTTCAGCCATTGTTCAGGTTTTTTTAATATTCCTTTTATATTTTGAAGAAGTTTTGGGGATAGTGGAAATGGAAAAGCATATAATTTTACTAGTTTACTACTATCAGCTGAGGACTTGAGATTTGATAATAGTAGGTTTGGAATAATGTGGAAAGTTGAGTGTCCTATCAATTCAGACATATTTTAGAATTTAACAGAAGGAACAGTTCAAAGTTTTTGCCTGATTACAGAAGTGATGGGAAGGTTTGGGAACTTTTCCAGGGCAATCACACACACTCAACTTGACTGGTGTGGAAACCGATAGTGAAAATGAGGAACCTCAAGAGCAAAAAGATAACACTGAAAATGAAAGGAAGCAGAAGCAACATGCAACTGGTAAGTCAAACATTTTATTGGAAAACAACTTTTTTGGTACGTTATTGCTTTAAAATTATTATTGCGTAAATAATAACTAAGGATTACCCACCATAAAATTTCATGAAAAAGCAATACATTAAAAGAGAATCAAGAACAATTAGCTCTAATTCTGATAGTGATATGCTTCAATTTTATTAAATCGGTAACTATATTATCTAGTAATTTGGGTCTTTTGCTTCTGAGATAACAAAATGCCAAAAAGGAATGAGATATCTGGCATACAGCCTGTAAGGATACCATTTTTGTTTACTTAATGAATGTGGGCCAGTCAATAGGCTTGTTGTGGGGAAATATTAAAAGGGGTTTTTACATAAGCCACTTGAGTTCTTGGAGTATATGAAATAAAGTCCTGTACAGTGTACAGGTTAAAGTCTTGGGTTAGGGCTAGGGAGATCTGAACATCTTCAGACACGGACACTCATTTGGTGAGTTTTGGGCTGAGGTAGTTCATTAGGTAGCAGTGAAAGAAAATTAGAGGAGGAAATACAATGAATGCTGCCTTGAGCATTTGAAAGAAAAGGAGGATAGAACTCTTAACAAATATATAACATGCAACAATATAAATAAATTCTACCTACTCTTGAATAAATAAAGCAAACAACTTACCACCCTGGTACCAAAGTTCTCACAGCCAATACCTCCTGCGGTCATGTGGCTGCATTTTGGGTGGTCAGCAATCATCCTGCAGTGTCTCCTGGCCATGTGACTATGAATTATGGACATTTGGCAAAAATAAATTGCCCGCAGCAAACAATGACTTGGCTTAATGACAGCTGTCATTGCTTACCTCCTAATTGCCAGGTTTGTTTATGGTTGGAAGTCTAGGACTATCTATATGTATGGTTTGCCCTTAGATGCAGAGTGGCAGTGATCTATAGCCATGCATAATAATTCCCCTTAAATACAGACTAAAATACCCAAAGCTTGGAGTAAAGCAAATAACAAAAAATCATTTGTTCTATGTTTTTCAAAAACTAAAAGTCAGATGCTAAAGTCAACCATGTTTCTGTTCATAATGAAATCCATAGTTCTTTAGATGAGCAGGAAGAAGAAAGGTGAATATATATAAAAAAACCAAAGCTTTTCTGCTTAGCTAGTTCAATGCCAAGTAAATGTTTCACTCATTATGTTATAATTTTAGAAATTCTTATTTGATGCTGCAAGTTGTAATGACTTGGAATAATATCAAATTTTATTGTATTTGGGCATTTATACTCAAATGAGAATGGACCAAGAGCAAATTAAGTAGCTTGTGGCATGCAATTCTATAGCAGAAAGAACAACTTTGTTTTTTCTTACCAAAAAACATAAACCTAATTAGGATAAAGGAATTATAAAATATATTTTCAGTGATAAATACATTTATCTATCTTTGCTGTTTAAAAACTAAGCCATTTTTTAAAAGCACAAAATACTGTTCTAAAATACTGTTTGTAAAAGTTCATCCTGGAGTAGAATTTAATAACCAGATTAAATTTCAAAAATTGACAGTGGTATTGGAAATGCTGACAGACTCTTAAGTATAATACCAGTAAGGAAAACACTGCTAATTTAATGCCCATTCAAACTGTGGAAACATTTTTCAAACATAAAGTACAAACTGTGTTTTCCAAAATGTGTTATTTCTTCACTTGCTGCTTAAACTTTAATATTTCTATTTTATTATGCTAATATTGTGAGCTAAAAACAATATGTTTACAGTGGGGAATAATTCACAAGATATATTTAATCGTGATCTTGATTATATATATCTTTGTAAGAACAGCCCCAGTGTGTGACGGTTCAACATGTCAACACACATTTTCAGGCACAAATGATGCTGTTTCACGAAGATTCCTTTTATTTGTGTTTTATAATTGCCAATATGAAGATAAATAACAATACTCAGAAATAAGCAAAGGCATGCAAAAGATACCAAGATGATAAATTTCCTACCTAATACAGCACTGTTGTCAAAAATGGTATTCCTGTGTTCAAAAGAATTGGTTTTAATAAAAAATGAATCCCGTGTAAGTTTCTAGAAGTATGCCAGTAGAAGTAATAATTTCCTTGTTCTAGTATGTTCTTGTTGTGTCATAATATCCAATTCAATATTTGTAGTTATTTGGAATGACTGACAGGCATGATCTTTAGTATTTCTAGTTCCCCCAAGCAGCATACAGTGCAGTTTTATTTAACGTGTCATTGTATGCACTTACATTTAAAACATGTAACAAAAAGATACATATGAGTTAAGGACATTTTTTTTCTTAGAAAAACAGATGATGCAACCTGTACAGGGATTTATTAATGTGGAATTTTACTGCTATGAAACCACCTGATTTCTCCAGAGTTTAACAAAAAGTACTGTATAAACATAATGCCCTGTTGTAAGCTATCTTCCAGTTGGTTCTGCTTTTAGAGGAAGATTTTTGCTTGCATGTTGGAAGTTCTGACTTCTGCAAGTTACATATTACTTAAGTAAGGAACTTATAAGGATAGGAGAGGAAGGAAGGAAGGAAGGAAGGAAAGGAAAGGAAAGGAAAGGAAAGAAAGAAAGAAAGAAAGGAAAGGAAAGGAAAGGAAAGGAAAGGAAAGAAGGAAGGAAAGAAAGAAAAGAAAAGAAAGAAAGAAAGAAAAGAAAGAAAGAAAGAAAGAAAGAAAGAAATATATATATATATATATATATATATAAAAGAAAAGAAGGCTTTAGCCCCTGACTTTGTCAATAGGAACGACTGGTCTTACCTGTTTATAATATATATATATATGTAGGTCTAGGTGTATTCAGGTCTTGTCCCGTTGTAGATTGAGAATACCTTGGAACGTTGCGACGAAATCTCATCCGTCATCTTCAGGCTGGTGTTTCAGCTTCGTTCCTCTCTGGAGAAGTGTGTGATCGTTGCTGTTTTTCCCTTTTAAACTCTAGTTGTGATGTGTTGTTACTTTTTTGAGTGGTTGTGAGTTGATGTATGCAGATTGGATGGCTTTTCACTGAGACCCTGTGTGGCTGAGGTGCTGGCTGTGTGTCTCTCAGCCTTTTTGTGTTGTAACGACCTGGGTAAGGGCTGTGTGATGACCTTCTGAGTTCTATTGTTGTGATGTCCTGGGTGTGGGTGCTGTAATCTCCTGGGTCGTTGTCTGTGCTGCAACCTCCTGATTTTTGTGTTGTGATCTCCTGTTTTCTGTGATGTAGTATCCTGGGTGGAAGGCTGTGATGTGGCATTCTGGGCCTTGGTTGGGCTCCGATTTGAGGTCTGGCTATGTGTTTATAGCGTGTCCATTAATCCACATTGAGTCTGATCAATAATTAAACCTGTTTCTGCGGACTTGATTAGGGTTTACTTCTCTCAGGCCAATCTTTAGATGATTTGAAGCTATGTAAAGCTTTTTGTCTTTTGCCTAACGAGCAACATGGCTATATTTCTAGTGCTTCAGTCTCTCACTTGTTCCGATAATGGATCTGCAATATATTTTAGTCAATTTCTTTTGAGTTTTCAAGTAGCTCTTTGTTATACCGATGAAGCCTTTCTGTTTTTATTTGATTTTTAGGTTGTCACAGTAGATACACCAATTGCAGATGATGCTGAACTACAAAAATATTCAAAGGTATTGAATCTTTTTATCCTTTTAACATCCTGTGACCTGTTAGTAATGGAAATAGGAATGGATGTGAATCATGTGATATAAATAGTTTTGACACTTTGCATATCTTACTGCTTTTGTGCTGCTGTTATGTGGGCATGAATTTATTCAATAAGCTACTTAAAGTATATTTTACAGCTTTGCTTGTTAAAATGCTTTGTAAACCTTCCCTTGGATATCCATTGTTTAGAATTGGCACTGAAAAAAAATGTAGTTAATATACCTAAGAAGAAACATTTAAAAAGATCTTCTGTAAATCAAACCTTGATTGGAAACTTGCATTAACTTGCAGGGCTACTGTATGCAGTAATAATTCTGAATTCCAGGGGGAAAAACGTCTTTACAGTATCTGCATGCTGCATACAGTATCTTGGCTCTTTCAACCAGCAGAAATACATTTTTTAATACTTAACAAGTTGGACTCAGAAACCATGATTCATTACTAATTTATCCCTTTATTTACATATTAATTTATGCACTTATTTTATTAATTGAAGCCTTATTTAAATAATATTCTATACTTTTCTCCCTGATTTCTTTAAGTATGTCATACAGAGGGATAGTAAGAAGTAATTATCGAATCTAACATTTTTATTCTGCTAAGAACAGTTTTTAGTCTGTCTGGTATTTCTCCATTTCTCTGTTGGTTAAACATTTCTCATAAAACATTCATAATCCCATTTTCATTGGTTTGTTATAAAACAGCTTATATTTTCCTAGTCAGATCCTAGAGATCATGTCACATCCAAGCCATCCATGTGTCCCCCTCTATTATTTTTATAAGTGTGACAACCTGGGGATCTAAGGGCTGTTGGCTAGACTGGCAAGCAAAAGGAAAACAAGAACAAAAGAAAATAAAAAATAATAAAAAAGTAACAGCAAAGGCAAAAACAAAGCAATGGCACTTCTGTGATCCCTTACAGAAAATTGCATGGATATATTAGTAGGCATTGAGATGGACTTGAAGGCAACATTATCCTTTTATCAAGGAGTATTAAAATAAAAATAAATCAAATTCAATTAATTACTAAATTAAAATATTCAGTTGTTTCAAACATCACAGAGCTACAGAATCTAACTCACATTCTTTGTAAATGTTCTTATCTGACTATTTTTGTGATGTATTTTAAATAGCTGCTGCCTATTCACACATTAAGGCTCGGGGTTGAACTGGATACTTTTGAAGGACATCATTACATCTCTTCCATTGCTACAGATGGCCCAATTGCTAAACTTGGCTTACTGCAACTAGAGGATGAACTTTTAGAGGTATAATTTTAAAAGAATATGTTGTATGAAAAATACTGCATAATTTTTAACAATCAATTCTGTATTATGGAGTGTATGCTTTAAGTGCATTAAAATGCCTTTTAGGATATCAAGATTTGCTAGAGGAATTAAATCTTCCAAAGTCCTTAGCAAGTGCAGTGTGTTTTTACATTGGAAGTCTCCACCTCTGTATAGGAGATATTTTTAGGAGTATACAAAATATTGAATGGAATATTTGTTCCTGTAACTCATTCCAAATCTTCCATTACATCCAGAACTTGTGATTTCAATTTCATTCCCCAATTGCTTTGCTTAATGTAACACTGAGTTTTTGGCTTAAAATGTTTCCACTGTTAGCCTCTAGCAATTATTTGAAACAAAAACCCTAATAGGTGTCTGGCTGGCTGGCTGACTGGCTGGCTCTCTTTTTTCTGTATACATATGATGTAGATGTACCCAATTAATTCTAATTTAGTGTCACTTGGCATTAGCTGGACTGCAATTCTATGTCCCTAGAAGAAAATTATCAAGGGATTATCAGACCTCTTCCTTTTGAGTATGCTAAAATAAATTCAAACTTAAATGTCCCTTCTCAAATGGCCTGGACTTTTGTGTGGTTATTGCCCTCCTTACAGTTTGATCTCTACAGAAGAAAAGAATATATAGATTGGAAGAACGATTTGATCTGCAATATGAAAAGACTTTCTACTCCCAAATACAATATATCTTGAAACCTACAGAAATATAATTTTCCTCTCATTAAAGTCAATGGGAGAGAAATATTTTAAAAATGTGAAACTCCTCCCTCCAGTTCACAATGGGGATTTAGCATAGCTTTGTTATTATAACATAGCATAGGATTTGCTATTCAATTCCATCCGCAACATATATCCTTCTATAGACTTGCAGTGTAAATCCTGAAAGGTTTCTATAGTAACTATTCACTTAATTATGATAGTAATCAATCTAGCATTCCATTTGTCCAAGTCACCGACTTACATTACACAGACCTTCTCTTGATATCATAATGTTAATGTGAGCAACAATAAGATTAGTAAAAAATTAGATTAGAATTCTGTGTAGATTAGTTTTATTCTACCAAAAGGGTAAAATGAAACTTTACTGAAGAGTCCATTCTGATGATCCACGTGTTTTTCAACCTCACTTTTGATTTCAAAAAGAAATTATGTATTTATTTATTTATTTGATTAGTCAATTGCTTACAAGATAATAGATATAAGTATAAACATAGTTATAAATACATGGATACATATAAGAAAATAAAAGAAACAATAGGACAGGGACGGTAGGCACATTGGTGCACTTATGCACGCCCCCTACAGACCTCTTAGGAAAGGGGTGAGGTCAATAGTAGACAGTCTATGGTTGAAGTTTTGGGGGTTTGGGGAAGAAACCACAGAGTCAGAGTATTCCAGACATTGACCACTCTGTTGCTGAAGTCGTGTTTCCTGCAATCAAGTTTGGTGCGGTTAACCCATGAGTTTGTATCTATTGTGTGCTCTTGTATTGTTATGGTTGAAGCTGAAGTATTCATTGACAGGTAGGACATTGCAATGTATGATTTTATATACTATACTTAGATCGGACCAAAGACGGTGTAGTTCTAGGTATTCTAGGTCTAGAACCTCAAGTCTGGTGGCATAAGGTATTCTGCAATGAGTAGAGGAGTGGAGAACTCTTCCTGTGAAATATTTCTGGACTTTCTCTACTGTGTTAATATCAGATACGTAATGTGGGTTCCAGACTGGTGAGCTGTATTCAAGTATTGGTCTAGCAAATGTTTTGTATGCTCTAGTTAGTAGTGTGATATTACCAGAGAAAAAGCTACGTAGGATTAGGTTAACAACTCTTAATGCCTTTTTGGCTATGTAGTTACAGTGGGCTCTAGCACTTAGATCATTTGAGATGAGTACTCCAAGGTCCTTGACAGAGTTTGGATCATCAACAAGGTCTTGACTATTCAGCTTGTATTTTATTTTCTGGTTTTTTTCCCAATATGTAAGACAGAGCATTTATTTGTTGAGATTTGAAGTTGCCATTTGTTTGACCATTCTGATACATAGTCAAGGTCTTTTTGAAGGGTAGCAGAATTATCTGTGATGTTGAATAGCTTTACATCATCAGCGAAGAGAAGGAAATTGCTCTTAATATGATCACAGAGGTCCTTTATGTAGAGTATGAAGAGAGTTGGTCCTAGAACACTGCCTTGAGGGACACCACTGTTGACAGGTACAGAATTTGATAGGACGTTTCCAATTTTGACCATTTGTTGTCTGCTTGACAGGAATGTTAGATTAGTCTGGAAGCCTGGTGCCAAATCCTTACAAACCATTCTACTTCTGAAAATACTTAGGCAAAACTAATGTTGTTTTGAAAAATGCAGTTGTCTCAATTCTTTCTGCAATATACTATGTTCTATGGAATAGTTCCAAAATGTGACACAATTTACAAGCATGTTGAACAAGTTTCTGAAAATTGAGGCTATTAACTACTGATGAATAGTGCAGCCTTTGAGACAGATTTTTCCTCCCGTCTATTCAACTGTGTCCAAATTCCCGGAGACTGTCTGGACAAGTCCCTGTAGTTTTCTCTGCAAGGTTTTTCACAAGCGGTTTGCTATTGCCTCTTTCCTAGGGCTAAGAGAAAGTGACTGGCCGCAGGTAACCCAGCTGGCTTTGTCCCTTAAGGCAGGACTAGAATTCACATGTCCTAATTTCTAGCTTGAGATGGATTAATCCATTTAAATCTTGAGTTAATCATGACTACTCAATGCATCCATATGCACACAAAATTTGCGATTTCTTTTGTGTGAAAAACTATAACATGGCAAACACATTCTAGAAGGAATACACAATATACAATCTAACAAGAAATCAAGACATGTAGTGTTTTAAGAGTATAGAGTTAAACTATTCTATATATAAAATGGCTAACCACTCCAAGTAAAATATAGATGGATTCATTTATAGATTGGCTAATACCACAACACTGCTAGTAGTTACTAACATAAACACTGTTACTAAAACCAGCTAATTTGAGGTTAGTAGGTAACTCTCTTGGTTGTCCTATACATCAGTCTACATTTTTACAAGTCATTGTGGATTTTATGAGCCACAAAACTATGGGACTGGGAGCAGTAGAACTAACAAGACCTATTCTAACATCAAGAAATTCAATTTGTGAAAAGAACTAGAAAGGAAATAATAATAAGGGGAGTATATGTAGAACAAAACCTTAACAGTTAACCAATGTTTCTTCACATGCTGCTGAACTACAATTCCTTGCAGTCTTTAATGTTCTCAATGCTGAAGGGTATCCTAGTGCAAGAATATCTGAAGAGTTACAGTAAAAGAGGAGATGAGAGTAGAAAGGCCATGGAGATCAAGTAAAGTAAATAAATACTATTGATTGCTTTAGTGCTTTAAGGAAGTCATTAGTTTCCTGAAAATGGTATGTCTTTTGTGTGTGTGGGTGTGGTGTGTGTGTGTGGGTGGGAGGGAGGGAGGGAGAGAGGAGAGAGAGAGAGAGAGAGAGAGAGAGAGAGAGAGAGAGAGAAACCTTTTTCTCCATCACTGGAATTGTAAATGAAGTTCATCTACCTGTATATTGGGGAGGGGAAATTGCACTTGCCTATCATTGAAACACTATAAAGTAAGCAGTGAAATATTCATGATAAATCCAAATAGTTTGAAAGTATAGGTCAACTTAGGAATGGTGTCCTTTCTATTTTAGGTAAACGGTGTCCAGCTCTATGGGAAATCCCGCCGTGAAGCTGTTTCATTTCTGAAACAAGTTCCCCCTCCATTTACCCTAATTTGTTGTCGCCGTTTGTTTGATGATGACACGGAATCTTTTGTGGATGAGCCTACAGCCACAATCGCTCATTCTTTAGAACCAAAGGTATTTAACAAAAAAAAAACTATGGCATGTTTCCAAGGATTTCCCAAAGATTATTAATTGACTCTGCTACTGCTTTCGGTATTGGTTACTTTGCATTTAATTTGCATTATGAATAATGAATGTGAATGATTCATAAGCCATTTTCCTATGGCTCAGAATGGCATGTTTTTTTTTAAAACCTTTTATTGAGTCTTACGAATCCCTGGTTAAATGGCTGCTGCAAATTAATTAACTTTATAAACACAATCTTGCCAAAACTGTGTGAGACTGCCAAGAATCACAGATAAGAAATATCAACACAAGAGTCTTCAAATACCAACTTGAAATACTGTAATGTCCACGAGGCTGAGTTTTAAAATGTCTTTGCTTCCTGCCAAAAACGTTAGCTTCACAGCTGCCTTTTATCTTCTTGAAGGAGGTGCCATTATCTTGCAGCCTTACTCCTGAGTTGCCCGTGCTGTTGCAGCTGCTTCTTTCCTGTGAGCAATGTGCATCGCAGCGCACAGGCTCCTCGGAACCTCCTCATCGCTGCTGCCAGCCCCCACAACCTCTGAAGGCAGCAGTCCACTCCCTAATGGTCCTGGCCCCTCATCTGAGTCCTCGCTCTCCTCAGCCATCCGCACATGCTGCCGGCTAACCACAACATAATCTAACTAAAGGATATTCCAGAATTAGATTTGAAGATGCCTGCTACTGTATGCTATGTTTGAATACCCTGAGCACCTAAGTTAGAATCTGAAGCAGGACAAGTGATAAGTGATAACTTCTGCTCTTTAGGCAGAATTTTCACTCAGTGTGAAAACTTTCCAGTTTTCCAGATGTTTAAGAGGCTACTTCTAGAAGGAATAATCAACCATCTTCTACTCCAGCTGTGGGCATTGTGCTCATATATTCCATCAAAACTAATAAACTTTAAAATATTTTTGTTGTAGGACAATAGTGATTAACTTCTCTTTTTTAGTGTTACCAAGTGGGAGATTTTTAAAACTTGATGGTGCTAAGTATGTGCTTCTGAATTCTAAACTTGTCCTTGTAGTTTAGAAAGTGTATCTTCATGCAGAAATATTTCATGCTCCTGACTTCACTACTTTTAATGTAATTGGAAATTCTTGGTGGCTTATCTAGGCAGGTAGCTAAAAACATCGTTGTACTAATGATACCAAGTATGTAAATCAATGAAAGGACATGCTGACAGTGTACATCCCATTCATCTTTCTACAGTATAATAAAGGAGCAAAAGTTTTGAATTATACCTAATCTCTGAATTCTCCATTAGTTGATTGCTTCCATCTTGTGAACAAAGAAATTGATGGTACCTGGAAGATTATAGTTTTAGCTATTAAACTTTCTAGACATCCCAGATATTGATTTTTTTTATTATTTGCATTGTAAAATAAATATGTGCTTTGGGTGTTCCTTAGGTTTCCCAATTTAGATAGTATATCAGTAGAAAAAATACCATTTAACTAATGAAAAGATACTTCATAAATGTCAATTTCTGTTGTTCATCATTTTTAAACTATCAACTGAGAATGCTTTCTACACATTCTTTCATCTTTGCATAAAAACACCTGATGTTATGGCTGAATATTGGTTGCAAATAGTTTTCCTTTTCAAATTAGATAGATCTAGTTGTTATTTTTTCCTTCTTCCCCAAAAAGGACTTTTGTGTAAATTGACAATCAAATTAAAATATAGTCATTGATAAAATATTTTGTATAATATATGAACTGAACTAGAAGCATTAGGAAAGTCATTTTGTGAGATGGATAACCATACAAATTGAATAAAATAAAAAATTCTTAATTTTGATCCTTATTTGTACTTGATATTTATTCCTTACACCTTGAGACTTTCTACTTATACTTGTAAGTATAAGTTTTATTTTTATAAAACTTATAAAAATAAAATGGCCAATATTTATTTAATATTATTATGTATTTTATTAGACTTGTATGCCGCCCTCTCTCCCTAAGGACTCAGAGCGGCGAACAGTAAAAAAAACCAGTACAAATTACAATAAAAACCATTAAAAAAATACAAGCCTAATCAATATTATACAAAATTTAAAATTAATTAAAACAAATACTAAAAACCAACCCGCACCCCCCAAGGTCAGTCCAGACCAGCCTGTTGAAACAGCCAGGTCTTCAGGTCCCGGCGGAAGGAGCGGAGATCGGGGGCCAAGTGGAGCCCCAAGGGGAGCTGATTCCACAGGGTGGGTGCTCCCACAGAGAAGGCCCTAGCCCTGGGCACCACCAGTCGACAAAGCCTAACTGACTGTACCCCAAGGAGGCCCTGCCTGTGGGAGCATACCATGTGATCGGAATGTGATGCTGGCAGGAGGCGTTCCCGCAAGTACCCTGGACCCAAGCCATGTAGGACTTTGTAAGTTGTTACTAACACCTTGTAGTTTTATGAAACTACAACACCTTGTAGTTTTATGAAATCTCTGGGCAACCCTGTCTCATTGGGGCATGCTTCTTTACCTAAACAGAGAAACACAAGGATCAAGGGCAGGCAAAAAAAGAAAAGAAAAGTAAAGAAAAGAGTGGTCATAGGAGTAACTTCCAACTTCATACTAGCTTTCCCATTGAGTTTCTTTGTGAAAATTTGTCAGGGAGCATCAGAAATTCCTTCCCTTCCCATCCCGCAGATAAGTGGCTGCTGTTTGATGGGGGAGGGAGGAAGGGATTGCGAGACTGGCTGGGAAATTGTTACAGAATGTTGAAAATAAAGATCACGTGACTGCAGCTGAAGCCCAACAGCTAGTAGCACCAAAGCAGCAAGAGTTTCCCCAAATCTCATTCCCTCATGAGTCCCAAATTTTGGACACATTTTGGTTCAAAAATTGTTGTCCTACATTGCATCATTTCACCCAGTTAAAAGATTATGGCAACTAGAGTTTTAGTAGTATATAGATGGAAATTCCAATCTAAATGACCTTTTTGCTTTGTATATACTAGATACCTTTTACCAGTAGAATAAGCATGTTCTATTTTTCTTAGGTGAAGTTTGAAAATCCAGAGGAACAGCAGGAAGATGAAGAGCAGGAAGATGAAGATATGGAACTAGCACTATGGTCTTCTGAAGTCCAAGACATTGTCCTTGTTAAAGATGCAAAAATAGGTTTAGGATTCAGCATTTTAGACTACCAGGTATGCTTACATCCTTAACAAGCAAATGTATCCAGCTAAACATACAAGATAGAAATTAATAGTTTTCTTACATTAGATTTGGGGCAGGCATTCTTTTGTTCTTCTGCACATTCCCTCCCATTCTGTTTCTAAAACTGTTCCAACAGTTTCGACTCTCCAGATCTGGCTTTAGTTACTATGGTGGGATAAGTAGAAAAGAAGGAACTCTCTTTATGGAAGTGGATTTTTGTTGATACTGTTCTGTGTTCATTATGTTTTGGCAACATTCCTTGATTTTTATTTATTTGTTGGATCCATAAACAAATCTTCATGATGCACATGACTTGCAATGGTTACATATTGCTGACATCATCTTTATATATTATCAAACAGCAGACTGAAAGACTGGGTTAAAAGCTTTGTTCTTAATTTTAAAATGTTGGTTTCATATGTATACACTACATATGTGGAACCATTTTATACTTAAACAGTATTTGTTTAATAATAGTTTGGTAGTTCAGTGTAATGTTGAAAAATCAGAAAGAATATTAGCTAACTTCATGTCTTTCATTTTATAAACATTCATGCCAAGGATGTGACATAGATAAGGTGAGCTTGAGATTCTCAGATAGAAAAGAAATGATTTGTAATTTTAACACTGTAAAAATATAGACAGCTGAGAAGTATAGTCCTGATGTCATGAAAAGAAAACTGTAAATAAGCAGAAGTTAAAGAATTATACTAAGGAAAACCAAAAGGGATTCTTTTAAACATGTTAAAAACAACAGTCAAGAAAAAATATCAATATAGCTGGTGGTAAAATACTAACAGAAGAGGAAGAGGTTATTTGACTTTTATTTTGATTTAGACTTCTGGAATAAAAAAGGTTAGTATTCAAACAAGAAGTTGTGAAAAAGTAGGATGGGCAGAATTGAAGCTTGTGACTAATAGAAAGATGATCAGAAAATACACCATTTCTTTGAATTAATTCAACACTCCAGACCCAGATGAATTGAACCCTGGGATCTACCTAATAGTTCTGACTCAAATGTTGAAAAACCCTAGGGAGGAAAATCACTAGAAGAGAGCAAGTACTGTCCCTATCTTCAAAAAGGGTAAGAGGATAACCCAGCAAATTATAGACCAGTTAATCTGGTATTAATACTGGAGACATTTAGAGCAGAGCATAAGAAGAACTATGTAAGAAACTGGAAAAACAACATAGTAAATTACTGGAATGTGTCAAATATAAATCTTGCCAGACTAACCTAATCTCATTTTTTTTGACTGGGTAGCTATTTTAATAGGTTGAGGGAATGTTAAATACACAATATATGTTGGTTTAGCGAAGTGTTTGACAACGTATGTCATCATAATACCAATTACCTAGATGTGATGTATTGCCTTTTATTGGATGTGGTTAGAGGGTCATCTGTTTTGAATGCTTTAATTTGGATTCCTGTACTAAGCAGGAGAGTGAACATACTGATGTAAATGAATTTTTGGTGTTAGGTTATTCAGATTTTATATTACAATTCTGACATTTCAAATACTTTTTTTTCATGAAATTTACAGCGTCCGTTGTAAACGGAACTTATTTCCAGAAGAAATCCTATTTCTACCAAATTTCATGCTGAAATTGGGAGAAGAAAGACTACAGTGTTAATGCAGTACCATTATGCCTTTTCTTTTTTAATAATAGAAAGTTTTGTCTCACATCTTCTGTTGTTAATGTATAAGTACTTTACCATTTATCATCTATAAATTCTGTATTTATTTGCTAAAATGAGAGTAGTACAGTACCTTTCTATCTGTGTATAGAAAATAGTTAGAAAAATGTAGAGGAATCATAAACTTTCCCCTTTTTTGCAACCTCCTTTGCAATATCATATAAATGATAATATTCTACTCTATTCTATTCCATTCCACTCCACTCTAATCATAATACTTCTACAATCCTTTTAACCAAAGTCATTCATTGTCTTGCTGATTTCACTAATTATTTGGGTTTGAGGCTGGACCTCTACTGAGCAGTTAGAAGGCAAAAGATCTTACTTGCCAGTTTTGTACTCTGCATTATAACTCCTTAAATTAGTATGAATTCTTTAGAAACCTATTTTGAAACAAAATTTACATCACATTTGAATGCATAACTTCAGCACCTTATGTGACCAAGTAGCACCAACCAGAATGGGCCTAGGAAGATAAATGCAAGCCGAAGGAACAAATGTTGCTGTCCTTCTAATGTTCTCTCCAAATTCACACCTTAATTTTTCAGCTCTATAAACAAACAGCTGTTTACTTTCACAGAAAAAAAAACGTAAAGCAGCAGTATAAGGGAAAACATACCTTTCAATCTGATATGCTCCATCTGGATTTTTTTTGTAGAATAACGTCCCTTTTCCCCCTTCTCTCTCCTGCTGTTTCATTTTTTCTCTGGCTGAAACATATGGGTAGTTTCAGACTGTTTCTAGTATATTATGTATTCAACACTGTGATGGTTCAGTGAGCAAACAGTAAAAATAATCATGGTTGTACAAAGTGTTGGAAAGTTTATTTTTGCTGTTGCATAGATGACCTGATTTATGACAAGAAAAAGCTTCCTTGGGTGGCTTGAAGGGGCCTAGGGCTGGGTGGAGTATAATTGGAAGAAGGATGGAAACCCTTGCAGAACAAAAGGGCAACAGAAATCTTTGGAGCTAAAAAGTAGTGTGGAATGAGGTTTTACAGAGACATGAAATGGAAGCTTGACATAATCTTCTGAAAACAGAATCAGACTAACAGAGTTGGAAGGGACTATGGAGCTGAGGCAAGATATCCTATACTATTTTAGACAAATGGTTGTCCTAGCTCTTCTTAAAATCTTCCAATGTTGGAACATCCACAACTTCTGGAGGCAAATTGTTTCACTGATTAATTGTTCTGTCACAGAATTTCTCCTTCGTTCTAGGCTGGTTCACTCCTTGATTGGTTTCCATCCATTGCTTCTTGTCCTGCCTTCAGGTGCTTTGGAGAATAGGTGGGAAACCCCCCCCCCTCTTCTTTGTGGCAGCCCCTCTGTTGGAAGTTGTGATTCACCCCTCTCCTAGGAAAAGAAAATTTAAAAATATTAAAGGGGCAGGAAAATTCCCCTAAAAGAAAGGAGAAGTGGAAACTCAAGCAGGGATTCAGCCCCCACCCTTGTCAATAGGGTCATTAAAATAGCTGAAGTCAGCCTATTCTCCACAACAAAGGAAGGATAAAATTACATGCATGGTATAGGGCCTTGGTGGCTCAGGCTGTTAAATGCCTCCACTTAAGATCCAGCTGCCTACAATTACTGTAGGCTCAAATCCCACCAGGCTCAAGGTTGACTCAGCCTTCCATCCTCTCGGGGTAGGTAAAATTGAGGACCCAAGATTGTTGGGGGCAATAAGCTAACTTTGTAAAATGCCACTTAGTAATAAGCAGGCATATACAATGGAATGAAGGCTATTGCTGAGCACACTGGGCTGTATCCCAAAAAACTGTAAGCCGCCCTGAGTCTTCAGAGAAGGGCGGCATATAAATGCAATTAAAATAAAATAAAATAAATAAATAAAAATACAGAGAAAAAGCCTACAAATTAGCTAAGATCCCTTCCCATAGAAATCAAATAGATGGCAAATGTGCTGCCCAGACAGTTTAGAGTCAATGGGATTTGGGATAGTTAGTTAGGAATTGAGAGCTGTCCCCTTAAGGGAATGCATCATGGTAAATGTAGTTAAGGTATTCTGGGAAATGTAGTACATGTCATGTCACATCTGTAACCCTGATTGGTCACTGAATTGACCCTTGGTGGGTCAGGGGAGGTTTCTTCACTCTTGCCTGAACACACAGCCTCATGGTAGCAGCTCTACCCCCTACCTCTACGACTATGGGATGAAATATGGGATAGAAAGATTTACACTACGATTTCAACTGTGCAAAGAATTGGACATTAGATGCATCTCGACATAACTGTGAGTTACCTTGAGGATACCTAATATAATCCAATAAAAGAAACTTTGTATGGAAGAATTTGTAGAGTTGTCTATCTGTCTTTATATTCAACAAGTGAACCGAAAGGCAGAATAGCAAACTATAAAACTTGTGAAAAACAGCAAAAGCAAACACCCAGAGGAAAAGAAATCAAGAATCTTAGACACATGAGGAAAGGAGATACTCACCAAAACACAGCAATAAAAAAGTATGGCAGGAGGAAAAAAAATTTAAACCATGATAGCAAACCAAAGGCAAAACTGAAAGCTCAGGATATTGCAACAAAATGCAAACTGATTAATTATAGGGAACGAGCAGCTACAAAGGGCCAGGGAAAAACAGAGATTGGACTATTATAAAACAATTACTTATTTGCCTTCTACCCAGATCCCAGGATGGAAGATCCCACTCTCAAGAGACAGGATTTAAACGCCATAAAAAAACCCACCACCCACATACAAATCAAAAGACTTTAAAGGGTTCACATACAAATTTTAAAAAAAGGACCTGGAGGCTATAAAAAGGGGTTTTAACATACAATGAAGCAAAGTAGTCTCAGGAACACTGTTAATGATCTCCTTTTACCTGCTTTCCTATTAACAATAAACTGATCCCTGCTGACCTCTAATCATTTTGCAATAAATCTCCCAGCCAGGAAATTTGAGTTCACAAAGGGAAAGAGTACTGCCTTTCCTTAAAGGGAAAGGCTTCTTTTTCCTTATAACACCTCAAATATTGGAACACTGTTATCATGTCCCCCCTAGTCCTTCTTTTAATTAAACTAGACATACCCAATTTCAACAACTGTTCTTTATATGTTTTAGCTCCAGTAAAAAGATAATTTCAGGAAGGAGCTGATTGCTCATGAGGAACATGAAGATTGCAGATTTCTAAGTTCATGTTCTAATGCGGAAAATGCAAAGAAATGGATTAATCGATATTTAGGCAATCAGAACGGGGCAACTTATATCTTACTTGCTGGCTAGGATGCAATGGGAAATTGGATTGGATCTCTTTTGAGCAATAAGGAGGGAAGGGACATGAGAAGGCAATGACTGTCCTGAACAACAAGGATTGAGAATTTATCCTGAAAGATATCTGCTGATAGTGATAGGAAAAGTAATGTCAACTCTGCAGGATAAGGTTTCCTTAACACTCTCTGAAACAAAGAGTAGCTTCTAAATACAGCCTCCAAATAGGGGTCAAATATAAAGTAGGGGTTTGAAAGGATTATGAATTTAAAAAAAAAATTACTTTAGAGTAAATTGACCCATGCCTTTGATCTGGCTTGAATAAGAATGTGAAATCAGTATTTGTTCTGACCAAGGCTTCCTGAGAGACCAACAAACGCATATAAAATCCAAAACACTTCTATTTTAGTTCAATGGCTGTGAATTATCGTCATTCATAGCCCAGAATGTGTCTTAACTGGTTATAATTAGTCCCAGGGACGTCTGCCAAAGTTCTTCGAGAGACATCTGATAAGAACGCACCTTATCTTACTTGAAGTGCTGCCAGCGACTAAAGCCCCAGTTAATCTTTCAAAAACAAATGAAGAACAAATTCACCACGGAGCTTTCGGAGTCCAAACTGATCAAAGTGAACGACTTTGCTTCCTGCAAAGGTTTTCCTACCTTTGCACTTCCTTTATACCTTATGGGAGGGGCAATCACCTCCAAGCCTTACTCCCAAGTCACCTCTTTTGTCTTAGCTGTTCTTGCCTTCTGGCAGCTCTGCACACATGTGCACTGGGAACAGGCTCCCCTAGTTCCTCTGCCTCGCTGCTGCCAGATTCTGGAGGCTCTGGAGTCAGCATAACTCCCGATGGTCCTGGCCCCATCTCTGTATCGGATGCAGGACCCTCGTCTGAGTCTTTTCCAGACTCCCGGACTGGTCACTGTCTGATTCTGCTGCCGTCGGCACAGGCTGCAGGCAAACCACAACAGTATTAACAGATAGTCTTCCATTTACAATCATTTGTTCACTTTCTGTTCAAAGTTACAATGGCACTGGATAAAGTGACTTATGACTTATGACCAGTTTTCACACTTATAACTATTACATCCCCAGGGTTACATGTTTAAAATCCAGGCATCTGGCATGTTCAGGTAGTTCTCGACTTACAACGGTTCATTTAGTGACCATTCAAATTACAACGGCACTGAAAAAAGTGACTTATGACCATTTTTTCCACACTTACGACCATTGTTGCATCCCCAGGGTCATACGATCAAAATTCAGATGCTTAGCAATTGGTTGAGATTCTAGGCTTAGATAACCTTGAACTATGCCAGCTAACGTTGGACTTAAACATAGTACATAAAATCATACGTTACAACGTCTTACCAGTTAATGAATATTTCAGCTTTAACCACAACAACACAAGAGCACACAACAGATATAAACTTAATGTAAACCACTCCAAACTTGATTGCAGGAAGTACGATTTCAGCAACAGAGTGGTCAATGTCTGGAACTCACTACCTGATTCTGTTGTCACCTGCTCAAATCTCTACTCCTTTACCCTCTAACTAACCTCTATTGACCTCACCCCATTCCTAAGAGGTCTGTAAGGGGCGTGCATAAGCGCACAATCATGTCTACCGTCCCTGTCCTATTGTCCCCAATTATTAGTTCCTATTTCTTATATTTAAACTTATGTTTATTCTTATTTCAATTGTATTGTAAGCTTTTGACCAACCAACCAAACAAACAAACAAATAAATAAAAATCATAGTGGATGATTACTTGAATAGGAGCCAGCAATGTGCAGCAGCAGCCAAAAAAGCTAATACAATCCTGGGTTGTATAAACAGAGGCCTAGAATCAAGATCATATGAAGTATTGCTGCTGCTTTGCAAAACCCTAGTAAGACTTCACCTGGAATTCTGCGACCAGTTTTGGTCACCATGCTACAAAAAAGATATTGAGACCTTGGAAAAAGTTCAGAGAAGAGCAACTAAGATGATCAAAAGCCCGGAGACTAAACCATATGAAGAATGGCTGCAGGTTTTGGGGTCTGGCTAGTCTGAAGAAAAAAAAGACTTAGGGGTGACATGATAGCAGAATTTAAGTGTTTGAGGGGCTGCCACAAAGAAGAGGAGGTCAAACTATTCTCCAAAGCACCAGAGGGCAGGACAAGAAATAATTAATTAATTAAAAGAGCCTTGGTGGCTCAGGCGGTTAAATGCCTGCTCTTAAGATCCAGCTGTCTACAATTACTGTAGGCTCGAATCCCACCAGGCTCAAGGTTGACTCAGCCTTCCATCCTCTCGGGGTAGGTAAATTGAGGACCCAAGATTGTTGGGGGCAATTAGCTGACTTTGTAAAAATGCCGCTTAGTAATAAGCAGGCATATACAATGGAATGAAGGCTATTGCTGAGCACACTGGGTTGCATCCCAAAAAATTGTAAGCCGCCCTGAGTCTCCGGAGAAGGGTGGCATATAAATGTAATTAAAAATAATAATAATAATAATAATAATGGCTGGAAACTGATCAAAGATAGAAGCAGCCTGGAATTAAGCAGAGACATCCTAACAGTAAGGACAGTTGACCATTGGAACAGCTTCAGAAATTGTGGGTGCTCCATCACTGGAGGTTTTTAAGAAGAGACTGGACAGTCACTTGTCTGAGATTGTACAGGTTTTCCTGCTTGAGTTAAGGGGGCTGGATTATAATACACCCAAGGTTCCTTCCAGCTCTATTCTATTCTAATTCTACTACTAAAGAACTTAGCTAGCTGCTAGGTATAAAGTATCTGGAAGCTTTGTAAACACTATCGTTAAGCAAAACAAATACATTCTCTTGCTGTATACATATGTCAGAATAGGTAAAAAATCAACTGTATTTTAACAATGCAAGATCTAAAATTGAGGACAGGTTGCAAAAGAAAAAGCCTGCATGACTCAGGTTGACATTTTTAAAACATTTTTATTTTGAGGAGCTCACATTTTACACTCATTTAGCTTTTGCAGGGATCTATAGTTGTTTTTATTTCATGTTTAGAATTAATGGCAACTTCAGTAATGTTTAGATTAAGATGTAGCTAAACATGAAATATTGGTCATTGGATGTAAAACTTTTAGATTTCCCAGCATGTTAAGGCATTGGTTTATACCGCAGTATGTGCATTTGTGGAGAGCTTGTTTGGTGTAATGGTTAGGACATCAGACTACAAAATGGGAGACTATAAATTTAGTTCATCCTTAGGCACAAAGCCAGCTGGGGCGCCTTGGGCCAGCCACTTTCTCTCAACTCTAGGAAGGAAGCAATGGCAAACCACTTCTGAAAAATCTTGCCAAGAAAACTGTCAGGACTCATGCAAGTTGTCTCTGAGAATTGGATACAACTGAATGGATGATTTAAAATGTGTATTTGCAAGCTAGAAATTTTTAAAACCTCCTAGATGTAGTATGTTTAGTGAGAAGAATTATCTTGGCAGGCCATTTAAAGTTAAACAAATAAAAATGGTAAACAGAGTTGCTGTTGCTATAATAGCCTGAATTTACTTAATAGAAAACTTAGCAGTTACTGCAATTCATAGGTGGCATACATAAATAAAGACTATAATAGAGCATACTTGTTTCTGTAGGATATAGCAGAGATGACAATTGGAGGATGAATTTCTTTAGAGGCAGGACTCTGAAAAACATAATTATCTCAGTTATGTGGAGCAGTTGGAACATTTTCCTGCCATATATAATCAATATATAAACATTAAATTATTATAGTTTAGAGAAGTCTCTAGCAGTACAGAAAATATTTAGGAATTAACAAATGTGTAGTCTAAGGCATCTAGAAGGCAACAGTCTTATGTCTGTTCAGTATGAATCGACTTGTTATCATGAATGCTTTGCTAGAAAAAGGCAGACTAAAGGTGAAATAAGAGGAACAAATAACACCTATTGGAAAAGAAATATTGGGGTGATTCTGCCTTTCTTTCCGGATCCATGTCATTATTGGCAGCCCTTCCCACCTTCTGATTAGATTAATGCAGTTGCTATCATTGAAGCATAAGAAAATAACTTATATTAGCTGCCGGGAAGATATAAATCTGATGTTAAAAGAGCTCAGCTGGTTTCCAGTCAGTTTCCGGGTTCTTTTCAAAATGCTGTGAGGAACCATTTAAAGTTTTGCATATCCTGTGCTTGGAGCCATTCCAACAAACCCTCAGATGAGTAACCATTCAGTGTTAGACCATCTAATGAGACTTGATTCCTTCTCTGCCTCCAGCAAGGAGGAAAACAAGTGCAGATGGCCAGATGGAACCAATCTTTTCTTACCTTCTTTTGTTCCCCCAATTCTCTGTGAAGCCTTTAGCTTGTCTATCTAGGATTGGCAAAATATTGCAGGAAGACATTAGTTAGAGCTACTTTGGACAATGGTAAGGGGAGCTGGAGCTGACGTTTAGTGACAACAAGATGATCACAGATTCATTTTTTCTGTTCTTCCACAAATTTTGGAACGCAGTTTAAGATGTTTGTGTTCGCTCATGACTTTCAAGCATGAAAGATTATGCAGTCTTATTCTCGGTTAGTGTTTTTGAGGGGTTTGCATTTTTAACAGATTCATGGTTATGTCTGTACGCATTTATTATATTTTCATATTAGGAACATCCCTGCTGCCTTTGGAGTCTTCTAGAAAGTTGAATTGTGGGATACAAATGGAACCAAACTTCACATGATTTTGATAATCCCAAAACAACATGGTGTAATTGAGTAAGCTGCCTAGAGTAGCCCCAAAGCAAGATAGGCGACAAATAAATTTAACAAATAATAATATTGAGAGTAAGAAGTTATGTGTTGGTGTTTGGCAGGTGCAGATAGAGAGAAAATCCAAATGCAAAGAGTATGGACCACATGTTTTGCTTCTAAAGCTTCCTGGAAAACTACCCTCTTTCCAGCAGTATTTGCAATGTATCATTATATGTTAAAGTGAATAAGTGACATCCATTGTGACATTTGTATGGCTGATAACTTAATTTAAAAGTGTTATACGCTGAGATAATTAATGAGCTCTAATATCTCTTTGCTGTAATTATGTAATAAATCACCCAAAGTAAAACTCACTTTTGCAAAACAGGACAGAGGTTTATTGCTAAGAGAACAAAGGCCATATTTGAGGCTTTCTGTACTGTATTTCTGGAATCTTTAGCCATTGCTCACTTGTCTTTGTCTATTCCAGTATACTGTTGCTCACCATGAGCAACGCCAGATGCATTTGGAAGGTGAAGGGGATCCCCAAATGGGTGGATTGGGAATCATTTTCTGGCAGAAAATTATTATGGGATTGTCAAAAAGCATCTGTACCTCTATGCATTTTACACTAATTTTGGATATGTTCTCTTAGAGGAGGGATGTCATCTTATTTTCTGGATAATTTGGCTGGGATGTGACAGTTGCAAAATCTTAACTACTTATCTTCCATATTTCACATGGATTAAAAATAAATGCCATTTTAAAAGGGGGAAGATATACAGGACAAACTATTGTAACATAGCCCCCTTAAGCGCTACACTATGATTTCCATTTCTAATTCATATGCTTTCTTAAAGGAACCTTATATTTGGCTGCATTCATGTACTTTGTAGATGTATTAATTTAATACAGTGGTATCTCGGCACTCATCATTAATTGATTCTGGGAGGCGTGTTGAGTCCCAAAAATAATGAGAACCAAATAGATTTTTCCCATAAGGAATAATGTAGTGAGTCACAGAGCAGCCAACACCAACAAGTTCTAGCTTGTGCATTTAGTACCAGCAAATGATGAGTACCAGGACAAAATTCATTGAGTACCAAATTGGATGAGTTTCAAAGCAGTTTAGTACCAGAGTACCACTGTAGTCCAGAACCTGATGGCCAAAGAACTAACATGAAACTGTTTTTTCATATGTTCAAAATGGCTCTCACAGGCTATATCTTCCCTCATGCAAAATGTACAGATGAATGTTGTTGCCTGCAGTTGCATCTTCTCAGTATTAGAGGTTTTAATTTTAATTTCTAGAGACCCTCAGAAGAGAGGCCACCAATCAGCAATGCTTGGGAAATTGCTGCCTCATTTGGTTTAATGAGATGGTTGAATTATAGTTCTGGTTGCAAGTTAATATCATGGTGTTTTTATCATTCTGATCCTTGTGAGTTCCACTTAAATTAAATATATAGCTCAATGTTAATCAGCAGTTCCAAATCTGGTATATAGAAAATCTTCCTGTTAGCAGATTATAGATGACAGGTCAGGAATGGGTGAAGACATTGCATATCCACATTAATTCTGCTTTTCTTGAGGATTAAGACTATTGCATTTGCACTTTTAATTGTGCTAACTCAGATTTGCAATGGTACCAGGCTTTAAAGGTTACTTGCAAACCCTAGTTAGTATTATAATCCAGCACATTAAGTTTAATCCTGTTGAAGAATGAGAAATTTAATTAGGAAAAGAAAGCACGCGATCTTTCAATATCATGATTTAGGATTATTAATGCATCTCATAGGACTAGATGGTATGTTGGCATTTTGTATGTTGCTTTCTTGTTATGTTTAAACTGTTCTATATGTGCCAATATAAACTGTTCTAGCTCTATGAAGAATATTATTCCATAAAGAATCAACATAATTATCCATTATAGTGATTCCTTGGTGCAGCCTTCTATGACGATGTATCCTCTAAATATTTGGAATTTCAATTCTCAAATGTGTAGTCATACTGCCAGTGGATCTGAAAGGCACTAAATTGAAGGATAGTTTGGGGCAGAGGTCTCCAAACTTGGCAACTTTAAGACTTGTGGACTTCAATTCCCAGAATTCAGCAGCCAGATAGCTGGCTGAGGAATTCTGGAAATTGTAGTCCACAAGCCTTAAAGTTGCCAAGTTTGGGGACCCCTGGTTTAGGGCAACTTATTAGCAACTTCTACTAATCTTTTAAAGACAAAGTTCCTTGTCCTTCATGTGTTGTGAGCAATTTTGAAAACCTGCATTTTACTTCATTAGTGTGTATGTGTGTGAATGAATTTACACCAGGAATTCTTTTACCTTGGGTTAGCTACATTCTCCAAAACCACATTCTCCACCTTAGACAATTCATTCATTTCTTACCCAAATTTTAAACAGATTATTTTCCTAATTAAAATGCAGAAAGAGTTTTTTGTAAAGATGATTCCTTGTTTGCCTATCCAACACTTGGTGCACTCCTTGTAGCTTCAGTGCTGAATTCCACTTGACTTAGATTTGTTTAGGCAGGTTTGATCACTCATTTGTCTGAAATGGTATAGGTCCCGTCCAACTCTCTTATTTTATTCCACTCATACCTCCTGTAGATCTCCCTGTTTTTTACATGGAGAGAAACTCTATGTTGCTTCTAGGCTGCTGGGTGAATATCAACATTGCAAGTACAAGTACTCCTGGCAGATAAATTGGAAAGGGTTTTTCCCCCCAAATCCTCTTCAACTGATTAAGTGCATAATATATGAAACCTAGAATCAAGTATGGCTGCTAAATAGTTAAGGAGTATAAATAAGGAGTATAAATCCTTCCATTTCCCACCGTCCAGTCAGAACTGAAGAAGCTTCTTGGATAAGAAGTGAAACGTCTTCAAAGAAAAACTATTAAGTCCAGTTGCCTCTTGAAAAAAGCCACTTTTGAGACTGCTAAGCAATCGATTGATGTAATCTAAAACTGAGTTAATAAAGGTAGTCTCCCCTTATAGCCACAATTATTGTTGCTAAGCAAGGTGGTTGTTAAGTGAGACACACCGGATTTTACAACTTTTGCCACAGTTGTTAAGTGAATCATTGCAGTTACGTGAATCATGATGTTGTTAAGCAAATCCAGCTTCTCCCTTTGACCTTGCCTGTCCAAAGCCAGCTGGGAATATCACAAATGGTGATCCATGACCAGAATTTTGATCATGTGACTGTGGGAACCCTGCAGTGGTCATAAGTGTGAGAATTAGTCATAAGTTACTTTTTTCAGTGCTGTTGTTAATTCAAACGGTCATTAAATAAATGGTTGTAAGTAAAGGACTACCTGTATTAAATTATCAATGCTAGATAGTAAAATAACTAATTTAGATGGAAGAATTAAGATGGCATTCATTTCTTCCTGTATAGTCTCTAATACAAATCCAGGGAAATAAACCTGTTCTTTCCCTTGATCTTCATATAATTTTTTTAGTAGGCTGAAAAATGCAGCTTTAAAAACATGCAGCTTTAAAGGTTTATCTGTTTGGTTCTTTGTTTTATAAGCTGCTGTGTGGACACATGGATGGAGCTGAATAAGGAGTTCCAGTTTTTTTTTTTTTTTTAATTACATTTATATGCTGCCCTTCTCCGGAGACTCAGGGCGGCTTACAATTTTTTGGGATGCAACCCAGTGTGCTCAGCAATAGCCTTCATTCCATTGTATATGCCTGATTATTACTAAGCGGCATTTTTACAAGGTCAGCTAATTGCCCCCAACAATCTTGGGTCCTCAATTTACCTACCCCGAGAGGATGGAAGGCTGAGTCAACCTTGAGCCTGGTGGGATTCGAGCCTACAGCAGTTGTAGGCAGCTGGATCTTAAGAGCAGGCAATTAACAGCCTGAGCCACCAAGGCTCAGTTTGGTTCAACATGAGCAAAAAAAGAACATAGAATGGAAGTAGAAGTTTAGGGAGCCTCTAGGTTTGAAAGAAGAGAGGATGAGCTACTTAAACAAAGTCATTTTGAAGAGAATGTGCTCCGGAGGACATGGATTCAGGAGTTATGTTATTTTTGAGGTACATAAAAATAGAACTAATGAAGGTTGAGTACCTAATTTTAATCCTGGAATACTATGAACACAGGATCCAGTAGGTCTGTGAATTTTATGTCCCAACTTGGTACTTTCTCATTTATCCCATTCAGTAAATGATTTGTCCTCTTTGTGTAGTTTTCAGAAATAATCGATCTGGGTTCTAATCCATACAGGAGAATTTCCAAGTCTAGCAAAATTATTGGAAGTCACTTCTGTTTCATAGTCCTTCATGGAATTACTCCAGGTAGACCCTGACTTACAACCACTTGTTTAGTGACTGTTCAAAGTTACAATGACATGTAAAAAAGTGACATGACTATTTTTTTCACAGTTATGACTGTTGCATTCCCCATGGTCAAGTAGTTAAAATCAGCAACTGGCATGTATTTATGCTGGGGTCATGGGATCACCTTTTGTGACCTTCTGACAAGAAAAAAGCAGATTCACTTATCAGCCATGTTACTAATTTAATACCTGTAGTGATTCATCTAACAACTATTGCAAGAAAGGTCATAAAATGGGGCACAACTCACTTAACAGCTATCTTGCTTAGCAATGGAAATTTTGGACTCACATTGAGGCCTACCTGTGCTTGTTTTTATGTTGGCAAACGCTGCGGGTTAAATTTTGGCAATTACACAACAGCATCAACAAGCCCTTCTTTTATATTTCATGTGAAAACTATGCATTTCTGGCTTTGATTATGAAGAAACAAATGTTTCAGTTCTTAAAATATGGAGGCCTTTCAGAGGAACTAATGCTAGATTTAATTTGCAAGAATTCATAGTTTGCAATCACTGTTCAATAGCAAACCAGCACAAGTGGCATCTGAATATCTGAGATAGCAACATTTATATTTCTGTTGCTTTTTCAAAAATTAAACATGATTTCTGAGAGCCCCTGTGGTTGAATCTGTCAAGATTTACTTTCATAATCCTGAAAAATACTGTACATTTTATCTCGTAAGATGGCTTCATTTCTTTAGCACAAAGATCATATCTAGTTTAAGTTAATGGGTTGAAATTGAAGAATAAAAACAAAAGTGAGTTTTATTTCAATTCTATAAGTGAAGCTAGTTTTTTCAGGCCAGCATGTTAAATAGAGAGCAACGTTAAGCACCAATTCTTTTGCCAATTCTGCCTGTAGTTATTTTCCTTTTCTTTTTGTCTTGTATTTTTTCTCTAGATTTTTACTGACGTTTTCTGCAACAGAAGTCTTGATTAATGCCAGATGTATAGCAGAGCTTTATGAAATACATTGCTATATTCTTTATTGCAGATCAATAAATACTCATCTGTTATTTTTCAAAGTTTGTCTTTCACTGTTCCAAAAGCGCCCTCCAGCTGGAATGCATTTACACAATTTAAGACTGAGGCAAAGTCATAGTGATAACTCAACCGTTTTTCATTTTTATTTAAAAATATTGTATTCTCTGCACTGGGAAGAGGGTAGTCATTCTAAATGTATGCAAAAGCACACATACATCCTGTTTCTTTTAAATTTCCAAGAGCAAGATATATAGGGTTGGTTACAATTAGCTCTTATATTTACCCTTTTGTTTTCTGAGTTGTTAAGTTTGCATGAAGAGTCAGACGCGAAAAGCTTCAGTGAAGAGTTTATTAAGTGACTACAGCTCGAATGGACCCGACTTGGCTGGGCTACGGCTGCTTCTTATAGCCAGCAGCCGTAGTTGCCAGCCAATCAGAGTGCAGGGTTTCCCGCACTTTTTAAACCAATCTTATTTGACATTTTACAAGAACAATGCAAACTAAACCAATGACATTCAAACCTACATACATAACACCCCTCCCCACTAGGTTCAGTCCATACCGAACCCCAACCTATCTAATGTATTCTTTTAAATAGGTGGGGCTCTTGCGTGTACGTTGAGACCTTCGTGGTTCAGAAGTTTTAACATTCTCACCCAGTGAGAGAGGAAATGTGTCTGCTGACATTTCCCCACTGGGACTTCCTGTGAAAGAAGACCCTGTTTGATTGTTAGAATCTGGTCTCTCCTCCCAACCCATTTCCAGCCCAATGTCAGCACCCAAGTACAGTGATGTACAGTCTTCCACTTCTAAGGATGGATTTTGGCATTGTGACAGGTTTTGGAATGGTTCCTGTCATAATAGCTCGTTACACATGGGGTTGATTCTTGCTTGCTGATTTTCCTCCTGTTCCTCCCCTTCCCCCCTAGAATTGACATCAGGTGAGGGAACTAGAGAGGAACAAGTGCGATGTTCCTGAGAGAACCTGGATCTAAGTTGATCAATGTGCCTGGTCCAGAGGAGTCCATCCTCTGTTTGCACCCTGTAAGAACGAGGGCCTGTGATCTGAGTTATCTCAGCAGGAATCCACAAACGTTCAGCTATAAGGTTCTTAGCATAAACAGAATCACCCACACTGAATGTGCGAACTTTGGAAGTGGAATCTAGTGGTGCGTTGGGTGCATAAGTGGGATGAAGGCGGTCAAGGGAAGACCTAAGTTTCCTACCCATCAACAACTCTGCTGGGGATAAGTTATTAGATGGGTTAGGAGTGATGTGCTGAACAGTGAGAAGTTTTTCAACTTTCTCAGTGATGTCCCCAGGACCCAGTTGCTGAAGCTTCTCCTTGGTAAAACGTACCATGCGTTCAGCCCGGCTGTTAGCCAAAGGGTGCCCAGGGGCTGTCAGGGCATGTCTGATACCCTGTTGTGCTAAATAGGATTCAAAAAGGTTGGGTGTAAATTGAGGGCCATTGTCAGAGACAATAACATCAGGTAACCCGTGGGTTACAAAAGTTTTTGAGCTGTTTGATGACAGCATCAGTTGTGGTGGATGCCATGGGGATTACCTCTAGCCATTTGGAATATGCATCTACTATAATAAGAAAGGTGTGCCCTCTGGTAGGTCCAGCAAAATCAATGTGAATCCTGGACCACGGACCCCTAGGACATTCCCATTCCTGTGTGGGGACGAGAGGTGGTGCAGGCCTGACTACCTGACAGTTGGGACAAGATGCAACCCAGTTTTCAACCATTTTGTCAATACCTGGCCACCATACATAACTCCTGGCCAATCCCTTCATCCTTACAATACCAGGATAACCCTCATGTAACATTTCCAAAACCTCTCTTTGCAGTTTTGCAGGAATAACCACCCTGTTACCCCACAAAATACATCCTCTTAATACAGATAATTCAGTTTGCCTGGACTTAAAAGGTTGGGCAAGGTGAGGTAGATCTTGAAGAGGCCAACCTTTCTTAATCCAGCCTATAACAGGTGCCAACACAGCATCTTTGGCAGTCTCTCTGGCAATCTCAGCAGCATGGACTGGAAGCTTAGCAACAGTCTCTAGGAAAAAGGTGTGAGTTTCAAGTTCAAAGTCCTCCTTGTGGCAAGGTAGTGGGCAACCACTCAGTGCATCAGCATGTCCAATGTCCTTGCCAGGCCTGTGAATCAGTTTGTAGGCTGCAAGAAATTCAGTCCATCTCAGCATTCTTGGTGACAGGATAGTAGGTGTAGGCTTGTCTCCTGCCACAATGCCTAACAAAGGTTTGTGATCTGTAACAATGGTAAATGTTCTCCCATACAGATATTCATGAAATTTCTTAACAGCTGCAACAATTGCCAATGCCTCCTTGTCCAATTGGCTGTAATTCCTCTCTGCTTTGGTCAAAGTGCGAGAGTAAAATGCAATAGGGGCTTCTCTCACACTGGGAAGCCTGTGGCTCAAACCCCACCCCCACTCCAAAAGGGGATGCATCACAAGTCAGTACAACAGGCAAATTCTCAGAGAACTGTATCAGTACAGCATCAGATGTGATTAGTCTTTTAATACTGTTAAATGCTGATTGTTCCTTCCTCCCCCAGATCCAAACAGACTTTTATCAAGTAATCTGTGCAATGGTTCAGCAATGGTTGCCTTCTGAGGTAGGAACATGTGATAAAAGTTAATGAGTCCAAGGAAAGCTTGCAAATCTGTTTTGCATTTAGGTCTAGGGGCTTCTTTGATTGCTTTAACCTTGGCATCTGTAGGGTGGATGCCATGCTTGTCAATCATGTAGCCCAGGAACTCAACCTTGTCAGTTTTAAGAGTGCATTTTTCTTCCTTGACTTTTAACCCCACTTTCCTGAATCTGGTAAGGACTTCTCTGAGTCTTTCTTGTAACTGAGTGTCATTTTCAGCAGAGATTAACACATCATCAAAATAAGGCACTACCCCTGGCAGTCCTTGGAGCATTCTTTCCATAAGGCTTTGAAAGATGCCTGGTGCCACGCTTACTCCAAATTGTAACCTTTTACATTTGAAAGCACCTCTATGAGTCACAATGGTTTGGGCCTCTGCAGTGGCATCATCAACTGTTAGTTGTTGATATGCCTGGGCCAGATCCAATTTGGCAAAGACTGTACCCCTGCCAAGTGAATGTAACAGATGATGCACCACTGGAACTGGATATGCGCTCTGCTGCAGCGCATGGTTCAGTGTCCCCTTATAGTCTCCACAGATTCTTACTGACCCATCAGTCTTGACTGGTGTGACTATGGGTGTCTCCCATCTGGAGTGGTCAGTGGGCTCTAAAACCCTTGAGCTATTAATTTGTCTAATTGTGCATCAATTTTTTCCTTTAAAGCAAATGGGACCCTTCTGGGCTTTAAACGAATTGGGGGTACCTTGGGGTCTAAGTTGAAAGTGATAGGGGTCCCCATATACTTGCCTAATCCTTCGCTGAAGACCTCTGGAAACTCAGACTTCAGGGCCTCCTCCCATTCAGAGTTGCTCATGTGATTGATGCCAGTCACCTCGATGCCTAGTGGATTGAACCACTCAAGTCCCAGCACGCTTGGGCGATCCTTGTCCACGATGGTCAGGGGCAAATGTTTGGTGTGGCCTTTGAACTTCACGATGAATTCTCTTGTTCCAACTACTGGAATCTTGTTCCCTTGGTAGTCTTTAAGAGTCAGTGCTTGCTTCTGGAAATGCTTCTTCTGAATGTTGGGAAGTAGCCTGTGAATAGTGTCCCATGACACCATAGATAAATAGGAGCCTGAGTCCACTTCCATTTGGCAAGGCCTTCCTTCAATAAACACCTTCACATGTACTTTTCTGCTTCTCAAGGGTGAAGAATGACCAATGGTGACTGTTTGATGAGTTTCATTCTTCCCATTTGCTTCTGAGTTGCACCCCATTTTCTCACTGAAGTTGTTGGGCTTGAATTCTTTCTCAGGAAATTTCTTCCTACTAGGTGGAGTTCTGGATGATTTGCAGACTCTTGCTAGGTGACCTCTTTTCTCACAACGGAGACAGATGGTATCAAAAAACTTGCATTCAGTGCGGGGGTGGCCCCCCACAGCCTCTGCAATAAAATTCCTGCCTCTTTCTTCCAAGGTCTTTCCTTTTCCTCTCCATTCTGAGTCTATAAATTCCTTCCTCCACCTCACTACAGTCTGAATCAGAATCTATTTGTTCGCAATGGGTTGTTGTGGATTTTCCACATCAGAATGGCTTGAGGCCTTGTTAATTTTCTTCATGGCTGCTGCTAGAACTTGGTTGCTTCCGCTGAAACAGCTTCCTCTATGGCCTCCTTAAACGTGATCTTAGGTTTCATTAGTAATTTGCTCTGTAAGACCTTATCTTTAAGGCCTAGAAGAAACCGATCACGCATGGCCTCTTCTAAGTTGGTAAACTCACAAGCACCCCCAATGTCCCTTAAACTTGCCACGAAGTCGTTAACATTTTCGCTTTCCCCTTGATCCCGACGATAAAACTCGTGTCTCTTAATGAGGCACGATACTTGTGGGGCGTAATGGCCTCTTAAAAGCTTTTCTAAATCAGGCCATTCCATTACCTTCAAGTCTGCAGCTCCCGCCAATGCCTTCGCCATCTTGAAGACTGCCAGATCGCAGTGCGTGAGAAATACCGCCCTCTTCCGCTTCTCGGGGATGTCAGCGAGGTCGTTTCCTTCCAAATACATTTGGAAGCGATCCGCATACGATTCCCAGTCTTCTGCCGCCGGATCGAACGGGGCTGGGGGGGGTGTTCAGCACAGCCATCTCGCTCTTCTGCTTGTCTTCCACGTCGTCTCTTCTTCAGGGGAATCCCACCTTTGTCGCCAGTGTTAAGTTTGCATGAAGAGTCAGACGTGAAAAGCTTCAGTGAAGAGTTTATTAAGTGACTACAGCTCGAATGGACCCGACTTGGCTGGGCTACGGCTGCTTCTTATAGCCAGCAGCCATAGTTGCCAGCCAATCAGAGTGCAGGGTTTTCCTGCACTTTTTAAACCAATCTTATTTGACATTTTACAAGAACAATTCAAACTAAACCAATGACATTCAAACCTACATACATAACATGAGTGGTGTACAGTAAAATTGCCAAGTACAGTTCGTCTAATCTTGGTTTTCATGTACTAATGTTTTAATACATTCTAGGTAACCACCAATCTCAGAGATCCTCTACAATCAAATCTTCCTATTCTAAGCTGTGTGTTTATTTATTTAATTTATATCTTACCTTATTTTAATGAACAACTCAAGGCAGAAACATATCTAAACTCCTTCCCTTTCCTATTTTTTCTGCAACTGCTCTGTGGATTGAGTTGGGCCTAGAGTATCTGGTCTCTAGCTTAGTGCCTTAACCACTAGTTCTCTACAATTACAGATTTTAATTATCTGGCACACTCACAGACAAACAAATTATACTATCTCCAACATAATAGTGGTCGGTGTGTGTCCATGTTTAGAAAGAAATATTTTGTTTTGTTTCCTAATTTTTTTCATTTGAGAGTATCAGATGCATGATTAGGATTGACATATTGCAGTAAGTACTGTTTGCAACGTTTGTCCTAGTTTAGAGTTAAGAACTGAATACAAACCAAGATGGGCCTCCTCTCTATTACACATTCATACTGACTGCAAATTTCATATTTGCTGTACTGCCAATAATTGATGTAGAGTTTCCCATTTTGAAGCAGGAAACATCTGAAAACTGCAGCTTGTATTCCACATCTGTGTAAAGTGGTTTGAAGAAAAAACAAAATCCTCACAGCTTTTTAAAAAGAAAAAAAATTGATCCTGGCAACATGGTATGAAGCAGTGGTGGTATTCGACCGTTTCTGCCTGGTTCTAGAGAGCCGGTAGGAACGATGAGCAGCAGAGACTGAACCGGTTCTCTCCACTGCTCTGCTGTTGGGCCCAGCCCCCTGCACGCCCGGGCTCCCATACTCACTTTTACCAGCAGAATTTGAAGCGCAGCCGGCATCGTGCAGGCTTGCGGGAGGCAAGTTAGAACGCCTCTGCACTTGCACAAATGCCTCTGCGCCTGCGCAAAGTGCGCATTTGGCGCACGTATGCACGCAAAGTGTGTGCACATGCGCAAAGCGTGCCCACCAAGCCATGCCCACCGAACCGGTGGCAACAATTTTTGAATCCCACCACTGGTGTGAAACACGCCCTGCCCATAACTTAGTTATTTCATATAGTTATCCACCCGTTGCACCCATGGAAGAGAAGGAAAAAAACACAGAATAAAAGAGTTGGAAGGGACCTTGAAGATCTTCTAATCCACTCCCCTGCTCAAGCAGGAGACCCTATACCATTTCAGACAAATGGTTCTCCACTCTCTTCTTAAAAACCTCCAACAAGAAAGTGTATTAACTTGCCAAGAAAGTTTTGATTAGCCTTTATTTGGAGTAATTTTAGTAACTTCAATTAGAACTTGTTTATTATCTTTTTAAATCCTTCATATCCTACCTTTTCTTCATGATGCTCAAGATAATACATCAGGTTTCACCAAATGGGTGAAATTGATTGGCCTGAAAGTGGTGAGTAGTGTGCAGTTGCAGTGCAGTAGGAGATAATGAGATGATTATGATAAAATTGTTTATCATCCTTTTTTAGACCACCAAGAACACTTTATTTAATGACGTATTTAGTCTGAACTGAATTTTTTCTTTTTGTGCTACTTGTGATTTTTTGACATTGTTCTATCTTCTCTGGTTTCTGTTGTAGTTTGCAATGTTCCTTAAAATTCAGTGTACCTACAATTCTGTCTTTGTAATGAAATCCAGCAATAGAATTTATGAATTTTCTAGCAATATTACGATGTGGTTGTGCTATGGAGGTTTTTTCACAGAACTGTTTTATGTGTGGCAGACAAGAAGAAAAAGATTTCTTCTAATTTTGGGAGAGTTACATTAGCCAGGAGTATGTCAGGATAGGATTGTTGTCAACAATATATTCAACCGTATAGGGTTAAGTGTAAAAAAAGTACAATACTTATGAGAAGACTGTAAAAGATACAAACCAGTAAAGAAATTGTTTCATACCTTAATTCTCTTAATAGTACATTGCAAAATGCAACGCCATGACTACAGCTTCAGATCTTTTATGTGCGTTTTTCTTGGATTTGCAATATAATTTGCAGCGTAGACATACTGACAGTAGCAAAAGTGTTTAGGGAGTAACTTAAAATGGAAGGGATAAATGACAGGGGGATATTTGTTCAGTATTACAGCTCATCTATATTTGTGGTAATAGATACTTTGCAACTTGAGAGTGCCAGATTTACAGGAAACTTAACTACCTAAACCATAAACACTAGTCTTACCAAGACAATCTTCTCTGAAAGCAACTGGCAAGCATGGGTTCACCCTTGGCATTTTCTTTTTGTGCTCCTAAAAAAATCAAATGTTAAGTAAATACAAATGTCCTCAGGAAACCTGAAGTTTCAGAATAAATGGTTTGAACTTGTGTTCTGCTGAAGCTTGCTAGGGGATTGAAGCTTTGTAAGAATCTATATTGATGATGGGTCTCCTAAAAGAATGCAGGAGTTCACTGCTTTAACACGACAAGGGTTTACATGCAACACAATCAAAATATATACCTGTCACATATTAGCCTGCATTAGGTTGGTTCACTGTTCCAGAATGTATGTTTGCCAGAAGTCTTGAACCTTTTCAAGGTAGAATTGTTGCTCTCACTTTCTAAACTTTCTCAGTTTCTTCTCTCTAGTATGCACTTGGCTTCTTCCTTCCTTTCATTAACTCGTATTTCAGCCTGGAAAATCCCATTTGGTCTTATTGCATGTTGGTGCAACTCATCTTGTAGTCTAGATCTTTTGGCAATTTAAGAATAAAACCTCTTTTAATGATTGAACACAATTAAATATTATGCTTAGCAAAATTGGTTCACTTGGTCTTTTAGTGCCCTCTGTTGGCTAATACAGAGGATGACTATTTTGTATCTACAAAAAGCTGTTAAGGTTTCCTGTCACCTGAGAAAATTGAGGAAGAATGAACTTTCAGAAATACACCTTCCGTAATTGTAGTGAGTGTAGAGGTTGGCTTTGAAGGATAGTGGAAGAGCCATTAGCAACCATCAGATAAACAATGAAATTATTTATGAAAATGACTCAGA
The DNA here is from genome assembly GCA_009733165.1 of Naja naja. Lineage (NCBI taxonomy): Eukaryota > Metazoa > Chordata > Lepidosauria > Squamata > Elapidae > Naja > Naja naja. The sequence goes on from CM019150.1 coordinate 73,733,688, forward strand.
ATGCACTCATACAAACACACACACATATCTCAATTCACATGGAGGTAGAATGAAGAACGGAAGTACGTTCAGACCTGCAAGATTTTGTTATTGTAACTTTTCTCACAGAAGTAGCTCTAGGTTTATGCAATATCTGCTCCTTTGTCTGGTCTATCTTACAGAGCTGACAGTAATGTAAAAAGTATTTGCCAGTTGGTAAGGTACCCTTATCTGCTCTGTAATCTTTTGTTGTTTTATTTAGAGAGATTTAGTAATAGTAAAGTTAGATCTAGGCATGAAGGCACAAAGGAGCAAAGTAACATACAGTTTTTTTAAAAAAAATAACCCTACAATTTCTTGTTTATTGAAATGCTACAAAGCTAGGAAATCAGAAGCTAAGAGTATTTCCTGGGATTTGAAAACAAAGTGGAAGCACCATCTGTATAACCTGTATATTGAATTTTATTTCTTTCATTCTCTGTAACAAAGGGAGTTTACAAATGACAATTTGTCTAAATAAAATATGAATTGCAGATAATCACAAATATAGATATCTTATTGGACCAAGTAAAAAAGATGGTGGTAATGTTTTGTTACGAATATGCCATAGTTGTAACCTTAGTTTGTGGCTTTTGAGCTACAAAGATGTCCTAATTATGGCTGCCCACAAGGTGTAAGGGGAGTGGGGGGGGGATGTGGCTGATGATGGAGCAGCTGTACTTGATTTGAAGCCAACTTGATTTGAGTTCTAATCAAGTAGACCATCATATTGTATGTAGTTATATATGGTATCGGCCAAAATTATATAAAAGACCATTTGCTCCCGTACATAATTGAATCTTTTGCTGATTCTGCTATAGAAACATCAAGATGCTTCTACTTCTACCTCTACTTTGTTGGTGATGGGACCTATGTTACAGAACAACCTCGTGTTGAGACTGGACTCACATTTTAAAAACTTAGAAAAAGGCTTCAAGCATCTCTAGTACAGAAGTCTTTTAAGTTAGAGGATATTTGTAAGGCTGTTAGTTTTGAATATTTTTAATCGGTGTATTGAATTTTAAATGGAATTTTAGATGATGCAACACACTTGGCAATCCCAAAATGGAAGAGGAGTCATAGATTTTTAAAACAAATTTTATAAACAGATAAGGCTGTTTTTATGACCTAAACAGTTTATGAAGAAAGGACTAAGAATTCCCAAAGTCTTTGAACACAAATGTGGTTTCTTGTCCTTTTATTGTTCAATTATCATTTAGCTTTTGGAGTAACTCTTTTACCTTCAGCGCAGTTGCTGTTCAGCTGTTTTGGGGACAACCGGTTCTTCTCTGCAGCAGACTTTCTGCATTCATTTTCTCCTCTGTAGCTTCTCTTCCTGTATGAGAGCTCCCTCTACTTGAAGATAAATTGGTTTTGTCGGAGCTTACTAGCTGAACATTTAAAATCCTTTGACTATCTTGTATTAATTTATATTAGTAATTTTTAGTAGCCTGTATAAAAAGGTTTGCTGGCCAGTGACTGAAATAAAATGACTGAAGTGAAAAAAGAGCATCTTATTAATATTATGCTATATGTTTATGCTTATAAAAGCACCAGAACAATTTTATTGTGTCCTGGATTGTTCCCTATGGAAGCAGTCAGTAGTATCTAAAAAAAGAGCATAATCCTTCAATTATGAATTTATTTATTTATTTGCACCCATGCTAGATATAGTGACATAAGGCATTCAAATGGGTTGATGTACATAAAATTCATCTAATCATCCAGAAAAAGAGTGATGAGAGTCATTATTAAACTGTTGTGCGAGTCTCTATAGAAAACAGTATAATAAGACATGGGCCAGTGGTTTGACTGTTCCATCATTGCAGCCGCATAGCCTTTTGGCATAATAACACTTCTTAAATCTGCCCTCGAAAATTGCTGACGGTAAAATATTAGCACATAGTAGCATAAAAGCTCTGCACTATTTAGGTACAGTTAATCAAAGCACCTAGCTGGGTTGGATATTATTCAGTTGGCTTCCTAACTAAGCATATGCTGACTCTGTAAAACCATTTAGAGGGGGCTGTAAAGCACTGTGAAGCGGTATATAAGTCTAAGTGCTATTGCTATATTCCTTATTCTCTACATGCAATCTGGGATTCCATATCCAGGATCCTTAGTTTGAATGCGGCATATCCTATTCTTCCCCAATCACAAGGAATTTCCTGTTTTTACTTCTGAAAATAAATGGTGGGTTCTGAACAGTCACAAGTACTCTGATAGCACCATAATAACCTCAATAAAATAGTAACAAGGTCAGTAAAAATAGGGATTAAAGAAATAATATTGCAAGATGGAAATTAAATATCTCCATGAGAGATCTAGAGCTGTGGTGGCGCAGTGGTTAGAGTGCAGTACTGCAGGCTACTTCTGCTGCCTGCCGGCTGCCTGCAATTTGGCAGTTCAAATCTCACCAAGCTCAAGGTTGACTCAGCCTTCCATCCTTCCAAGTCAGTAAAATGAGGAGCCAGATTGTTGAGGGCAATGTGCTGAATTTGGCAGTTCAAATCTCACCAAGCTCAAGGTTGACTCAGCCTTCCATCCTTCCAAGTCAGTAAAATGAGGAGCCAGATTGTTGAGGGCAATGTGCTGACTCTGTAAACCACTTAGAGAGGGCTGTAAAGCAGTATATAAGTCTGAGTGCTATTGCTATCACTATTGCTATCTTCTGTGAGATTTTTGTAGAGGCCACTCCATAGATCAGATCTGGGCATTTTGTAGGTCACATACTACATCTCTGGCCAGTAGGCGGTTCTAGTCTGATCTGCGGCATTGGTGGGAAGCAGGGCATCATCATTGGCTGGGCGCAGGGCATTGGTGGTGGAGGTGGGACATCATGTGGTGGGTGAAGTGTTGGCAGTGTGGTGACAGTGGGGGGCATAGTATTAGCGACCTTCTATAACAGTCCCAGTTTCTTATGTGGACCTTTGGGAAAATTAATTGTCCACCCATGCTACAGATGCACAGCAACATAGTTCAGTGAAAGGACATGTGATTTTCATAGAGGATTTTAGGCTCAGAATTAGGGAGTGACTATAGTAACCCTATCTGGGCTGAAGAAATCAGACTTTTCTATATCTCTTTGCTGCCCTCTAGTGATGATCTGGATGTTTGCAACCGTGATACTGTAGCCTTATAGTTCTGCATTTCTCTGGGAATGGAAAAAAAATGTCTAGTCCTAGGTCAGTGCTAACAATCTGGAGCTAAATTGGCCCATAATCTGATTCCACTGCTTATAATAGTAGTGGAATCGATGCCCAGCTTTAACCAGCATCTCCTTGGGTGGCTTTGGTCAAAATTGTTTTCAACTCAGGCTAATTTACAGGAATTTTTTTACTGGATGAAGTTGGAATGGGAAAAGCACAATTTTCTGAAGGAAAGGTGACATACACATATAATAAAGTAATTGCTTTGCATATTCCAGTTCTCAAGATGGTTCAGATCTCGATCTTAAATAAAAAATAACAAGGGAAACAACAGGATTATCCAGACAAACTCATTATCATGGGATCATAATAGGAGCAATTAAGACTCTTGGACATTCATTTACATTTGTTGCTGCTTCATATTTATTGGAAGGATGGCAAGAAGTACACTAAACCAACAAATTTCTGTAGAGCCCTAATGGTAGATTTAGAAGAATGGGTACAAACTGAATTGGGTTTGGAGATCTCATGTAAGACAACAGAAGAGGAACAAGCTGCCTAAATCTTGAATGCTAAAACCAAATTGAACCTCAGTATTCAAAGCAACGCCCTCCGAAATGGTAGTATAGCCAATTTTTCTGATGTTAGCAAGCTGAAGAAGGATGACTTGCTCACTTTCTTTCCCTGCCACTTGACAATTGTCGCTAATGAAAATCATTGGGCTATGAAAATCAACAGGGAGCATATAAGAAGGAAAAAGAACATCATCTCTCTATATCCATCCAAATTGCCAGGCCTAGCATCTGTTTTGTTCTTTGCAGTAGAAGGGGTCATTTTGAATAGTTAAGACCTCAGCTGCTTCTGTTCACTTTAAATAACTGAAATGGGAATAAAGCTCCTTTTATTATTTCAATAAAAGCTTTTAAAGTCTCTTGACCTAAAATCTCTTGTTCTGATGTAAGAGAGGAGTTGCGTGAAATAAGGATAAAGTATGGATTACAGTGCATTCAGAATTGCATGTTTCTATATCATGTAATCTCTACTTTGCTTTCTTTATATTTCAGCTAGAAAGTGCTAGAAAATTCTCAGGACTTGTGTGTCAGTGTCCGAATGAAGATATATAAAAATATATGAAAATTGGAAGACTGCAGTACCCAATAAGTCTGAGCTAGTTAACTATTATGAGTAATCCTCTAAATACTTGAACTATTATACTGTGGCCTGGTCATCATCATGATATTCTACTTCTACTTTATTAGGCTGCTGTATCACATTCAGTTCAGTTTGGTGTAACCACATTTACCAATTTCACATTTTGTCAGTCTTACACCAGCCTTTTCCTCCTTCCTTAACATCCTTTATCAATTTGGCTTAGTGCGCTTTTTATATTTTTATAACATTATAGCATCCTCAAGGCAAGATGGTAGCAGAATATTTTGCAGATGAGTGAACATGTGTAGCTGGGAACTTGAAATGACATTTTTACAAAAGTAGATATTTCATCTTCTTGCTTGCTTGTCTGCTTTTCAGGATCCCTTAGATCCAACAAAGACTGCATTTGTCATCAGTTCCCTCGTGCCATGTGGAGTGGCTGAACGTGGTGGTGCCCTCTTCCCTGGTGACCGCTTAGTCTCTGTAAATGATATGTATTTGCATAATATTGGTCTAGAAGAAGCTGTAGAAGTTCTAAAATCTGTACCACCTGGTGAAGTTCATCTTGGAGTCTGCAAACCTTTGGTGGTAAGCGACATAAATGTATGTTTTATAACTTGCATTTTCCAGTTCAGTAATGGTTAACACTTGAGCGAAAGGTCACCAGGATTTTAATGCAAGCAAAATATATTTGCCATAAATTCTTTGAATGAATTATCCCCTTTCTGAGTTTTGCCATGATTGGAGGTCCAGATGTTGTATGCTAAAGAAACAGGAACATTTTGTCTTGGAGAAATGACAGCCTCCTTTTTTTATCTCCTTTTTACTTCAAATTTATATCCCAGTGTGTTGCCTTAATGGATTATTGAAATAGTTTTGTATCACTTAAAACAAAGATATACATTTACAGTTGGATTAAAATAGTAATTCATAGAACAAAACCAATAGCAGCCATTTAATAAAGCATCAGAGATCACACTAGAAGCAATTAACATTGTGGAATGATTAAAGAATAGAGTGGATGCAACTGTTGAGAAGTTTCTTAGTTTGTAGTAATCTGTGCTACTGTGGAGAGAGCGATGGCTCAGTGGTTGACAGCTCGGATTCGAGTGCTGTGCAATGGGATGAACACACATTACTTGCCCCAGGTCCTGCCCACCTAGCAGTTCGAAAGCATGCAAATGTGAGTAGATAAATAGGTACCACTTCAGTGGGAAGGTAACAGCAATCTGTGCATCTCAGCATATAGTCATGCTGGCCACATGACCATGGAAAGGGTGTTTAGGCAATGCTGGCTCCCTCGGTTAAGAAACAGAGATGAGCTCTGACTCCTAGACTCAGACACAATTGGGAAAACTTCCACCTTTACCTTTATGCTACTGTGATTTAAATAAAATCAAAATTCATATATGTGTACAATATTAAGGATATCCATTGCACATACATGTGTACAATATTAAGGGTATTCATTGCACAAAATGAAAAAACAAAATTCGAGCATATAGACCCATGGTAAATCTATCCAAAATCTACAGTTTTGTAATAGTTTTACAAGCACCATCCAATGCTACAAAAAATGTGCAAGAACTTTTCATTAGCCTAGATGTATCAAAATCATTTGTCTATTGTTCAGAATTTTAAAATAGTTTCAAGGAGGATTATACAGACTAAATACACTGGCCACTAGACACAATATACCTTTAAGGTTCTATGTAGCATTCTAATTAATAAAAAGGTACAATTTTATCTACCATTCATTCTAAGACAAAGAACAAACTCTTCAGTTAACCATACTCTAAGACCGTAGGATCTGGAAAAAAGCAGTAATAAAAGAAATATGGTAGTCTTTACACTGGCAGTGCAAGATATTAAGTCAACTGCTTTTGGCTACCTAAATCAAATCAAGTTTTTACTACAGGGCTATAGTCAGAAAAATAACCTAAAACATAGAGCAAGGCCCTTTTTATTGTCCTAAAGTATTAGGGAATTAATGATTTTTTGATATAGTTGTAAAAGAAAACACACATTTATTTATATACATGCTTACAAACTATATATAATAATCAGAGTGTGATTGGCTATAGAATGGCTTGTACTTTAAGGAGCCCAAACAACCCAGCAGCCCCAGAATAAAAAACAGTAATCTACAGCATACAGTATAAAGACTGCAACAGCCACTACATAGGAGAAACAGGTAGATACTAGCAGAACACAATGAAATCTCTTTAATTTCACAACATATGGACAGACTTAACCATAATTTCAACTGGGAAACTGTGACTACCCTAGTCCAAAAATGCCAGAGAACTCCTAGCAGCCTAGCACTGTGACTAATTGGCCATCAATAGACACAGACATAAACAACAACTGCATATTGTACGAAAGAGACAAACAACAAGCCAAAAAGGAAACAAAAAGACCAAACACCTTCCCATCATCCATCAACACCCAGATGAGATAGATTAACACGAAGATTAACATCAGACCAACAATCAAGAAGTAAACAATACGCCAATCAAGAAACTGCCAGCAAGCTAATGGTAAACACCAAGACCCCTTCCACTAATGCTGACTGGGCAGACCATTAGCATATAATATGAGAGCTAACCACACTCCTTACTAGCGCTGATGATATTACCTAGTTTGGTTAATAAAATGTCTGCCAGAAAACAAACAAGCTCAGAGAGCACCAAGGACCAACCCTGAGCTACAAATATTCTCCTTTATCAGATTGTACTTTATTTATTTATTAAATTCATTTGCCAATCATTTATTTGCAATGTTTGCAAGGCATACATTGCCACAATTTATCATAATCTTAACTGAGTGAAAACTTCATTTGATACATAAAAATGCAAATATCATGCAACTTTTAAAGTGTAAGGCTGTTTAGATTATGTTGTTCTTTCATGGGTCCATAGTGGTTTCTATTTAATTATCACAGCTTAGCTGTCGAGTTCTTATAGCCTCAGATATTCCTAGGTAATTCACTAGTCCCAAAACCTTAAAACATTTAATTAAAAAGTTAAAACTCTGCTAAAATATGCTACTTGAGCCAGTGGAAAGTGTAGATAATGATGAGCTAGGAAACTGCCCTGCTATTTTCGTTAACTTTATTAACATAGGAATTTGGGAGCAGAAGTAATTTAAAGTAGGCAAAATAAATTAATGTACCATAAGGATTTGGGTATAATTTTATACTGCCCATATGTTTGGCTTATTGAATCTAACAGTTCTTTTCACATTTCCTCTGTATTTCTTGTATTACATATTTCTTCTTAGCACTGACTACAGGTAGTCCTCGACTTAAGACCACAATTGATCCCAAAATTTCTGTTCTTAAGTGAGTTTTGCCCCATTTTATGACCTTTCTTGCCTAGTTGTTAAGTGAATCACTGCAGTTGATAAGTTAATAACCCAGTTGTTAAGTGAATCTGGCTTCCCCATTGACTTTGCTTGTCAGAAGGTTGCAAAAGGGGATCATATGACTTTGGACACAGTAACGGTCATCAGTGTGAACCAGTTGCCAAGCATCTGAATTTAGATCACATGATCATGGGGGGGTGTGCCCAAGTTGTAACTGTGAAAATGACCGTAAGTCAGTTTCGTCAGTGCCGTTGTAATTTTGAACAGGCACTAAATGAACTGTTGTTAAGTCAAGGACTACCTGTATTAACTTTCCATTTTACTTTCTGCACTTCTTTGGAGTAACCTCCTCCCTACAACAGGGATGAGCAGGAATTCTGGGAGTTCAAGCCCACAAGTGGTAAAGGGGTCATAGTTGCCCATCCCTGCTCTACAAGCTACTTTGTCCACAAGCTGCTTTCTTGGTTTGTCTTCTCTTTTTAAAAAGTTGGGGTTTGATATTTTCCTGAACAGTGACTTTCTTTTTTTAAGGGAGAAAATAAACATAATGGGACTTCTTCCGTGGAACCCGAGAGACTTAACAGAAGTTCAGTATTTCAGGAATCAATCAATAATATTGAGTCACCAATCCTCCTTGAAGCTCCAAAGGTTTTCTATTGATTTATATTTCTGTTACGATAACATTTGTCCTATGTAAAGACTTTTTCAGAATGAAAGTTGAATTGAGATATACTAAATGTTTGTTTGAATTGGTTGTGGTCTTTCCTAAGATGTGCCACTCTGTAAATATAGATGGGAAGAATGTTTCTACAGATAGACTTCCAGGGGTGGACAGGTTTGTTTGTCTTGGCAAAAGTTGGCAACTTGAAAATTCATTAGTAGAATAATGCCAGTAGGTAGTCTCATTTTTAAAGTGTAAAATTATGTTTATAAATTAATGTTTTTTAGGAAATGTTTTTGAGATCTGGCACCTTCCTGGGGCAGAATTTGTCTGTCTACCTATCTGCCTGCCTCTATCTGTCTGTCTGTCTGTCTGTCTGTCTGTCTGTCTATCTATCACCTACCTACCTACCTACCTTATCTGCCTGTCTGTCCATCGATCCATCATCTAGCTAGCTAGCTATCTACCTTATCTTTCTGTCTGTCCATCGATCCATCATCTATCTATCTATCTATCTATCTATCTATCTATCTATCTATCTATCTATCTATTTATCTACTATTAATTGCTCTGGTTTGATGTTTGTGTAGGACTTCAGAAATGAATCTAAAGAAGAACTTGTTGATGAGCCCATATTGGGAGACCTTGTTGATGAGCCAAACTTGGATTTGGGAAGACAGTTTCAACTTATGCAGAGCGAAACAGATGTTGATCAGGAATCCTGGGAAATGTATGAGATTTTGAAGCCTATGGAAGAATATCTTGGTGAAGAACGAGAGATGTTAGTGGATGAAGTGTATGATATGGATCAAGATTACGGAAGAGTTCCGTCAATAGATATGAGGGAAATATCTTCATCTCCTGTGGTGGACATTGCAACTGAAGGACATTGGATTGAAGAATTAGACAGTACTAAAATGGTAGAACTGAATCCTGCAAACGATCTTAATACTGAAGAGGTATTTACTGATATATATATGTATGTATGTAAAGTAAAGTAAAGAATAAATGAATGGTATTGGGATGTCATATATTCAGTGCAATCATTAGTATTCCCTTAATTATAGTGCTTTAAAATTCAGTACCTAAATAGTCTGAAGATCATTAACGATATTCAGGTGCTTTCTCTAGATACCATTAGCATAATACTTAAAGAATCCATAACAGATTTTGGAAAGCAGGGTTTAATGAATGATATGTCAGCTTTTAAAACCCAGCTTCTGTTAAACTCATCTTTGTTTCTGGTAGCATAGGCCTGAGTTAATGACTTTCAATTCTGAATTGCCTTTATTTTTCTACTGAAGAATGAAGAAAAGAGTACTAATAATTCACTATTCCATGGTGTTTCAGTGGAGTGCAGAAAAGAAAATCCTATGTTGGATGGTAAGTGAGATGAGCAAGTATTCAGAATAAATAAATATATTTCTGAGCCAAAATTATCTATGAAACATCAAGACTTAGCGGGAATTTAGTAGTTGAAAAGGGCTAAATATGGCTCTCAAAAGATACTTAAAACAGGTATCTAAAAAGGGATAAATGTGGGTCTCAAAAGATACCTAAAACATTTCAGAATTTGGGTATGATAGATATATAAGGATATGTCATTGTGGATAAAACATGCATAAATCCCAATTGACAATCTATTACATGGCCAGAGACAGCTTACTTCCAAATTATAGTTACCTATAAGACAGATGTGATTGAAGTTGTTCTATGAAGTTTTAAATGTCTTATATGTCTAATACCAACACATTTAAACTGTGGAGAACAGATTGTCTTCCAATGATGTCAGCACTGCTTGTAGCATCTAGAACAGTATCAAGAACAGATTGACCAGTAAAACGTATATCATACCAGTGTATGAAAACAAGATATTCACATATCTATATATCTATATCTATATTGACGTCTATATTAGATAAACCTATCTAAGAACAAGTTATGCAGAAAAAAAATTCCCATATATTCCCAAATATTATAACTGTTCAAGAAGGGCTGGGGGCTAGAAGTACTATCCGATCCGATTCCCTTCATTTTAGAACAAGAAAATATTTGACCACAATGGTTCTGTTTATTAATATTTAGCTTCAGCTTACCACCATTTAAACCTTTATTTATGATGCCAGTTGTTTAGCATATATTTCTGAAGTTAGATTGTGTGTGCAGTTCTCATTCTGTACACATCATCAAATCAATTATTTTAAGAATATTGAATTATTAGTATAATGAAAGAAGTTCTAGAATTTGAAGGTTTTCTGCCTATCTCTTTGCACTTCCTCTTGGAAAGTCTATAGGGGAGATGTGCCTTGAATTTAATTGAAGACAACTGCTGTTCTTATTACAATGGACGGCTTGATTTTCTATGACTGAATGATAAAGAAAAGCTAGTCAAGTGAACACTGTTCCCTTTCAAACCACTTAATTGAATGTGCAAAAGCAGGCTGTATGTCTAGTCCCATTCTCTTCTCGTTTTAATCACTCATAAATGCCTGAAAAGAGCTTATTATCATTGAGAAACAAATAGTTCTGTTAGAAAAGGTTGTCTATGATTACTCTTAGTCTTAAATAAGTGCATCTGAGAGCAGAGAATAATAACAAATTTCTTCTTCTAAGGTATTGCAAACCAGGGTGACCCTAAAGAAGATCTATGCACTGATGTTGATCATGAGAAATACAACATGAAAAATGAAGATATTGATCCTTCCAGCTCCCAAGATTCTGCCCTATGTAGAATAGTGCTGTCTAGGTATGAAGTGATGCTTACCTAAAAATATGTTGGTAAATTTGACTTATCTGAAATAAGAGAAAGAACTTATTATGAGAAATCAGCAATGAGTTGTCAGTAATTAGAGTTTTAATATGCCATCCAACTCACTATGTAGTTATTGGAGGCAAAGATAGGTATATTTATCTGTTAGGGTCAGAAGGTGTTACAAGATAAAGTAAGGTTCTGTCAAGTTAAGCCCAAATCAGTGTTGCTATCTTGACCAAAATATGGAGGTGGTTTGCCATTATTTTTACCAGGATATATTTTTTTAACTTGTAAGTCTATAGCCTTGGGATGTTCTATTGGTTTCTCATCTAAATACCAATAGGCTTTTTAATAACTTTTTTTAACATCATGCAACATTGGCTAGATCAGCGTTTCTGAACATTAGCAACTTTAGGACATGTGAGCTTCAACTACCAGAATTCCCCAGCCTGCATGAGAAGCCTTCGACTAATTTTGATTTTCTTCTACTACTTTTATAGCTAATGATGGTAGTGATGATCACGATGATAGAATCTTGTCTTGCTACACACTGAAACGTATCAACTTCACTTAATTGCCTTCCTTTCTGTAGAGATAGATTGTATATTTAATTAAGAGGACATTGCAGAGTATTTGTCTTTAATAAAGAGTTGGAAATGGTCCATTTTCTTTAACGTTTATACCGTGTTTCCCCGAAAATAAGACACTGTCTTATATTTTTTTTGGCTCCCAAAAACAGACTATGTCTTATATATATATATATATATATATATATATATATATATATATATATATATATATGTTTTCGTAGATTTTCACGGGTAAAGGTATGTAGGTCTTGGTGTATTGGTCTTGTCCGTGTAAGATTGAGAATACCTTGGCAACGTTTGAAATCTCATCCGTCATCTTCAGGCTGGTGTCTTCAGCTTCGTTCTCCTGGGAGAAGTGTGTGATCGTGGCTGTTTCTCCCTTTTAAACTCTAGAGTTGGCTGTGTTGTTACTTCTTGATTGGTTTGTGGAGTTGATGTATGCAGATTGGATGGCTTTTTCCTGAGACCCTGTGATTTTCACGGGTAAAGGTATGTAGGTCTTGGTGTATTCGGGTCTTGTCCCGTGTAAGATTGAGAATACCTTGGCAACGTATCAACGTTTCCTGAGACAGGGTCTCAGGAAAAAGCCATCCAATCTGCATACATCAACTCCACAAACCAATCAAGAAGTAACAACACAGCCAACTCTAGAGTTTAAAAGGGAGAAACAGCCACGATCACACACTTCTCCCAGGAGAACGAAGCTGAAGACACCAGCCTGAAGATGACGGATGAGATTTCGTCAAACGCTGCCAAGGTATTCTCAATCTTACACGGACAAGACCAATACACCAAGACCTACATACCTTTACCCGTGAAAATCTACTATATACATATATATATATATATATATATATATATATATATATATATATAGAATGTACATTTATTCATGTATGTACCATGAACAAATCATACCATGTTTCCCCATAAGACACTGTCTTATATTTTTTTTGGCTCCCAAAAACACACTAGGTCTTATTTTCGGGGTAGGTCTTATTTTCGGGGTAGGTCTTATTTTTGGGGTAGGTCTTATTTTCGGGGTAGGTCTTATTTTCGGGGAAACACGGTAGAAAGGCAGAGAAGCTTGAGGATTCTAGGGAATGTGTAAATTTGTTAATGGGACACATGTATATAAACATTGCATATTGTATCCATTTTCTTTAGTGAATTGCCTGAAAGAGAAGAAGGAGAAGGAGAAGAAACTCCAATTTTCAGTCACTGGGGACCCCCCCAAATGTATGTTGATAAATATTTCAATATTTATTTTGCCTTAATAATAATTTGGGGCATTGATCATTAAGTATAGGAGAAGAGAAGTTGAGGCACTTTGCTTAATTATTGGGTATTTTTATACCATCTGGGAAGAGCAGTGTGACAATAGTTCCTTGTAGTATATACTAAAGGCAGAATTAATATTTATCAGGTGTTCTGCCAAATGACCTTATATCGGTTCCACTGATTTTTACATAATTTCTTGTAAGGCTGTGTGCAAAATGGAAAATGTTTTTATTTCAACTTTTGAAACACTCATACAGTATTTGGGATTGGGAAATTTGGAATATTTTAGTTGTTTCCGGTCTCAGCGAAAACAAAATCTGGACAGTTCTTACCAGGTGAATAGGACAAAGCTGATTTAGCTCACCCATTTTTTCCTTCCTTTGTATGATCTGGATACTGGTGCACCTCCTGATTTTCCCAGTAGTTTTATTTTACTTATTTGGAGTCAAGCAACAGGTAGCAGCTAAAGGGAGGTAGGAAAAGGGAGGTACTAATGGAGAATGGTTGGATGTGCCATGCTTGAACCCAAGAACAATGGAAGGGACAGCTGTGCAACCAGCCAGTCCATCCCTGATTTTCCCAGCATCTTTCTCTCTCTCTCTCCCTTGATTTTATGTCCAGCATATGTACCTGGCCCATTGACCTCCAAACTTTCCTGAGCTACCCAGTCTCCATACCTTTTTTATATTCTTCTCCCCCAAAACACACCTGCCTGAATCATGGGCATGCCTAAACATTGTGGACATATTTGGATTGCCCCAAACTAGTTATTCTATGTATGAAAACTTCTACTATTGCCTGACTTTGATGCAATGAATTATACAGTTTATGTTGTAGTTTATATATATATTCTTGCATATGTATTCTATTAGCTGACTTGCATGATATGTATTGATTCTTATTAGTAACTCTTTCAATTCAGAAAATTATATGCCTTAAAAAAAAAGAAATGCTTAATTCTCCTATGAGCTGTTCAGAGCATCCAGTAGTGGGAGGTGCTTAGTCTCTTCCTAGACAGGCTGGGCTTAATTATTAGGACGCTCCTCCTCCTCCTCGAGACTCCACCTTAGTGTCCCCAGTTTCAGCTCAGCCTTCGTAGCAGGCAGTTGGTACTTGGCCGGAACAGATAGAAAATCAGTAGTTTTGCATTTCAGGTTTGGTTTGCTTTCCTTTCCCCCTTTAGGAGGGTATCTAAGATCCCTTTGCAGTAGCATTGTTTTGGGTGCGAGTCTCGTTAGAGCGAGAATACAACGCTCTGAGGCGGCTGCCTCAGACCCTTATCTTTCCGATCGCAGCGATTGCGCTAATTATCTCTGCGGTTTCCCTTGCTGGGGACCACGCCTGGGGCTCTCAATCTCCTTATTTATTTCTGCTTTTCTCCACATGCTCTCCCTGAAGGAAGCGGATATCGGCTTTCTCACTACTTCTAATTTAACTATCTGGTGGTTTCCCTTCTGGGGACCGTTTGTATTCAGTGAAGCTACAGCGCCATTTTGGAGACCGCGTGGCAGTCCTCCTTTATTGATACCTGTTTGTAATCATTTGCCCTGTAGGCTTCCCTTGCTGGGGGCCGGGGTCAGGAGCCTTTCTCCACTCTCTACCCTTCGGTTTCCCTTCCTGGGGACCTGGGTAAGGCATAACCCCCCAAAGTTCCTTTCTCTGAGGTTTGGGCAGAGGCTCACAGGAGCACATATATAGAAATACAGCAAGCATTCTTCAACCATCAGGCCTTGATTACGGCTCCAAATTAATGATCTGTGTTGACTCAATTACTATTTTATAAGAAAAAAAAGAGGGGAAGAAAATACAAACAAGATTCCCTGCCCTTAAAGGAGCAGTCCTTCAATTGAGTCTCTAGTGGCACTCAAGTTTCTTTCCAATTCTTACAAGTATGGCTAGTGGCTATAGTTCCAGATCTTCCTCTACTAGGACCCGGGATAAATCCACTGATCCCAATAGGCCATCCAGGGCAGCTGAGAAGGATGCCCACAGGAGACAGCAGGCCTTAGAAAAACAAATGCGAAAACGGGCCAGGGAGTCGGAACAGCCTGTAACTCAACAGAATCCAGTTCCTACTAGGATCCCTAGTCCTCCAGCACCTGCTCTGGATCTATCAACTCAACCCAGATGCAGTCTTGTTAGTTTATCTCCACAGGATCTTCCACGCAGAATGCCAGAGGCAACATTTACTCCTACAGCTGTGGGCCTCCGTCAGGAGGAGGACTTGATGGAGGAAGTCCCAGCAAAAATGAGGTCCTGGATGGAGATGGCAATTCAAAAGGGCATTGCAGCGGGCCTGCAACAATCCTTGCAGACAAACGGTCAATTTCCCGACTGCATGTCCATATCGAAAAGATCCATGAGTGTAATTGATCAACAGGTATCTACCCACAGGGACCTCCCTACACCTTATATTATGCCCCCACAGGAATCTCAAGATTTTGAGACTCGAGGCGATTGGATGGAACAAGAAGGGGGGTCAATCCATAACTTGGACCAGGGCCTTTCAGAGGTGGATCCTTTGGAGAGGGGGATGTCTGATGATGAGGGCATAACTCCCGACCAACCTGTATTTACGGGTCTATTCCATCCACCCCTGTTCAAATCTCTATTATTTAAGGCTAAGAACACAGCCCGCCTTGATGAGCCCTCTCCCATACCCCAATTATCGGGGTCCCAGGATGAGCCAGGAGATTTAATTTTTTCTCAACCAACCACCGAAGCAGAGGTGATGCCAGTCCCCCATATGTTTGAACATCTGGTCCACAAACAATAGGCCCTTTCGGCATCCTACCCTGCCCCCTCTGGATATGACAGAGGTTTTATAACCTGGCCCCAGGATTTTCTAAGTCTCTGAACACACCAGAGGTAGATGACTCAGTTGTTGCCTTGGTTTCATCCTCTGCCATCCCAGGGGAGGCAGAAGAGGCCCTCAAACCTGAAGAGAAGAAGAGAAGAATTGGCTCTGCCCAGGGTGCATGTATCAGATGCGTGGGCCATCAGAGCGGCTATGGCCGCCTCCTTCTTTACAAGATCCTCACTTAGATGGCTCCGACACCTTAGGGAGACCATACCTCCCTCCAACATACGGGCTCACCAAGATGTGGCAAAAATTATTGCGGCTGCAGAGTTCTCTGCAGACACAATCTTCAATGCAGTCAAGTTCTCTCCGCGGGCCATCGCTTCTCAAGTCTCGGCCAGGAGACTTCTATGGCTAAGGCACTGGCAGGCAGACACTAAACACAAGTGGAAGCTTACCTCTGCACCTATTTCTGGTGAAAAATTATTTGGCTCGGCCTTGGATCCCCTGCTTATTGAGACAAAGAACAAGAAAATGGTTCTACCTTCCCTGTTTAGAAAATCGGAATCTCATTTCACTCAGCCCTTTTGTAGAAGCCCCTTTTGCTCCTCCTTTCAGGGGACATACTCTTCGAGATACCAGAAATTTTCCCCTCAGAGCCCAGGGCAGCAGTCAGACAGGCTCGACCTTGCAAACAGGGGCCGTAGGGGTGGCCAACCTAGGAGGCAGTTCTGGAGAACAAGCAACAGGGCCTTTCATCACCCCAAATAGGGTAGGCAAGGATATTCCCATTGGAGGCTGTTTAAGATTGTTTGCTGAACAGTGGGACTCCTCTACCTCTGATGCCTGGGTCAGGGACACCATCAGATTCAGCCTGGCCCTAGAGTTCCACTCCCCCCCCCCCCGAATTTCTTTATGTCGAGCCCTCTCTCCCAGGACCCAGAGAGGAGAGCTCTTATGCAGAAGGCTATCTGTCATCTGCTGGAAATTAGAGCCATGCAACCTGTCCCATCAGACCAACAGGGTCAGGGGTTTTATTCCCACCTTTTCGTGGTCCCTAAGAGTTCGGGGGGGCTGGAGGGCGATTCTAGACATCAAACGTCTGAATCAGTCCCTAGTCTATCGTAAATTCAAGATGACTACCTTACAGTCAATTCTGCTTGCCATCAGGCAGGGCAACGTACTCACGTCCATCGACCTTACCGAAGCATATTTGCACATTCCAATTCGACCTTCTCATAGTAAATTTCTCAGATTTTGTTATAACAGTGCACACTACAAGTACGCCCCTAGAGCCTTTACGAAGGTGTTGGCGACCCTAGCCACTTCCCTCAAGGCTAAGCCTATTAGATTGCAATGTTACTTGTATGACATTCTAATCCTGTCTTCCACTCATCAGTCGGACACTGACACGAGGGCTATCATAGGCAGGCAGACCATCACGACAGACGCCAGTCTGTTCAGTTGGGGAGCTCACTATCTCTCCCACTCAGCACAGGGTTGCCGGTCCACTTCAGAAC
This sequence comes from Naja naja, assembly GCA_009733165.1. NCBI lineage: Eukaryota > Metazoa > Chordata > Lepidosauria > Squamata > Elapidae > Naja > Naja naja. The sequence continues at coordinate 73,750,977 of CM019150.1, forward strand.
AAGCACAAAATATAAACTGGTTGGAACTGAGAGTGGTCTTCCTTGCCCTCCATACCTTTCTGACACAACTACCTTCCAAACACGTTCTGGTGCTCACAGACAACATCATGGTAAAAGCCCACATAAACCAGCAGGGGGGTGCACACTCCACACTTCTGATGAAGGAAACAGAAAAACTGTTCCTGTGGGCCGAGAAACACCTAATCTCCCTCAAAGCTGAACACATCTCGGGTATTTCGAATGTTCAGGTGGATTGGCTCAGCAGGGCTGCAATCGATCCATCAGAATGGCGTCTACACCCCTCAATCTTTCAATCAGCAGTACAGAAATTTGGTCTCCCGGTTCTCAACCTATTTGCCACTCCTCTCAATACGCAACTACCACACTTCATTTCCAGATACCCGACACAGGGGGCAGAGAATGTCAATGCCCTTCATTGCCCTTGGCCCACAGGGCTCCTATACGCCTTTCCCCCCCTTGCCAGTGATACCCAAACTAATCCAAAAGATACTGGAGGAAAAGGCGGTGATATTAGTTGTAGCTCCGCTTTGGCCCAGATGAACTTGGTTCGCAGACCTGAGGGACCTGTCCATCGAAGAACCATGGAGGATTCCACCATCGACAGTCACTCTTTCCCAGGGACCATTGCTGCATCCAGACCCCAAATGGCTCAACCTAGCCGTCTGAAAGTTGAGTGGAGACGTTTGAGAGAGGAACACATGTCAGCCAAGGTTATTGACACCATCCAGGCAGCTAGACGACCATCCACCATTAGAATCTACAATGCAACCTGGTCCAGCTTCTGTCACTGGTGTTCACGAACGCAGGCAGATGCCTCTTCTCCATCGGTGGCTCAACTGTTGGAGTTTCTGCAAGAAGAACTGGACAAGGGGCTGCCCCCAAACACCCTACGACATCAGGTGGTGGCCCTGCATCAGTGGTCTCTTGGGCTGACTGCAAATCCATCTCTCAACATCCACGAGTTCGCAGTTTCCTTAGAGGGGCCACTAACTTGTGGCAGTGGTGCAGGTAGTGCACCAATTTCCTACCTGGGATCTCAACAAGGTATTGAACTCACTTACCAAAGATCCTTTTGAACCCCTGAGGTCTACAATTGCTGATGTATAAAGTGGCCTTCCTGATTGCTATAACATCAGCTAGGAGGATATCCGAATTGGCAGCTTTATCCATTCGGAAGGACCTATGTATATTTCACAAGGATAGAGTGGTCCTTTGACCTGACCCAACCTTTCTGCCAAAGGTCAATTCGTCCTTCCACAGGGCCCAGGAGTTAGTGCTCCCTAACTTCTGCTCGACTCCGTCTCATTGACTTGAGATTCAATGGCACCGTCTTGACATTCGACGAGCCTTATGCATTTATTTGAAACGCATGGCGCCTTTCCGGAGAATAGAGGCTCTATTCGTTTCTTTTCTCCCCAGGTCTCAGGGTCACAAAGTTTCCTCCATGATGATTGGAAGGTGGTTGCAAGCTTCAATTTCTAAAGCATACGAAAGTCAATCCATCCTGGTACCTGAGGGCATCACGGCCCACTCCACACAGAGTGTGGCAACATCAGCAGCTTGGGCCACTCAAACCCCAATCGAGGAAATTTGTAGAGCGGCTACTTGGGCATCACCTTCGCCTTTTATCAGAAACTATAAAATTGATGTTTTTGCTCATGGAGGCTTCATTTGGCAGAAGAGTGTTGCAACAAGTTCATAGGGAGTGAGAGTAGAGATCTGTCAGACGGAATCCCTCCCACAGGACAGTCCCAGCTTTGGCATGTCCCACTACTAGATGCTCTGAACAGCTCATAGGAGAAAGGGCGTTGGTACTTACCTGAGACGCCTGTTCTCTTTGAGCTGTGAAGAGCATCCAGCCCCACCCTGTATCCATCTGCAGCGGGGCAGCGTTCCGGCCAACTACAGTTTAAATGTGTTGAAGTAGAAGGGTTACCACTTCGTCTTTGCAGAAACTGGGGACGCTAGGGTGGAGTCTCGAGGAGGAGGAGGAGTGCCCTAATAATTAAGCCCAGCCTGTCTAGGAAGAGATTAAGCACCTCCCACTACTGGATGCTCTTCACAGCTCAAAGAGAACGGGCGTCTCAGGTAAGTACCAACGCCCTTTTTGTGTGCTTTCTAGTAAAGTCCAAGAGCTGTAGCACTTGCTGCAAAAATATTAGTAAAGTTGAAGTTATTTCTTCATAAACAGCTTGTAGAATGCTTATTTCCTTTTATTTTATTATTGCATTAAATCTTACAAACAAATATAATATAATATGATTTGAAACCGAAAGAATAATTAAGGAAGCTAACTGTATTATCCAGTCATTGTAATGTGATTTTTCTGACTGTACATAGAATTGATGCATTCATATAACACAGATAATAATAAGCATCAATCTTTTTCAGAACAGTACAGTTCTTGAAATCCACATATGAAAATGGCATGTTTCATTTTAAAAGGGATAGATTACATGGGGCTGGGTGACATTTGGTGTTCTGTGACTGTATTTATTAGTGTATTGAAGGGCATGGACTACATGGATTAATATTAAAAGCAGGCATAGAGATCAGATGTTATGACTTATTTTTATTTTCCTGAAACTTTAAAAGAAATTGGATTTCAAAATGGAATTAATTCAGGGAAGACAGAAATGAAGGACCCAGGTATCATGCAATCTGCAGTAGTGCTCCACTCACATTGTGGTCTACCTTAAAACAAACCAGAAGCGTTGGGTTTCTATAAGGTCACAGGTTTTAGCAAAAATCATGAAGCTCCAACGTCTTGTATTCAGAGCATTCTTTCTCCATACAGAATTGAAATTTTTCGGGAGCCCCATGTTCCTCTTGGCATCAGTATTGTTGGTGGGCATACAGTCATAAAACGCCTGAAGAATGGAGAAGAGCTTAAAGGAATATTTATCAAGCAGGTTTTGGAAGACAGCCCAGCCGGAAGAACAAAGGCTCTCAAAACAGGAGATAAAATACTTGAAGTAAGTTCAGAGCTCTTTAAAAGACTGTAGTTGTCTGCATCTGCCTGCTTGAACAGGCTCAATTTTTACAGAGGTTATATTGACTACAAATTACATATTTAGTAATTAGTAAATATTTGCAGCCTATCTTTAGCTGCTTATCTTATGCGTGAATACAAAATAATGATCATGTAAGATGTAATCGTGCCATTTGAATTTACTGTTCTTTTTATTTTTATTTTTTGAATGGGCTGGTCCTTATACTCTACAAAGAACTGCAGATGCCACTTATCTACATGAGAAGAGATTAATAAGTCCTACTAGAAGCACATGCATAAATAAAGAATTTTTATTTTTGATTATTGATGACAAGGAGACTAGAAAATGAGCTCACTATTCATGGGGAATTTCTCTTTGGGGATCTTTTAATGGAAGGGTTCCTGAAAAGAAGCTTATTTCCCATCAGTTATCAGGATTTCTCTGTGGAGTGGTGCAGTCAAGAGGACAGCATCTTAAAGCCAAAACAGTCAGAGAATAACAGGAAATGCTACTGCTGTCAAAACTTATGCAACATTAGGAAACCAAATATGCATGAACATAAAGCAAAACGATCAGCTTGAAATAGAAGTTCATTAAGCTCACTAAGGAAAATAGATTCAATGTACTTCAACAGCTTCTTCATGAGTTGAATGAACAAACCCAATGTTATTTTTAAAATGTTATGTCCAAGAATTCAATGTTTTTATAACTGTTTAATTTTTTTTATTTATCAAATTGAAGTGTTGCTTCAATTGTATCTAGACAATAGTCTTTGCTATTGATTAGATGTTATGTTGATGCAGTGAGTAACTGTATACAGTAGATATAACTATATCTGTTTTATTAGTAAACCTCTTTGGGGTTTTTATTCAGGTTTTTCAGCTGACAGATCTTTTTCCAGGATTTGTAACAGAAGAAGTAAATCTAAATGAGCTCATTTCTCTGTAGGTATCTGGAACAGACCTACAAAATGCTACTCATGAAGAAGCTGTGGAAGCTATTAAAAATGCAGGCAACCCCATTGTTTTTGTGGTGCAAAGTCTGTCAACTCTTCCAAGGGTAAGTTATCTACATTTATTTATTTTCTAAAATTTAATTTTGATGGAGAATGGATTTCAACTTGTGGGAGAGAAAAAAAATGATGGAGATCAGTTTGTATCTAGACAACTCTATTTCTTAAGAATAGTTTTTTGTTTGCTTTCTTTTCATTTTTCTCTTTCTCTTCATTTTGATTCATTCACAAAAAAAATTTCTGTTTGGATGCATTCATTCATTCATTCATTCATTCATTCATATTTGTTTTTTGTAGATAGTTTCAGTAATAAACCCCAAGAAAAAGACAGATGAGAAAGATGAGGACACAGAAGAAACTGAAAAGGTAGGTGCAGTCTCTCGCTTTCCAAAACCAGATTCATAAAATAAGTTATCATTTTAAAACAACCCAAGATGGTTTTAAATGGAAGAAGGCAAATAATATTTGAACTTACATTGTAGACTTTCTGACGTGTTTTGAAAAGATAAATAAAAATTTTTTCTAATTGCCCTTGATCTTTATATGTAAACAATTGAATAACATTAGAAGTAATAACAACTGTAATAAAGAGGAAATAGGTCACCTGTGAATGAACTAAAAATAATGAAGAATTATAAAGCCAACAGGTATCTGTTTAGAGGTAAGTGCCAATTAGTTCATTGGAGCTTGTTGCCTTGTTAAGTAGGACAGAATGAAACAAACCTCTTTGTAAAGGATTTTCTAGAAATAGTCCACATCTGAAATAGATATAATCTAAATGTTCTAGAGTGATCCAATCTGGAAATGGATCCATTCTAAACTTTCCTAATCATTCACATTAGGAAAGTAAAAACATATTGGTTTTGTAATAAAGTTTTATTAAGAATTTTAATTACAATAGTAAAAACTAATATAAACTATACTTAGAGAAAGCTGAATGAAAAGAAAAAATAGATAGCATATGAGGAAAAAAGAAAATAAAAAACAGAAATATATATATATATATATATATATATACACATATACACACGTATACATATATACATACACATACACACACTCATACACACACACACACACACATATATTCATATATATATAAAATATATTAAAAAGTGATTTCCAATTTTCATCACAATAATAAACAAATTTAATAACTCTTCATTCTCCTTTAAGCTTAAACAGATATCTCTTCCTCCATATCCTGTCCATTATCTGCAAGCAAAACTTTAAAACTTCTACTTTTCAATCCTTATGTCAGCAAAAGTCAGGTGTGAAAGACCAGATCTACACATGAAGATTTAATTAAACTGATTTATTGCTAATAAAACCCTGTGCATAGGAATCTTCTCAACTAATTGTTGGCACGTGCTTAGAGTTGGATAAGGGTCAATGGCACTCAAGGGGAGTGGGACTTAGTTATCTTATGGCTTCTTAGGGATTCTAAGGGATTTATTCTGCCAGCCCTTCTACAAAAAAAGTCCATGAAAAGTTGCTAGAACATTGCTAAGTAAATAAATACCATTTTAATTTTGATGAAATAAATCAATTTTATATTTTTCCTTTTACTTGTAAAAATCTTAAATCTTTGATTCAATCAAATATCACATGAATTTATTTCTCTTCAATTCATTTTTATCCCTTTGCACAGGTCTCTTTTGTAGATCTAAAAGAAAAAACATTGCAAGTCATTCTCTTGGTATAGGATTTATATTTCCATTTTAATTTTAAAAACTTCAGCCAGTTCCTTTTGTATATCTAGTAAATTGTCCTTATCCAAATCATTCTCTTCATCTGTATTTGTAGTTGCAGATTCTGTACTTTACGTTATCAGATAAAATTTGTTACCCATATTTCAATCCTTCATTAACATCTTTTAGACACAACCTATCCATAGAAGCAGACACCTTTAGTGCTGATATTGAAGTTACTAACTTCCAGCTCCATTTTTCAAAAATCTCTCTTAATATTTATGGTATTATAACTTTTTTTGCCATTTTGAAAGTCCTAGTATTAATCAAACCAAATATGCTTTTTTTCCCTACCACTTAAAATATTTAATTGCCTCTAGTGTCCAGTTTCTAAAATCATCACTTATCTTTTGTCATGACTTGGAACAAGCAGAATAGCAAGAAGTCCTTCAAGAAGTTATTTTTATAGTTAATTCCAAAATCTTATAGTAAAAGTGATCTTTAATTGTTGGGGGCAATATGCTGACTCTTTAAACGGCTTAGAGAGGGCTGTAAAGCACTATAAAGTGGTATCTAAGTCTAAATGCTAATGCTATTTAATCTATTTGTACCTTTCCTAGATCAAAATCTGATTTAGCTTTTACTGCTTATTTCATATTCCTTAAGTTCTTAGGCTTGTAATTAGTGTTCAACTCTTGTTCAGAGTTGAAGATAAACTCACTCAATTAAGACTTCAAATCTGCCATTTTGAAGAACTCTAACAGCTTCAAAATAGTTAATAGGCAATTTCTGGAAGTGATTAAAAAGTGAAGTTTGCAAACTTAGTGTCCTTTAAAAGGCTTCACTGAGATCTTTGAGCAAAATGGCTGATCTCACCATCTCCCAGCAGTCAAACTCATGGAAAACTGATGTTCTGTGTCTCTTTGCAAGGAGCAGCTATCCAGAGCACATATGGGTGATCTTCTGTCTTCTTCTTATCCAGAGAAGTTGCCAGGAACCAGTCTACTCACAAGTTCCTTGATCTTTGCCACCGTCATTGGCTCTGCTTCTGCAGAGCAATCCATCTTCAATTCGCCATACCTCCCCGCAAAAGTAAAAACAAATTGTGAGGTGACATGACTGTTGACTGATTGTTGATAGATAATCCCTTTTCTTCAACTGATTGATATAATTGATTGATTGTTGATAGATAATCACTTTTCTTCAACAAGGCTATGAGGATCTCTCTTGACTCTCCATAGGAAAATTAATGTAGGCTAGTTTGAACTTTTAGAGCTCTTGGTTTTCCTTAAAAAATATGGAAATTATTACTTTCATGGTGTATGAAATGAAGAGTGCTTGCTGTTCAGATGAACGTGTCCAGCTTTGTATGACTAATTGGGAGCAGGGATGATTTAAACAGTCACATTTCACATTTTTCCGCCCTCTCTTTTTCTGTATTTTTAATCATCTTGCCTGATGCGGTGTTCTTGGGGATTTGAGAGCTTGCATACTAGTTTATAAATCTTGAGCTGTACTAATAAATGTACTGCTGTAATATAGATTGGATGAGCTCTCCTTTCCCAAGTTTTTTTTTCAATAGCTTGAATAGTCCAGTCTTGGTCGAAATGATTGGAAAACCATTTCTGATGTTTAAACTAGTGTGCATGGATGGATGAAAATAAATAACATGCTTGAAATTGCTAGGGTCCTACCAGTAGTCCTTGACTTACAACTACAATTGAGACCACAATTTCTGTTGCTAAGGCAGTGGCTAAGTGAGTTTTGGCTCACTTGACAATCTTTCCAGCCACATTTGTTGTTGAATGAATCCCTGCGATTGTTAAGTTAGTAACATGGTTGCAAAGTGAATTTGGCTTCCCCATTGACTTTGCTTATCAGAAGGTTGCAAACCTGACCCTGGGACAATGCAACCATCATAAATATGAGCCAGTTGCCAAGCATCTGAACTTTGGTCACATAGAGATGTACAATGGTCATAAGTGTGGAAATGATCGTCCCTTTTTTCAGTGCCATTATAATTTCAGTCACTAAACAAATGGATGTAAGACGAGGACTACCTGTATTTAAAGGAGCTACTTTTCAGCAGAGAACATTTTGTCTTTCACATTTCTGGCAGTAGGATCAACAGCAGTATTTTTCCACTCTAGGTTTTTGTGAAGTCAACCATAGACTTTTAAGTGGATGACTTTGCCTCCAAACTCTAGTTTTGCTGCAAGCAAAATGGGCAATACAATGCATTTTATGAGGACGGACCATTAATACCGAAATGCATCTTTTTTTGTATTTGTATGTTTATGCCTAGAGAAACAGAGTACCATTCTCCCAAGATTTCTGAGTCCTTTGGAGGAGCTATTTTTTTGAGAATATGAAAATCATGCTTTCCGTACCTCCTATAGAAGGAAAGTTGGGAGGAAGCAGGGAGTCTGCCAACACCTGCTACTTACTCAGAACTGCAGGTTGGAAAGTGGAGGCAAAAGTGTTAGGCAGCAAACCTTACCTGACTACCCTCCATTCAAAAACCTGACAAATATAAATCTGGGCATCAGCTTCTTTTCTAATTTGTTTTTGTTTCCTAGTGTTTGTGTTACTCCGTTTGAACTATCTTGAACTGCCTTCTGATCATGTTCTTTGAAACTATGTTTGCAAATAATTCAGCCACTCTAATAGCAAGACAGATTATGCAAAATCTGTTGATTGTACCTTAATCCCTTGCATGATTTTCATTAGGATAGGCTCCAATTGACTTTTAAGGACCTTCCACCTCCTCTAATCCAGCCTTCTCAAGATGCTCATCCAGATGTCCTAGAGCAGGGGTGTCAAACTCGTGTCATCACGGCGTCGGCACATGATATATCGTGACTTTTCCCCCTTTCACTAAACCGGTCATGGGTGTGGCCAGCACATGACGCATCCGGTCCGCGGGCTGCGAGTTTGACAGCCTTGTCCTAGAGGATCCAAGGAAAAGTATTCGTACAATTCTCTGATTTTTCTTTCTCTTTACAGATTTTTGTCTGACAGACATATTTGTGACTTGATTGCAGGTAGTCCTTAACTTATGACCAATTGAGCTCAAAATTTTGGTTGCTAAGCAAGACAATTGATTAGTGAGTTTTGTCCCATTTTATGACTTTCCTTGTTAAAAGAATCAGTGCAGTCGTTAAAATACTAACATGGCTGTAAAGTGAACCTGGCTTCCCCATTGACTTGTCAAAGTCATAAAAGATGATCACATGACTCTGGGACACTATAACCATCATAAACATGAGCCAGTTGCCAAACATCACATGGGGATAGTGTAATGGTCCTAAGCATGAAAAATGGTCATAAATTACATTTTTCAGTGTCATACTTCAAAGTGGTCACAAAACAAAAGGCTGTAACTATACTTCTATTCTTTAATGCTAGAAATTGGAGCTCAGCCATTACTGCCTGTGGAAAGGTTTATCTCAAGACTTTGTTTTATGCCTCTTATAGAGAAGTATCCTTTTTGGAATGGCTCAATGGTTAAAGACACTGAGCTTGTCAATTGGAAGGCTAACAGCCCAGTTTTGAGACCCAAGCGCTGCGTAACAGGATGACCTCCCTTTCCTACCCTAGCTCCTGCCTATCTAACAATTCGAAAGCATGCAAATGCAAGTAGATTAATAGGTACCACTTTGGTGGGAAGGTAATGGCATTCCATGTGCCTTTGACGTATATCCATGCTGACCACATGACCATGGAAAATATCTTCAGACAACACTGAGTCCTTTATCCAAGAAATGGAAATGAACATTGAGTCCTAGAGTCGGACAAAACTGGACAGGGAAACTTTTACCTTAAATGTTTATGTGGATTTCCTCAAGTTCAAGGTATACATTTTAAGCTATAGATGTCCTTTTTTCTTCTTCTTTAATGCTAATATTGTGGTGTCATCACAATAAGCTTCTTCTTACATCAGGAAGAGTGCTTATCACCCTGGAAGTAATTGACTACACGTTTTTTCAAGGAAGTTCTTCCCAAGGCACGCATGCACATTCAGCCATTAATGGTATAAACATACCCATGGAGACTCACTCCTGGAGCTGTGCTATTGAGACTGTCTGTATGGGGGCCTCCATGAAGAAATTATTTATTTGTGTGTTTGTTGAAGAAATACCACTTGTCATTGAACTGGCTATATATCATGTCTCTGAAATAATGCAGACCATCAGCTAGATTTAACAGCCATTTCATTGTGAAGATAGTACTGAACAGATTTCCCCCTTGTGAATAAAACTCAAATAGTGCTCTGCTCTGGGCAGAGATTGTACTGCTAAATTATGCAGTATTTCGGCATTCGTAACATGGGTAATGTTGTATGGGTAATGGTTCCTTTTCTACATAAATGATTTCGTCCCTGAAGTACTAATAGTGCAAATGGGTGTTAAGTTCAAAAGCTAATGGAACACATGACTTCTGGAAGTAATGATATCAAATATAAATAGGATGTCATTTCCCCCACCATATTCCAGATAATGTTAGATTTGATCATCTTGAAATGACAAATAGGGAAAATGTCATTAAAAGAGTGTTCTAATACATTATTGTGTAGATATTCCTCAATTGACTATAGAATTAAGTTCTGGCTGGGTAGGGTAAAATCTTGATTATGGCTGAGTGAAAGCATAGACAACATTTCCTAGAGAGGAAGCTGAGTCAGAAAAATAATTAATTTTTCCTCTAGATTCTGAAGACTGGATTTAGTAGATTCAATGGATTTAAACCAGCATGTTCAGAGAAAGGCAACATAAAATAATCATCTTCATAGCGCATATGAAAATAGTATTCCGATAAAGGTTAAAGTGAAAACAAAACAGAGCTGCATCTAAACTGAGTGGATTGATTCATTGCAGATTAATCTTTATTGTCCTCAGTAACAGCTGTTGCCACAGTAAGCAGCAGCACAAGGCTGAAGTCAAACGGGTAGGTCTGGTTAGCATTTAGATGGGAAACCAGAAGGAAATTGCAGCTGGACATTAGGCTGGGTAGTAAAATAATAGCCAAGACCAAATTGGTTATATATGGTTTATTCATAGACTATAATCACCAGAAAGCTGACTGGCTGACTTTGGGCCAATCCCTCTCTTTAAGGCAACCCACCTCACAGGGTTGTTGCTGTGGGGAAAACAGGAGAAGAAAGGATTATGTATGTTGCTGCCTTGAGTTATTTATAAAGTAATAATAAAGGGATATAAATAAATAATTACATTTGAATTCAGTATGATAAAGGTTTTAAGTTTTATCTTTAGAATTCATTAACCCATTTAATCTGTTGCTTTTCAGCTCCTAAACTTAGTGTTAATTTGGATAGACTGCAGATTGGTCTCCTCCGCTACCTAAATCGTGGAAGCTTGTTTTTATTCTCTTTATTTTGATGCTATTCTTGTCTTAACTGGATGAAATTTATTTTATCCTGATTTGCAATACGCTTTCAGTTTGAACTGCCTTTCCTTTTTATTGCCTCTTTCAATTTTTCATTTTATTTCCATCCCACATTCAAAAGGCACGTTTTCAGAATAAATGTCGGTTGTTCACATAAAATTGCAACTCTGTATTTAAAAATGTCTTTTTTTTACTGCTTTTACTATAGTATTGTAGAAAAAATAATAATCTTTCTAAAAATGACATGCAAAATCATGGCTCATGACTCTCTGCCATATAAAGCAACATTTTTCAAGCCATTTCTGTTGGTCTCGTGACATTTGGCGCTCACTGTTTGTTTACTAAAATGCATTTGCCTTTAGCGATGTGATCGTAGTTGAGCTAATTCAGCCCTACAGGACAGCTCACAAATGACTGGAGCCTGAGAAGCAGAGAAGCTTGGTTGTGTCTACTGGAGTCCTCCAGTTCTCCTTCTTTAGGGTGATATGTATCACTATATGCACCATTATCGAAAATGCCTTTATTTATGCGAGGTAATGAGATTTTATTGTGAGTTTTATGATACATCACTTGTTAACCAGAGGTAATATTGAAAACAGCATAGTCTGTAATGTTTGATGGAGCTTTATAAGCTGAGGTTTTTTTCTCCTGTAAGTGCCTTGAAAGCTGTATATTTATTTTATGAAGCATTCTGGTCTTTGGTGAAAATTGTATTTTTCCATTTATGTTGTCAGTTAAGCGCTGTATTATCATCATTGTTTTGGTATAAGGAGACATTAGCATCTTAGTATTCCTTGCTTCTAATGAGCTAATGTAAAAAAAATTTTTTTTTTGATGTGGACAGAAATGTGAGGTTTATTTAAAAGAAGCCCAAAGTCTATGAAACTGGAAGCTTCTTTTGAAAACAGCATTTATAAACACTGCATATATAATGGATTCCTTATCAGAACTATCTGAAATTTATAGGCATAATATGAAAGGCTATTTTTTTTTCTTTTTAGAAGAAAAGTGGAATTCCACCACCCATGAAATTGCCACCACCGTACAAAGCAGCAAGAAAGTCCAGCTCGGATGATCCAGAAGAGGAAGAGGATGAAGAGGAAGAAAATGTTTTTACAGAGGGTAAATTATAAACTATTATTCGACCTGTTGGATTGCTACATTCAGAATTCTTCTTTGGGGCTCTTACCTAAGGAAAAGTTGCTTGTGGTCACCATGTTTATAAAATTGCATTTTTTGCCAGAATATTAGAATTTTGAATTCCGATGAGAAAGAATGCTGGAAAAGGCTTAAGAAATACGTGGAAGTACCTCTTCCTAACATAGTCCCTTGTTAAACTACCAAAAGATCTAGAGAATTATTAGAATTGAATGGGGAAAAGTTCCTTAATGCCATAATATTCTAAACCCTTTTTTCAGGAAGTGTGGACAAAATTTAGTTAAGATAGAGATCATGAATATGCCACTTCTCTGTAAACTGCTTAACTATGCATATCCAGTGTTGAGGGTAAGCAGTTCTGGAAATACCAAGGTTCTCTGACCATAATCTTTTTTTACATGTGAATCATTTTGAAATTTCATGATTGTATTTTATATATTACGTAAAATATGTTATATATAACATTTATATATTCCATACGAATATGTAAATAAAATATTTCTATAATGTACTTATGAGGTTAATAGTTTCTCCAACTCATGTGATCACTATTTTAACACGCCCCCCCCCGCCGTTAGCTTATGACAAGCAAAGTCAATGGAGAAACCAGATCCACTTAACAACCATGTTATTAACCTAACAATTGTGGCAAGAAAAGTTGTAAAATGGGACAAAATTCACTTTACAACTGTCTTGCATAGCAACAGAAATTTTTGGACTTAGTTGTGGTTGTAAGTTGAGGACTAAGTGTACATAACAGAATAACATAGTTGGAAGGGACCTTGGAGAGCTTCTACTTCAACCTGCTGATCAAGCAGAAGGCCCTACACCACTTCAGACAAAGTTTGTCAAATCTCTTCTTAACAACCTCCAGAACAGAGCATCCATAACTTCTGAAAGCAAGCCACTCCACTGAATAATTTTTCTAATTGTCAGGAAATTTCTCCTTATTTTTAGGTTGATTCGCTCCTTGAGTAGTTCCCATCTTCTTACACAGTCCTTTCTTAAGCTACCAAAAGATCTGAAGAAAATTACCAATCTGAGTAGCTTTAAAAGGAATTAAATAAACTTAACTTTCTCAACCCTTTTTCCTGAAGAAATCCTTGAAATAATTATCAGATCTCAGATCCTTGCCTAAAAAATTTCCCCAAAATATGAAAATTTCACAATACAGTTTCTGTCTACACAATCAAAATTTTATAACATTTGCAACAATGGCAAACTGGCTGCTTGGAACTGAGTTGCAGCACATAATATTTACTATCAATGCAAAAATAAATATTGCTTTTTAAACTTTGGGCATCATAGCATTGTGTGGTGCACAAAGTTTAAAAAGCAGTGTTTCTCTCTTTGTCTGTTTATTGGTCACAATTTCTCATGGAACCCCTAGCAATCTCTTTCAGAGTCCTTGTGTAATTGAGAAGGCTGGTTATTGAGGATTAAACTGCAGTAGCTAGTAATAGTTGTATAATATTTCCACTATCAAAAACAGCATGTCTGTAATAGAAGATAATATTTGTAGGTCAGGGTAAACTGTGGGGTTCTTGGTGCTTGAGCTTTGTTGTTTTCTTGCAGATGTTTCATTACCCAACTAGGTAATATCAATGATCATATTACTATCTGGATAGTGAAACATCTGCAAGAAAACAGTGTTCAGAGAGCATCAAAGACCCCAGAGCATGTCTCTGAATATCACTTGCTTGTGTGTACTAGAGAGGAGTGACTCTGTTTGCTTTTAAGTAAAGTTATTTAAGGCACATGTTTACTCTTCATAGTTTATGAATCAGTTTGCAAAAATGAACAGTCGAAGTCACAAAAAAGTGAATCTATTTCTGTTTGCCTTTTTCCCTAATTTTCTGCCCAATTTTAATCGAAATTTCAGGAAAAATGCAAGCCAAATTAATTCGCAATACCAGCAAAAAGGATGGTGTGGTTTCTTATTGATCACAATGGGAATGTGATGTTGGCTTTTAGTCTGATCCAGCATGGCTCTAAAGTTAAAATGCTGCCTTTCCAATAGATGTCACTGCAGTCATTAACAATGGTGTTAGATTTTCTTACTGTATCAGAAAACATTTCAATCCATCAAACAAAATGACAATCAAGGAGCTTTTAATTGGGATGCTATAACACGTCCTTTAATGTTTTTAAATCTTGTTCTGAAATTAGCTTTCCTACATGATATTTCTTAAAAGATAATGGATTGTTGCTATACATCATCATGCATATCTGGGCACAGATCTCCTCCCTTGTACAGATTTTAAACCTATTGGTTCAGTACTCAAATACTGAAAATGCATTTGAGTGTAAGAAATGTAAGTGTAATAAGGTCTGAGAATGACTGTAACCAGTAATTTTTCATTGGCTCTACCATTGCATTGAACAGATGTTGCAGATGTGGCTCTCTGCAGGCATATTACAAAAGATGTGCTTTCTAAATGGAAAGAATGTTAAGTTTAGTGAGTAAATATTGACTATTGATTCATACCGACTTCCTACTCAGCATTCTTGTGATGTTTATTTAATTACTATATAAAATAAATAATTTTAAATATATCCTTACTGTTTATGCAGAGGCATTAAATGGATTAGAATCTGCTTGGCAATGATAAGGATTTAAAGCAGACAGTTTCCCTGAAGATATAAACATAATCCCACGCTGCAGCTCTGATCAAGAGAAAACTAAAATATAATACTTAGCCAGCTTTGCTGGGCTGGCAAGCACTCTCTGATTATTAGAATCAGAAACAAGCATTGATACATATATATGTGTGTGTGTGTGTGCACGCCTGACTGGATGTTACAAGCCATTTATCTGCAATTAAGAGTGGGTCATTAAGAATCAAATCAGCTAGGCTCTCAATCAAGAAAAAGGGCAGTGTTGTTTCAAAATGATTTCTCTTTCAGAAAAGGGATGCTAGTTGAATCGTAGTGATTTCCAGCAATGCAACAACAATACAGCAGCAGTAGCAACAGCACTGGAGCCTTGGTGGGTCAGAGATAGGAGACCAGCAATTTCTCTAGTTGTGCTTGCAGGCTTGCTGAGGGATGTAACTCTTTGCTTGTGGGCAAGATTGAAATTAATTGCGATCGGTCACATATCATAGTGGAAAGAAAACTGACAGATTGCCCTTAAGGCGAGGGAAATCTCTCAAGCAGGCCCAAGGTCGTCAGAAGAAAGACGGAGCTCCGATTCTCTCTGTGTGTTGTGTGGTGAGGATTGGAGCTGCTCACAGCATTTGAATGTTTGTGCGGAATGCAGATACCTACAATTGTGTTCTAATGCAGCAATGGTGCTAGGGGGTTTCCCAGGTATGTATTAAAGCATCCACGAATGCATTCTACTTTTTTTTTTGCATTGGCTGCTTTCAGCATTTAATGATGAGTGAAAACGAAACACGAACTGGATGTGGCATTCTTTCTCCTGTTTGAGTTATTTGTATGTCGGAAGAGTTGCTGGTTAGGTGAATTCTGCTTTTAAGAAGACACCAGCTAAGTTTAAGTTGGAAACCGTTAATGGAATGTACTGAACGGCTGTGAAGCTGACAGCATCAGTTAATTGTTGTGTTTGCTTAAAATAATATAACTTAATTATTCCTAACGTTATTGGAACACAGAAACAGATGTGGTTGCCTTACACTACGTCTCGGAAGGCAATAGGGAAATGTTTAGCATGTGATAAGAAGCTGCTGCTGAAATTTTGTTCAGCATTTTTATTCAGTAGCAGAATGTAAGTGTCAAAGGAAAACATGCTCTTCTTCACAAAGAATGATAATAATGTTACTGTATTGCTTGCTCACTCTGAACTGTGATAGAAAATCTGTATGTAAATCAAGTGTTGGGGGAAATTGTGTCTGCATGTATACATTCATACATACACAGAACACCAGTTCTGAACTGCAGTAGTCCAGATGACCAACAGTTGACAGCAAAGAATTACAGTTTTTAATATTTCTTTGCTGCCTTCTGTTTTTTTTGCCTTTTGATATCCTAATCCAAGTGCACTCATACGTACATATATCAGGAATATGAATCTGGTGAAAATCTTTAATTATTGATGACAGTGATTGTTTACTTGGTACCTTTATACTTTACATTCTGAGTTAGAAATGTAAAACTTTATAAGGCTCTAGACAAGTAGGGAATTAGGGCAAAGAATTTTTTAGTGAGCCTACCACTTTATAATGGAAGAAAATTTAATGTCATTTCAGAAACTCATAGTACGATATAACAGATTGTGAGATAGGGTGTGTGAGCATATGTCATATTTGGGAACGGGTTTATATTATAGAATAATATTGTTATGATATAAATCTGACTTCCATTACTACATGCCATAGGTTGTTTTTAAATTGATGTTTAACAACCAAATAATGCCTTTAGAAATAATATTATCAAACTGAAAATAGAATACAGTAATACCAGGCTCTAATTAACAGCTGTATTCTAATAAGAATACCCACCATGCTGTTTGCTTAAATTTTATGGCTATAATTCACTGTCATTTTTCCTCTGTTGAAGAATATGATCAGTATGTGTGGAAATTAGTAATCTGCTTTTTTTAATCTCAGAGCATTGTTAATACCTTCAGAAATTAGCACCACCCAATGCCACCACCACTGCAAAAGAAGGAAGTGTACTGTCCTTTTCCAATATCATTTTAGATTTATGACTCAAATGTAAATACATATTTGAAATGCAATGGGGAAAGAAGCTTAAAGCTAGTGGGTAAGTGTCAGTTGCAGAAAGGGTTAAATATTTGTTCAAAGTTGCTGATAACCATAGAAACTTTATTTGAATGGCATCAAAATTAAAATTAAAAGAGCCTTGGTGGTGCAGGCTGTTAAACACCTAGCACTTAGTTCCAGCTGCCTGCAATTAGTGCAGGCTCGAATCCCACCAGGGTCAGCCTTCCATCCTCTCGGAGTAGGTAAACTGAGGACCCAAGATTGTTGGGGGCAATAAGCTGACTTTGTAAAAATGCAGCTTAGTAATAAGCAGGCATATACAATGGAAGGAAGGCTATTGCTGAGCACATTGAGTTGTGTCCCAAAAAATTGTAAGCCTCCCTGAGTCTTCGGAGAAGTATGGCATATAAATGTAATTTTAAAAAAAATTGGGAAGGTGTTGCTACCTAGACGGAAGAGCTTAGAATGAAGTAGTTGCAACATTATCACATAGAGATTTATTCAGGTATGTTTTTCTGGAACACTTTTTTTCCCTATATCCCTGAAGCCATCTTTCTTTTGCCAGCTTCTCCAGCCACACCAAATTGGTATAGTTCAAGTTCAGATTGGTTGTTTGGTTCAAGTTTTTGAGAACCACTTTACCGTTAGATAAATGGAAGCTGTCCTAACTGCTTCTATATAATTTCTTTCCAGCCTTGGAATTGCATTATTATATTTTGCATACCTTGCTGGGGGAAAAAATAAGGAAGAGAGTATAACTGAGACATGCCTTTATTCCAGAGGGGAACATTTTGGGATGCAACAAGAGACAGATCAGTAGCCTAATCAGCAGGTTTAATGAGCTGGTGAAACATCAAAACAGTTTGCCTGAAGAATCTGGTGTCTGGATGTGTAATAAAGAGTGTATAACATTTTGATAAGCGCATCATTGAGATTCTGTGTAATTCACAGACTTAATGCGGTTGAGGTAGGCCCTGGAGAAGAAGTAGAGATGGTCCCCCTTGGATCCTTTCATCTTCTTCCTCCTCCCACTGCATATTTTCACCAGAGAAAAACTCCCCAGTGAACTGCAAGTGAACATTCTTAGTCTGCTCTTTTCTTCATTTGAGCCCTACACAAAAAAAAATGTCATAAAATTCCACCGGTTTTCCCAGCTGTGGAAGCCCTATTACAGGTCTATCTGAGTTAAATGATGATAATACTGTAAATAGCCCAGAGGAAAGGACATTTTCACAGTTGTAGAAGAGCAAGATTGAACAGGGGATACCAAAGATATAAAACTGCTTTCTGAACTAAAAGCTATTTGCACCAAAAATGCAGATTTCATGCTTCTTATTTGATGGTACCATCAATGACTTTGCTTTCCAAAAATCATGAAAAAAAATGTTCCATGTTCTATATGAAATGCAAAAGGAAGTGCAGATTGGTTTCTTCCAATTTATTGGTGATGAACTGTGTAACTCATCTTGTTTTTGTATATACTACATCTCTGAATTTTTTAAATTGGAATTTATAATGTGGTTTCAATTAAACAATTCATTTATGTTTTTAAATAACTGTTTTTGCAATCAGTACATGTCACTTACTTTAAAGACCTAAAGTTGTTTATGATAAAGCTGTAATACTTGTAAAATAATCTACTAAAAATAAAATTAGATTAAACAACTAGGGATGGCCAACAAAAAAAATTACTGTATAGTACAACATAACATATTCAAAAAATAAATATCTTTATAAGAATATGAGCTTAGAGGTTTTTTTTTATAAAGTTCCTCATTATAATTGCTATCAATCTAAGAATGCTGGCTCTGAAAATGCTCAGCTACTCTGCCTCTGTTTTACACATTTTATAAACTTATTGAGGGTTGCCTATTTTGTTAGCTGATGCAAAAAATCACGAGTGCATGTGTTTTTCTGGGTTATTCTAAGATAACATTGTTCAAGTTATAGGAAAGTTTAATAGTATTCTTGCTTATTTCAACTGGACAAAAATTTTGAACCACAAATGGTTAAATTGCAGGGTTTTAGTGTGCTCCATTTAGGTCTTGTAAACTGTAATCCTTAAAAGTTCTAACTTCACAGCCCATTATTAGCTTTTTAAAAACTGAACATTCATTTCAAACAAATGAAACTTCTTAAAAAATATAAACTGTTAGATATACAAGAATTGGTCCTGTAATTATCAGTATACATCAGATTCTGAGGTGAGTAAATACTGAATTATGAATATGTACTGTCAGATCAATAGATCCTAGGTATGTTTCCTTTTCTTTCTGCAGATTTGTAAATGATTATAATGGCAAACTTTTTAACCTATTTACTCCCATTAATTAAGACATTTAATAATGTTTTAAAAATTGGTACGTACTGTATAGTACTGGAAAAAAATACCCAGAAACTAAATTTTCTTAGCAATATCTCCCTTGACATCTCCCCAAACTGATTTTAACATTTTATGCTGTTGAATATGAAGATGGAAGCTATAACTCTATGTGTGTGTCTCATATAGACAGCTGAACGTGTTCATCAAGAATAAAATGGTGCATGCTGGTAACCAACAGTTGTCTGTGGAGATTCTCAGTCATCCAGGCCATGGTTGTCCCAAAGGTGCTTTTTCAAGAGGCAACTGGGCTTTCTTGTTTTGTTTTTGTTTTGTTTTTTGTTTTGAAGACATTTTGCTTCATATCCAAAAAACTTCAGTGAGCTGAAGAAAAACAATAAAGTCTAGTTTGCCTCTTGAAAAAGCACCTTTGGGTAGCCAACAGTTGTTTGTTGCTTATCTGTGGTCACACCTCACTGCCACAATTTATAAACAGCTGCTTAGGGTCCTGAAGGAAATAGTGAAAACAAACTGCCTGCCAGTATATTATTAAATTATTATATTTATATGCTGTCCATCTCACTGATAAGGTGAAATGGAAGTGTTTTGTGAGTGACCTCCATGAAACCATTTTGTAATTAAGCACCACCGAAGTAACTATTTGTGCTAAAATTCATGATATATTCCCCAAATTCCAAATAATAATAGCGCAATAGATGGTTTTTAAAAAGATTCTAATCCATGAAGTAAAATCTAAGGAAAGAGACATTTTTACTACCTCTTATAGGAAAATGGCATGATAAGGAATGTGTCAGTGAGTTAGGCATTTAAGCATATTGCTGATTTAAAACTTAATTGCTGATCTGGAACAAAAAACTTTTCAAGCTTTTGGAGATGTTGAACAGATTTGTTTCTTTGGTTTTTGTTCTGAGACTTAGGTATTTTACTATTCTAAATGTAAAGTAAGTGGTAGAACATGGATATTTTAAGGCTCAATAAATATTCAGTAACTACCTATTTTTTATTCTACTTTTGTTATGCATGACGTTATAGTACTTGGACTAACATCACATTAAGCCTGTCCTTTGGAAATTACTATTGTCAATTCAGTAGTTTTTTTTTATAAAGATTTGAAAGTACTATCAACCTCACAGTTAATATATAAAACCTTAAAATAGCAGTAGCTATTATATAAATTTATATACTGCTTCACAGTGCTTTACATCCCTTTCTAAGTGGTTTACAGAGTCAGCATATTGCCCACTACAATCTAGGTCCTCATTTTACTAACCTGCAGAAGAATGGAAGGCTGAGTCAACCTTGAGCCTAGTGAGATTCAAATTGCCAAATTGCAGTCAGCCAGCAGTCAGCAGAAGTAGCCTGCAGTACTACATTCTAACCACAGCACCACCACGGCTCTTATCAGAATGAAGCCTACAGAATTTCTTATTTCTTTTTTCTATAATTTTTAAGGCTCATAGCTGTTCAGAGGAAGACATATATTTTTTCTTTTTGAAGGAACACTTGGTGGGATTCAAAAAAATTTACTACTGGTTTTGTGGGCGTGGCATGGTGGGCATGGTGTTGCTTGGTGGATGTTGCTTGGTGGCGTGTCGGGAAGGATACTATAAAATCTCTATTCCCTCCCCATTCCTGGGGGAAGCTTACTGCAAAATCCCATTCCCTCCCCACCTCACTAACCTGCTTTCTAGCTCCATTCTCCTGGGCAGGACAGCAAAAGAAGACCCAGCCGATCAGCTGGGACTCAGGAGGCAGGGCAGGGCCAGTCAGAGGTGGTATTTGCCAGTTCTCCGAACTACTCAAATTTTCCAGTTCCAGTTCTCCGAACTACTCAAAATTTCTGCTAACGGTTCTCCAGAACTGGTCAGAACCTGCTAAATACCACCTCTGGGCCAAGTATAAAAACAGTACAAAATTGTGTTTTCCTGGTCTCTTCAGAAAAATAATGTCTTGCTAATGAATTGGTGAAATATTATGCAAGAAAGAAACAGTAATTTTTTGTAGATCTCTTTATGGGTGAGATCCAACAACACAACCAAACTTGCCCATTCCCTCTTACATCTACATTTTTGGAAGTGCTTTAGTACATAGTGAATTATAAAGATAATGTAAAATGTTTCAAAATGTGATACTTCCACTCCTGATAAAATAAGTTTTATAAGATTTGTCTGCTAGATATTAAATAACTCCACTACTTCATAGAGAAAAACATTCAGAAGTCTTTGTGTAGAAAAAAGAAAGCACTGTTATTGCCTTGTGTAAATGATATGGTCATAAAAGTAGATAATGGAATTCTTTGTGAAATCAAAGGCTAACTCTATCCCATTATTCAAGTGGCATTTGAAAAATTACCCTAACTGCAGGGTAGGGCAGACAATGGAAAAATAGGAAGGATGAACAAAAATGTCTGAAATGCATTTGTTCTGATGCTCAGTATATCTGACAGTTGTCTTCTAAGATGCATGTTAAAGGCCGAGAATCAGTAAAATACTGAAATGTTGGCAAGGTCAGCAGACAGAGAAAATATTTGACAAATATAACAACCAGTACAAGATTTATACTAGTGATCTGGGAATTTAAAGGAAATATGGGTCTGCAAATATGTGCATTTATGAGCACTGATAAGAAATGGGGGTTGTTGAAGTCAAGAGTTTCTTTAACCTCAGAGTGTGTGATTCGACTGGAACAAGCATTAATTTTAAGGGAAGAGTTATGTAGCGTAGCTCTATGCAAACACCCTTTACTTCAATAAATTGTACAATGTGACTTTTAGAGGAAGCAATACTGAAGTACAGAATTGAGGGATCCTTTGTCGCTAAATGCATACATATATTCAGTCATCTATTATTTTACTTCAATGCCATTGTGGAGGGGGGAATTGCTGTGTTCCTAAAGTGGGCTTCAAGAAATAATGATTTCTAAAAAATTCAAAAAGAGATTAACAAATTAAACATTAATAGAACCAGAGCACTAAAATATGTGGTCTTTTATAGCACAGTCATACTCCACTCAGTATGAAGGATGCAGCATATTAAGTATCTGGGGGTGCAGATAAGTAACAATCTGAACTGGTTTCTGCACATGTTATCCTTAGTGAAGTGTGCAAACCAGTGTCTGCATTTCCTGTGTTGGATGTGGAGAGCTCATCTTTATCCTTCTGTCCTGGCCACTTTTTACAGAGGCATAATTGAGAGTGTCTTAACAAACTGCATCACTTTTTGGTTTGATGGCAGTAGTGCCTCAAATAGAAAGTTCATTCAGAGAGTGGTAAGGACAACCAAGAAGATTATAGGAAGCTTGCTTCCTGTTATTCAGGATAGTGTTTATAAGTGCTAGTGCTTAGAGCTCAAAGCATTGTTAGAGACACCACACATTGTGGGAGGAGGTTTCCAAGTATTTCTAGTAGGACTACGAGATTCTGTAACAGTTTTGTTCCTTATGCCATCCATCTGGAAAACTCACAAGATTCATTTTTCTCGCCATGTACATGTATACATCTGAACTAGCTGTGTTGTTTCTCTGTGTCACATAATATATGTGGGCATATGCATAATTTTGTTTATGTCATATATTGGAGGTGGTGACTCTTTGAGAGCTGTTCACAATGAAGTTTCATTTTAATGTATGCCAATTTGTGTACATTCAAAGTGAAAATAGTTACTCTTGTTCTAAGTCAATGTAGCAGACCACAAGATGGTGTGATATGTTTTTTCCATATGTCTTCCTTAGTAGCGTACATATTGAAATGAATCTTATCAGTCTAAGAACAGAATACAGGTAGTCCTCAGCTTACAAACATAATTGAGCCCAACATTTCTCTTGCTGAGCAAAACGTGTTAACTGAATTTGCTCCATTTTGTGATCTTTCTTGCCACAGTTGTTAAAGTTAATCACTGCTGTTGTTAAGTTAGTAACACAGTTAAGTGAATCTGGTTTCCTCATTGACTTTGCTTATAAGAAGGTTGCAAAGGGTGATCACGTGAACCCAGGACACTGCAAATGTCATAAATATGAGACAGTTGCTAAGCATTCAAATTTTGATCACATTTACAAAGGTCATAAATGTGAAAAACAGTCATAAATCCTTTTTTTTCTTGCCATTGTAACTTGAACAGTGGCTAAATGACCTTTTGTAACTGTACAAAGAAGTTGCTAGCCCTATTTTTAGTTGGATCCAAGCTTAGACATTCATAAAGGTGGCATGCTAACATCAGTAGGAGTTAAGGAGATTCTAACTACGTCTGTCTCCAATCTTATTCTATCGTTTCAATTACATTTGCAATAAGATGTTCAAAACATTTAAAACTTTCACATGCTTTATACAATCTTCAGATAGGTGTTGGTCAATTTTATTGTGACAGCTTTGCATATTTTTGTGCACACTTGTATAAACACCACGTGTTTATTGGACCCGTGTCCTTCCTGGTTGGTTTATGCCTCCAGGGAGGTTACACGCAGTTGGCTCCAGGCAGTTATCAACGCTTCTTTGAGTGAAGGGGTTTTTCCTGCCGCCCTTAAAGAGGCGGTGGTGAGACCCCTCCTTAAGAAGCCTGCTCTGGACCCAACCGTTTTGAATAACTATCGTCCAGTCTCCAACCTTCGCTTTTTAGCAAAGGTTGTTGAGAGCGGTGGTTCAGCAGCTTCGCTGTTCCTGGAGGAAACTGATTACCTTGACCTGTACCAATCGGGTTTCAGGCCCGGCACAGCACCGAGACAGCATTGGTCGCATTGGTGGATGATCTCTGGAGGGCTCGGGACAGGGGTTTTTCCTCTGTTCTGGTCCTTTTAGATCTCTCAGCGGCTTTCGATACCATCGACCATGGTATCCTTCTGCAGCTCCCGGGGTTGGGTGTGGGGGCACCGTGTTACAGTGGTTCACCTCTTACCTTCGGACCGCAGTCGGTGTTGACAGGAGAGCAGAGGTCCTCCCTAGGCCTCTTAGTTGTGGAGTGCCTCAGGGTGTTCTCTCCCTCTCCTGTTTAATATCTACATGAAACCGCTGGCGAGATCATCCGTGGTTTTGGGGTGAGGTATCATCAATATGCAGATGATACCCAGCTGTATATCTCCACCCCAGACCAGATCAGTGATGCTCTCTCGGTGATGTCCCGTGCCTGGAGGCAGTGCAGGCCTGGATGGGGAGTAATAGGCTCAGACTCAACCCGCCAAGACTGAGTGGCTGTTCTTACCGGCATCTCGGTTTCAGTTGATGTGCCATCTTTGGTCATGGGGGAGGTGTTACCCCCGTGGATAGGGCGAGAATCTGGGCGCCTCCTGGATGCACAGCTCAGTTTGGAGGAGCAGGTGGGAGCTGTGGCCAGGGGCTTTTGCCCAGGTTCGGCTGCTTCGCCAGCTTCACCCTTACCTGGACCGAGATGCTCTTCGAACGGTCACTCATGCCGTCACGCCCAGGATCGACTACTGCAATGCTCTCTACATGGGGCTTCCTTGGATTACCCGGAGGTTGCAGCTGGTGCAGAATGCGGCTGCGCAGGGTGTGATGGGGGTATCTCGATACTCCCATGTTACACCCTCCTGCGACCTGCATTGGTTACCGTTGCCTTCCGGTTTCCTTCAAGGTGTTAGTAACAACTTACAAAGCCCTTAATGGCTTGGGTGCAGGGTACTTGGGATCGCCTCCTGCCTGCATCACAGTCCAATCGCCGTGCGCTCCCATAGGAGGGACCTTCTGGGAATACCGTCGGTCAGGCATTGTCGGCTGGCGGCTCCCAGAGCTAGGGCCTTTTCTGTGGGAGCCGCCTGTGGAACCAGCTTCCTGCGGATCTGCGTTGGCCCCTGATCTCCGCTCCTTTCGAGACTTGAAGACCTGGCTGTTTCAGCAGGCCGGCCTGGATTGACCTGGGGGTGGGTAGTTTTAATTTGTTTGTTTTTTGTGATTTTATTGTTTTAACTTTTGGTAATTTGGACTTGTTTTTAGTTGTGTTACTGTATATCCTTTTATGTTCGCTGAGTCCTTCGGGAGTAGGGCGGCATACAAGTCTAAATAAATAATAAATATATGAGATAAGGGACACTAAAGGAAAATTATTTACAACAGTAAATTGAGTGAAGAAGTGGTCTGAAGCTGATGTTTTTCATTCAACCTGCTTGGGTCCATCCATCACTTCTCCTGAATTTATACTTGTTCATTCTGTATATTGCCATTCTTGTGGCACATTCTACATACAACTCTCCTACACAATTGAAAAAATAGGAATAACTGTAGCCTTAAATAATAGGATAATAAAATACCTAAAATAAAGTCTAGAACTGATCTGTAGAAAAAAAGAAATAGGAGTGTTTTTGTTTTCATCTGTGCTATTGAAAAGTATGTTGTTTTAGTACTAGAAAAATTGAACCTAATTTTCTTATCTGTGCCTTGTTTATTCCTAATAGAGAGAAATTAATGGCATCTGTTTCTTTCTTTTGTTCTTTTATTCTTCTGATAAGACTTCTGCTGTGCCATTGTTAGATATTCTGTGTGTTCAAACTGGACTATTGAATTTAATGGCTGATAAGTCAAAATGCTTTATTACAAATAACTTCCTGGCAGAGTTCAGGAGCTCAGGTTGTACTTAAGGAAGGAACACAGTGTATTCACTCAATCCAACAATAATTTCATCACAGTGTAATTTAGAGTTAGATTTCTTTACACAAAGGAGGTCCCTTGTAGAAAGCAACTGGTTGTAATTCATTCTTCATTCTAAAGATGTAGGAAGTCAATGAATACTTCAGCTTCAACCATAACAATACACAATAGGTACAAACTCAAGGTTAACTGATTATTTCATTGGGAAAATATCAGATAGTTTGTGCCATATTAGCACAAATGAAAAGTTGCTGCAGAATTAATGGTAATTCAAAAGGCAAAGGAGGTTGATTGCAGGAAATACGACTTCAGCAACGTATTTCAATGTCTGAAATACTCTACCTGACTCTGGTTTCTTCCCCAAACCCCAAAAACTTTAACCTTAGACTGTCTACTATTGACCTCACCCCTTTCCTAAGAGGTCTGTAGGGGGTTTGCATAAGCACACCAATGTGCCTACCGTCCCTGTCCTATTGTTTCTTTTTATTTTTCTTATATGTATCCATTTCATGTATTCATAATGTTTATACCTATACCTGTTATCTTATTATCACTTGACAAAATAAAATAAATAAAAATAAAATATAGTGAAATGACATAATTTGAGAGGATGTAAGAGTCCCCGCCTGAGTAGTCCATAACTCATGTCAACTACTATCTAACTGAAAAATGGAGAGTACAGCTTTCCATGTACATATTCAGTAAATTATAATTTCCACTATGAATGGAAGAGTTTCAGGTGTGAAACACAGATTAAATACAGAATTTTCAGTATGGCTTTGCATTCATTAAATATAAAATGTCTATGTTAAAGCCTATGTAGGAAGTGCCAAAGGGGACAAGGTGGCCTAGCAATTAAGACACTGGGCTTGTTGATGGGGAGGTTGGCAGTTTGAGACCTAAGTACCCAAACTTACCCTATGGGGGTACTTAAGTCTCAATCTGCCAACCACCTGATGGGTAAGCTCCCATTCTTGCCCCAGCTGCTACCAACCTAGCAGTTTGAAAGCATGCAAATACAAGTAGATAAATAAGTATCATTTCGGTGGGAAGCTAACAGCATTTTGTGTACGTTGGCATGTAGTCATGGCGGCCACATGTCCATGGAAGTTTCTTCAGGCAATGCTGGCTCCTTGATTAGAAAACAGAGGTGAGCACCACCACCATAGAATCAAATACAGCTGCACAGGGGAAACCTTTACCTTTTTAGCTTTAGGAGATGACATACATATACATGCATGCTCATCACCCATTCATGCCATAATGATGCTTTACCACCATTTCATCTACACTTTTGAGTTGGATCAAAGGTTTCAATATGGGATTTAGAATTTGGACATATTGTATATATCAGTTTCAGAAATATGCCATAATTTAGTTCTCAGGTTTCTTTGTTTTATATCATATTATTATTATTATTATTGAGTTTTGCATTACTGCACTTAGTCTTTTCACTTAGTAGAAAGGCAGGGCATAAATTGTAGCAAGGGGAAAAAACATTTTTCTACAGTGATATTAAGTGAAAATTTGGCTTGGTTCCCACATTGTGCTAAACCATACTGAAGTTGTTTATTTTCAGTTCACCTATTAGGCCTTAGTGCTGTATATTAATCAACACGCCATTCAACAAAATATGGTTAAAATTCCTGTATGAGTGTTACATGTGAAGCAGGCCATTAAAATGATTATTTCATTGGGAAAATATCAGATAGTTTGTGCCATATTAGCACAAATGAAAAGTTGCTGCAGAATTAATGGTAATCCAAAAGGCAAAAGTATCCTTTTGAAATCACAGAGGTCCAGAGCTGCTTTTAAACGGACACAGAGTCCTTGTGCAGTACTTGAGAATTTTTTTTAATCTTTAGCACCATGTTTATACTAGCTCCAATCAAGAATCAGTAGCATGATATCAAATACTTGTAAGAACCTATTGCTAATTGTCACGATCACCTCCAGGAGAAGTGTTCATAACACTGATACATTTAAATATTGTAATATTGCATAAATGTATATACATTTATTCTTGTAAATGCTTTTTAATAAATTGAAAGGATTTAACGTAGTTATTAAGAAAAGTAACAAGTACTAATCTACGCTTAGCAACATTCAGTAACAAACTGCTTGGAAATTGAGTCATGGCAACTGGATTTTTTTTTTCATTTTTGTTTGAAACATGCCGCTCCTTATCCAAGTAGCTTGAACTTCAGTCAGTTCAATAGGAAAATAGCATAGTTAAGTATTTGTAGATTTATTCACACTTGATTTTGAACTATGGTATCTTGTGGATATAAAATACAGCCAATTATATCTTTGAACATTTGCTTGAATTTTGCCTTTTTCATTTTTTCTTCCCATACAAAAGCTTTTATTTTACATAAATGAAATATTACGTAGATGCTTTTTAGCAATGTCGTTCCTATGGTTTTTTTTAATGTTGACAACAGTGTATTTTAACAGTTCATGCCATCATCATTTAGTAGGAATGGTAGCATGGAAAGTGTTCTGCCTTGTTCATTATTTGAAATATGAATATTGATTCATTTATTAACAGGATGATCAAACATAACATTCAAAAATACATTATATAATTATAAATAATAATTATCATTATTTTAAATCAACATGGTAAATATGTTTGTTTTTGGATTTTCCATGAAATAGCAACTTATCTTTTGGGCTCAAGCTTAAAAGAGAATTTATTTGAAATAACTATTTTATACTATGCAAATAGTTGAATATATATCTTGATATATTGATGATATATCTGATTAGATATAGTGTGGGCAATACCATAAATAAAGTTTAAGAGAACAGTAAAATAGTCACAAAATGGCAAAGACATTGATAAAAACAATAAATTATTTCCCATAATGTCCAGGTCTCCTACAGGCAGGACCTGACTGTGTTTCCAGATAGAATAGAAGTAAGAGCTAGTTAACAACTTGTATTTTCAAATACAAGTTTTAAAATATAATCATGATAGAATTTGGTTTGAAAGGACATCTCGATTCCATTGACTCAATAGGATACTTGAACTCTAAAGTGAAATGGACATCCTGCCTTGTGTATTTATTGGCTAATTGTTTTAATGAAAAGGTATTAAAATGAGTGGGAGGTATTCTGCTAAGGAGTGACATAACACCACAGTATTATTCATTGCAGTCTTTCAATGTCTCTTTGAAATGGCCCTCAAACATGCTGTAATCAGTGTTGACTATATGTTAAGGCTAAAAAATGGTTGCTTTTCTGTTGATAGAACCTCAGATAATAATAGCTAAAATTAATTGAATTCTTTAACTGGATTCTATTTATTAATCTTCCCTGCCCTTATTTTTTGAGTGGTACTGCTTGGAGCCATCTTGAGAATGGCTGCTTGACTCCCAAGGACCATCATTCATAACTATGCCATAGATCCTGCCTGCACTAACAAAAGCCTCCTATATTTAAAAGGATATGATGCATTGCTGCTGTCCTTTCTTCCTTGACTTCCTTTACTTCATGTTACGTCCAGTTGTTTGGTCATATACGAGGTTGGGTGAGAAAAAGCAGAAAAATAACCTGAAGACCATATTTTGGGTTTCTACAGATGGGAAAATGGGTTGCCCATAAGTTGCATAGGAACATG
This sequence comes from Naja naja, assembly GCA_009733165.1. NCBI lineage: Eukaryota > Metazoa > Chordata > Lepidosauria > Squamata > Elapidae > Naja > Naja naja. The sequence goes on from CM019150.1 coordinate 73,780,501, forward strand.
TAACTAAAGTCTCTCTCAAATTGTGCTTAGCTGTTCAGAACTCCATGTCTATGTGAAGTTTTTGATGGACGTGTGGTGGCCCCAAAATTGCTATTCACTAGGAATTTTTGTCTGTTTTAAACTCCTCAGGAGACAGAATAGCCCCTGAATTTCTTAAGTCTCATTTCCAAGTACCAAATAGGTTCAATTCTGCTTAGACCTGCCGACCTCAGTTATCTGTAAGGTGGTAGCTTTTTTTTAAAGATTCATTTTACTGCTATTCCCAATACACTGCAGGAGAGCTAGATACAAATTAGCTCCGCTGTTGAACACAGGCCTCATTTAGAAATCACAGAAGCCTAGAGCTACTCTCAGACAGACATAGAATCCTTGTGTAGAAGTGCCTTTAGCTTTGTGTTTTGAGTGGCTTGTACTATAGCATTATCTGTAATTTTATTTAATAGGCTTTCTTCTGTCAGATTGTACTTTACTGTTTCTATAGAAACATTTATTTTTATTTTAATGTTATTTGCAGGTAATATTATCTTTTAGATGGAATGGGAGATTAAATCATATATATGTGTATATACAGACACACAAACTCTCACAGGGAGAAAGAGAGATGATTGCCCACCTTAAAACACAATTCTTGGTGGCTCTCAGCAATAAAACCCAGAACTATAAAATCCTGGTCCTAGATCAGCATTCAAATACAAAAAGAATTGGATTAACAGGGTTGGATTTATTAGATATTGTTTCCGTCAACAGACTATATTTCAAAAGATACCTTTATATTAGAAGATATAATTTTCTTGTTCTTATTTAGTTGGTGCTTATTATGCCTGATCTAGTTTCAGGATCTTGGCTACTTAACTTACTTAGCTTCGGTATCACATCTGATACTGAATCTGGCAACATTGCTGATTGTTGCTGATTTTCTGCTATTTGCAGGGGTGGCCAGTTCTCCTGGGTTTGGGCGAATCTGTATCTAATTTTATAGCCATTTTATGGATGGTTCGGTGAACTGGCAAATCCCACCCCTGGCTGGCCCCGCCCATCCCGCCCCTCCCAAGAGTCCCCAATGTGGCCTGTTTTGGATCCCAGGTAAGTATAAAACCCACGTGGAGACTCGGGGAGGGCGAAAAACTGGCCTCACAGATGTTCTGGAAGGCCGAAATGAAGTTTCTGGCCAGCTCCAGAGAGCCTCCAGAGCCTGGGGAGGCTATTTTCGCCTTCCTGGAAGCTCGAAGAAAGTCTCTGGAACCTGGGGAGGGTGAAAACAGCCCCCCCTGCTATGGTGCAGGAGGCTGACTAGGCCATGATCACCATGACCACGCCCACCCAGCAACTGGGCAGAGAACTGGTTGCTAAAATTTTTGAAGCCCAACCCTGACTGTATGTATTCAAAATGCACTGTGATGATGTGTGTGGAGGGGTGTACTGTATGAGTACATATGAATAGAGTAGAATAGAACAGAACAGAATAGGAATTCTTTATTGGCCAAGTGTGAACGGACACACAAGAAATTTGTCTTTGGTGCATAAGTTCACAGTGTACATATAAACAGCAAGTAATAGGTCATAGGTCATAAATCATAGTTACAATCATTAATCATAAGTTACAAAGAACAATGGATAAATCATAAGAAAACAATAGGAGAAGATAGTAGGAAAGATGAAAAGATGAGAAAAGATGAGAAATGAGACAGTGCTCTGGGAATTAAGTGTTCAGCAGAGTGATAGCACAGGGAAAAAAATCTTAATGTCTGGTTGTTTTGGCTCTATAGCAGTGTTCTGAGGGGGGAAGTTGAAATAGATGATGTCCAGGATGTGAGAGGTCTGTAGAATTTTCTCAGCCCTCTTTCTGATTTGTGCAGTGTACAAATCCTCAGTGGAAGGCAGGCTGGTTGCAATTGTTTTTTTCTGCAGTCCTAACTATTCGTAGAAGTCTCTACCATTCTGTTTGCTTGCTATGCCAAACCAGACACTTAATGAAGTACAAATGACAGACTAAATAATTCCTCTATAGAACTGTATCAGCAGCTCCTTGGGCAATCTGAACATTCCGAATTGATGCAAGAAGAACATTCTTCGTTGTCTTTTTAATGATGGATTAAATATACATAATTTCTTCTTTTGAGAGCGGGCATTGGAATTTCATTTTAATGTGTGTCATTGTGCACACAGAAAAGGGACAACAAAGGTTATCTTACCTATCGTGTCTTATCTTACATAGGCTGCATGAGATAAAAGTCCTGATTTAATGGCGCTGATTCTGGACCAGATGTTGTATTAAAACCTGGCTTGTGGCTCAGTCAATTTACTGGAGCTGTTTCGTTCCTCTGAGGAGTCATTTCTCCAATGAAGTCATGACAGACACTGATAAAATCATCCGGAAGATTTTGTGGCCTTGTGTCATTCTTTAAATTAATACTGTATGATTCTTATTCTGAACATTCATTGATGCTCCATCCAAGCAAAACTTGGCAGAAATTCAGGTTGCTTAAAAGTAGCTAGATGCCATGGTATGAAAGTCCCTGTTCAGGGTACAGCCAAGCAATCTTGTCATCTTTTAAACTGTTTCTCTCCCTCTGCCTTAGAGCTTAGCTTTCTGTGGTTGTCCTCTTTTTGATATCTTCTTGTTTTCCACACTTACCTTGCTTTTAAATTTGCTTCCCTAAAAATTGTTTTGGCATTTCTTCTGTCCCCTGGAATTTTTCTTTCTTCAATAACAATAGTACTTATCTAACTATGATTGAACTGATACTTACAGAATGAGGTTTTTATTCATTTTTTTTAATTGTACCTTTCCTATTGAGTTGGTGATCAGAACAGTGAGATAACCTTCCAAAAGAGATTGATAAAAATAGGCCGCGTTCTAGATATGGTACCCTTCTTTGAGTAAATATGACAAGCTGCTTATGTTGCATAGAATATGCTTTCCTATTCAGTTTTAGAGAAAATCAGACAAAGATATGCAGAACTTCCTGGAGAATTGCACATTATTGAACTTGAAAAGGATAAGAATGGACTTGGACTCAGCCTTGCAGGCAACAAGGATAGGTCCCACATGAGCATTTTTGTTGTGGGGATTAGTCCAGATGGCCCTGCAGGAAAAGATGGAAGAATGCATATTGGAGATGAACTTTTAGAGGTAATGTTTGATTATATAAGGCTAATCAAATGGTTTTACTGATCATGGTGAAAAACAGTTGTTTAAGAGAACCGTCAAAAAATAATAATGGTGGGAGTTGCTATATGATAGGCAAAGGTAAAGGTTCCCCTCGCACATATGTACTAGTCGTTCCCGACTCTGGGGTGGTGGTGCTCATCTCAATTACAAAGCTGAAGAGCCAGTGCTGTCCAACGATGTCTCCATGGTCATGTGGCTGGCATGATTAAACACCGAAGGCGCATGGAATTCTGTTACCTTCCCACCAAAGTGGTTCTTATTTTTCTACTTGCATTTTTACATGCTTTCGAACTGCTAGGTTGGCAGAAGCTGGGACAAGTAATGGGAGCTCACTCCATTACGTGGCACTAGGGATTCGAACCACCAAACTGCCAACCTTTCTGGTCAACAAGCTCAGCATCTTAGCCACTGAGCCACCACATCCCTTATATGATAGGGAAGTTATAAACTGCTCACCTTCTGCATGTTTCCTTTGCCCAAAAAACAGATCAATTTTTATGTCTCAACCTAGACTTCAGAGTAATTAAAGTGTTCCTGATGCTTTCAGGCAAGGATTTTATTATCTGAATATGTTGCCCAGTTTTGTGGTACTTAGAGACATCTACTTGGAAGTATTCTCTGTCCTATAAAACAATGTAATTTATATGTGTGGAGCATAGCAATTTCATTTGGTGAATATCTTTTATTTGGAATATTTGTTCTATATACATTTTTCCTTCTATTGGGCTAGTATTAAAAGCTGCAGGTGCATTCTGTGCTCAGTTATTTTACAGTGATCCATATTAGAACTTATATTTATTAAATTTATATCTCTCTTGTCTCACTATCAAGCAACTCTGGTTTACAGTAACAATATAGATAACAGAAAAGTTAGAACATTAACAACAAATTACATTAAAAAAACAGTCTGTAAACAGGATGGAAGTAGGATTTTATCTAATGTATTGGCCACGCCCAGAATCAGAAGCCACCATTGTGCCCCAAGCCAGTTGGCAGAGCCAGGGATTCAGGCGCTTTCAGAAGGCCAAAGGGATGAGGGAAGATCTTACTTGGGGGGGGCCTCAATGCTCCAGAGGACAGGAACCACAGCAGAAAGGGCTCTTTCCCTGGACCCTGTCAGCTGCAATTCCTCGGTTTATGGGACCCACAAAATGCCTCTTCTACTAGAAAGAGTGGAGCAGGAGAATCCCATTGGAGTGAAATGTTTCCCAGATAGCCTGGATCCATGCCATAAAAGTATTTTTTTAATTACATTTATATGCTGCCCTTCTCCGAAGACTCAGGGTGGCTTGCAATTTTGGGGATACAACCCAATGCGCTCAGCAATAGCCTTCATTCCATTGTATATGCCTGCTTATTACTAAGCGGCATTTTTACAAAGTCAGCTTATTGCCCCCAACAATCTTGGGTCCTCAATTTACCTACCCCAAGAGGATGGAAGGCTGAGTCAACCTTGAACCTGGTGGGATTCGAGCCTACAGTAATTGCAGGCAGCTGGAACTTAAGTGCTAGGCATTTAACAGCCTGCACCACCAAGGCTCTTTAAGGGTAATAGGAAACAGCTTACTGAAACTTACTTCTGGGTAGTCTTATAAAAACAGTAAATAGTTAGCTAAGTTAGTGTTTGCAACAGCTAGCTCACGATTGCAGGTTCAGGAGGAAAGCGTTGCCCCAAGATTTATTTTAAATTCATACTCAATGATCAGAGACAGAAACACATAGCCCAAGAGACCTATTGTCTTAGTGGAGCTGCAAAAGGCATGTTTACAATAAGAATTGTAGGAAAGTGTACTCTAACTAATCCAAAAAGTCCATGGATAAGAACATAACAAAACTGCCCTATATCTAGTCAGTCTGTATTCTCAGTAGGCTTCCATTCTTTTATAGCATTGCTATTTAACTTTCTACCAAACATATTCCTGTATGCATCTATTGAGCTCTGACCCTTCCATACATTTCAGCAACCTGTTCATTTTTGTACAGATAGGCAAGCTATTTATTCTCTCTCATTTTCAATTGCTCATCTGCTATGTGGGGACAATGCTAGTCTGGCAAGCATTAATAAGATAAAAAGGAATGTTCTTTGAAAGCACGGGATGAAAAAAGATGCAGGTGTTTTTTTTTTTAAGAGCACTCTTTCTCCCAAAAGAAAAAGAATTCAGGCTCAGAAAAACACTCAACGCTTACAGAAATTTCACACTTTAAAATAATGCTTTTCAATATAATTTCAACTATGTGACCTGTGGAGCAATCATATAGAACTGTCTTATTCACGTGTGTTGTAATCCCCTGTGGGGCCTCCACATATGTTGATCATGTCGCCTAAAATTAATGAGAGCTGATGGATAATGGGAGCTGAAGTAGATCTAATGCATCTTGACAACTGTCAGACAGCAGCAAAAAGATATTAAAAATTGGATTTCTGCTGGGCAGATCTGGTAAGCCTATGCTGAAATGCAAAAGATCTGAAGATTAACAGATTAGACAAGATTGATATAGATAGGTATGTCAAGACAGATTGCATTTTTTAAAAATATATCTTTATTAAATTTCCAAAATGAATAAAATAGAAAATAATGGGGGGAGGAGGGAAGAAATTAAAGGTGTAACAGGAAAAGAAAAGAAATATAAAAAAAGATATAGAAAAAGAGTAAGTTTCAATTTTCTTCAATGCAGATACGGATATGTAATAACTTTGCCTCTTCCTCTTAAATTTAAACAAAAATTAAAGGCATAACATGCAGAACAAACAAAAGCAATTACATTACAGAATATTTCTATAATTGAAACAGATCTAGCCATCAAATCTACAAATCTGTGTTTCCATCCTTTGTGAGCCAAGAAATCCAAAAGGGGTTTCCAAATGAAAGCAAAACTAGCCAATTTTTGCTTTTTGTCAAAGTGGCCAATTTTGCCACATTACAGCTTATTAATTCATATTATAGGTTTGTGTTTTCCACCTTCGTACATATAAAAGTCTTGCTGTTGTTATCATCTAAACAATAAGAGCAATGTCCCATGTTTCCTTTCAATCGATTAAAAGGAGTTCATTTTCAATTTTAACTATAAGGAAGACAGTCTGCTGTGTTATCATCTAAACAATAAGAGCAATGTCCCATGTTTCCTTTCAATCGATGTGTCTAAAAGAAAAACTTCTGGTTTTAATTGTGCATCAATTTTCGGTATCTTTGGGTTAAGGTTAGGCAGTTTGACTGCTGGGGAAAACTTTATTTTTAATAAATGTCTTAAACTTCCTTTTCAGAACCAAAACAATATTAAAATGACCCCATTTGTGCTGTAAATAAGTATGGATACACAACATACACTGTAGAATATTGAGAAAAGTTTTATTTACATTGATCTAGACAAAATGGGTGACACACTAAATCTAATAAATGAGTAAACAAATTTGCAAGAGGCAGGATAAAGTGTTGTGGGGCCACCAGCATATCTAACCTACTTTCCTCACTGAAATTCCCTGACATATAAACTCCTGCTTCTATTTCTTCATTAATGGAATTTTAGCTTGTGGGTTACAACAATAGCCAGCCATACTGATTCATTGCAAACTATTATTATTTCAAAGAAAAAGTATTAAAACAAGAGAATAACAATAATGGTAATGTGATAATTATCTTATTTAATACTTCTCCCCCAAATTATTTGTCTATACTCTTCTGTTTTTGACTACAGTAATTAAGTAATTAAATCAACTTGTTTTAAAACCCAGTTAATTACACATAGTTCATTTAAAAAGCATTTATAAAATTAATTTTAGAGGGTAGAATATTAATACTTGCTTAAATTTTCTGCAGGGAATGAAAGTAATAATAATGAAATGTAAACATTCTTGAAAAACATATGATCAAAAATAATCAGAAATCAAGAGTTAACCTCGAGTGCCCGGTTTAAACTAAGTAGTTTTAGAAAAGGAAAACAAACAGTTTAGTAGGAAATAATTTTTCAGACTAATAGAGTTCCCTTCAGGAAACACAGCCATAACAACCTCTTCCTTAAATTTCACCTATTAGTTTTCATTATCTTACATGCCACATCCCCCTTCAGTGAAATATTTATGATGCCATCTGCTCTAAAATTGTTGCTTACAATTGGAACTGTCTAGGTAAACTAATGTTTTTAATTTTTGTTCATAATTTGGCCACTTTGTTTCATTCATTGATCTTATTTCCCGTTGAACTTTGCTATTTCTTTTTCCTATTTACCTGTGTTTCACTTAATATAATGCCTTTAAATCAGTAGATTTTAGTATTAAACAATAGTTCATTCTTCCATGAAGCCAGCAAGAAATGTCAAAATGCTTGAGCTTTTATTTTTTTCAGAAGAAACCACAACATGCTCTGTGTGTGTGTGTGTGTTTATGTTTTAGGGACACATATTCAGAGTTTATAAAATTAGTAATAATAGCAATAGCACTTGAACTTACGTACACTGCTTTACAGTGTTTTACAGCCCTCTATAAGCAGTTTTACAGAGTCAGCATATTGCCCCCAACAATCTGGATCTACCCCAGAAGGATGGAAGGCTGAGTCAGCCTTGAGCCTGGTGAGAGTTGAACTGCCAAAGTGCAGGCAGCCAGCAGGCAGCAGAAGTAGCCTGTAGTGCTGCACTGTAACCATTGCACCACCATGGCTCATAATACTTAAAGTAGCTTTGCATCCTGCCAATAAAGATCAAACTTTCTGACTTTTCATTAGAAGCATTACAGGTAGTCCTCGACATACAACTTCATTTAGTGACTGTTCAAAGTTAAATTGCACTGAAAAAAGGGACTTATGACCATTTTTCACACTTCCAACCATTGCAGCATCCCCACCGTCATGTGATCAAAATTCAGGCTCTTGGCAACTGACTCACATTTATGGTCATTGTATCTTCAGGGAATCATGTGATGCCCTTTTACAATCTTCTGACAAGCAAAATCAATGGGGAAGCCAGATTCAGTAACAACTGTGTTACTAATTTAACAAACACAGTTATTCACTTAACAAATGTGGCAAGAAAAGTCATAAAATGGGGCAAAACTCAATAAATTTCTCACTTAGCAGCATAAATTTGCTCAACTCTGGTCGTAAGTTGAGGACCACCTGTATTTGTTTAAATCTACACCTGAGAGTTTGCAGGTACTTAATGTGCCAATCTGTGACATCAGATTTGGCTCTTGAAAATGAACAGCATGTTTTGCTTAAACCAGGGATGTCAAGCTCACGGCCTACAGGCCAGATGCGTCATGTGCTGGCCACACCCACCCCAATTTAGCGAAGGGGGGAAGTCACAATACATCACACGACGACAACGTGATGACGCGAGTTTGACACCCCAGCTTATACCCTTGGCATATGTATATGGGACAATTTCAATGAAAGGATTTTTGCTTATATTTAAAAAGGCACAACTCAGAGCTTAAAAAGAAGTCCTTAAAAGAATCACCTTTACAAAAATGTATGCAATATATCCAGCAATTAATTTTATGTAATTCCCCACTTTCATCAATAATTTATTTTAAAATTACAGCTCAATTCAGTTTTTAACACATTTTCACAGCGCTTCTAGCTATAGAAAATAACAATACTATTTGATTTTCGAGCTCTTTCTGACTTCGGTGTATAGAAAATGATATTTTCCACCTTACAGTGTATTTTTTTAAATTTTGCTATAATAAAAAGCCTTAATTTCTTTATATTTCCATTCCTAGATTTCCTACTTCCCATGTATAAAAGCCATCTTTGTAGCAACTAACATCCCAATACATGTATTAATCTTGACAGTGTCATAAGATGCATAATATGCAGATGCACATCTTGCATGCGAATAGGGCCATTAAATCAATCATTTTGTGTGTGTTCTCTCTTTCTCTGTCTCAGAAATTTAATTGTACAAAAAGTAGATTTTTTTTAAAAAAGCTGCTAGCATACCTGTGAGTGTTTCCAAAGACACACCTAAAAGTTAAAATTTGCTTTGCGTGGAATTTTGCCATGGTTTCAAATTTCCAAGCCGATGCCTTGAAAAAGATTAGCCTTAACTATTTTTTACCTTTTGTGTATTTGAACACATTGCCTTAATGAATCTGCTGGTGAGCTTACATCTCTTCTGTAATGCTGATCTGTGACTTTAGAAAGGAAAATGGAGAACTAAGGTAAAGCCTCCAATATGGCTTGACTTAATATAATAGGTTCCTGGACTGGAGATTTAAATATCCTTTATTCTGCAGCATTTCTAATACATTTAGTAATACTGTTTGAAGTGGCATATGCCCCAAATTATGTTGATGCAATCAATCTTACTCCCCAAATTATAGCAATAACATAATTATTTCCTGTTGATTATCAGCATTATTCAGATGATTGACTAATTCAATGCTTTAAAAAACAACAACCAGAAACATCCTGTTTTTCAAGGAAGAAATTACAGTGCCTTCATCCACCTTGCCCTTTTGCTTTTCTTTGTTTTTGGCTGTAACTCAAAATAAGATTGAGAGAAAGGGAGGGGGAGCTATCCAATGTGATAACATTACAAAGTAAGAGTGGATCTTTTGTTTCTTTTTAATTGGTAACTGTGCTAAATGTTCTTTACAAAACAGATAAATAACCAGATTTTATATGGGAGGAGTCACCAGAATGCTTCTGCAATAATTAAGACGGCACCATCAAAGGTCAAACTGGTATTTATACGGTAAGAATGATAATCATTAGCAGTTGGGCTGATGAGGTCAAGAATTAATGGCCTGAACTGGGAAGTGATAAATAAAAGATTCAGTATTGTCATAAAGCTGAAAGCTGCTAACATGTTTAGTCAAGGGCAAAATATGTAAATGTTTTGTAACTATTTTGTACCAAAAGTGAAGGCTGTCACATAAGCTATGCAGAGAAAAAAGTCAGAAATTCATTTGAGGCAGTAACTTCATTAGGCTAATTGGAGATTGCACAGTCAGGCTTTTGAATTTGAAGAATTCTTCATCATGCAGCTGTACTTTAGAAGAGAAGAAAAAAATGGAGGAAGAATAACTGTGGTTAATAATGTGTTTAGGCCAATTGTAGTAAAGGAATATAACATGTCAGTACATCCCAAAGGTGCTTTTTCAGGAGGCAACTGGACCTTCGTGTTTTTCTTTAAAGACATTTCGTTCTCATCAAAGAAACAACTTCAACTCTGATAAGGAATGGAAGGATTTATATTCCTTGCGGACAGCTGGTCAATTGCATTCTTTTAGCGCAGGGGTGTCAAACTGGCAGCCCGCAGGCCGAATGCATCATTCACAGGCTACGCCCACCCCAGCTCTGCGAAGGGAAAAAAGCTGTGAAACATCACATGAGGGCAACGTGATGCCGCAAGTTTGACATCTGTGTTTTAGGGTGTCGTTAAGACCACCTGGAGGTTTATCAGTGTCATCAGGGTCATGAGTAGATCCTTCTTGGAACTGTTGAAAGGACTGTGTTCTGGACTGGAGATAGATGATATCATCCCAGAGGCTTGAAAAAAAGCCTCCACAGGCCAAATAATAGGCCCCTTTTGTCACTTCTGGTATTACAGGAAGTGACAAAACGGGCCTATTCAGCCTGCAGAGGGTTTTTTCAAGCCTCTGGGAGGCCAGAAAAGGCCTCAAACTGGCCGAAAATCAGCTGTGAGGTATGCGCATGAACAGTGAGGTAAGTTTGCCTGCAGCTCATGTGCCAGCACAAATGGCTCTGCGTGCCATCTACGGCACGCTTGCCATAGGTTTGCCATCACAGTTCTAGTCCAACCCCCTGCTCAAGCAAGAGACCCTATATCATTTTTGACAAATGGTTGTCCAGTTCTTTCTTAAAAACCTCCAGTGTTGAAGCACGTTGGCAGCACGTTCTGCAATAACCTCCTCTTGGAGATCAGATTAGTCATATGTCTGATGGACTGGTGCTAAAACCCAATTTATTTTGATGGGATTTTCTTGATTTAATATATTGTGTCATTTCATAACTTTATTTACCTATTTAAGAAAACAATAAACTTCTATTTATTGTCATTTACATTATTCTACCATATGTGTTTTAACTGTTAAATGTTGTAACAATTCTGAGTGGCTTGCAGTTGAAGAAAAACACAAAAAACCCTGGGGGAAAGTACATTTATTTATTTGTTTTGTATTGCATATTTGGCTTTTAGCCAGAGTTAGATATTCTTTTTTAGGAAAAGGTCAAAACAATTTTTTGCCATTCCTCCCTCACCTGGTACTTTCAGATGTATTGTATCTACCAACCAATTGTTGAAGGTTAGTCTATTATTATTATTATTATTATTTTATTAGACTTGTATGCCACCCTTCTCCCAAAGGACTCAGGGCGGCGAACATATAAAAAGAAATATATTTACAATAAAAAGATATTAAATAAAGAACAAGTCTATAAATACAAGAAACATTAAAACAGTTAAAATTAGGGTAGTAAACAGTAATACTAAAACAAACCCGCCCCCAGGTCAATCCAGGCCGGCCTGCTGAAACAGCCAAGTCTTTAGGTCTCGACGAAAGGAGCGGAGATCAGGGGCCAAACGGAGATCTGCAGGGAACTGATTCCATAGGGCAGGCGCACCCACAGAAAAGACCCTAGCCCTGGGAACCACCAGCTGACAATGCCTGACCAACGGTATTCCCAGGAGGCCCCTCCTGTGGGAGCGCACGGGGTGATCGGAATGTGATGCTGGCAGGAGGCGTTCCAGCAAGTACCCTGGACCCAAGCCATTTAGGGCTTTATAAGTTGTTACTAACACCTTGAAGGAAACCCGGAAGGCAACCGGCAGCCAATGCAAGTCGCGCAGGAGGGGTGTAACATGGGAGTATCAGGATACCTCCATCACAGCCCGCGCGGCCGCATTCTGCACCAGCTGCAACCTCCGAGTGATCCGCAAGGGTAGCCCCATGTAGAGAGCATTGCAGTAGTCGATTCTGGAAGTGATGAGCGCATGGGTGACCGTTCGAAGGGCATCTCGGTTCAGGTAAGGGCGGAGCTTGTGAACTAGCCGAACCTGGGCAAAAGCCCCCCTGGCCACAGCTCCCACTTGCACCTCCAGATTGAGCTGTGCATCCAGGAGGACACCCAGATTCCTCGCCCTATCCACGGGGGGTAACACCTCCCCCCCATGACCAAAGATGGCACATCCACTGAACACCGAGATGCCGGTAAGAACAGCCACTCAGTCTTGGCTGGGTTAAGCCGGAGTCTATTACTCCCCATCCAGGCCTGCACTGCCTCCAGGCATCGGGACATCACCGAGAGAGCATCACTGATCTGGTCTGGGGTGGAGATATACAACTGGGTATCATCTGCATATTGATGATACCTCACCCTGTGTTTTGTTTCATATAAAGGAGAACATTGGTAGTTCAGTATTGAATTTTTATTTATTTATTTATTTTTATTTTTAAATCACATTTATATGCTGCCCTTCTCCGAAGACTCAGGGCGGCTTACAATTTTTGGGATACAACCCAATGCGCTCAGCAACAGCCTTCATTCCATTATATATGCCTGCTTATTACTAAGTGGCATTTTTACAAAGTCAGCTTATTGCCCCCAACAATCTTGGGTCCTCAATTTACCTACCCCGAGAGGATGGAAGGCTGAGTCAACCTTGAGCCTGGTGGGATTCGAGCCTGCAGTAATTGCAGGCAGCTGGAACTTAAGTGCTAGGCATTTAACAGCCTGCATCACCAAGGCTCTTGAAATGAGGGATCCTTGGTGCTGTTTGAGTTTGGTGAGGGTTTTTTTGCAGACATTTCATTAGCCAAACTAGGTAACATCATCAATTCTAGTTTTATGTCTTGTTTGGAAGAAAAATAATGGAAGAGGGCTGTTTCTGAGTCTCTTTCCAATACTCAGATTTTAATACTGACCAAAGAATAATACCAAGTATGGTAAATACTGTTGCTGAGTTAATCTTTACACCATATGTTTGTTTTGAAATATAACTTAATATATAGTTAAATCTTAAACTCTACTATGGACAGGTCATGACTACAAAGGAAAAGCAGTACTATTCAAATAAACCCTCTCCGCTTTTTATTCCAAGACTTCCAAGACTGGATGATTAATTATCTTGCTTCCAGCCTCCTTTTCCTTTTACACAGTTATTGAAAATTAAATGTCATGTACAAAAGTTTACTCCCTGCTGCTTAATTGAGAAATGGGTTGGGAGGAAGCGTGGCAAATAGATATACAGAATTGGATGTGTTCATTGTGCCTGCTTGTGATGCAAGAAATTAAACAACCAAAAGAAATTTGGTCCTGTTGTAACTCTAAATATGTTTGCTTTTCTTATGTATTTAAATTGGAATATAACTGCAAAGGAAGAATCTTTTATCTATTAGAGGTACAATGTGTAGGACGATCTAATCATTCTAATGTCTATAAAATGTACAATATGTGGGAAGTTTTCAATCTCCCTGTCACCACATGGGCAAATATGCTCAGCCACAGGGATTTTATTATATTTGCCTTCAAGAAATGCAGAGGACAATCTAGGCGGCATTCTGTCCATTTCCTCAAAGGAGAAAAGTCCACAGGCCAAAAGGAGTCCCAAGTAGGATGTCAAGATGGAAACCTAATTACTATCACTCTATTCATGAGAAGTCCATCTCATCACTAATGTGATGAGCAAATTTAGGAATTGGAAAGAGATAGTGGAAACTAAGGGGAATGACACAGACATGTTCATTTGTTAGCAGTGAGATTTGATATTGTCTTTGCAATAAAGAGATCTGGGCATGCTCAAAATAACTTTAGGAATGTGATGTCTGCCTAAACAAAATGTTTGAATTAAATATAAGATAAAAGGGCTCCTAGGTCTTTTCCTTTTTATTTTAACATTTTAACTTAAAAGAAAATCACAGATAGTTCATGAATAACTTCTCTTCTCCCTCATAATTCAGTCATTAGTTTTAATTATTATTATTATTATTTATTAGACTTGTATGCCGCCCTCAGTCCCTAAGGACTCAGGGTGGTTCACAGAATAAAAATACAGTACAATAAATTAATTTAAAAAGGATTAAACAATACAAGCCTAATTAAGAACAAGAACAGTTAAAACTATTAAAATTTTTAAAAGACAGAACCCCCCACCTTCTTGGTTCAGTCCAGGCCGGCCTGCTGAAATAGCCAAGTCTTTAAGTCGTGGTGGAAGTAACAAAGATCCGGAGCCAAACAAAGGCCCATGGGGAGTTGATTCCACAGGGTGGGTGCCCCCACAGAGCAGGCCCTACCCCTGGGCACCTCCAGCCGACAATGTCTAGCCGACGGTATCCTAAGGAGGCCCTGTCTGTGGGAGCCTACAGGGTGATCGGAATGTGATGCCGGCAGGAGACGTTCCCGCATTATATTGCTTAATAGTTGCAGGATAGGAAAACAAAAGGCAAATGCTTTATTTTTTTTCTACAAAAGATAGCTTGTTTTACTGCTTAAAGGGCCTTGGTGGTGCAGGCTGTTAATAGCCTAGCACTTAGTTCCAGCTGCCTGTAATTATTGCAGGCTCGAATTCCACCAGGCTCAAGGTTGACTCAGCCTTCCATCCTCTTGGGGTAGGTAAATTGAGGACCCAAGATTGTTGGGGGCAATAAGCTGACTTTGTAAAAATGCCGCTTAGTAATAAGCAGGCATATACAATGGAATGAAGGCTATTGCTGAGCGCATTGGGTTGTATCCCAAAAATTGTAAGCCACCCTGAGTCTCCGGAGAAGGGCGGGATATAAATATGAAAATATATATATATATATATATATATATATATATATATATATGTAATGGATCAGTTTTGTTTGAAGCAGACATCAAAATCTCAACCAGCGCAACCATCTAGACAATGAGAAGCTTTTGACCTAAATTTTTGTTTTCTTTCTATGATGAATTTGACTTTATGTGGTTAAAGAATATTGCCTGTTTAAAATCACACACAATGAAATTTTAGTGGAGATGGAAAATGGCAGATGCCAAGAATACATTAAACATTTGTCACCCCAGACATGCAGATGTTGCTCAAAATGGCAATCCAATAGAGAGTTGTTCATCTTGCCATGGAGAAATGTTGCGGTTTTTGTTCTCAATGCATATCACTGACATCCAAGTGAAACGTATTTTGTCTGATTTTTCCAACAGATAGAACTTTTCTGCATAAATGAAAGCTATATGCCTGCCTTCCTCCCTCCCTCTGTCCCTCCCTCCTTCTCTTCCTTCCTCTCTTTGAATTGGACCCAGAAGCACGCTGCTCCATTCTGTATCAGTTGAAGCTTTTCAAGGTCATCTCTGTGAGGAATGCAACTCTAGTAGTCCAATCTGGCATGAGTGATTCTTAGCAGGGCAGCAGGCGGACTGACACATAAGACAAAACTGTGCAAATTCCCTCCTGGTCATCATTGACAGCTGCTCATTAAGCAGGAGTCATGAATCAAAAAGAATGACTGAGTTGCATCCTGGGTCTATCTAATATTTCTTTAATTTCCTTCTTAGAACGTCATGTCCAAATTTAGTTTATAACCATTGGATGGGATTCTGACTGGGCCAATCATATGACTCTAGTGAATATGAATAGTTTCATTCCATTCGTTTACTTTATTCATTATATTTATCTTTTTTTTTACTTCTCTCAATCTTGCTTGTTCTACTCCATTTTTAATTTTTCATCCTCCATTTGCATCAGATGCTCGAAATGTTTGAATTTCTGGCTGTTGATCATTTTCTCAAAGGAACAGTTAGCCCACCCACTTTGTTTTTGTCCAGAATCAATCAATTAGTTCTTCCTTAATGTCTAGGACCGTGTTGGTGAACCTATGGCACGCATGCCACGGGTGGCACGCAGAGCCATTTGTGCTGGCACATGAGCTGCAGGCAGATTTACCTCACTGCGCATGTGCGCGCCTCACAACTGATTTTCGGTGGGTTTGAGGCCTTTTTCAGCCTCCTGTTTTTCCGAAAATACTGGAAGTGACAAAACGGGGCTAGTTTTCATCCTGCAAAGCCCCCGGAAGCCTGCAGAAGCCTTCCTCAAGCCTTTGGGAGACTGACAAAGGCCTCAAACCCACCGAAAATCAGCTGTGAGGTGCAGTGGAAGTAAGGGGGCAGTGGGATAGATGAGGATTGCATGTGCATGCATAGGGGTTATGGGGGAGACGTGCATTGCCTTCTGGGTACTGGTGAACATGAGCGTGCAAGCATGCACACAATTTTTGGCACAGGAGCCCAAAATGGTTAGCCATCACTGGTCTAGGATAAACCTCTATCCTCTAAATCTGGCTGAAAGTCTCCCATTTGATTCAATTTCTTCCAATTCTGCCATGTTTACCCTGGCTGTATTATAAACAGATTTGGAGATTAATCGTTTCCTGTCTTATTTCCCTTATTTTCTTTTTTTTAATTATTGTTCTAAAGCATTCTACAACATTCAGCTCTTACAGTAGTTTCTCATTCAAGATATTCCTGAATGAAATCTTGAATGCACATCCATAATCTTAATATATTCCATATTCTGGCATGATCTATGTGATCAGAGGCCTGGTTGCATCAATAAAGCAAAGGTTAATTTCCTCCTTAAGCATTCTTGCTCTCTCCTTGATCCAGTTAAAGCTAGCCAGCTGATCTCAAGGCTTTCTGCCCATTCATTTATCTTTTCTCTCATCAACCATGGAAGTTTTCTTCTGTGCAAGATCTTATTTAAAACATTGTATGCATGCATTCTCGTGCAACTCCCTTCTTTAGCATAGTTATTTATTTATTTATTTATTTATTTATTTATTTATTTATTTATTTATTTTGTCAAGCAAGTATTAAATAACAGGTATAAGTATAAACATGATTATGAATACATGAAATGGATATGAATAAAAAGGAACATTAGGACAAGGACGGTAGGCACGTTGGTGCGCTTATGCACGCTCCATACAGACCTCTTAGGAATGGGGTGAGGTCAACAGTAGACAGCGTAAGGTTAAAGTTTTTGGGGTATGGGGAAGAAACCACAGAGTCAGGTAGAGTATTCCAGACATTGACCACTCTGTTGCTGAAGTCGTATTTCCTGCAATCAAGTTTGATGTGGTTTACCTTGAGTTTGTATCTATTGTGTTATATACAATGATATTTTCCATTCTCTAGCCCGTGTGGTAGTCCTGTCCACATTTATCAAGTTAGAGCTGTTGGCACTTTAGTTAACACCTCTGCAGCTGTAAGCAGCTCAATCATTTATTTTTGGGGGGGTGTTATGCTATTTTATGTTGTTTCTGCTGTTTTTCAGTCTTGGTTCTTTAATTATACAATATTTCCTTTCTGTTTTTCTGAGCCACCAAGACTCATGCAAATGAGATGGGTAGCCATATAAATGTATTAAATTTAAACATAGTAAAATTTCATCTCAACCTGGTCCTTTTCTTTGTGGCAACTCTTCTGTTGCCCATTGTGCCATTTTGTTCTCTATCAGAAACAAGTTCCGGAATACTGAATACTGTATTTCTTTAAAAACCTCTAAAAAAAGTTCTGTAAGAATGCTTTTGCCTGTCTACAGTTCAATTTGTAAAAGGTTTCATCTCCCATTTCTAAAAGTCTTTCCTTAACTTAATTTGCCCCTGTTAAATCTCTTCCACTATTATTCTTGAGTGCTCCAGTGTTTGTAAATTCTTCTTTAAATACCATTCTCTTCTTTTTCTTTTCTCTATTTGCTGGCATTCTTAGCTATTATATGTTTTCTTGTTCTTTCTTGGTTGACATTAAACAAGTATGACCAGGTTGAGACTCATCACAGTCAACATACAAAATTCCAAATCCTTTTTCCAATCCTTATCTAATAATCCAGAGAGGAAGACCTTTTGAAATAGGATTGTTCTGCGCATCCACACCATTCTTTGGGGAATATCCCTTGTTTTGTCATAAGGGTCTTGTGTTAATTGTCTGCAACTGAACATATGGAAATGAACTACATTTCTCCAAATAATGGTACCTATACATCCAGCATCCTAATTACCTTGCTATAAAGCAGCATGGAGGGACAGGAATACATTCTTAATTTTGCTTTTTAGATGCTTTTCTCATTGTTGTTTTGGAGGCAAATATTAAATGCAGACGACATAGCAATTTGGTTAGTATTTTGAAATGAGGAAAGGAAATTGTAAATATGATAAACAACTATAACTCACTAGAGAAAAGGCAGAGGGGGAGATTGAATGTGAGTTGTCCTTTTAGTTTGACTAATCAATTATTTTTTCTCTTGGCTGTTAGCAATGAGGATGCATTTAACCAGATGGCTGTAGCTCCTTTTCCATTACCCTCTTGCACTCAGTCTTCCAATGAGGTAAGATGCTTTCCAATGTGTTATAAATGAGAACAATTAATCATAATTAGCTTTATATAATCCCAAACATGTATATAATTAAATCCTTCACTCCCCTTAACAGTGAGCATTAGAAAATATCCTTTGCCTGCAGGAAGAACAGTTACTAAGTGGTATAATCAATGAACAAACATTTCCACAATGTAAGTTAAGAGCCATTAAAGACAGAGATCAATTGGACAGAAAACTTGCATTTGTGATATTATATTGATTTTTTTAAAAAGTAAGTCAAAATTATTTAATTTGATAGCAGCAATACCTTAAAACTGATATTTAGGCAAAGTTTCTTTTGGAGTTAAAATGTACTTTCTATCAGCCCTAGGAAGGGGGCAGAGAAGCAGACAGTAAGCTATCTAGAGTCTTCTCAAGTGGGAAGCCATAATAAATGTTGATAATAATAATAAATAATAATAGCATGTAATCTACGTATTCAAAAGTGGTATGACTAGGTTATGTACAATCACAAAAATAATTTCAGTGTCAACTTTGGTCCAACATAATTTCTGTAGATTTTTATGAAGTTATCCTATAATGGATAATTAGCAAGAATGGGATATCATTTAAATTCAGGTAGTCTTTAGGTTATGACCGCAACTGGAACCAGAAAATCTGTCACTAAGTGATATGGTTGTAAAGCACAACATCATGTAATAATATCATTTAGTGATGGCAGTCCCAACTGTCATTGTAATTGTAGGTCATTCTGGAAGAAGCAAGAATCTTAGCTAAGCAGATTTGCAGATGAGAGCTGTAGACAGATAGTTGCCATGGATGGCAGGGAAAGGCTGTGGGCAGACACTACAGAGTAGGGTAGGTGAAAAAGGAGCAGTGGGAGAAGCAACTTGTGACACCGGCCAGCTTCCCCATTGATTTGGCTTATGGGAAGCCAGCAGAAAATGTCAGAAATCATGAGCAACAGCTTGCTGTGATTTTGTAATCATGAAATTGGCACTGAGCATCCAGATTGTAATCACATGACTGCAGGGTCGCTGCAATGACCATAACTCCAAGGACCAGTTATAAGTCCCCCTTGTTTAGCATCATCAAAGTTTGAGTGGTCATAACTCAAAAACTACCTGCATGAAACATAGAAACTCAGAGGAATTTCCAAATTATTGCTGCTGCTTTATCCAGAATGAGCTGAAACTTGGTCTTCTTAAAGTCAGTTTCTACACCAAGCACAATTCTCTGACATCATGCATTGCAGAAGACTATAGTTTTCTATTGGATCAGATGTTTTTTTGCTATTTAACCAGAAATCACCATTTGAAGAAACAAAGATATGGTATGTGCAAAACTGCAGTTTTTCTGTTGGCAGTTGGAGAAAGCTCCCGACTGGCTCTGACGGTGCATTCTTTTCTGCCAGCAGGCAGAGAGGATTAAAAAAAAGCAGAGCAGTAGTGCAAACAGTGAGGAGGGAGCCAAGAAAAAAGCAACTGTGTGATATGGTTGTGGGAGGAAGATGACAAAAGACAGAGCAGTAGCAGCAAAATGGATGAAGGCAGCTGAAAATGATAACAGCGCTTTCCAGATTCTGCCTGGAACTATCTCTGACCACATTATCGAAGGTTTTCTCATACCTGGAATCATACATAGAAAGATAAAACACCCAGACACAAACTGAGCAATGTGGTACCTGCAGTAGAATGCAATGAAACATGTACAGATCTGTACAGTGAAGAAACAAAACAACCACTTCACAAACGCATGGCACAACATAGAAGAACAAACCCAGCAGGACAAGATTCAACAGTCCATCTGCATTTGAAAGACAAAGATCACTCTTTTGAAGAGAGCAAAATCTACATTCTAGAACACTGGTTTGAAAGAGCAATCAAAGAGGCCATCTACATTAAGATTGAACAGCCCTCTCTCATCCGAGGGGGAGAGGTGCAACTCCACCTATCTCCTCTTTTCTACATAGTCCACACAGAGAAAGCAGATAAACATCCAAGTGGCTTCAATGATCTTCAGAATGACAGCTAATGACCAGATGACTGCAAAGAACATAGATCCCTTCATCCTCCACCATTCAGTCAGAACTGAAAAGCTTCTTGGATAAAAAGAGAAATGTCTTCAAGGAAAAACAAAGTCCAGTTGCCTTTTGAAAAAGCATATTTGGGACAATCATGA
Source organism: Naja naja (assembly GCA_009733165.1). NCBI lineage: Eukaryota > Metazoa > Chordata > Lepidosauria > Squamata > Elapidae > Naja > Naja naja. The sequence goes on from CM019150.1 coordinate 73,801,163, forward strand.
CCTAGCTGATTGAGAATCTCCATAGACACAAACATAGAATCCTGTTTAGGAAAAAGTCATTTTGTCCATCAAGTTCAACCAGACTGCTCAGTGCACTTATATAAATTAAAGGACTCCAGATAGTCTGTTTGCAGTTGTCAGCTTCCAGAGCAATTGGCTCTCCCATCTAACTGGTCTACTTTTAGGAATTTTTCTAACATTGTGTCGGAATCTGCCTTCCTATAACTTTAATTCATTATTGTGTATCCCATGGTCTACAATGTTGGAAGCAGATTTTGAAAGATGTTGTAATTTTCTTGTTCAGTCATCTGAACATACCTTCATAGGACTTAATTTCTATTGTCATAATCATTTGTATTCCCTTCTCTGAACTGGTTATTTCTCTAAATCAGGGGTCTTCAAACTTGACAGATTTAAGACTTGTGGACTTCAACTCCCAGAATTCCTCCTCTAGTCATGTTAGCTCAGGAATTCTGGGAGTTGAAGTCCACAAGTCTTAAAGTTGCCAAGTTTGAAGACCCTTGCTCTAAATCTTTAAGGATGCCCTGGAGGTTCCAGAATTGGTCAAAGTACTAAAGAATGATCTTACCGAGTCAAAGTACAATGACTTTTTAAAAAATTTAGAAGCTATACTTCAATTTCCTGGATTCTCCTTTCTCTTCTTTGTGAAGAAAATGATAACTTTTTCCAGTTGTCTAGCATTTCACCAATTCACTAGAATTTCTCTGAGGTAATACGTAAGTTCAGCCAGATTACCAGGTATTTCAATGCCCTAGAGAACAATTCATCTGGAAATTTAAAAAAATTCAAGAGCCAGTTTGGCAGTGGTGGGATTCAAATATTTTTACCACTGGTTCGGTGGGTGTGGCTTGGTGGGCACGGTTTTGTGCACGTGCACACACTTTGTGTGCGTGCGCGCACCAAACACGCATTTTGCGCAGCTGCAGAGGCATTTGTGCAGGCTCAGAGGTGTTCTAACTCACTTCCTGCAAGCCTGAACTCTCCCGGTCACTTCAGGAGCTGCCACACAGCACTCTGCTGTGCCATGCAAAACAACTGCGCTTCAAATTCAAAGAAGAAAGGTGAATATGGGAACCCAGGCTGGCAGGTGGGCCCAATAGCAGAGTGACAGAGAGAACCAGTTCAGTCCGCCTTTCATCACCGCTACCGGCTCGGCAGAACTGGGCCGATTTGGGAGACCGAATTCTCCTTCACAAAGCCAGCTAAGTGATCTTGGGCCAGTCACTTTCTCTCCACCCTAGGGAAGGCAATGGCAAATCATTTCTGAAATCTTGCCAAGAAAACTTCAGGAACATGTCCATGTTGTCACTGTGAATCAACACTAACTTGAAGCATGCATGCACACACAGAACCATGCTCTAAAGTACAAAGAAAGAAAGTACAAAGAGCAGGGTGAAAAAGCAAGACTAAAGTTTGAGGTTGATAGAAACTCAGTCTCTCTTAACACTATATATACAGTCTGTCAGTAGCCTTCTTTGAAAAATGAACAGAATTGCCACCTACATTTCTAGGATCTTCAACTTCCTCCTGAGATTTCCATAGTCCCTGGTGATAAGAGGTTGAAGCTGTTCTTTGCATTATTATTAGTCTCTACAATTATGACCAGAAATGGAATATGATCAGTGAGCCTGATATGATTTGAAAGTTCTTTTAATTTATCACCAAACCTTTTTTCTAGTGGTTGAATGTACAATCTCTTTGCACTACTTAAAACAGGATGCCTTCCTGAATTTGTGTAGCACCTAAACTTGTTTGGCTGTGTGAATAACACAACTGAGGCATATGGGTACAAAGATAAAGTTATCAGTCAACATGATTGCAGAGAAGGGAATTATTTTCCACAGTATTTATCAAAGTATACATTGCTTATAAAAGAAATGTTTCAATAATTGAAGGAGAAAGAACGATCGATTGCCTGCCAGCCTGCCTAAGTATATCTGTAAGGATCATATCAGCCTTTGCTTTTAAAATGTGATTAACAACTACACTTAGATTTCTAAAAATATAATACCATCAGATGTGGGAAGTGAAGTTTTAAATGAGAACTATAACATGTAGGGTGGGAAACTTTCAAAATATCTCTGTTCACATTAATACTCCTATTAAGATTTTACAAGTAGTGATATTTGATACATCAAAAGAAGAAAATGTTAAACAGTAATACTGACAGTAAAGCTAGTATGGAATCAGGGTTTCACTTGGCTAACAGTAGCCATTAAAATTAATGCTTCACTTTTCAAGCTATAAGTAGTAATGTAGTTGTTATAGTTACACTGTTATATTCATTAGACTGCTTCTAATAATGCTATCCTTAAAGTCCTCAAAATAAGTACTATGCTTTTAGGATATGTTAAATTTATACAGTATTTACCAACAAAGAAATAAACGGAGACTAGTATAGATATATTTCAAGCTATTTAGCTCTCGTCAGCTAGGCATGCCCTTCTGGGATGTGAATGTGTGAAGTCCTGGGTTCGAATCCCAGAAGGGTAGCTGATGAGAGCTAAATAGCTTGAAATAGATCTATACTAGTCTCCCTTTACTTCTTTGTTGGTAAATATAAATGTAACACAAAAATAGTTTGTCGCGAAAGCAACTGCCTGTGAAGGCTCCTGGATTGGGGCCAAAAGGCAAAAGCAGAAGCAGTATGCTCCATCCCGTATTTGGGTAGACTAGGTTGCCCTGATTTAAAAAAACACTTATACTTTTAGGATCCTTTCCAAATAGGCAAGCAAATTTGAGTGTCAAGCACTGATGGATGGATGGATTGATATATTCAAATGCACAAGTTACATTCAAACAAATAAAGGTAAAATGGGTTAGATTCATACTTTAGTTCAAGGCAAACAAGTGTTTGATCAAGTTTTATATTTTATATTTATCTTAGAGAATGTTACAGGTAAAGTTACAGGACAATGGCAATGAGTGGTTACTCCTGGGCTAAAAACCAAATATCAGCTTGTTGCCTCAACAGAAGCAGCAGCATGGCAATTGCTAATGTTCATACAATTAATTGAACACAGTGTATCACAAACTAATATTTACAATTTTTGTATCCATATTGATTAGGATATCAGCAGCAAAGCTGAAAAACAGGTGATTGAAGACCAGCAAGTTAAGGCAGACCAGGCTCCAGAAAATGTGGGTATTTAATTGTATTATTATAAATAAAAAAAGAAATGGTTTTATTAATTAGTCATTGTTTCAGTTTTATTTGATATATTGATAAATAAATAAAGAGATATATAAAATAGCCCAAAATATGAACATTTCTTACAGCTTTTTGTTAGGAGTTTATCTTTACATATTTTCTTCATACATTCATGTAAAGATATGTGAAACTGATCTTCCAAAAGTACACAGATAATTTATTCCTAAAACTATTCACTGTCCATTCCTGATTCATGTAAATATTATCTGCATAATGGTTTAAACTTTTTGTTTAGAATTTTATATGAAGTTAAAATTTCAAATACTCATTTTATTTTTATTTTTTCCTCTCCCAGGTTCGGAACCAGTTAAAGCAAACAAAGTTTTCCACAGTGAACCCTATCCCCATCAATTTACATGAGATTTCTTTGGCGCCCGAATCATCTTATCCTCCAGAGACAGAATTCAGCAACCAAAGTATGACACTGTTATTTCCATCTGAAGAAGTAATTTGCCTTAATCCTCAGAATTTAGGGTGGTAATATTGCTTTTTAATTTAAAAAAACTAACTAAGGTAAATGTCTTAAGACATTTAAGTTGTTTAAAGTATCACTTAAATTACTGCAACAGTAACTATGGCATGTCAGATTTTTTGCAACTTTCAATTTTCAAACATTAGGAATGGTCAAAAGTTGTGACATGCCTTGGGGATTGTAAAGATATTTTGGTTACTTTAATATAATTTAGATGTGCTTGGTAAATAACTGCATAAATATCATAACTTTTAAACATTTGTTTGCTTTATTTACATCCTTTTTAATTTGATAGAAATGAAAGCTTTTTGTTTTTAAATTATTATTATTATTATTATTATTATTATTATTATTATTATTATTATTTATTGGATTTCTATGCCGCCCTATCTCCCGAGGAGCTCAAGGTGGCTCACAATGGTAAAAGATATAATACAAATATTAAAAAGCAATTAAATATGAAATCCCAATAACCGATTAAAATTAATAAAAACAGTTCACTAAAACCCCATCCCCTCCATCAGTCCAGGTTGGCAAGTTGGAAAAGCCATGTTTTCAGGCCACGAAGGTCAGGGGCCACCCGAAGCTCCAGGGGCAGCTGATTCCATAGGGTGGGTGCTCCCACAGAGAAGGCCCTATCCCTAGGGGTCACCAGCCCACATTGTCTGGCCGACAGCACTCCAAGGAGGTCCTGCCTATGGGAGCGCACGGGATGTTGGGAAGTCGTTACTGGCAGCAGGGTCTCCAAATACCCGGTCCTAAGCCATGTAGGGCTTTATAGGTCAGTACCAGCACCTTAAATCTCACCCGGAGGGCAACTGGTAACCAGTGCAGCTCATGCAGGAGGGGTGTAAAATGAAGTTTCTTTAATGTTGTCTTCTTCTGCAGTGGCTCTTCTATGCATTTAATTAAAATATGTATCACTTGAATAGGGTGTGTGTTTTAATACTTTTGGATTCTAAGTTTCTTTTTTTTTCCACCTCAAGCACAAAGTCCAGAAGTGGTTTCCAAGTAGAAACAAAAGGAGTTAGATTCTTTTAGGTTTTACTGATTAGATTGATTGTTATAATTGTTATTAGTTGTTACAGAAATTTCTAGATTATATATTACGGAAAAGTAAAAAGTTGAGGTTCAATGTTAATGCCTTATTATATTGCAACAGAGTCGATGCCTTTTTTTTCCTTTCCCCCTTTTCTTCCCGTCCCTTCCCCTCTATGTTCTACTATTTGCTTTTGTATTTTTATATTTTATACTATAAACTAATTTAAAAAATACTTTTGGATTCTAAAATAAAACTGGATAGAAAATGTATTGCCCCTTCCTCCTGTCTGAAGTGGCCTGATTCAAAGCCAATAGTCTTTCTGAAGAATATAGACAAGGGTCTAAAGAAATTCTGCATGAAGTATAAATTATCTCAAGTAGGATTTGTATTTTAGGTTTAAAATGTTGTAATCCACATGATGATATGCTGAAATCCTTTATAAAATGGTTGAAAACAATTTGAATATCATGATTTGAGATCACTGGAAGAACAGCAGGAATACAATTAGGCTGGAGTATTTCCTGCCAAATGTGTTAGTTACTTCCAGATTCTTATGGATTTTTTTTCTTACTGTTTGGGGATCCTGTTGCTTTTACTTGCACAATCTTGGATTCCTACAGCATGTTCTACATGTAAAGACCAGCCTTCGTGCTCATTGTGCATGTTTACATTACACATTTAATCTGAAACTCAATTACAGCAGGGAAGAGCATCTAATAAATGACTTTCTGCTTCCTTCTTTATTCATACTACACATAAACATACACAAGAGCATTAAGAATTTAAAAATCCATTTCTTCATCTATGTTTATGTAAACAAATTAATATGGAGAGGGGAGAAAAATCCCTGTTAGCAACAAAATATAAAATTCCAACTGGATTTTAAATAACAAATTCTTTTTCTGCATTTAGTGGTGTAATGATAGCAGAACTTATTATTTAGATTGAAAATAAACTAAGAAAATGTATCACAAGGGAGCAATCTCTGCTCAGCTGAAACTATTTTCCTTCATTTCAGTGGATTCTCTTTTTGGAAACAACCATTTCAACGCAATATTATATATATAAATTGTCCCTATTGTACTTCAACTGCTTTCCTTCCTTCCCTCCCTCCTTCCTTCCTTCCTTCCTTCCTTCCTCTGTTACAATTATCCATCAACAAAGCTGAAATTTTCCAAGAGCCATGTTTCTTTAATCAGATCCATTATGACATTCTGACATATTTGTCTGCCAAGTGTTTATGAAATGCTTACAACTGTATGGACTAATACTTTTTATGTTTGATGTAGACAACTTTCCACCGCCTCCAGTAGATCCAGCAATGTGCCCAATTGTTCCTGGCCAAGAAATGATTATTGAAATATCTAAAGGACGATCAGGTCTGGGACTCAGTATTGTAGGAGGAAAGGATACACCACTTGTAAGTCGTTTGTTCAGAATGGAAAGAGATAGTGTGTATAATTGACAGTTTTTACAAATGGCAAATCCTCTCAATTGTGGGATAATAAATTGAACAAAATAGAAATGTGATCTGAGGACATTAAGGTAGAGAAACTATACAGGGAAGGATGATGTTTCATTACCCAAACTTGGTAACATAATCATTTGGGTAATGAAACGTCTTCAAGCAAGCGAGGAAGCTCAAAGTGAGCAAGCTCAAAGAGCACCAAGAAACCCTCATGTCAACCCTGAGCTACAAATATTCTCCTTTATTAGAAGGATAATGTGTTTATTCTTCTCCAGCCTCAGGGAGTATGGCAGGACACTGAGGAGATGAAAAGAGAATTGTTAAATGCGATCCAAATAGAATTTTAAAAAATATGGTATACTAAACACAACTTATATTTACTCATTCTGTAACAACTGTCTAGAACAGTTTTGACTAACTGTTGTTGCAATTAGTAAAAAATTAGCCTTCCTGGAAAAGAGAGATTGTAGAGTTAAAATGCACGGACACTTTTTTGTTAAGAGTGTGAATAAGTGTCAGCTCTTCAAGGTTATCCAGATCAGGAAATAGACTCCACAAGACAACTAAAAGTCAGATTCATTGAGATTATATTGATTATATTTGCAAGTCTGAGTGTGTTTTTCCTCTCCTCCCTCTGAGTCAGAGGGGACCCAGCCTGATTTCTTTCTAACATTGCCTCCTTTCCCAAGGCTTAAGGAATGCTTCTGCCATTTTCTTTTCTAATGGCTTCTGAATATTTCCCTCAAAGCAATCTCCATGATGCTCTATAATGCTTAATTATATCCAACTTTCTTAGGCTGATAGAATAAGCTTCTTGAAGTTAAGGGAATTCTTCTCTGTAGATTAGTCCTTGAATATATTAAAGGTCCCGTATATTAAAATGAAGTAATGTTACCATTTTATTTTGTGGAAGACCTAGCATTGACATGTCACTTACCCTGTTGAGCTTTAATCAACACAACATCTATGTGTTTGAGATAGTCTATAAGGAAGACCGGCCTCTTTCTGTTCCAACTAAGCATCCTTACATTTCTCATGAAGGCAACCACTGGCAATATTTTGTCTACTTCTCAAATAACTTCTTAAACCATTCTACTCTCTAACTTAATTAGGGCCATAGATTTTATGGAAAACTTCTAAAACCAGAATTGTCTTCCATTCAATTATCCTGCCACAACGAGGAGTTAGTTTATCTCCTAAGGGAGATATCCCATAAGATAGAGCACTGAACTACGCTTCAGCTGAACAGGTAAGAGGCTGGCCAGTCATGAAGTCTTAAGTGACTATATTTGGGATGATGGGAAAAGAATGCAGAGACCAAAAGGAAACTATAGCTTTGCTTCATCTCTGCATCAACTTTTCCAATTACAGCTGTGGTAGCAAATAATTACATCACTTTATATATTTTTAATTATTTTAATTTGAATCTGCAGGTTTTTAGCATTTTAATTGTTCATTTTTAATTATTAATTCTAGTATACTGCTTTGAAAATAATCCAGGGTAACTCCAGATGATATATAAGTATCTTGGGTTAAATAAATAGTGAGATGAACCTTTGTACTTTGTAGCCACCCAAGATTCTCTGTGAATTTGACTTAATTTATGAAGTTAATACCGTGTTTCCCCGAAAATAAGACCTACCCCGAAAGTAAGACCTAGCACTATTTTCTAAACCTGCCCTAATATAAGACCTACCCTGAAAATAAGACCTAGTGTAAATCTCCAGTTCCAGGAAGACTTTTCAGGGAGCAACCGTGCACCCGTGAATCACCCCCCCTACACACTCACACCCACTATTTGGCACCATAAATATATAAGACCTACCCTGAAAATAAGACCTAGTGTGTTTTTGGGAGCCAAAAAAAATATAAGACAGTGTCTTATTTTCGGGGAAACACGGTAGCTGTTCAGATCACTAATGTAAATACATAGAGCCACTATTGAAATGTCCCTTAATTCTAAGGGCAATTTGTTATGACACATGTACCTAAATTATGATGAGAAATTGTGCTTTAACCTCACCTGTAATTCCAAGAGAGGAGATTTTGAAATATCAATTTTCTTAGTACATAAAAAAAATTCTGTGACTTTTAGAGGATATGCATTGTTTCAGCCATTTATAGTTTAATGGTCTTGAAAATTGAAGGACATACAGTCAATCCCCTTCCTATTTTGACACAATCCCAATTTAGTATTTATTTTTTTCCTACTTGGAATCCAATACATGGATCTTGTTTCCGTTCTCTTTACTCTGAAAATAATGATTTGTGACAGGTTATTTAAAGAAGACTTGCTTTTTAAAACTTTGTTTTATACTTTTCATTTTGTCCAGGAATCATCAATACAGTATTAACATTACCAGAGTTGCTTTATTAGTGAAATGGATGGCATAGAAATGAAAAATAGATAGATAGATAGATAGATAGATAGATAGATAGATAGATAGATAGATGGATGATAGACAGATACAGTATTAACGTTACCAGAATTGCTTTATTAGTGAAATGGGTGGCATAGAAATGAAAAATAAATAGATAGATAGATGATAGACAGATACTTTTTATTAAAAAAATGCAAGATAGCAATAGGTCTAAGAAGTAGGTAGCCTGAATTTTGCAATTTAAGCATAATTTTCTTAATCTAATCCCTGCTCACTTAGCACATTTTAGGAGTGGGGGCAGTGGGGTTAATGAAGCTACCTCATCAAAACAAGGTAGTTATTTGGTTCACCTTTTTGACAGTTTTCTTTCTTTTCTGTTTTTTAAAACACATCTCTACCATCTGCTCTAGCATATGATTGCCAGAAATATTTTTTTAAAAACAATTAAATCATTAAAATTTAAATTACTTTAATTATATCAAAATAAAACCTGGAAATTTTTTATAAGAGTACATTGAAAGAATGCAAGTGAATGTTGCTGTTAAAATGGTAGGTTTGAAGGCTTTAAACCTGAAAAGGATATGACTGTAAAGGCACTAGTATGCAACCTGCAGTAGTGGAACCTAGCTAAAGGTTTGACTAAGCATAAGGCTGATATTAGTGGTTTCCTTGAAACCACCTGATGGTTTGGCATGTAAAACTCTATTCAAATACACATGGATATACCTTCTTTCAAATTAAAAAGGGCCTTGGTGGCTCAGGCTGTTAATTGCCTGCACTTAAGTTCCAGCTGCCTACAACTGCTGTAGGCTCGAATCCCACCAGGCTCAAGGTTGACTCAGCCTTCCATCCTCTCGGGGTAGGTAAATTGAGGACCCAAGATTGTTGGGGGCAATTAGCTGACTTTGTAAAAATGCCGCTTAGTAATAAGCAGGCATATAGAATGGAATGAAGGCTATTGCTGAGCACACTGGGTTGTATCCCAAAAATTGTAAGCCGCCCTGAGTCTTCGGAGAAGGGCGGCATATAAATGTAATTTTTAAAAAATGAAGTGAAATGTGTCCCTTGACTTCAACCCGCAGCTTTCTTTGGCAGCAATATTATTTACCATTGTCATGTTCATCCTATTTTAAGACCAGATCCTGCCACCTGCTGTGCACTTCTTTTAAATGCCTATAGGCCAAAGAATGCCATCTGACATACAGTCGGACTTAATTTGGGATCCATTTTGTTAGATTTGCATGAAGAGTCAGACGCGAAGTGCTTCAGTGAAGAGTTTATTAGTGACTACAGCTCATAACAGACCCGACTTGGCTGGTCTGTGGCTGCTACTTATAGCCAGCAGCCGCAGTTGCCAGCCAATCAGAGTGCAGGGTTTTCCCGCACTTTTTAAACCAATCATTTCTGACATTTTACTAGAACAGTTCAAACTTAACCAATGACATTCAAACCTGCATACATAACACCCTCCCACTAGTTCAGTCCATACTCAAACCCCAACCTATCTAATGTATTCTTTTAAATAGGTGGGGCTCTTACGTGTACGTTGAGACCTTCGTGGTTCAGAAGTTTTAACGTTCTCACCCAGTGAGAGGGAAATGTATCTGTTGACATTTCCTAGTTGGACTTCCTGTGAAAAAGACCCTGTTTGATTGTTAGAATCTGGTCTCTCCTCCCAACCCATCTCCAGCCCAATGTCAGCACCCAAGTCAGGTAGTGATGTACAATCTTCCACTTGTAAGGATGGATTTTGGCATTGTGACAGGTTTTGGGATGGTTCCTGTCGTAATGGCTCGTTACACATGGGGTTGATTCTTGTTTGCTGATTATCCTCATGTTCCTCCCTCCCCTAGAAAAGCATTAGGTATGGGAACTAGAGAGGAACAATTGCGATGTTCCTGAGGTAACCTGGATCTAAGCTGATCAATGTGCCTGCTCCAGAGGACTCCATCCTCTGTTTGTACCCTGTAAGAACGAGGGCCTGTGATTTGAGTTATTTCAGCAGGAATCCATGAAGGCTCACCCATAAGGTTCTTAGCATAAACAGAATCACCCACACTGAACATGCGAACTTTGCTAGTGGAATCTAGTGGTGCGTTGGGTGCGTAAGTGGGATGAAGGCGGTCAAGGGAAGACCTAAGTTTCCTACCCATCAACAACTCTGCTGGGGATAAGTTAGTTGAACACTAAGAAGTTTTTCAACTTTCTCAGTGATGTACCCAGGACCCAATTGCTGAAGTTTTCCTTGGTAAAATGTACCATTCGTTCATCACGGCCGTTAGCCGAAGGGTGCCCAGGGGCTGTCAGGGCATGTCTGATACCCAGTTGTGCTAGATAGGATTCAAAAGGGTTGGATGTAAATTGAGGGCCATTGTCAGAGACAAGAACATCAGGTAACCCGTGGGTTACAAAAGCTTTTTAAGCTGCTTGATGACAGCATCAGTTGTGGTGGATGCCATAGGGATTACCTCTAGCCATTTGGAATATGCATCTACTATAATAAGGAAGGTGTGCCCTCTGGTAGGGCCAGCGAAATCAATGTGAATCCTGGACCATGGGCCCCTAGGACATTTCCATTCCTGTGTGGGGGCGATAGGTGGGGCAGGCCTGACTACCTGACAGTTGGGACAAGATGCAACCCAGTTTTCAACCATTTTGTCAATACCTGGCCACCATACATAACTCCTGGCCAATCCCTTCATCCTTACAATACCAGGATGACCCTCATGTAGCATTTCCAAAACCTCCCTTTGCAGTTTTGCATGAATAACCACCATGTTACCCCACAAAATACATCCTCTTAATACAGATAATTCAGTTTGCCTGGATTTAAAAGGTTGGGCAAGGTGAGGTAGATCTTGAAGAGGCCAACCTTTCTTAATCCAGCCTATAATAGGAGCCAATAAAGTGTCTTTGGCAGTCTCTCTGGCAATTTCAGCAGCGTGTACTGGAAGCTTGGCAACAGTTTCTAGGAAAAGGTGTGTGCCTCAGGTTCAAAGTCCTCCTTGTGACAAGGAAGTGGGCAACAACTCAAGGCATCAGCATGTCCAATGTCCTTGCCAGGCTTGTGGATAAGGTTGTATGAATAAGCAGCAAGAAATTCAGTCCACCTCAGCATTCTTGGTGACAGGATAATGGGTGTAGGTTTGTCTCCTGCCACAATGCCTAACAAAGGTTTGTGATCTGTGACAATAGTAAATGTTCTCCCATATAAATACTCATGAAATTTCTTGATAGCTGCAACAATTGCCAATGCTTCCTTGTCCAATTGGCTGTAATTCTCTCTGCTTTGGTCAAGGTGCGAGAGTAAAATGCAATAGGGGCTTCCCACCCGCTGGGAAGCCTGTGGCTCAACCCCCACTCCAAAGGGGATGCATCACAAGTCAGTACAACAGGTAAATTCTCAGAGAACTGTATGAGTACAGCATCAGACATGATTAGTCTTTTAATACTGTTAAATGCTGATTGTTCTTTCCTGCCCCAGACCCAAACAGTCTTTTTGTCAAGCAATCTGTGTAATGGTTCTGCAATGGTTGCCTTCTGAGGTAGGAACATGTGGTAAAAGTTAATAAGTCCAAGGAAGGCTTGCAAATCTGTTTTGCATTTTGGTCTAGGGGTTTCTTTGATTGCTTGAACCTTGGCATCTGTAGGGTGGGTGCCATGCTTGTCAATCATATAGCCCAAGAACTCAACCTTGTCAGTTCTAAGAGTGCATTTTTCTTCCTTGACTTTTAACCCCGCTTTCCTGAATCTGGTAAGGACTTCTCTGAGTGTCTCTCGTAATTGAGTGTCATTTTCAGCAGAGATTAACACATCATCAAAGTAAGGCACTACCCCTGGCAGTCCTTGGAGCATCCTTTCCATAAGGCTTACTCCAAACTGTAACCTTTTACATTTGAAGGCACCTCTATGAGTCACAATGGTTTGGGCCTCTGCAGTGGCATCATCAACTGTTAACTGTTGATATGCTGGGCCAGATCCAATTTGGCAAAGACTGTGGCCCCGCCAAGAGAATGTAATAAATGATGCACCACTGGAACTGGATATGCTTCTGTTGGCGCATGGTTCAATGTCCCCTTGTAGTCTCCACAGATTCTCACAGACCCATCAGCCTTGACTGGTGTGACTATGGGTGTCTCCCACCTGGAGTGGTCAGTGGGCTCTAAAACTCCTTGAGCTATTAGTTTATCTAATTGTGCATCAATTTTTTTCCTTTAAGGCAAATGGGACCCTTCTGGGCTTTAAATGGATTGGTGGCACCTTGGGATCTAGATTGAAAGTGATAGGGGTCCCCAAGTACTTGCCTAATCCGTCGCTGAAGACCTCTGGAAACTCAGAGTTCAAGGCCTCCTCCCATTCAGTGTTGCTCACGTGATTGATGCCAGTCACCTCGATGCCCAGTGGGTTGAACCACTCAAGTCCCAGCAAACTTGGGCAATCCTTGTCCATGATGGTCAGCGGCAGGCGTTTGGTGTGGCCTTTGAACTTCACGTTGAATTCTCTTGTTCCAACTACTGGAATCTTGTTCCCTTGGTAGTCTTTAAGAGTCAGTGCTTGCTTCTGGAAATGCGTCTTCTGAATGTTGGGAAGTAGCCTGTGAATAGTGTCCCATGACACCATAGATAAATAGGAGCCTGAGTCCACTTCCATTTGGCAAGGCCTTCCTTCAATTAGTACCTTCACATGTACTTTTCTGCTTCTTAAGGGTGAAGAATGACCAATGGTGACTGTTTGATGAGTTTCATTCTTCCCTTTTGCTTCTGTATTGCGCTCCATTTTCTCACTGAAGTTGTTAGACTTGAAATCTTTGTCAGGAAACTTCTTTCTGCTTGGTGGAGTTCTGGATGATTTGCAGACTCTTGCTAGGCGACCTCTTTTTCACAACGGAGACAGATGGTATCAAAAACTTGCATTCAGTGCAGGGTGCCCCCAACCTCTGCAATAAAAGTCTTGCCTCTTTCTTCCAAGGTCTTTCCTTTTCTTCTCCATTCTGAGTCTATAAATTCCTTCCTCCACCTCGCTACAGTCTGAATCAGAATCTATTTGCTCGCAATGGGTTGTTGTGGATTTTTCCACATCAGGATGGCTTGCGGCCTTGTTAATTTTCTTCATGGCTGCTGCTGAGGACTTGATAGCTTCGCTGAAGAAGCTTCTTCTATGGCCTCCTTAAGCGTGATCTTAGGTTTCATTAATAATTTGCTCTGCAAAACCTTGTCTTTAGGCCTAGAACAAATCGATCGCGATGGCCTCTTCTAAGTTGATAAATTCACATGCACCCCAATGTCCCTTAAACTTGCCAGGAAGTCATTAACGTTTTCGCTTTCCCCTTGATCCCGACGGTAGAATTCATGTCTCTTAATGAGGCACGATACTTGTGGCGCGTAATGGGCTCTTAATAACTTTTCTAAATCGGGCCAGTCCATTATCTTCACGTCTGCAGCTCCCGCCAATGCCTTCGCCATCTTGAAAACGGCCGGACCGCAGTGGGTGAGAAAGACCGCCGGCTTGTTTTCCGCGTCGTCTTCTCTTTAGGAAGGATCCCACCTTCGTCGCCAGTGTTAGATTTGCATGAAGAGTCAGACGCGAAGTGCTTCAGTGAAGAGTTTATTAGTGACTAAAGCTCATAACAGACCCGACTTGGCTGGTCTGTGGCTGCTACTTATAGCCAGCAGCCGCAGTTGCCAGCCAATCAGAGTGCAGGTTTTCCGCACTTTTAAACCAATCACTTCTGACATTTTACAAGAACAGTTCAAACTTAACCAATGACATTCAAACCTGCATACATAACACATTTTATCACTTTTCTTGCCCAAATCACACAGTACGTTACACGGCCTATTTTATTGCAGTGGTACTTGGCTTTGTATTTGAGTTTTTAATGCGGTTTGAACCTAAATGACAACCACACATGGATCTGGGCATGTTCCCCATCCAAGAATGCAAGCTTCCTTATCCATATGTAAATTTTGCCTCTTTTAATTGTTATTAAAACCGAAGTGCATAGGATAATGATTTTCCTGGAGCAGAATTATCAAACTGAACTGGTCCTCAATTTGGCTTATTAGTTGGAGTTGTGAAAACCCATAATACCACATCTTGGCCTTCCTACTGTCTGCTCTAAATCGGCTCTGGATATAAATATCTCATTGTAACTTGGTGTTTCTCTATGACCATTGAGAGAAGTTATGATGACATAACCAAGGGTTATCTGCATAGTACAGAACACATAAAAATGGACACAGCTTCTATCATACTATCTTGACTTTTTTTTAACCATACCCTGGAAACATCCTTGATCTGGTACAAGTAACCAGTAACTAAATTTCACCATGGCCATGCATCATAAGAAAATGTACATTAAAAAAACATGATTGTAGAATGGATGCATGTGAAAATATAGGTTGTCCTTGACTTACAATCACAATTTATGTTGCTAAGAATTTATGTTGCCAAGTGAGAAATTTGTTAAGTGTTATGCCCTATTTTATGAATTTTCCTATCAACATTTGTTAAGTGAATCACTGTAATTGTTAAATTAGTAACCTGATTGTTAAGTGAATCTGGCTTCCCCATTGACTTTGCTTGTCAGAAGATCGCAAAAGATGACCATATGATCCTGGAACTTTGCGACCATCATAAATATGAACATGACCATGGGGATGCTGCAATAGTCATAAGTGTGAAAAATGGTCATAAGTCATTTTTTTCCTGAGCTATTATTTTATATTTATATTTTATTTATTTTTATACTTGAACTTGTATGCCGCCCCATCTCCGAAGACTCGGGGCGGCTCACAGCTAAAACACATACAATAAATATTTAAAAAATAATTAAACAAAGACAAGCCCAAATATAAGACATAAAAACAATAAACATTAAAACCCTCCCTCCCCTAAGGAGGGGGTCACAGCCCAGGTTGGTCAAACAACCAGGTCTTTAATTCACGGCGGAAGGTGCGGAGATCGGGGGCCAGGCGGAGCTCCAAAGGCAGTTGATTCCAGAGGTCAGGGGCTGCGACAGAAAAGGCTCGTCGTCGGGGAGTCACCAGCCGGCACTGACCCGCCGACGGGACCCCAAGGAGTCCTTGCCTATGGACTCGCACAGGGCGGCCGGTACTAGATATCGGAAGAAGACGCTCCCTCAAATATTGAGGACCCATGCCATGTAGGACTTTGAATGTCAAAACTAAAACCTTGAATCTAAACTATAACTGAATCTAAATTATAACTGCGAACGGTCACTAAATGAACTGTTGTAAGTTGAGGACTACCTGTACTAGATTAGAAAGTTATAGTTTGTGCAACATTAAATCTGTATATCTTACCTTAGACCAGAGGTCTCCAAACTTGGCAACTTTAAGACTTGTAGACTTCAATTCCCAGAATTCTCCAGCCAGCATAGCAAACTAGTGCATAGCTGGCTGGAGAATTCTGGGAGTTGAAGTCCACAAGTCTTAAAGTTGCCAAGTTTGGAGACTCCTGCCTTAGACTATACTGTAGTTCTTGTCTAAGGTAAGATATACAGATCTTTCATACCCGAGTCTGTTTATTTGGGAGGCAATCTGAAAAACTGACTGCTCTACTAATAAAAAAAACGATTCTCAAATTTTCTGCCCATGCTGGTTGCATTTTTCATTCCCCCCACCTCTAAAATGATATCGCTGTATGAGCATGTGTAAACCATATTTTCATATCGGTAATTATAATTTAATTATGCAGCTTCCTGTAAACAGATTGATTCTTGAATCGGCAGTAGTTTGCGGTTCTGTGGTATTCTGTAAATAAATGGCCACTAATGTCCCTCAAAACCCAAACAGAGTAATTAGAAATATGATACAGCAGTGTAACATTTTGCAATAGCATCACAGTTGTAAATACTCGTAGCCGTGAGGTTTAAAAGAAAAAGGGAAGCTTCAAAACAATCCTTTGATCAAAAGAACTGCTTTAGGGCAAAGATGTTGTTACTTTCCCTCCTTGTCTTTTTTGTTTCGTGTCACCTTGCTCAAAGTGGTGTAGTATTGCTTCAGGAAAGGTATTTTTTAAATTGAACACATTCTTCTGAACTCTCACTAACTACACTGTCTACTATCAACGGCTTTATATCAGGAATAAATTCCAAATGTAAAGTTGAAAGACAGAATGTGTAGGATTCGCTCATTGATATTGGAAGTAACTTTTCACAAGCTTCCTTGAGATTTAAGTCTGGTTCCCTTTTCTGTGGTCAGCACATGCATGTTGGGCATTTGCAGTAATGATTTCAAAAACTTTAGATATTTAATTTTACTATAACTGGAAGTTTGCAGAAAAAGCTATATATCAGTTGTGGAAGTGAAAGAAATTGAAGAGAAAAAGATGGAAAGTTTTGCTGCTAGACATACACTTCTGGTTCACTTATGTTCAAAGGAAACAAAAAACTGTTTTCTAAGTGTTTGTTTCCAAAGAAACAACAAACTATTTTGTAAATGTTTGTTTTTAATGTACCTTTTATGTACCCAAAGTGAAGATTTAAATTTTCAGTTTCCTTTTTAAGAAATGTTTGTACTTTTCTCTTATGTCTCTGAAGAAGATAGGTGGTTTAGATATAGGAAATAGGAATGAAAGAAAGAAAGGGGAGGGAGGGAGGGAGGAAGACTTGGCAAATGGTGCTTTGTTTAGATCATTTAACAAGCCTCGAAAGTAAATACACCACATGTAATTTTAATCATATTTCCTAAAGAAATTCAATGGACTCACAGACTGCTGTCTTGTGCTAATATGCCAGCCTTGCCAAAGATTGTTTCCAGATAAAATTAAGATTTTTTTGAGAGAGATAAAATGATACTGTAATGATGGGGAAATGGAAGCAAATTAATGCTTTCTGAAGACAAGATTCTGATGTCCTTGGAAGGGCGAAAGGATAACTGTTTGCATGCATGAAAATAATTGCTAATTTTGTCAGGACTATATACCCGATAGTAAAATATTTCTGAAACAGATTGTCCAATTTTATTTTGAACTGTCTGAAGCAGATTGTAAAATGAGGAACAACTCACTTAACAACTACCTTGTTTAGCAACATAAATTTTGGGCTTATTTGTGGTCATCAGTCAAGGACTATCTGTTCCAGGACTATGAATGCCTTTTCAGGGTGCCACAAACAAGTGAATCATGGCTACAAGGAAGCCCTTCTCAGATGTAGAGTTTGCCTTTGCTGCCCCACTCAACACCCATCGAATCAGGCAAAGATGTTCCCATTGTCACAAACTTTTTGTTAGTTTTGTATTAGTTGGATTCTACAATGCCCATTTGGAACCAAAAGAGCATTTTTTGAAAGAGAGAGCAGAGTGATTGGGTCCTTTTTTGAATCGGTTTCAGTTTGTCTGAATTCTTAAATTATGATGCAGATATTCAAGGTTGAATCTGACCAGTGGGGAGTATAATGGATCTATTAACCTACTGTGACTTGGACACTACATTCTATTGATGCACCTAAACTTCTATGCAGTATTAAAGAAGGACTTAAACATTTACACAATATCTATTAATATTTAATGTACTTATATACAATGGGAAATTTGACATGTAATTACCTCCTTCCCTTCCTCCTTATCTGTCTGCCTATCAGTTATTTTATGCTCTGAATTATCTGTTAGATTTGCATGAAGAGTCAGATGCCGAGTGCTTCAGTGAAGAGTTTATTAGTGACTACAGCTCATAACACACCCAACTTGGCTGGGCTGCAGCTGCTACTTATAGCCAGCAGCCGCAGTTGCCAGCCAATCAGAGTGCAGGGTTTTCCTGCACTTTTTAAACCAATCATTTCTGACATTTTACAAGAACAGTTCAAACTTAACCAATGACATTCAAACCTGCATACATAACATTATCAATTTCAAACTATTAAATATTGATATAAAGGTTATATATTTCTCTAGGATGCCATAGTCATACATGAAGTTTATGAAGAAGGAGCAGCTGCTAGAGATGGTCGACTTTGGGCTGGTGATCAAATTCTGGAAGTGAGTTTCAAGTTTACTTCCTTGACTATTTCTCTTGTCTTCAGGATAATTTTATGGATGTGTTGAAATACCTTAAGACTGAGAATTTGCTCCAGCTGGGCAGTGCAGGAATTGAAACTCCAGTATTAATTGTTTGGACCCCACAAATATATCTTACCAAATATTACATAATTTATAAATATCCTTAAGGTGTGAGGTGACTTCAAATCAGACTTCATTCCTACCAACTACATGGACAAGTCCATTAAGTTTTCTTGACAATATATTTTAAAAATTCTCTGCCATTGCTGTTTTCCCAGGGCTGAAAGAAAGTGATGGGCCTAAAGGCATCCAGCCAGTTTGGGGTCCAAGAAACGGCCACAACTAATTGTCTCCTGGTTTTCACCTCACTTTCATTAATTACTATACCAAAATAGCTGTCACCTATGTAGTACTGCTTCGATTTTGAAGGCAATGTTTTGCAAGACAATTACATTAATCTAATTACATTACAGTAATGTAATGTAGAAATTAAGGGAAGGCATAAAAAAAGGTCCTTACATATGAAAATTGCTTTGTCCGAGATGAATATAGTATAATATTGTACCCTAATGTAATTTCTGTTCCAGAAATTACATTAGGGTACAAGTTGCAGTAATTGTAGTTAAAACAGAAAGATATTTTATTTGGCCATGATGATAATGAAAACAGTGTTCTGGCTCCCTTTGCAATCTAATATTAATATTTGTTTTAAGGCCAATTTAAAGCACTGCTGTGGTATGGTGTGCCATCTATTGGAATATAGAAAAATATTATTTTGCTTTCAAAGGATAGAATAGTGAAATTTTAAAAAAACAGGTAGATCTTTATTATGCATACAAAACAGCAGGGGTCAGAAAGCAATACTATTTCTATTTACCCATGACTAAATCTTACTGAAATTAACAGACTTTACAGTAGACGTGTAGAATTTCAGTGTTACTCCTTCAGAAAACAAACAGAGCTTGCTTTTTCATCATGATGCTTTGCTCTAAGAATTTTGGGAAATCTACATTTTCAAATAATTTTATCAGAAATTAAGAATGGATATATTCTTACTCAATTATTTAAGAAGTGTAAGTAATAAGAGACATTATATAATATAAGCAGAGGGAAGCTGTGGTTTATTTTAGAAAATTATACAATACAACATTTGTGAATAAGTGCTGGTTCATCTAGAGTACTCAACCATACTAGAAACTTTAAAAAACAAACCTGCTGGGAGCGTCTAGTTTCTGAACTATGATTTAACTATAATCTCTATATTAGTTTAATAATTCTGAGGTAGGTAACTGTAGGTAATCTAAATAAGGAACTGTAGGTAATCTAAATAAAGAAAATTCGTCTTTTCATGCCTAACTTGTTCTCACTAAGATCAATCAAACTTTGGAGTTCAAATTGAATAAACTTCCTGGATCAAATGGGTTGAGCTGAAAACTGCCTTCTTGGAATGTTTAACCATGATTTTATCTTTCACATGAATTGGCAGAATTTCTGGTGTTCTGCACGGAGTCTGTGTAAACCTTAACCCTAACCTAGGATAGAGATGCAGGAATGACAGAAGCAATTTTCCAAAACTGTGGTGTTTTTTGGGACCGCTCTTTTTGGGACATCCTAGGAAAATTTATTTATTTATTTTCTTGTTCATTTATTTGTTAAATTTGTTTACCGGCTATGTCACAAGACAACTCTGGGCAGCTTATGCTAATTTCCCTCCAATATAATGCATCACTGTTATCAAACTAATTAAAATCCAGTAAGTAAACTGTACGTCCAATAAAATGCTTTATTTTATTTTAGGTTAATGGCATAGACTTGAGAAATGCCAGCCATGAAGATGCTATCACTGCCTTGAGGCAAACACCTCCAAAAGTGCAGCTTGTTGTCTATAGAGATGAAGCTCATTATAAAGATGAAGAAAATTTGGAGATTTTCCTTGTAGACCTGCAACGGAAAATGGGCAGAGGATTGGGACTTAGCATTGTAGGGAAAAGGTAAGGAATATATAGTTGACCATAATTAATTTTAAATGTTTCTTTCAGTAGAAACAGAGAGGGCATACAAGTGTCATAGAGCACTTACTGCTATGTTATATTTATAAAATTTATGTGCTGAAATTATTACAAGTGCTATGCTAGCAATTATACTAGCATTTTACCAATTCAGGGGCGGTAGATTTAAAATGAACTATTCAGTGGAAGACTGTGTGCTTTCCATCATATTGTTTTGTACAATGGCATAGTGCTTCTGTGTGCAAAAGTAAATTGGTGGAGATTGCTTCTTATCTGAAAATGTATTTATGAGAACAATTTAGTGGTATAATAGAACAATTTGCTATACCACAACAAATCAGCATAAATGACAGAATGTGACCTTTCTGATTGAGGAGGCCATCAGTCAAATTTGCCATTAGTTATATTATTGTCTTTAGAAAACTAAGAACAGAAGTCCTGATTTTGGGCTGGAAATAATTAACAATGTGTCATTGCTGATAAAAAAATATGTATAGTTTATTTGTTTAATAATACAGTACCAATGTTACCTATATTGTTAGAAATGGAAGCGGCGTGTTTATCTCTGACATTGTCAAAGGAGGAGCTGCTGACCTTGATGGAAGATTAATTCAAGGAGATCAGATATTATCTGTCAACGGTGAGGATGTCAGACATGCTTCTCAAGAGGTGGTAGCCACCATTCTTAAGGTGAGTATGTAGCTGAGTCTAGGTAAAATGTAACATCCTTCGGAAATACTAAGTTCAGCCAAAGTGTTCAAACACAGTTCAGACTCATCAAGACAAGCATGGTGGGACCTTCAATTTATATATAGCTTTTATGTTTAATCATCCACGGTGTTTAATTTTAACTGTAGTTAAGGGAAATAAATCACATTTATCAGTAAAGTATTTAGAAAAAAATATATAATTATAAAATTATAAAATGCATTTTATATAATCCTACTAATGTATTTTGTGTACTCCTACTGTTTTTTCCTACTAAGAGGTAATACTACTTCAACGCATAAGGGTTGCCTTCTTTAAAAACTTAAATTTTCTGCTTATTCTTCATAAAAGAATAAAAGGACAAGATCAGTTGCAAATCCCACTAAGTCATAATGTAGCTTGTTTACAAAATTGGGCCAATATGGATCATTCACTAATGAAACAAACCACAATTTAGCTCAATGTATGCAGCTAAAAATAATTTTCATTTGTACAGTCCTTAGTATACTCTATTGATTACAATATTATATATATTTTTACAGCTAAAGTATGGTCTTTTAATAGAGTTTATTATGAATAACCTGGAGAAAAAGAATAAGTTGGGAAATGGATGCTGCCAGATCTTCTAAGGACTAGGGCATTTTAAATGGTCATGGTTTATTTAAAGGTATAGTTTTTGGAGGGACAGCAATAATAATGAATACCTGTGATCTTGTACTTTGTATATCAAAGTGTGCCCAAGGACTTGTGCAACTGGAGATTGGACGGTTGAGGGCGGGATCTTCGTTATCCTCAAGGAAGACATCTCAAAACAGTCAGGTTAGTAGCAGATGGCGATGCATTAAAAAGAATGATAAAATAATGGATCCCAACATATATTTGTAAATAGTTTGTCTTGTCTGGTTTGATCATCGGAATAAAATTATTAGAATCTAAATATGACCTTAATTCAGAAAAATCTGTTTCTATCTATCATTTTTAATTATCTGAAGGCCACCTTAATAGTTGGGACAATTCCCGCATTTTAACTGGCAGTACATTTTTAAAATAATTTCTGTACAGTTATGCATGTATTTGATTTTTCCTGAAACCATTAATTGCAGAAAGGCCATAGGAGCAGTATCATTTTCACCAGCCACTTGCAGTCAAAATAGTCATCTCATTCCATCCATTTTACCTGCAGTGAAGGACATAAAATACAATTAAAATGAACCTTCCTATCCTGATAATAATGAAACACGGTATATTATATTATCATTTTAAAAAGTTATCCAACAAACTACTGTGCATTCTTCCAGGAAGGCATAAAGATATTTAACAATATCATTTCTCATATGTTCTTATTTCTGTTTAGGAACATTGCCCAATCTGTGCCCAACTTCCAAACTTTTGATGCACCATTTATTCTTGCCTTACATAAACTAAACTAATCAAGTCCAGTCCAGGTATTACTACTTCACTTTGCTAGTCTTCCTCCAGCATACAGAATGCTACTGCTAATGAATTCCCTCGGCATACAGAGGAACATTGATCCAGACATTTGATTAGAGTTCTGAAGCTTGAAAATCTATTTCATTAAGAGAGTGGTAGGTTTTGTTCCTGCCTTTCAGCAGCGGTGCTCCAGATATGATGGAATAAAAAGTCTAAAGAAAGAAGTGCAATAAATAAATTCCAACTTTCTCAGCCTCAATTGCCAGACTCCCTGACTCTCCATCATGTTGGCACAATATGCCTTCCCTCATCTAAAAAGCCAAATTAGAATTTTGTCCATGCGTGTTTCTATCCTTTTTTTTTTTGAAAAATCAATTTTAAATTCTGGGGTCTGGGTGTTTGTGTGAATCTGTTAGTAGCGATTTAGAAATTCTTAACAGCATCTTGGATAACATAAGGATCATCCATGGTTTAATGAACAGATATAATGGTAGAAGCTATAACCAATGAAACTGTAAACAGCTGGTGTGGATTGTATGTGGAACAACCTTGCAAATTCTACCTTGGGCCTTATTTGTTTTTCTTGGATTTTCAGATGAGCCAACATAATGTCCATAGCCACTTTCATCCTACATTTGCTCCAGTTATCTCCACTTTGCAGAATTTAGTCAGCACTAAGAGATCATCTGCTGATCCTTCTCAGAGAAATTCAGGTATGGGAGAGAACAAACAATTAACTTATCTGTGAATTAGAATGGATATTCTGCTCTTGAGTTTGCTCAAGAAAACGACTGCACTTATCGAGATTGGCTATAATAAGAGAATCTTGCAGATTCTTTCCCTCTTATAGTGCAGATAATTAAGGAGGCGTCCAAATATTATCCTGTTTCTCAGAACTTAAAGAATGTTTTAGTCCCCTTTGCTGCCTGCCTGTCTGTCTATATACAGCCTTTATTATTTTTACAAATAACTCAAGGCAGCGAACATATCCTTCCTCCTCCTATTTTCCCTACAAAAACAGTATGAGGTGGGTTGGCCTAAGAAAAGAGTGACTGGCCAGAGGTCACCCAGCTGGCTTTCATGCCTAAAGTGGGACTTGAACTCATAGTCTCTGGCTTTCTAGCCTGGTACCTCAATCACTAGATCAAACTGGTTCTCAAACTATTGGCCATATTGACTATGAATTCAGGAAGTTGTAGACCAAATACAGTACATCTTGAAACCCTCAGTTCAGGGAAAGGAGCACAATATTTGTGATCATTTTGAAGTAATAAGTAGAGAACATGATATTATGATAGCTTTAGCCTTTAATTATTCTATATATTTTTTTTTGTCAGTTGGAGCAGACATAAGCCCAAGAACTGTGGAAATAACAAGGGTCAGTAATTTCTTCTTACTTAATATATTTAACGAGAAAGAGCAAAACCATTTTATTTTGTCCAGTGTACAAACAATGGATTTATAGTGGTCAAATCTATTGCAATTATAGGGAAATAAGTAAAAGAAATTATGGAATTATCTTGACCATGGTATCTCAGCTTTCCACTAAAGAATATAGGAATATCATATATAAATTTTAAAGATTTTAGTATTATGTCATTGAAATCTAGTTTTGAAAATGACAGTGCTTTCAATGAATGCAAAAAAAGAGCTTCCTTTGTATGTGCTTAATAATGTCACTAAAACAATTTGAAATTTTGATAGACATGGAATTTTTGTACAAGGCATGGAAAATCAGATATCACATTGTGTCCTTGCTTAACATGGAATGGTGTCATTCCATGTGACACCAGATCCACAGGTTATATATTTGAAACTTGGGCAGAATAAGTGATTCTTATAACCGTGTTTTCTCTGTTAAGGGCCTGAATGATGCTCTTGGTATCAGTATTGCTGGTGGCAAGGGAAGTCCCTTGGCAGATATTCCGATCTTCATTGCTATGATCCAAGCCAATGGAGTGGCAGCACGCACACATAAACTACGAGTAAGTGAAAGAATAACTGATACGTGCATAAACACTAGCTCTATTTTCTTGCTGATGTTGCTGTTCTTATTGCCTCCAAAAATGTTTCTTTTTCCAACTTCGGAAGATGTTTCATTCATTTTGCTGCTAAAAAACATCATTTTTGTTCACTGCCATGAATAACAGCAATTGTGGAAAATTGCATTTCAGTAGTATGATGTCTGCAATCAAGACAGTGAACTCATCTCATGTAGTTTTGTTTTTCAATCTGAATACAACATAGAAAAACAGAAACTTTATTTTCTTTTTCTTTTTTTTTTCAAATACTTTATTGACTTTTATTGCATTAAAAAAACGAACAAACTTGCACTGAAAAAAGACAAACTAGACACACAAACACTCACCATTAAAACATTAAAAATAGTACATTCATAACAACCTGTGGTTATTTTCTTTTCAATTTCAAAAGATAATGGGTGACTTGCAGGGAAAAGAAGAGCAGTTATGACTAACATCTTCACTTCACCAAGTACCCCTAGAGAAAAAAGAGTGTTTCACATACTATCAGTAATCTCTTCTTCCATTTACAATGATTTCTCTTTGCGCCTAGATTGTAAAATAAGAGCAAGAGTTATTTTCTTTTTTTTCTTTTTGCATTTTTATTTTATTTATACAAAAACATCGGCAACACATTTCCCTTTGATTTAGAAAATAGTTGCTGAAAATAGCTCACAAATTACAGAAACAGATAAAAGAATTTTAAAAAGCGGTATTAATCAAATAAGGATAACAAACCCAGAGTAACAATCAATCATGAATAACAGGTTTACAGTACTGTAAAAATAAATCTTTTCAATGTCCAGTTGTTTATTTATTAAATTTATATTTCAACCATTTGGAGCAAGACGGCTCACATATGGACCACCAGCACTAAAATTTCCTTGCCTTAGAACAGTAGCCCCCAACCCTTTGGGCACCAAGGACCGGTTCTGTGGAGAGAGGTTTTTCTCTGGACCGAAGGGGGTGTGGTTTTGTGTGCTGCCTGCATCCTGCGGATGGGGCTTTGCTTGTTTGTATGGTCCAGTTTCTGGCATGCCACGGCCCTGTGCCAGTCCATGGACAAGGGGTTGAGACCCCTACCTTAGAAGATACATTAATCTTAGAGACAAATTCATGTGGCTGAAATACTTCTGGTGGATTTTATAAATTGGACTGTTGTGTTTTTATAAATAAGAAACATGACTGTGCAGCGCCACACTTGCAAAACAGGTCGATCCCTCCAGTATCCCTGATGCTACCAATATTTCTATTTATGTTCTGTTTTTTTCCTCTCTCTTTTAGGTTGGTGATAGGATTGTCAGTATTAATGGGCAGCCTTTGGATGGTCTGTCTCATGCTGAGGTAGTAAATCTGCTGAAGAATGCCTATGGGACAATCATCCTGCAGGTATAATGATAAATTGAACAGACAACTGTGCAGTGGTGTCAGTGATTTCAGTGGTAATTTTAACTAATGGCCTGAGTGTGCCCAGCACTAGACATCACAAGGTGTTTACTGATGTCAATTATCAGGATGAAAGAAAAATCTATTACGTTCAAAAGCATTTTATTCTTGCTCATATTATGGGAATGGTGGTTTGAAATCAAAAGAAAGGGAAGAAACGGAGATGATTTTTTTAAAAAAAATCTCCACTTTTTAGCTTCTGTCACTTTTAAAACCAAAAACAGATTCCTCTCTGATTCTCACAGTGGATGAAAGAATGAGTGCAAAAGTTGATGGATTTAGCAGAAATGGCTCAATTGACTGCTTTTATTAAAGAAAAGAACACAATTAATTTTGTTTCTACTTGACAACTGCTTTTGGACTATGTGCTTTCGGGTTTTGCTGATTAAGTAGGTTTGTTCTTAGAGAAATTATTAGTATATGTTGTCACATAAAAGTAAAAAGTTGAGGTTTTATGCTTCTACCTTATTCTATTGCACCAAAAGAGTTGGAAGTCAATGTTTTTCTTTTTCTTCTCTCTTTACCCTACACCTTTTTCTCCTCTCTTTTTCCCTCCTTATTTTCCTAATATTTTCCTTTTCTTTGTACTTTATATCAATAAACTAATTAAATCCTATTGGAGACGAAAAAAAATTAACCTGACTAAAAACAGATTCTTCTCTTTTGCTATGGAGCTTTGATGGACCTTTCTGTCCAGTTAACATCTACTTCAGAGGAAAAAGAGCAAAACCAATGGCTTTGTTAACAGTGGTGATGATTTTATAATATGACTCGGGTGCAATGCATGAACTGGAGGGTTCATCTCTCATTTTAATCTAATGTGAGAAGGCAAAAATAAAAATGTGCTCTCTTCCTTTTTACAAACTGCAAGGTGGTTATTTTATTAGTTGACCTATACAAACTGCTTAAAAGCAAGATATATTATCATAAATCCCAATATGTCTTTTTGGGCTGTATTGATCATATACCTGCCATGAGTCTTACGCATTTTATATCCATTAAGTTCCACAGGACATTGGCAGGATTTTGGAAGATAGGTGCTTAACTTTCCTACCAGTGCAGATTAGTGGTCTTTTACAGATACTACTTCTTATACCAATACATTTTACAATTATTTATATTGAATATATTCAAAGCAAAATTTGGCTGAGTCAAAAAGAGTTTATCTGTAGAAATCTGTTGGGAACCAGCTAAAAATGCGGAATCTGTATCTGGCATATAATACAATCTGAATGCAAATTGAAGAATTTATTTCTGCTATTGTCTAAGCTTAGGTAGTAAAATATTGACAGAGTTGGCTATGTCATCTCTGTAGTTCTGGATTTTTCATTTATTTTTGCTTAGGTTTTTACTATAACTGTAATCACATCCAATCCTGGTGGCCAGTACATGTAGTCATCAATTTAACAATCATTTATTTAGTGATCATTCTAAGTTAAAATGCACAAAAACAGTGACCGATTTTCACACTGACATTTGCAGCATTCCTCGTGGTCACATGATCAAAATTTTGGCACTTGGCAACTGGCATGTATTTATGGTGTCATGTGATCACCATTTGTAATCTTCCCAGCCAGCTTCTGACTAGGAAAGACAATGGGGGAATCCAGATTTGCTTAAAGATCACATGATCCACTTAAAAACCAAAATGATTTGCTTAACACATGTGACAAAAAAGGTCATAAAATGGGGCAAAATTCACTTAACACCCGCCTTGATTATCAATGGAAATTTTGGGCTCAGTTGTGATTGTAAATTGAGGACTGCCTGTGTATCTGAACCTAAAAGTTATATACAGGGGTGGGATTCTACCGGTTCGGATCAGCTGTCTCCGAACTGGTTGTTATACCGGTGGAATCCCACTCCTGGTTATGTAAAAAGAAACTATCTGAGTTGAAAAAAACATATTCAGTTTCCAATTCTATTCGTCAAAATAAATCTGTCTAAACAATTGTGTGAATCAGCTTAGAAAAAACATTCCCCCCCTCCTTTCTCTTTTTTTAATTGTTCTAAATTCATTTGGAAGTTTATCTTGTAGAATTTCTAAAATTAATGTTACAGCCCAATCTTGAGGCAATTGCATCATTTCATTTTTTTTGCCCTGTGATTTAATCTATATATACATGTGTTTAGACTGAGTGGTAACCCATTTGCTTTTAGCAATGGCAGTTGCTGTAATTGTGTATGGGCTGATTGTAATTTATTCTCTGGGTCTTGGATATGTGAGTGTTCGAGTTGTATTTTGTATGGTATATATTTTGCTTTTCTTTTATCCCCACATAGAGGGAGAATTGAAAGCTGCTTAGAATCAGTTTTGATTAGACCGCATGCTATAAGCACTGTAAAAATAAATAAAATTGAAAATGCACAGATAAAGAGAAAAAAAGTAGAACTGAAAACGACAATGAATTTGAATACCTAACAATCTGGAGAAAGTCCTTATATGAGAAAGCCTAAAATACAGCATGTCTAAAGCAGTGGTGGGATTCAATTTTTTTTACTACCGGTTCTCTGGGTGTGGCTTGGTGGGCGTGGCAGGGGAAGGAGACTGTAAAATCCCCAGTCAGAGGTGGTATTTGCCGGTTCTCTGAACTACTCAGAATTTCTGCTTCTGGTTCTCCAGAACTGGTCAGAATCTGCTGAATACCACCTCTGCTCCCCACCCCACTAACCTGCTTTCCTGCTTCGTTCTCCTGTGCAGGGCAACAAAAGAAGACCCAGCCGATCAGCTGGGACTTGGGAGGCAGGGAATAGATGGGGGCAGGGCCAGTCAGAGGCAATAATTGCTGGTCCTCTGAACTACTCAAAATTTCTGCTACCAGTTCTCCAGAACTGGTCAGAACCTGCTGAATACTACCTCTGGTCTAAAGCATTAATGTTCCTGCACAGAAAAGAGGGGGGAAATCCACACGCTAAATTCAGGGTGATAAAATACTTACATTCAACTTTTTGACTGTAACTTGAATGTTTTTTAATATTAATAAACATCACTGATAGATCTGTGTCTATCTCAAAGTGCAATAACCTAAAAAGAGGTTGATTGAAATAGGAAAATAAAGGCTGAAATCATTTCTTCCATCAGCAAACTCAGGTGGCAAGAATTATTGAATCACAGAAAAGTAAGAGGGAAATATTAGTGTGTGTGGAAAAATACAACATCTGCAGAAATACAAAACATATTTTTAAAAAATAAATTAAAAGGGCATGCTCTTCTTAAAACAAAATAATTGATTTTTACTTGAGCATTTTCAGAAACCAATCAATTAATCAGAATAGTGCTTGGACTTAGCAGGAGACTCTATACCATTTCAGACAAGTAACTGTCCAGTCTCTTCTTAAAAACCTCCAGTGATGAAGCACCTACAACTTTTGACTGCAAGCTATTCCACTGGTTAATTGTCCCCTTTCTTAGGAAGTTTCAATTCCAGGTTGCTTCTCTCCTTGATTAATTTCCATCCAATGTTTCTTGTCCTGCTGGTGCTTTGGAAATTAAATTGATCCCTGGCAGCCACTCAAATACTAGAATACTGGAATACCACTATCATGTCCCTCCTTCTTTTCTCTGGACTAGCCAAATTGAAATCCTGCAACCATTCTTCATATGTTTTAGTCTCCAAGCCTTTAATTGTCTTAATTGCTCTGCTTTGCACTTTTTCCAAAGTCTTCAAACCATTTTTGCAATGTGGTGAGCAAAACTGGTGTGGCCTTTGTAAGGATTTATAAAATATTATAAACCAGCCTTGGGAGTCACACTTTGATGGAATTAAATATCCTAATAAAAAAAAATTTTTGAAAAGGAGAGCACACTGACATATTTTCCTATTTATTCCTTGTTCTATTTCAAAAGATCAATTTTGAAAGAAATGGAAGAAATGTTGCAAACTGATTCAGAGGCTGCAGCAATTTGCAGCACAGTGTTTTTCAGTTTTAGCAATTTGAAGATGTGTGGACTTCAACTCCCAGAATTCTAAGCCAGCCGTTGAAGCTCATAAATTGCTCAAGTTTGGGCAATGAGATTCAGGTCAATAAATATTTTGTTTCTGCCCATCATATGTTCAGTGTATGGAGCAGTGGTGAGCCACTATGGCCCCTTTACTACCTGTAGATTTTAACTCCCAGAATTACTGAACCAGCATTGCTGACTCAGAAGCTATGGGAATTGAAGCCCACAGATCATAAAGTTGCCCACCCGCGGCATGGAGAGTGGTGCCTGATCTGATATTTATAGAGCCTATTTGAAGTGGCTGCTAGATCCATATCAAGCAAGAACCACATCCAGTGAAAATTCAAATGAAAAAAACTGAATGACTTTGGAGAGGAGACAAACTTTTGCTTTAGCGCAGATGACATGGGAACGTGCAGTTAAGTCAAATGATATAGTTAGCTGCTTTAAAATAATGTGGAAAATAACATTGACAGCCAAGGATGGAGCCAAATTCTACTATTAGACAAATGCTAATACAAATTGCTAATACTTATTTTTTAAAATAGTACACAGGCAGTAATATTTTAGCAATGCAGGGAACTCAATTTACTGGCTTATAAGATAAAAATAATATACCATCAGTTACATTAGCACTTCCAGAGAAGCAGATTGTTCAAGTTTTAAAATAATGCCTAGCTCCTGCAATATGTTTCTTACTTAAAAAACAATTAACTTAGAGAAATAAAATATGGATTTTGCTATCACACATTTTAAATTTAATAAATTAAAGCCTTAATCTATTACATGTGTGGCTAATTTTTTTAAAGTATTAGTCGTTTTAACAGCTTGCCATATTCACACCATCTGTATCAATACCCAAATATGTCTGTAAAAATATGAATAGTATGTTGTGTTTAAATAACTGTGCTCTTTGCCTGAATTCATATCACAGAAGTGAATTCATTCTTTAAAATCTGATATTCATCACTGACACATCATTAAGTAATTCTATTATCAGCAAAATGACCTCATGGTAAAATGGGTAGGAAAGCTCAGATGACTGGAGATAGGGCTGTGGAAATACTAATTGTCAGGATGTCTTGGGCAGGTCCACAAAGAAATGTGTTAATGCTCTTTGCAAAGGAGGGATTAGGATCTCTGGGGAATATTTGATCCAGCCTGGCTGTTTGGATGCTCCTAGATAATTGAATCAGCTGTTTGCAGTCCTGGTAATGAGATAAAGAAAAGCTTTTTGTGAGTTCTTGAACTTTGGTGTGCTTCCTCTGCCAATGACACACAAACACACAGAGATTATTGCCATTAAAAGCAAACAAACAACCAGGAAATATAAGCAGTTTTGCAGTGATTTCATTCTAACTGGAAAGTTGAGTTAAATTGACATATTGCTTGTATTTGAAGATAAAACTTACAAGAAGTAGATTAACACTTAACAATGAACTTTGAGGCTTAAAAGAGCCATCTGTGGGCTGAACTTTTTGCTCCCCCAGGTCCAATTCGGGTGGCTGAATCAGTTCTTTAAAGGAGTAACTGCATAAACATGTTCTTGGTTCACTTATTAATCTATCAGTGATTCACTTGAGCCTTAAGCAAGCTACATTGCAAGCAAGCTAACTTCTCATTGGTCCATTAATATATCCATCAAGTATAGCCCATTGCTAGAATATTCCTAACAGTAGTAAGTCACACCTTGTTGATACTTGTTTCTTCTTCCATTACACTATAGGTAGTGGCTGATACCAACATCAGTGCCATTGCCAGCCAGATAGAGAATATGACTTCCAGCACTAACTTTACTCCACCCACTGAGCATCATTCTGAATACGCAGAGTAAGTACACATATTTGTTGATAATCTGATAGATGAAATAACAGGTTCATGCTCAAAATAAGGCTTGTGCCATATTGATGGGGAAGTATGGTGAATAATGAAAATGCTGTTATGAAGATAGTGTCAAACCCTAAATTGACATATGTGTAGCCATTTTAGTTAGGCTCAGTATATATTCTTTTTCTTACTTTCTCTGTGGCAGTCATGGGGGGAAAGGTTTCGGGCTTGCCACATTCCTAAGGTGGGGAGGAGTGGAGATAGAGAGAGTTGTTTAGGCTAGGTATTCTTCATCCCATGGGAAAATGAGCTGTCCATGCTTAGGCCCCTTGAGGTGGAGATTTATGACATCAAGCAATGTTGAATTACTTCTATTGGAGAATGTGACTTTTGGGGATTGTTTCTAACTTCTAATATTGTGGGGTAATTCCAGGTTGTGTCAGATCCGGAATTACCATGGACTTTGCCAATTTGATGCTTTCCTAAATAAAAGAAATTGTCTTGGGAGATGGACTTTAATTTATTCTTTTTCAATGGATTTCATCACTTGGAAACCTGAAAGATAGACTGATAGACAGATATATATTGATTTTTTTCTTTTTGCAAGACTTTGGATTTTGTGTATTACATTAGATTAGGGATGAGCAATTAATTTTCCCAAAAGAAAGAATTTTCCCACATAAGAAACTGGGACTATTGTGGAGTCCTCCTACCCTGCCCCCACCAAAGTTACCCCGCCACCTGCCAGTGCTGACCTGCCCTCCCCACCACTGATGCCCCGCTCCAATGCTTCTGCTGTACAAAAACAGTCTGAGGGCCAAATGTTGCCCGCAGTCTATAAAATGTACAGGTCTGCATTAGTATCTTCTACACTGTCAGATTATTTCAGTTTTCTGCTGTTTCTCAACTTTGAGAATGAATCTTTTTCCTTGTCTATTGCAGGGTAGGCGATTATTCATATGATTCAAGTCTTATATAAACTCTACCCAGAGCTGAGTCCTGTATAAACTCTACCCAGTGCAGAATTATATTGAACATGAATTGTGTAATTTTGCTTCCCTTAAGTTTGACAGATATTTGGACATAGAAGCAACCCTCCCTGTGCGTCTGAATATATGGTGGTCCAAATACAAGTCATGGCTATTAGTTCATAAATTGGAATCAGGCATGCTTTCCATATTTCTAATTTCTGTCCCCCATATCCATTTTGTAGCATTTGTAGAAACCTTTTACAGTCCTCTCTCCTGATAGTTAATGTAAATATTTCTGCTTTCAAGTTTCTAATTTCAGATAATGTTTCCAATAGCGCAAAATATACTACAGTGGATTTTTCAGACTGTTGGAAAAATTTTGTTTTCATTCTTTTGACTGATCAAAAGAACAAGCAGATCTTCTGAGGTTGGGTGGGTTTTCCCCCACTGACATGTTGTCATGTTTATTATCCTTCTGCCTGGTTGTGTTTTCGCTTGAGATGATTTATGACAACTGCAATTCCAGATGATCTTATGCGAGAGAAATTAAATGTGGAATCTTCCCAAAAATGTCTTGATAAATGCTCTACAAACTTCTTTTTAAAGATTAAGCTGAATGTGGCACACAAACATATATTGCTGTAATATATTGAATTAATTCTTGCATATATACATTTGAAATACATCTTTCTTCAAGAGACTTGGCAATCTTTTGCCAAGCACTTTCTTATTTAATTGTTTTGTCTAGAGCAGGGATGTCCAGCCTTGGCAACTTTTAAGACCTGTGGACTTCAACTCCCAGAATTCCCCAGCCAGCAATGTTGGCTGAAGAATTCTGGGAGTTGAAGTCGACAAATCTTAAAGTTCCCAAGGTTGGACACCCTGGTGTAGAAGAAGAGAATTGTTCCAATTCTTAGTTTCCTGTACTCAGATGCCTGTCAAAGCTTTAGGAACAGCAGTTGCTGAGCTCTTATTTCTTATTGTTGCTTCATTTAGGCACAAGGCCGATGGAGATTGTCATTGTTATCATCTTTATAATTAAATAAACATAAAAATCTATCTCTACATCTGTGTTGCAGGAATGTATTACTGTAAATATGGTCATGTCACTCAAGTTGTTTACTCTAGTGGCAGTAATTCCCAAATAGCATGCACCATTATTAAATTGGATAAGAAGTCTGAAGCCACTCCATTCAAGGCAGAGCATTGCCTTGTTGCTGCATCCTGTGTGGAATGATTCTGTCTGTGTAGAACCAAGCAGACATATTTATGCCCATCACAGACAGAGAAAGACGGTGATGAAGGGAATACTGGGGACACAGCTGTCTCCCCACTTGATTGTGTGCAGAACATACTTCTCCATGTAGCTTGCCATCTGTCAAGCTTCAAAAAAACCCCAAAATACATGATGTGATTCTCCCAAACAGATTTTTTTTACCATTATTCACCCATAAGTAGAAGTCTTGCCAAACTAAAGCAACGTATCCCCCCACCAAAGCATATACTCTGGGAATTATTAAGGAGTAGCCATCTTCATTCTCTTTCTCTCACACAAACTATCTGAACTGAGTTGTCTTTTGCATCTCTGAAATGCACACCCTCCCTCCTGAGAATGCAGACTAATTCCATCACATCATCCTTTCAAGGGAATTAATCCTGACCTAAGATGCCACCCAGCCTGCTTAGATCTAATTCCACATCTCTCTTAACTGGTTCTCCGCCTCAACTAACTCTGTCTTCTCCAGACTTCCTTGTACTCCCAACAGATCTGAAGGGCATCTGGCCAGGAAAAAAAAGGAAGTAGGTTTGAATTATTATAATAATAAATAGAAAACTGAAAGAAACTTCCATAATCTTCCTTGAATATTTTTTTTGTTTCAATAGTTTAATTGAAGTGAATATTATCCTTAAATCGATTATCAGCTTTTGGGACGAAGTACTGGGCCCTCTGGGTCTGTTTATATTCTAAATATTGGGCACATTCCTCTACACCAAGGGTCTCCAACCTTGGCAACTTGAAGCAAAGCTGTCTGAGGAATTCTGGGAGTTGAAGTCTTCAGGTTGCCAAGGTTGGAGACTCCTGCTGTACACTATTAAAAGCTTCACTTAAAGGGCCATGCTACGCGTGGAAGTGTTGTACAAATTTTAAGAAACCATTTCAGAACAAATTAGTTCAGACTGGAGCTGGAACATGTGGTGATACCACTGTTAATCTTTACCACTGAAATATCTTGACCCTCCATAGGTTGTTATTTATTCAGTCAGGAAATATCCTGCATTATTTTACTACAAACCACATACAGGTGAAACTCAAAAAATTAGAATATCGTGCAAAAGTTCATTTATTTCTGTAATGCAACTTAAAAGGTGAAACTAATATATGAGATAGACTCATTACATGCAAAACAAGATAGATCAGGCCGTGATTTGTCATAATTGTGATGATTATGACTTACATCTCATGAAAACCCCAAATCCACAATCTAAGAAAATTAGAATATTGTGAAAAGGTGCAATATTCTAGGCTCAAAGCGTCCCACTCTAATCAGCTAATTAAGCCATAACACCTGCAAAGGGTTCCTGAGCCTTTAAATGGTCTCTCAGTCTGGTTCAGTAGGAATCACAATCATGGGAAAGACTGCTGACCTGACAGTTGTGCAGAAAACTATCATTGACACCCTCCATAAGGAGGGAAAGCCTCAAAAGGTAATTGCAAAAGCAGTTGGATGTTCCTAAAGTGCTGTATCAAAGCACATTAATAGAAAGTTATGTGGAAGGGGAAAATGTGGAAGAAAAAGGTGCACAAGCAGCAGGGATGACCTCAGCCTGGAGAGGATTGTCAGGAAAAGGCCATTCAAAAGTGTTTCACAAGGAGTGGACTTAGGCTGGAGTCAGTGCATCAAGAGCCACCACACACAGACGGATCCTGGACATGGGCTTCAAATGTCATCAGAAGCGTCTTACCTGGGCTAAAGAAAAACAGACCTGGTCTGTTGCTCAGTGGTCCAAAGTCCTCTTTTCTGATGAGAGAAACTTTTGCATCTCATTTGGAAACCAAGGACCCAGAGTCTGGAGGAAGAATGGAGAGGCACAGACTGCAAGATGCTTGAAGTCCAGTGTGAAGTTTCCACAGTCTGTGTTGATTTGGGGAGCCATGTCATCTGCTGGTGTTGGTCCACTGTGCTTCATTAAGTCCAGGGTCAATGCAGCCGTCTACCAGGAGATTTTGGAGCACTTCATGCTTCCTTCTGCAGATGAGTTTTATGGGGATGCTGACTTCATTTTCCAGCAGGACTTGGCACCTGCCCACACTGCCAAAAGCACCAAAATCTGGTTCAATGACTGTGGGATTACTGTGCTTTATAGGCCAGCAAACTCGCCTGACCTGAACCCCATACAGAATCTATGGGGCATTGCCAAGAGAAAGATGAGAGACATGAGACCAAACAATGCAGAAGAGCTGAAGGCCACTATTGAAGCATCCTGGTCTTCCATAACACCTCAGCAGTGCTACAGGCTGATAGCTTCCATGCCCCGCTGCATTGAGGCAGTAATTGCTGCAAAAGGGGCCCAAACCAAGTACTAAGTACATATGCATGCTTATACTTTTCAGAGGTCTGATATTGTTCTATGTACAATCCTTGTTTTATTGATTGCATGTGATACACTAATTTTCTGAGATTGTGGATTTGGGGTTTTCATGAGCTGTAAGCCATAATCATCACAATTATAACAAATCACAGCTTGAACTATCTTGTTTTGCATGTAATCAGTCTATCTCATATATTAGTTTCACCTTTTAAGTGGCATTACTGAAATAAATGAACTTTTGCACGATATTCTCATTTTTCGAGTTTCACCTGTATATAAATTACATATCATATTCCTAATCAGTTTACCTGCCTGTCTAATAGGACTCTGAAAAATTAACATTCCTATCTTCTTTTCTTAATACAAAGAGTAAAATAATAAAATAGTATAACAAAATAACATATTGTAACTCATTAAAATATACAAGTTACATAAATGAATAGGCATTATGAAGAAAACAAATGTCACTTAAAAAACCTGCCAAACATTCAAGTAAAACCTAGGATAAGGACTACTTACTTATGTCATGGAAAATAGGCAGAGGCCTAGTATGATCTTATAAGAAAACTACATATACTACAGATAATCCTCAATTTACAATCATAATTAACACCAGAATTTCTGTTGTTAAGCAACCAATTTCTGTGGTTAAGTGAGTCATATCTAATTTTACAATAGTTTCTGCCACCATTGTTAAGTGAATCTCTGCAGTTGTTAAGTGAACCACAAGGTCCTTAAGTGAATCCACTCCCCCCAGTGATTTTGTTTGTTGGAAGCCATCTTGAAAGGTCATGAATGGCAATCACATGACCCTGGCACATTGCAACCATATAAATGCATGCTGGCTCCCAAGTGCCCAAATTTTGATCAGGAGATCATGGACATGCTGCAACAGTCATAAGTGTGAGGACCAGTTGTAATTCACATTTTTTCAGTGACATTGTAACTCTGTATTCCAAAGAGGTTGCAACTGATTATATTGCCTCATGCCCCCAAACACTGTGCTCTGAATGAATTTACGCAATGAGCAATGAACATTAATGGAGCAAATCATGTTAATTTAATACAGTTCATTTAAAATATCTTAAATTCCAATTGAACTAAAGACAACCAAATAAGTTAATATGATATAAAGATCATAATCAAAAGCCTTTTAATATCTCTTTGCTTCTTCCTTCTGGTAGACATGTTTTTACTATTTTATTGCAAGTATAATTAAGTGTTGTGCCTTAATTAATATGTTTACCTTTGCTATGGTATACAATGTACATTAAAAATGGGAATAGGGTCTTTTCCAATACCGATGTGTCTTAACAAAAATTATGAGATATGGGATAATAGAAGTGAATTGGAAAAGAAAAAGGATAACAGTAGAATCTGGGCATCCAAAAATATTCAGCTGTTATGTCAGGTATTTATTTAATTCCATAAAATTAAAAATAAGTATGGTCAATGAAGATTCTCAGTCATCCAGTTTGAGTTGTCTGGAACTTTTGTCATGGCAACTGGCGTTCTTTTCTTTGTTGGTATGAAGCGATTTTGATACTTATCCAAGTAGCTTCTTCAAGAAAAGAAATCCAATTGCCATGACTCAAATTCCAGAAAAATAAGTAGTGATTTCCATATAGAAGATTTTTTTTGAAGGATGTGAAAGGCTAACCATCAGTGTTTTGAGCTCACCCAGCTGATGCTTTAGTTACTTTTTAAAGAAAAGAATTGTGGGACAGTTTGCACCATCTGTTCCCAGTTTCAGTACACAATGTATATGTGAGCCTCGGTGATTAGATCCATGCATGCCACTGTATCACTTTCTGTGAGGGAGATAATCATGTCAAAATTGATAAGTTAGCTATACAATGTAAATTTGACTATAACAAGGAAAAGTTTTGTCTGAGGAAAAGCTTTCTCAACCAAGAACCCCTCCAGTTTAACCTTTCCCATTTAGTATCACATGATCTAGCACTAAATCAATCCCACTGGCTTGGCATTTTGTTGGAACTGTAATTCCAGTATGTCCCCAATGGTTGAAGAATGGTCATCCTATGGCTACTCTGCACTCTCCTTGTTCGTTATAATGGGTTATCTACAATTTTAATCCCAAAACATTGCTTGGCTGATGATGTGCATTGTTTCTGGTCTGTTTTGTTTCCTTTCTTCTAGGGAGCAGCTGCAGATGATGGCAGACTGAAGCGTGGCGACCAGATTTTAGCTGTTAATGGACAGTCTCTGGAAGGTGTGACTCATGAGCAAGCCGTATCTATTCTGAAACACCAAAAGGGGGAAGTGACATTAACAGTGTTGCCATGAGCTTTGCTGCAAAGGCAGTTTGGGCTGGATGCAATTATTTCTGAGCATTGCTATAGCTGCTATAAAATGATCTACAATTCTTGTCAGATGGCAACCCAACTCCAGCTAAAATTAGCACATATTATTAAGAATGTTGCTATGCAGCTACGGCCATTGTAGTGGTCCATTATGTCTTGTCATTGAAGCTATTTGTGAAAGCCTTAATCCTACATCTCATCCCTCCTACGTTCTCTTGAATGGGCTTTTGATTCCTTCCTTTGTCCATAATTATCATCTCTTAGTAGGAAATGTAATCAGGAAACTAAAATTAGCATATATACAAGAAAGAATGTGGCTGTTTGTTGGTTCCCATCTAATGAACAAATAGAAATACTGATTGACTTTTCATCTTGTTCATGGTTTGATTGTCAAGCTTTTTACCCATGCCAGAAAACATAAAAACGTAATTCAATTATAGCTTTTTTTGAATAATGAAATATCAAATTCTCCGGTGGGAAATTAATTGCATATGAATTTCTAATGACGAAGTGCCAATTCTCCTGTCTAATCTCTCTGGATAAATATATGTAAGTTAGTTATAACCATGACAAGTAAAATTTAAGCTTCTCCTTACTCATTTTCTGGTTTTGGAAAATCCTGTGATAGATTGGCAAGAATCTTTAGAGGTTCCTATCTCTGGACAGCTGGTTAAATAGTGGAAATAATTTGTACCGTGTGAAGCAGGGGTGGGGAACAATGATCCTTTTATTTATTTGTGGGCTTCAAGTCCCAGAATTCCTAAGCCATGCTGGTTCAGGAATTCTGGGAGTTGAAGTCCAGAAGTCATAAAGGGGCCATGTTTCCCCACCTCTGATATAAGGCTTAACTCCACTGAAATGAATGAAAGTGAGCCTTAATTTGGAATTAGGGCTACTTATTATTTATAGTGATAATATAATGAATTGTAAACATAATCTACCAATCTCATGATCAAATTTTGACATATATGTCTCAATAATAAATAAAATGGCAATTTTCTATTTAAAATCCTGCAGCTTCTGTAAAATATGTTTACTATTATAATGTAATTAGAATGCAATAAGATCATCTTGTTTAAAATAAAGAATGTCTCTTAACTATGCCAAGGTGAATAAGTAGTGGTCAAAAAAGAAGTGGCAATGTCTTGTTAAGAATAATGTCTGTGTTTTCATGTTCGGTCTTTGGATCTAGCGAATCACAAAGTGCATTAAGCTATTGGAATATAGCAATAGCTATGCATATTCCATGAATAGTGCCTGAAAGCAGATTAAAATTATTTTAAAAGGTTTCTACTCAATGTCCAAATAATATTTATATGAAATGCAAGTGAAAATGGCCACAAAGAAAACTCACTAATTCTTTTTAAGACTTGAGGGCATTTGATATTGTCAGGTTATACTTAGATTTACACTGGATATTCATGCTTAACTTAAAGGTATACAAGATGTTAATTTGTTTAAGAATTTAGACCCAAAATCCAATGATTGGCCAAGAATGTATATTTTAAATGGATATATTCATTCTTTTAACTGATATGCAAACAGTGGGGCTTCTTTTCACAGGTTTCTGATGAAGAGGATGTTGGGCTTATATGCTAAAATAATGTGCATGTTTTCTGGCTCAGATGGGAGATCACCTCATTGTTGCTTATAATTTATACTTTTTATGTGTTTCATATAGCGCTGTAAAAAAAACAGCAACAATAAACAAAAAAAACACCCCCAAACAAACCGCATTGCAACCTGCAGATAAATTGGTGGTGATGTGGGGAAGTCAGTGCTATATGTAAACATTCAAAAGCACAATCTGGTTGGACGTTTTCCATCTGTCACATCCTTCAGAGATAAGTGGGAATGACTTAAGTGTGTGTAGTAAACCACCCAGTTGATTGTGCCTCAGTTGTTTAAGCAGAAATCTTTGTCTTTCGGAGAGTTTATGGGTTTTTTGGTTTTGATAATGCTGCTAATTTCTACGAGGGGCGGTGATACCTACTGTACGTTTGTGTATAAAATAAAATGTTTTATGAATTCCAAAGATTCTTAATAAAGTTCACTTGCATAAATAATGGTGGCATGGTGGGAAGGAATTAACATTGCACCCATTTCACGGAAACATAACTATGATATTACAGGTTATTTTGGTCTTTGCCAGCAAATAAACTTTTAACATGACTATGGGGAAAGGCTTAAAAATCCAAGCATGGCACAACTTTTGTATTGCTCAGACTTAAGCAAAAAAGTCATGGGAAGCTTGCTGATTCTACCCAATTATTAATGCAAAGACTAAGCCATTTAGTGATATTGTCCAGACACGTTTTAGAAGAGAAGAATGTACATCCTGGAAAATGGTCTATCCATTATATTTGACCCTAAAAGTATTAAAAATGACAGCCATTTGCAAAAATAGGGGAAACAAGTCAATATTGTTAGTGATTAAAAATTTGTGGAGGATGATCATAAATATTACTTACTAGGAATAGTGGGCAGTGCTAATATATAGGCAATATTTTCCTGACGTTTAGCTTAAAGAACTGAGAGGGGGTAATTTTACTTCCTTTTATGTTGAGAACATAAAGTTTGAATCAACTTACAAATTTGTATCTGACTATTTGTGTGTGGGTGTTACATTATACTGAAGTTGGCATTAGTGCAGTACACCTCTCATTGCTTTTTTTTCAGAGTAATACATTTAAAATAGGTAAGAATAAAAGACTTAGATCTATCTCTGAATCATTTTTCCTTTGAATTCGAAATGGCTCTAAACAACAAGGCTGGACTCCATACCTGCTGTATTATTGGCTAACATGCTTGTCAAATATTGGCTATAGAAATTCTTTTTTTAAGCGTATCATTATTCATGGGCTGGGCAGAAGCAAAATCATAGCTGTTTCTTTTTAGTTATGTTCACTTATGTAGCTGTTTCAATTACCCTTTTACCGAAGCTTCTCATTAAAAAAAAAATCTTAGAAAACATGTTCCTTCATTTTGTGTACCTTCTTAGTATGTGGACAATTAAACGATAATTAAATCTATCACTGCTGTGAGCTGCTATGCAAAAGGCAGGCTAAAAATCCAAGAAAATAAATGCAAAATAAAATAAAATGCTTGTGGGAGTCATTTCTAAAAACAAGTTGAAGAAGGAGGAGGGAATAAAGATTTTAACTGACACTGTGGCAGCGTTTCAAATGCTGAGGGGCAAGCTATCTATTTCTTGAATGTATACATAAAAGATACATTGAACTTAATAGAAAAGAACAGGCTTTTTTCTCCTGTGTGCTTAATTTGAGTGATAGGCAAACTCTAGGCCATTTTTTCAAGTAACTTAATAAACCAAAGTTTATATTCTGCCAACTATGTATCCAACACGATCCTCTTGCAAGTAATCAACAATTCAGATTTCTGCCTTTCACAAAGACGTACAACCAGCATGTGCAGCCCTCTCAAATCTCTGTTGAGAGCAAGCTGCTAGTTCAGTTTTCCTTCACTGTCTATAAAAGTGGACAGATGTATTATTGTTCTGTTCAGACAAAAGAACTGTTTATCCTGTTTAAAAAGGATAATTGGGAAAATAAAAAACTAGCATCTAAAACCATTTTAGTATAAACCGTATATAACCTAATACATTAAAGTGGAGGAGTGGGCAACCTTTACAACTTTAAGACTTGTGAACTTATTTTCCCAGAATTTCCCAGCTAGCATAGGAATTCTGGGAGTTGATCAGTGGTGATATTCTATCAGTTCGGCCCAGTTCACCTGAACCGGTAGCTCCGAAGGTCATCTGTGAGTGAACTGGTTCACTCTGACAATTAGCTGCTGGGCCTGCATGCCCGCCCCGGCTCTATACTGACCTTAATTTCCTGGTTGTGAAGCTCAGCTGCTTCGCACGGCAGAGTGGATAGCCGTGCATGAGCTGTTGAGAACACAGGGAGAGTGCAGGAGGTCAGTAGCAAACCCTCTACATGTGCAGAGTGCGTGCCCACGCAAAGTACGCCCACCTAGCCACGCCCACAGAACTGCTGGTAAAAAAAAATGTGAATCCCACCACTGGAGTTGATGTCCACAAGTCTTAAACGTTGCCAAGATTAAATGTTCCTGTGTTAAATTCTTTGATCCTGGCAGAAACCAGAGTCCAGGACCTAAATGTCCCATTGTTCTGGCTCTAGTTTGGCAAAAGTTAAGCAATGGAAGGGCGGCAATCCTCACGGCTGAGATCTTGCAATAAAACCAATGGAGCAAAATTGTTTCCGAATTTCAGATTCTAAGTAGTTGGGGTTTTTTTAATTAAAAGATGCTTTGAAAGCATTTTTAATGCATTCCTTTGTTTTAATTTGGGGAAAAAATTAATGTGTATATTCAATATATAGTGTATCTTAAATCATATAATATTTAGCAATTTATATTATACTGTTAAATTTAATTAAATGAATAATAATAAG
Organism: Naja naja; assembly: GCA_009733165.1. Lineage (NCBI taxonomy): Eukaryota > Metazoa > Chordata > Lepidosauria > Squamata > Elapidae > Naja > Naja naja. Next base: position 73,844,484 of record CM019150.1, read on the forward strand.
TCTCAGAATTCAACTACGATGCAGCTGAATTCCATACTATTAATCAAATCAAATTTGTTACCACAGAAGTGCAATATAGAAAGCTACCTTTGAAGTAGTATCATGGTGCAATCCTCACAACATATGACTGACTCTGATTAATACTTTATTTATTTGATTTTCTTTTTTAAAAATAATTCTGCCTTTATTACTTTATACATAACTCAAGGTGGTAAACATACAAAATACTTCTTCCTATTTTCCTCACAAAAACAACCCTGCAAGGAAGGTTGGACAGAGACAAGTGACTGGCTCCAAGGTCACCCGGCCAGCTTTCATGGCCTAAGGTGGGACTAGAACTCATGCAGAATGAATACCTTCAGAGAATGCACTGCACTTATGACCTTTGTTACCAAAATTGCTGTCTGTTAAAGTTAATTTGTTAATTAAAGTTAATTTGCGGGACCATCTACTGCCGGCAGCAATTTCCCAGCTCCTGGTGTGCTCCCACAGGCAGGGCCTCCTTAGGGTGCCATCAGCCAGACAGTGTCAGTTGGCGGCCCCCAGGGGGAGAGCCTTCTCTGTGGGAGCGCCCACCCTGGTCCCTGTGGAACCAGCTGCCCTTGGAGCTGCAGATGGCCCCTGACCTTCGATCCTTCCGTCACGACCTGAAGACATGGCTCTTCCAGCAGGCCGACCTGGACTGAGGGGGGGTTATTGGCTTTTACTGGTTTTATTGCTTGTTGTGGGTTTTTAAATTATTGTTGGGATTTTATTTAATATTTTTAAATAATTTTAATTTTTGTATTTTATGTCTTCTTACAGTTGTGAGCCGTCCTGAGTCCTTCAGGAGATAGGGCGGCATATAAATCCCATCATAAAATAAAAATAAAATAAATAAATAAATTTGAGCAATATCACATTAGGTCCAAAGTAAGACAGCTTTGTCAAACTCTCATCACAAGCACAGATTAAAAAAAGCAAGACCTGCACAGGCTTCTCTAGGGAAGAGGTCTCCGAACTTGTGGACTCCAACTCCCAGAATTCTCCAGCTGGCACACAATCATTTATTTCTTAGTTGATTATGATGGAATAGACTTTAAATTTGTGAATCTCTTTTTCACTGAACATTGTGCAACCTGGACTACAAACTCCTGCCTTGTGTCTTGGTTGTTTACATCGAACAATGGGTTATTTCCACAACTCTGCACATATCTCTGCTTCCTTTTAAGCAAACTTTTGGGCTTCAGGGTAGCTTTATGGAGAAATTCCATGCAGAACAGACTCAGATATTTTGGATTATTTTCCCATCACCCCCAGGGTTTCTTTAAGGTCAGCGATTTGACTTCTATCTAGTTCATTTGCATTTTTCCTCCAGCAACTTTGACACTTATTTTTTTCATCAAGAAATGGAGGCAGCTTGTATAAGAGTAAAGTGAAGTACCTTTGAGGTAGGTTTTGAAACAATGGGGTTAATTAAATATAAAGATTCCCACTGACTGGATTTAGCTTCCCTGGAGCTGTTGTTAAAAATACCATAAAAATCCTTATTGATGATCTATTAGCCTACTAGCTTACCTCTTTCATTTTGACTTGCCCAGCTGCCTTTCAAATGACCTTGATTTCAGTAGATAGTTGTATTTTCTAGGAAATTCTGTGGGAAAGGTAAGCAGAGGGTAACTTGCTTCCATTATACGTGGAGGCATCTGCCTATGTTGGCCCATTCAAGGGAAGGGGATCTGGCCTATTATATACCATATATTTATGGGGAAGAATGGATGAAGATTGTAGGGGGCCAGGTTTGCCCATGGGGCAGGTATGTAAAGTCATGGCTTGCACATTCCCCGAGATTTTTTAGAAAGGAGTAGGGGTTTTAAGGAGAGGGTAGCAGGTGACTGGAGCAAAGTCAGGCCTAGTTAATATTTGGATGTAGTGAAACAGTTGGAATGGCAAATGGAATTGTTGCTGAAAGTATTCTTTAAAACTCAATTCCTAAGAAGATAAGAGATGAGGGAGCTGAGTGGCAGGAAGTGGAACTGGTGGGAACCATGTGCTCCAACATTGCTTCTCACAACCAGACTGGTGAAGGTCAATACCTCCTTCTCCTTAGCTGTTCGGGGTGATGGTGAGGGACAATTGTGCCTTGCACTTAGCCCCTAGACTGCCATTGCTGAGCACCATTGGTGAGGTTTATGCCCCTGCTCTAAGAGGTATTTCCTGCGAGAAACCCTCAAAGGCTGAGTGAAGAGACAGTGAGCCTTACTCTGAGCCAGTTATTGCTTGTTGGTGTAAGATAAGAGGCTGAGCTGGAAAATGTTGTTAAACATGTCATAAGTTTAGAGTACTTGTGTTGCCACGAGAGATTCAAGTACAGGTCCCTTATCTAGTATCAATTTAGTTTTGACTGTTAGTTGATTAGGTTCTTAAATTAGAGATTGCACTAATAAACTCTTCTATGTTTTGAATTCAATGAATGCTCGTGGTTATTTGTGCCTGACAATTGGCCATGACATACACCCATTGTGATCCTCTGTTTAAAAATATTGAACTGACTTTGCTGATGTAGCTGGGTAACATTCTTGAGTGTTACCCTGAAAATGTGGTGGATATGCCCATAGGTCATCAGATATTGGGGCTTTAGAGTAAATGTATTGCTTTAAAAAATTTAAAGCTATTTTAGACTTCATTATTTTTCTGAGTTTTCTGAGTAGAGAACACAGGTGTCAAACTTGTGTTGTTACCATCACATGATCTATCACAACTGGTTTTTTTCCCTCTGTGGAGCTGGGGTGGGGGTAGCCTGCATGTAATGCACCTGGCCCACAGGAAGCCAGTTTGATATTCCTGGTCTAAAAAGACCACAGAAAAACCACACAGAGAGATTTTCTCCAGGAAGCAGTTGTCTGCCTTGCCTTAAAAGGAGTAAAATGTGATGTGAAAAATGTAAAGATGTTCCAGAATTCAAAGGGAAGAAGATGGTAAAGAAGATGATAAAATTAAGCCTCCTAGGGCTTTTGGTGCCCACTGGAAGTGGGGCTGGTTTAATGCCATCTTCCTTCTTTTTTCTGTCCCTCTGTTGCTGCCATCTCGTAGGGCAGAGAGAGAGAAACAGAAACAGGTACAAGAAAGAAATAAGAAAGAAAGCTAGAAGGCCAGAAATGTTACTTGCATTTAGTTGAGTCAAATGCCCAACCTTGCAAAGGTAGAAATTTATTCTTGATTGATGGCATTTTCAAAGGCTATCCTTGTTGTCAAAATACAGCCTTCACATTCACTTCCCGCTTCTGAAACAACTCAGCAGAGCTTCCTGACTAACTCTGATAAAGATATTTTAAAGCCATTTCTCTTCTGTGAAATTGAGTTGTAGCCTCACCTTTAACCAAGACAATTGTATCTGTCTTAGCATTCTGCCAGAAATGCGTGACTCTTATAAACCATTAATGCTCTCTAGGATCACTCTCTCTCTTTTGTTCTTTTGAGGAGCTTGCAAAAAATGAATGTGCTGGTGCTCACCTACCGTGTTTCCCCGAAAATAAGACCTACCCCGAAAGTAAGACCTAGCACTATTTTCTAAACCTGCCCTAATATAAGACCTACCCCGAAAATAAGACCTAGTGTAAATCTCCAGTTCCAGGAAGACTTTTCAGGGAGCAACCGTGCACCCGCGAAACACCCCCCCTACACACTCACACCCACTATTTGGCACCATAAATATATAAGACCTACCCTGAAAATAAGACCTAGTGTGTTTTTGGGAGCCAAAAAAAATATAAGACAGTGTCTTATTTTCGGGGAAACACGGTATAAAGCCCTACATGGCTTAGGACTGGGGTACTTGAGGGAGACCCTGCTGCCAATAACGGCTTCCCAACGTCCCATGCACTCTCACAGACAGGGCCTCCTTGGGGTGCTGTCGGCCAGACAATGTCGGCTGGCGACCCCCAGGGTAGGGCCTTTTCTGTGGGAGCACCCACCCTATGGAACCAGCTGCCCCTGGAGCTTCAGGTGGCTCCCAACCTCCGGGCCTTCTGGCGGGGCCTGAAAACATGGTTGTTCCAACTCGCCGACCTGGACTGAGGAGGGAGATGGGGGTTATAATGAATAGTGCTATTTTTAATTCAGATTATTGGGTTTTGTTATGTATGCAGGTTTGAATGTCATTGGTTTAGTTTGAACTGTTCTTGTAAAATGTCAGAAATAATTGGTTTAAAAAGTGCGGGAAAATCCTGCACTCTGATTGGCTGGCAACTGCGGCTGCTGGCTATAAGTAGCAGCCGCAGCCCAGCCAAATCGGGTCTGTTATGAGCTGTAGTCACTAATAAACTCTTCACTGAAGCACTCCGCGTCTGACTCTTCATGCAAACTTAACACTTCTCTGAAGAGAAGACGACGCGGAAAACAAGCTGAGAGAGATGACTGCGCTGAACACCCCCCCAGCCCCGTTCGATCCGATGGCAGAAGACTGGGACTCGTATACGGATCGTTTCCAAATGTATTTGGAGGGAAACGATCTCGCCAACATTTCTGAGAAGCGGAAGAGGGCGGACTTTCTTACGCACTGCGGTCCGGCCGTTTTCAAGATGGCGAAGGCATTGGCGGGAGCTGCAGACGTGAAGGTAATGGAATGGCCCGACTTAGAAAAGCTGTTAAGAGCCCATTACGCGCCACAAGTATCGTGCCTCATTAAGAGACACGAGTTTTACCGTCGCGATCAAGGGGAAAGCAAACGAAATGACTTCATGGCAAGTTTAAGGGACATTGGGGTGCATGTGAATTTAACAACTTAGAAGAGGCCATGCGCGATCGATGTGTTCTAGGCCTTAAAGACAAGGTATTACAGAACAAATTATTAATGAGACCTAAGATCATGCTGAAGGAAGCTATAGAAGAGGCCTCTTTGGCAGAAGCCACCAAGTCCTCAGCAGCAGCCATGAAGAAAATTAACAAGGCCTCCAGCCATCCTGATGTGGAAAAGTCCACAACAACTCATTGCGAGCAAATAGATTCTGAGTCAGACTGTAGTGAGGTGGAGGAAGGAATTTATAGACTCAGAATGGAGAGGAAAAAGAAAGACCTGGGGAGAAAGAGGCAAGATTTTTACTGCAGAGGTTGTGGGGAAGCCACCCCACACTGAATGCAAGTTTCTTGATACCATCTGTCTCCGTTGTGAAAAAGAGGTCACCTAGCAAGAGTCTGCAAATCATCCAGAACTCCACCCCACAGAAGAAAGTTTCCTGATAAAGAATTCAAGCCTAACAACTTCAGTGAGAAAATGGGGAGAAGCACAGAAGCAAATGGGAAGAATGATACTCATCAAACAGTCACCATTGGTCATTCTTCAACCTTAAGAAGCAGAAAAGTACATGTAAAGGTACTAATTGAAGGAAGGCCTTGCCAAATGGAAGTGGACTCAGGCTCATATCTATCTATGGTGTCATGGGACACTATTCACAGACTACTCCCAAACATTCAGAAGAATCACTTCAAGAAGCAAGCACTGACTCTTAAAGACTACCAAGGGAACAAGATTCCAGTAGTTGGAACAATAGAATTCATCGTGAAGTTCAAAGACCACACCAAACGCCTGCCCCTGACCATCGTGGACAAGGATCGCCCAAGTTTGCTGGGACTTGAGTGGTTCAACGCACTGGGCATTGAGGTGACTGGCATCAATCACGTGAGCAACACTGAATGGGAGGAGGCCTTGAAGTCTGAGTTTCCAGAGGTCTTCAGCGACAGATTAGGCAAGTACTTGGGGACCCCTATCACTTTCAATCTAGATCCCAAGGTGCCACCAATCCGTTTAAAGCCCAGAAGGGTCCCATTTGCCTTAAAGGAAAAAATGATGCACAATTAGATAAACTAATAGCTCAAGGGTTTTAGAGCCCACTGACCACTCCAGGTGGGAGACACCATAGTCACACCAGTCAAAGCTGATGGGTCAGTGAGAATCTGTGGAGACTACAAGGGGACATTGAACCATGCGCTACAACAGAGCGCATATCCAGTTCCAGTGGTGCATCATTTATTACATTCTCTTGGCGGGGGCACAGTCTTTGCCAAATTGGATCTGGCCCAGGCATATCAACAGTTAACAGTTGATGATGCCACTGCAGAGGCACAAACCATTGTGACTCATAGAGGTGCTTTCAAATGTAAAAGCTTACAGTTTGGAGTAAGTGTGGCACCAGGCATCTTCCAAAGCCTTATGGAAAGGATGCTCCAAGGACTGCCAGGGGTAGTGCCTTACTTTGATGATGTGTTAATCTCTGCTGAAAATGACACTCAGTTACAAGAAAGACTCAGAGAAATCCTTACCAGATTCAAGAAAGTTAAAGTCAAGGAAGAAAAATGCACTCTTAGAACTGACAAGGTTGAGTTCTTGGGCTATATGATTGACAAGCATGGCATCCACCCTACAGATGCCAAGGTTCAAGCAATCAAAGAAGCCCCTAGACCAAAATGCAAAACAGATTTGCAAGCCTTCCTTGGACTTATTAACTTTTATCACATGTTCCTACCTCAGAAGGCAACCATTGCAGAACCATTACACAGATTACTGGACAAAAATCTGTTTGGGTCTGGGGCAGAAGGAACAATCAGCATTTAACAATATTAAAAGACTAATCACGTCTGATGCTGTACTGATACAGTTCTCTGAGAATTTGCCTGTTGTACTGACTTGTGATGCATCCCCTTTGGAGTGAGGGGTTTTGAGCCACAGGCTTCCCAGCGGAGGGAAGCCCCTATTGCATTTTACTCTGCACTTTGACCAAAGCAGAGAGGAATTACAGCCAATTGGACAAGGAAGCATTGGCAATTGTTGCAGCTGTCAAGAAATTCCATGAGTATCTATATGGGAGAACATTTACCATTGTCACAGATCACAAACCTTTGTTAGGCATTGTGGCAGGAGACAAACCTACACCCACTATCCTGTCACCAAGAATGCTGAGGTGGATTGAATTTCTTGCTGCTTATTCATACAAGCTCATCCACAAGCCTGGCAAAGACATTGGCCATGCTGATGCTTTGAGTCGCTGCCCACTTCCATTTCACACTGAAGACTGTGAACCTGAGGCACACAACTTTTTCCTAGAAACTGTTGCCAAGCTTCCAGTACACGCTGAAATTGCTGAAATTGCCAGAGAGACTGCCAAAGACATTTTATTGGCTCCTGTTATAGGCTGGTTAAGAAAGGTTGGCCTTTTCAAACCTACCTCCTCTCGCCCCCACCAGAATGGGAATGTCATGGTCTAGGATTCTTGATTTAGCTGGCCTATTCCTATTATAGTAGATGCATATTCCAAATGGCTAGAGGTCATCCCTATGGCATCCACCACAACTGATGCTGTCATCAAGCAGCTCAAAAGCTTTTGTAACCCATGGGTTACCTGATGTTCTTGTCTCTGACAATGGCCCTCAATTTACATCCAACCTTTTTTGAATCCTATCTAGCACAACAGGGTATCAGACATGCCCTGACTGCCCCTGGGCACTTGCCTAACGGCCGGGCTGAACATGGTATTTACCAAAAGCTTCAGCAATTGGGTCCTGGGGACATCACTGAAAAGTTGAAAAACTTCTTAGTGTTCAGCACATCACTCCCCATCTAATAACTTATCCCCAGAGTTGTTGATGGGTAGAAACTTAGGTCTTCCTTGACCGCCTTCATCCCACACACTGCTTGCACCACTTGATTCCACTAGCAAAGTTCAGCGTTCAGTGTGGGTGATTCTGTTTATGCTAAGAACCTTATAGGTGAACCTTTGTGGATTCCTGCTGAGATAACTCAGATCACAGGCCCTCGTTCTTACAGGGTGCAAACAGAGGATGGACTCCTCTGGAGCAGGCACATTGATCAACTTAGATCCAGATTACTTCAGGAACATCACAATTGTTCCTCTCTAGTTCCCATACCTACTGCCTTTTCTAGGGGGGAGGGGGAGGAGCATGAGGATAATCAGCAAGCAAGAATCAACCCCATGTGTAATGAGCCATTATGACAAGAACCATCCCAAAACCTGTCACAATGCCAAAATCCATCCTTACAAGTGGAAGATTGTACATCACTACCTGACTTGGGTGCTGACATTGGGTTGGAGATGGATTGGGAGGAGAGACCAGATTGTAACAATCAAACAGGGTCTTCTTCCACTGGAAGCCCAGTAGGGAAATGTCAGCAGACACATTTCCTCTCTCACTGGGTGAGAACATTAAACTTCTGAACCACGAAGGTCTCCGTATGTAAGAGCCCCACCTATTTAAAAGAATACATTAGATAGGTTGGGGTTTGAGTATGGACTGAACCTAGTGGGGAGGGGTGTTATGTATGCAGGTTTGAATGTGATTGGTTTAGTTTGAACTGTTCTTGTAAAATGTCAGAAATGATTGGTTTAAAAAGTGCGGGAAAATCCTGCACTCTGATTGGCTGGCAACTGCGGCTGCTGGCTATAAGTAGCAGCCAGCCAGCCAAATTGGGTCTGTTATGAGCTGTAGTCACTAATAAACTCTTCACTGAAGCACTCTGCGTCTGACTCTTCATGCAAACTTAACAGGTTTCATGTTCAATCTCTTTTTAAATTGTCTAGTATTTATATTGTTTTTATGATTGTACGCTGCCCCAAGTCCCTTGGGAGATGGGGTGGCATAGAAATCCAATAAATAAAATAAATAAATGTGGGTATTGAAAAATATACAGAATAACAGGATTGGCAGGCACCTTGGAACCTTCTAGTCCAACCTCTGCCAAAAGAGGAGACCTTATAACATTTCAGACAAATAGCTGTCCCATTTCTTCTTAAAAACCTGCAATGGTGGAGCATCCACATCCCACAACTTCTGAAGGCAAGCTGTTCCACTGAGTAATTGTTCTCACTTTCGGGAAATTTCTCCTTATTTCTAGGTTGAATTTCTCCTTCTTTTCTGTCCATTTCTTCTTGTCCTTCAGATGTTTTAGAGCAGTGGTCGCTAACCAGTGGGCCAGGGACCACCGGTGGTCCATGAGAAAATTTTGGTGGTCCACAGAGAAATGTCACCTCCAAAGCACCTCCCCAAAACAATTCATCCAGGCTGCACGGGAACACAAGGCTGTGCCACCCACATGGCCCACAGGAACATAAGGCTTGCGTTGCTTGCATTGCGAACAACATGAGAGTGAGGGGAGGGGGGAAAGGACGGAGGAGGGGAATTTGCCCCACTCGCCCCACATGCCCGGCCTGGCCACCAGGCTGCTTATTTCCACTTCTTTCTTCTTCTGCTTTTGGCTGCATGCAAGGAAAGCAGTAAAAGTCTTTCTTTGTCTCCCCCAAACTCTGCCAGAAATTAGTCTTTGGGACCCCACAAGGCATCCTACTCCAAAAGGCTGTGCCAGCACAACAAAGACTCATTTCTGGCAGAGTCTGAGGGGAGAGAAAGAAAGACTTATTTCCTTGCATGAAGCCAAAAGTCTTTCTCTCTCTCTCTCTCTCTGCCCCTGAGAACAGAGCTGGGGATAGTATCCTGAAATCCCAAATAAAGAATGGTCGATGAGTAGGAAAACAGGGTGGGGAATTTACATGCAGACTTTTTTTGGGATTTTCCAAGGATCTCTGGTCCGCGGAGTTTGGTGGTCCCTGAGGTCCAAAAGGTTGGCGACCCCTGCTTTAGAAAATAGGTTGACCCCCTCTTATCTATGGCAGCCCCTTAGATACTGGAACACAGCTATCATGTCACCCATAGTCCTTCTCATTGTTAGACTAGACATTATGCATTTTTAATTGACAAATAAACATACAAATGATACCACACTGTCAATCTTTCCAGGGAAGCTAACAGCTGCTGATAGTTTGTAAGTTCTTTGTAAGTATAGATATTTTTTATTGATTGTGATAGTCATATGCTACTCTTTTGTTTAGAAAGGATAAGCCACGTGGCTTGGAATTACCTGACTCAGACACAAAAATAAAATTAGGAAATACAACTAAAGAACAGATTGCTTAGAGCACTTTTACTACTGTTCATGGTTACTGGTTCAAAACTTCACCTGTTTTTTACACATTTTTAGGTACTTCATTCTTGACCTGTTTGACTGCCTGAATATCTCTAGTTTTTAACACAGTGGATGCAAAATACAGAAAATATTTGGGTGGGGTGGTTCTTATTTCTGTATTTTGTAATTATATTCTTTGGGGCTTGCTTAGTTTAATTCTTTTTAATTATTTATTGTTGTCGTTGTTTTAATTGTGAGCCTTGAGTCTTTGGAGATGGGGCGGCATACAAGTCCCACTAATAAATAAATAAAATAAATAAAATGCATAATGACATGTGTGTGTGTGTGTGTGTGTAGATATAGATATATAGATATATATTTAATATTCTCATTCTACTAAAATGTCAATAGGTGGAGCAGTTGACAATATTTTGTATTCCATTCATGTTAAGAACAGACATTTTAAAAGAATCGTCTGTTGAATATGAAGAGCATACACGTGCTTTTTTTTCTTTTCCTTTTTTTAAAATTTCTTTTCAAGAATAGTATTTGCTTAGCAAGTTTGCAAGCCACCCAGAGTTACTTGCCTAAGATGGGTGGCTAGATAAATTTCCTAAATAAATAAAATACAAAAGAGGGCGCCTATATGTCAAAATGAATTAGAATATTCATTTACTTCTCTGACTCTGGAAGAAAGGGAAGCTGTGTTTCAAATCTGTTTCAATGCTAAATAACAGCAAGGCATATGCCATTTAGATTCCATTTCATTATTTATCTCAAAATTCTTCAGTCAAAGACTATGGTGTTCTCAAGTAGAAATACCAAGCTGTTAAATGTGAATGAATGGAAAGTAGAAGACCAACTCCTTATTAAAGATAGGGAGTATATATCTCTGAATGAAAAAAAATGGGACAGTTATGGTGGTCCATGCTAATCTCAGAAACTTGGTGGGCATCCACAATGGTAGTTGGGAATGACACATGCAACATGATGCCATAATTCAAATGGCACATGTCACGTACTTCCCTCTGATATCAGCACAAATAGCTCCTTAGCATCTCAAAAGAGGAGAAAAGAGGACAGACTCTTTCCTGAAGGAATGAGCAAGTAAGAGTCATGAGACTAAGAAAAAATAATTTGGGAACCATTCTTTTCTAATATTTTTGACTGTCAGGAATATGCATGATCAGATCCACATTTTTCAACACTCCTCTATTCACCTTGCAGTATTCTGTGTTACAGGCAGTTCTCGACTTACCTTGTTTAATGACCGTTTGAAGTTACAGTGGTATTGAAAAAGGGGAATTCTTCTGTCTGGTTTTCACATTTAGGACCAACATCACCACAGACACATGATCAAAATATGGGATTTTAGCAACTGGCATGTATTTGTGACAGTTGCACTGTCCCAGGATCATCTGATCACCATTTATAACCTTCCCAGCTGGCTTCCAATAAGACAATCAATGGGGGAAGCCAGATTTACTTAACAACTGCAGTTAATTCGCTTAACAACTGTGGTTAAAAACAGTCACTTAATAACTGCCTTGCTTAGCAATGAAAATTTTGGCCTCAATTGTGGTGATAAGTCAAGGACTACCTACATTCTGAACAATAGTACCTTGTTTGCTTGTTCAGTGAATGCTGAGCACACTAATCCAGAAGTCCTCTCTCAGTTGACCCAAGAGTCTCCTCTCTTTATTCCATGTCGAAGTCTAATGGATGACCCATTCAATTTAACAGTTGAGGGTTGATGGCCATTACAGAGATAGATTTGAATAACCCTTATCTTGGTTCTTAAACAACTTGGCACTATAGATTCCTCATTCTGGTGATTGGTTGGGTGTGTGTAATGTCTGTGCATGCATATGAAGGAATTTATAATTATACATGAAATTACAATATGTGTAGTTTCAAGTACCTCCTCTTCCAAAGGTTTAACTCTTAGAGATGCTGAATTTGCAAACAAATAACTGTCATCTAGCAAAACTCAATTTTTAATTTTCTCTCTGGTTGCACATGAGCTTTGAAATATAGTCTGCTGAAAGAAGACAACCATGGGTTTCTCTGTTGCCAATTAACACCTTAATTAATTAATTAATGTTGGCTCCTTTCATTAATGGTGGCATCTTTCATTAGATAAATTGTATTTTGCCTTTTATTATATAGTCTAGATCAGGAGTGTCCAACCTTGGCAATTTTAAAATTTGTGAAATTTCAACTCCCAGAATTCCCAAGCCAGCAGTTGAAGTCCATAGGTCTTAAAGTTACCAAGGTTGGACACTTCAGGTTTAGATGATGACAGCAGAAGATACAAAAATGTATATTAACTAAATGCATCTCTCCATTAAAAATGAGTATGCATTTGTTTTTATAGATGAGAGAAACCAAGTAAATTAAATGATCACATTTCAGTAGTAACTTTGAAATAGGACATAGGGAATTTTTAAAATACGTATGTCTTTTTATACCATTGTGCTTACTCACAGGTAGTTACAAATAATAAACATCATCCGGGCTATGCAAATATCATTTTCATCTTTTCCACTGGACTTTTCCAAGTTTGAAAGTGACTATTTTTCATGATTATGAGGACATCATAAATTACCATGTGACGTTAGTGTGCATCATATATTTTAAACAGATTAGAATTAAGAATTGGTTCATATTTGCAGGATAGGATGAGGCTAACTCCAATATTCAATCACGTCTTTGACACGTGTGTGAAGTATAATTCTCAGTAAAAGGTATTTTACAGTTTGTATCGAGTTATAATGAATTTAAGGAATGGGAATATAAATCTTTCCTGGTTTTGACAGAGAGTTGATTTCAGCCAGAACAAGCTAGACTGCATCAGATGAACCATGTTTTGATTCAGTCAAAAGTAGTTACCCTAAACTATAAGATTTTGCACCACATGGTTATCCAATCTTATATGCTGTGTGAATATATGCAACTTACTTTCAGTGAAAAGCTGGGTGTCCACAATCCCCAGAGTAAGCAACAACTTCTGGTAAGAGAATAGCACTAATGGCTTTCTTATCCTTTACTTCTAGCATACAAGTCTAAATAAATAATAATAAATAAATATCAAGAAAGAGTTTCTTTTGATCCAAGACATTGTGCTAGGTTTATTTGAGTGCTCCACCTGTAGTACTCTATCTGCTGAAGGCCCATTCCCATGAGCAAGTTACCACCATGTGTTAGCTTCCAAAGCTTGATAAGTGTGCATGTGTGAACCAGCTTTCATCTTCTTAATAACTGGAAGGTTGATCCATCTGTATCATTGACAATGTACAAAAAAGTGAGTCAAATTATGACCCAAAATTCTTAAAGCCAAAGACTTCACACCAATGTTTCTCAACCTTGGCCACTTGAAGATGTATGAACTTTAACTCCCAGAATTCCCCAACAAAACTGGTGAATTCTGGGAGTTGAAGTTCATACATCTTCAAGAAGTCAAGCTTGAGAAACACTACTTCACACCATTCTGTTAGAATTAACTATGACCCAAAAAAAAGTTGCTTGAATATTACAGCTGCAACTCTTACACTGCAAAAACATATGGACGACACAACTCGATCAGGGCAAAGCAACGGACGCAATCTACATAGACTTCTGTAAAGCCTTTGATTCAGTGGTACACGACAAACTACTACTAAAACTAAGATCTTATGGTATCTCTGGATACCTGCATAACTGGATAGAAGCTTTCCTGTCAAACAGACAACAAATGGTCAAAATTGGGAGCGTCCTATTAAATTCTGTACCTGTCAACAGTGGTGTCCCCCAAGGCAGTGTTTTGGGACCAACTCTCATAATACTCTACATAAATGACCTCTGTGATCATATTAAGAGCAACTGCGTTCTCTTCGCTGATGATGTAAAGCTATTCAACACCACAGACAATACTGCTACCCTTCAAAAAGACCTCGACTATGTATCAGAATGGTCAAACAAATGGCAACTTCAAATCTCAACAAATAAATGCTCTGTCTTACATATTGGCAAAAGAAATCAGAAAATAAAATACAAGCTGAATAGTCAAGACCTTGTTGATGATCCAAACTCCGTCAAGGACCTTGGAGTACTCATCTCTAATGATCTAAGTGCTAGAGCCCACTGTAACTACATAGCCAAAAAGGCATTAAGAGTTGTTAACCTAATCCTGCGTAGCTTTTTCTCTGGTAATATCACACTACTAACTAGGGTATACAAAACATTTGCTAGACCAATACTAGAATACAGCTCATCAGTCTGGAACCCACATCACGTATCTGATATTGACACAGTTCAGAAAGTCCACATATATTTCACAAAAGAGTTCTTCCCTCTTCATTCTAGAATACCATTTATTCCTAATCCATGCTTAATATCACACTACTAACTAGACAAAACATTTGCTAGAAATACTAGAATACAGCTCATCAGTCTGGAACCCACATCACGTATCTGATATTGACACAGTTCAGAAAGTCCACATATATTTCACAAAAAGAGTTCTCCATTCCTCTACTCATTGCAGAATACCTTATTCCACCAGACTTGAAATTCTAGACCTAGAAAACATAGAACGCCGCCGCCTTTGGTCTGATCTAAGTATAGTATATAAAATCATACATTGCAATGTCCTACCTGTCAATGAAGACTTCAGCTTCAACCATAACAATACAAGAGCACACAATAGATACAAACTCAAGGTTAACTGCACCAATCTTGATTGCAGGAAATACGACTTCAGCAACAGAGTGGTCAATGTCTGGAATACTCTACCTGACTCTGTGGTTTCTTCCCCAAACCCCAAAAACTTCAACCTTAGTCTGTCTACTATTGACCTCACCCCTTTCCTAACAGATCTGTAGGGGACGGGCATAAGCGCATCAACGTGCCTACCGTCCCTGTCCTATTGATTCTTTTTATTTTTCTTATATGTATCCATTTCATGTATTCATAACTATGTTTATAGTTATACCTATTACCTTGTAAGCAATTGACAAATAAATAAATGTAGAAAATTGCTCAAAGTCTCCTATTGCTCTTGTATCTTGGGAGGAAAGAATGCTGCCTTCTGTTTTAAAATATACAGAAAAGAGTGAGGCCAGCTACTTTGTTTATTTTTAAGTCAGAGAGAGCCTCTCAGTTCTTCTTGAGTCAAAGGGACCTCACATTAAGCCGTGGATTGGATGCTTGCATTCTTCACATATCTTAGAGCTTATATCATGACAGCTTGCTGGAGGAATCTGCCCTTAACAATTTTAAATAGGTTGTCTGTGCTTTTACTTTTACTCTTTTAGGTACATGAACGATGCAGCTTTTTCTGAAAAATTGCTTATTTCAAAACTAGTCTTTTAATCACCAGGCTGGTTCTAATAAAAGCTTCAATACTCAGGTACAGCTGTTGAACTAAAAAATTAATATATTTTGCATCACATGTGAAATGTACAACTGTAAATGATATCTTTATAGCCTGACAACCCAACTTATAAACAATAGAAAAAGAGAAAAAAAAAGTTGCCTTCAAATATTATCTTGTAAACAGACTTATAATTGATGCTCACATTTGTGTCATTTCCTAAAAACATTTCATATGCATGTATATATAATTACATGTATATATTTAATTATACACATAGGAGTTTAATCTGCAACTCTCCCATGTTATTTACCTTTTTAAATAAAATTAACATGATTATTGCTATTGTTTAAACTTTACTTTGAAGTGAAGTTGGAAGTAGGGATTCAAAAGGTGAAAGCTAATATAGTGATTAAGAAATAAATAAAAAAAATATTTTTTTAAAGTGGCCATTAGGAAAAACATCCAAGCAGACCTCCTCTTTGTTCTTTGTTTCTCCTTATTTTTTATTTTTATACTATGCCTTAAACTTCTGCAGTTATTACTCATTTCCATTTAAATTGTTTTAATTTAAATTATTGTTTAAAATGGTTTCTCTTTGTTCAAAAACGTTAATCAAAATGTTTTAATTTGTCTTGCTGTGTAATATGTTGCATATAATGGGGATATTTCTGCTTGAATTTGGCTAGTCTTTTGTTATGACTATTTACACTTGATTTTTCCATTGCTGCGTATTCTCCCATTTTGATCTTGTACTGTCAGCAAGATTTTTCAGCTTTTTCAGTTTGTCAGATTGATTGTTGCCACTGTCAGCATATATCTTAACAAGTTCTGATGCTTTTCATTTCTCCTCCCTGAGGTCATGTCTCACAAAAATATTTCTGATTTCAATTCGCGTTTAATTCTCAAAATTTTATGGATGTTTTGATATATTTCTTTCCAGTATTTTTGAGTCTTTTTACAATGATCATCAAATGTGAAGAGAGGAGTTTTTTTTTCAAAAAGAAAATCACTAAATGATTGAGACATATAAGTACCAGTACAGTGATAACAGTAGTTAAAATGTTATATTTATATCCAGTTTCAAGTCCTGTTTAGTGATGGAATTAATTTAGTTATTTGGAGCCAGTAACTCTCAAAACATCCTACTTTGCAGGGTGAGATTATGGGGATACAGCTAGATGAGATATAAATGGATGCAATGAAGAAAAAAGATACTGTAATACGTTTAGTTTAGTCATAGTGATAATTGTACATTTATGTACTGTTACACCCTTGTAGGAATTTAAAACGGTGCTATTAAAAAAACTGCTAGCAATTTATTTCATTAATTTCCCAGGAAGATTTAAATGCTCCCCTTCTATAAACATTTCTAAAAGAAGTGAGTTTTTAAAAAGAAAACAAGGAAAAACACAACTTTAAAAAAAATTGGTAGAGAAACAGAAGAACAATTTCTAGTTCAGCTATCGTTTTCGTTTTTTGTAGATAGTAATTGTTATGTTTGCATGAAGAGTCAGACGCGAAGAGCTTCAGTGAAGAGTTTATTTAGTGACTACAGCTCGAATGGACCCAACTTGGCTGGGCTACGGCTGCTACTTATAACCAGCACCCATAGTTGCCAGCCAATCAGAGTGCAGGGTTTTCCCGCACTTTTTAAACCAATCATATTTGACAATTTACAAGAACAATTCAAACTAAACCAATAACATTCAAACCTACATACATAACAGTAATGGCCACCCAAGCTTTTGTTTTTCTCGGCGTGCATTAAGCATGTTCTGGAACCTTCCCTTGAACTATTCAGCAGCTGGCAACATACACCAAGAAGAACAGGGAGAGTTGCTTTGAGTTTTTGGTGAAAAAGAGGTGTTTATCAGTGGGAAGCAGGTGGAAGAAGTAAAACTGGAAAAGCAATGCAAACTGTCTCGGTGTATAATAACATACTTTCAGTCCAGATATGTGTCTAGGGCCAAGGATTGCTACAACTTTTTATAACTCTTAGGCGAACCCCCAGCATATTTTGCCCAGTTCTTCCATTCTAATGGCAGCAGCTGTTCAAATGGATAAATATATTGTATATCCAACATCGTTGAAATAGCTGTTACGGCCCTCTTATGTTTTGTCCAACACTCAATCATTTTGTCAGTGTGTGCAGGGTGTGATTCTTCTTTTTCCTAGCTGATGGCTGTTCCAATTTTTTAAAGTCCAACTAATGTTTGCACGTCTATTCTTAATATGTCTATATTTGGATTCGTTCAATTAATGAAAGAATATTATCTTCTTTGGTGCAAGAAATCTGAGGCCAGGAATCTCCGCCTGCCTCCTCCTCCTTCTCTCCCTCTCACGAACACCTCCAGCTTTGGCTCGCTCCAAAGTTGAGAAACTTCCAGTTTAGAAATGCTGAAAAAGAGGAATGTTTGAAGCAGGTCTGAAGAAATTAGATTCTTGGTCTCCTCCACACACTAATAAGCCTTCAAGCCGATGCAGAGTCTACACTAGGCAAAAAAAGTTTGTAGAAGTAGTCCTCCCCCAGCTGAGTGCAAAATTTCCATTGTGAATCAAGGCAGTTATTAAGTGAGTTTGGCCCCATTTTGCGACCTTTTTGTCACAATTGTTAAATGAGTCACTGCAGTTGTTAAGTGAATCATGTGGTTATTAAACAAAACTGGCTTTCCCCATTGACTTTGCTTGTCAGAAGCCAAATGGGAAGGTTACAAATGGTGGTCACAAGATCCCAGGACAGTGCAGTTATCATAAATACATACCAGTTGCCAAGAAAACAAATTTTGATCGTGTGACCATGGAGATGCTGCAGCAGTCATAAATGGGGAAAACCATTAGAAGTCACTTTTTCCAGTGCCATTGTAACCATTCACTAAATGAAAATACTGCATATCCCTTTACTTTCCCATAATTCCAGTAGTCTGCAGAAAATGCCACTGTCTCCTTTCACTTCCATCTTACATTTCATTTCATGGAGTCTCACAGTAATCCATTCTTTCAGGTGGCTCTGTGATTTAACTCAGTAGCAGCCTAGCATGGCAGAGAAATATATTTTATAGGGGTACAATAGAAATTTGTGGAGTCTAGTTTTAAGGGTAAATTTCGAGGAACTGAAAGCTTCCTTATCTCAATGTTGTTAGAAATGAACGCATTGTGATCAGAGTTTTCGAAAATCAGGACAAATATACCAGTAATTTTTTAGAACAGTTATGGGTTTGTTTGACTGGTAAATCTATAACTTGTGAATCCTCTCTCTCTCTCTCCCCCTCTCCCCCTCTCTTATATCAAGCTGAAGTGAGGTATTGTTTAGCTCACCTTTTTCCTTTCTGGTTGCGTAGAATAAAAAAAAACTACCCTGTAATCTGCAACTCTTACACTGCAAAAACATATAGACTATGCAACTCGATCAGGGCAAAGCAATAGACGCAATCTACACAGACTTCTTTAAAGCCTTCGATTCAGTGGTACACGACAAACTACTACTAAAACTAAAATCTTATGGTATCTCTGGACAACTGCATAACTGGATAGAAGCATTCCTGTCAAACAGACAACGAATGGTCAAAATTGGGAGCGTCTTATCAAATTCTGTACCTGTCAACAGTGGTGTCCCCCAAGGCAGCATTCTAGGACTAACTCTCTTCATACTCTACATAAATGACCTCTGTGATCATATTAAGAGCAACTGCATTCTCTTCACTGATGATGTAAAGCTATTCAACACCACAGACAATACTGCTACCCTTCAAAAAGACCTCGACTATGTATCAGAATGGTCAAACAAATGGCAACTTCAAATCTCAACAAATAAATGCTCTGTCTTACATATTGGCAAAAACATCAGAAAATAAAATACAAGCTGAATAGTCAAGATGATGATCCAAACTCCGTCAAGGACCTTGGAGTACTCATCTCTAATGATCTAAGTGCTACAGCCCACTGTAACTACATAGCCAAAAAGGCATTAAGAGTTGTTAACCTAATCCTGCGTAGCTTTTTCTCTGGTAATATCACACTACTAACTAGGGCATACAAAACATTTGCTAGACCAATACTCAAATACAGCTCATCAGTCTGGAACCCACATCATGTATCTGATATTAACACAGTTGAGAAAGTCCAGAAATATTTCACAAGAAGAGTTCTACACTCCTCTACTCGTTGCAGAATACCTTTTGCCACCAAACTTGAAATTCTAGACCAAGAAAACCTAGAACTACGCCGCCTTCGATCCGATCTAAGTATAGTATATAAAATCATACATTGCAATGTCCTTCCAGTCAATGAATACTTCAGCTTCAACCATAACAATACAAGAGTACACAATAGATACAAACTCAAGGTTAGCCGCACCAAACTTGATTGCAGGAAATACGTCTTCAGCAACAGAGTGGTCAGTGTCTGGAATACTCTACCTGACTCTGTGGATTCTTCCCCAAACCCAAAAAACTTTAACCTTAGACTGTCTACTATGGACCTCACCCCTTTCCTAACAGGTCTGTAGGGGACGTGCATAAGCGCATCAACGTGCCTACCGTCCCTGTCCTATTGATTCTTTTTATTTTTCTTATATGTATCCATTTCATGTATTCATAACTATGTTTATAGTTATACCTATTACCTTGTAAGCAATTGACAAAATAAATAAATAAAATAAAAATAATCAACCTCTAGCTCAATTTGATCAGTCACAGATTGTGCCTGCCTTGTAGTACTAATTCAAACATGACCACAAATAATTGAATGTGAGATGAAAAGAGTTTCTGGGGTGAAATGAAACTAGTTTCCTTCCTGGAGCCCAATAATTAATTCAACGGTTAGTTCAAGGTTTTGAAAAGAAATGTAAAAACCTGGGCTTCTGAATCCAATACTTCGGTAATTTGGAGCAAATCTATTGAATCCATCACACACTCTCAAATTGGCACTGGAATAAATATACTAGGGAGGCAAATCCAGGGAAGAAAAAAGGGGAAGAAACATAAGAAAGGGTAGGGAAAGAGATTGGTGAGAAGAGAATGCCCCCCACCCAATCTTTGATTTACCAATGGCAGTACAGTCATGCTAGAACAGGGGTGTCAAACTGGATTTCTTCAAGGGCTGGATCAGCATTATAGTTCTCCTCCATGGGCCGACTGGTGTGGGGAGGCAGGACGGATGCCTCCTGCAGCACCCTGCTGGCCAAAACGAGGTGCAGCCCATTTTCAGC
The DNA here is from genome assembly GCA_009733165.1 of Naja naja. Taxonomy (NCBI): domain Eukaryota; kingdom Metazoa; phylum Chordata; class Lepidosauria; order Squamata; family Elapidae; genus Naja; species Naja naja. The sequence continues at coordinate 73,864,995 of CM019150.1, forward strand.
CTGGACAACCTCCAGCACTTTGCTGGCCAAAACAGGATGCGAGGGGGGGCTGTTTTTACTAGCAGAGGCATTGCAGGCCAGTCCTTTGCTATTTAAGGACCCCGCAGGCCGGATCCAGCCCACGGACCTTGAGTTTGACAGCCCTGTGCTAGAAGTTTAGTTTAATGATGACTAAAACTATACAGGTAGTCCTGAATTTATGACCACAATTGAGCACAACATTTCTGTTGCTATACAGGACAGTTGTTAAGTGAACTTTGTCCTATTTTATGACCTTTCTCGCCATGGTTGCTAAGTGAATCACTGCAGTTGTTAAATTAGTAGCACCGTTGTTCAGTGAATCTGACTTCTCCATTAACTTTACTGGTCAGAAGGTGGAAAAAGATGAAACCAGCACACTGCAACTGGTGTAAATACAAATGCTGATTGCCAATTGTTCAAATTTGGATTGTATGACCATGGGGATGCTGAAATAGTTGTATGTGTGAAAAACATTCAGAAGTCAGTTTTTTCAGTGCCATTGTAACTTTGAATGGTCACTTAACTAATGGTTGTAAGTGGAGGATTAGCTCTAATTTATTTTTAACAGCAGCAGCTTAGTAAAGGGCTTAACATTTTTAAAGGAACTTTTTACACTGGCTGTGGTCACTGCTTTTTTTTTTAACTTCAAGTATAGAGGATACATTTCTTTTGAAAACTCTGCTGGTTTTTCAGACTGATTTAGTTTGCTTCAGCTTTCAGAGTTTTCGGCTTTGCATTGATTACCTTTCAATGTCTGTGGCTGCTTTTATCAATCCTGGCATTCTTGAAGCTTTTTATAAACTTTCCTCTCAATGCAATTATGAAATACTCATAAAAAATTTAAAACAGCAACTTTGCCAGGAGTCTCGTATGACTAATTTAAATGGCAGCTTGCCATGGAGTTCACAGATGCCTTGTTGTGACTCCCTGCTGCAGAAAAGTCTTACAGTATTGTAGCACAGAAAGGTCAAAGGATGGACATTTTCAATATTTCAGATAAAACTGGTTTTCAAATATGATTTAAGCTGGAAATGATATGGGTAACCATAGTGAACCATAGTTACCTTACTAAAATATGAAAGGACTCATTTATTAGTTTGCTTTCTTCTTCAATCTTCTCTCTGAGAGCCTATTATAGAGAAATCTCCATTTTATAATCAAAATAGAAGTCCTTTTGTGAATTAAAGTTACCCTTGTACACACTCAGTACATTGTGTGTTTTTATGCAGTTTGAAACCACTTTACAATAGAATTCCTCTAAATTAAAAGCAGAGTGATACCATTTAGGATCTCCCCAGAACGATCTTGTGATTAGAGAAGCTTAGCACACTATTTCCTTGGTCTCTGAATGCCTTCTATATGAGACTACATAAAGCTAAAAGGGTATTCTGCAGTATCTTACCTTTTTATTTTTAATAAAATTGGATTCTCACACTGTCTGTGCAATTGAAATATCTCTTGAAGGAGAATGGGTTGATTTATTTATCTATTTATTTTTGTCACTACCCCAAAACTCCATACAAGGTGGTGCTACAGTGTGCCTTTAATTTTGACATGTTTTCTTCTTCTATTTGTCAGTAAGGAGACTCAATTTGATCTGGAGATTAAAATGATGGATTAGGAGCAGGGAAAGTTCTGCTTTAGGCATAAAAGCCATGGATATCCATAGACTAGTCACTTTATCTTAACCTTAAGAAGGTGGCAACAAACTACCACTTCCAAAAATGAGACCTACAAAATTGCATGGACTTGTCTGGAAGTCACCAAAAATCAAGCTGAAACAAAACACAATAAGGTTTATGAAGTGATAACTACCAAGCCATTGCATCAAAATGGCTGGCCGATTTAGAAGTATAACTCCTCAGAGAAGAATACTTTTCTCCTTAGGTTCAGCCCTGTTGCTGCCTTAGCCATTGATCCTTGTTATGTTCAAATTCAGAGAATCCTGGGTTGATCAATATCAATCTCTCCAGGACTATATACCTTGATCTTAAGTAGATCTCCCATCTGTAATTATGACAGACCACAGTTCCTAAGTCCAAATAAAATGAGTCTCTGTTTATAACATTCAAATGAGTAAGAAATAAGGGAGAAGACAAAGAAATATCTTACAGAAAGAAACTCAGGCAGAGGGTGTCTTAGGAAAAGATGTAGCTGCTTTAAATAGCAAAAGACAACGTTAAACAACTTCGTGCACATTATGTTATCTTTTCCAAATTATTTCTAAGGTGTTGTACAGCCATATTCATGAGGTTTTCCTTTTAAAAGGAATCCCGACACTTTTTGCAGTGTTGCGACCACAAGGTCTTGCACATTCCTAGAAAAGCATGTAATTTATTTCTTTGAGAAGTAGCATCCGTGTTTTCTTCAACCATGTTTCTAAAACACAGCAAATTTTCAAAAATTATTTGCCAGTAAATGATTGCTTTTCCATTCAATTTATTTGCCTGAAAACAATAGAATTACAGCACACCCAACCCCCCTCCCCCCCTCAAATCAAGCAAAAATGATATGACATACATGCAAAGCAAATTAAGCCATTTCAAATGTTACACTTGCAGGCCAAAGCTGAGACAGAATCACTAAGAGTATACACACTGCATATTATTTTTCATCACCCTGAACTTTAAGTGATCCACAGGGCGGGGAATGGGGGCTGAGGAGTTGCCTGCATAGTTTTAAGAATATGGAATATATGTTTGAAAGTTATTGTGTGAACTATGGAAGATCAAGGAAAGTCTGTCTCCTATGCACTACAGTGGTTTCAAATAGTCCTTGACTTTACCACCACAACTGAGTCCAAAATTTGTCAGTTTTTTTTCAGTGCCGTTGTAACTTTGAACAGTCACTAAATAAATGGTTGTAAGTCAAGGACTACCTGTACGTTCTAGCTACCCTGTGAATAGGATGCTCAGTAAGTGGAATCAGCTAAATTATTACGTCGCATTTCATTTCCCCAAATTTGGGATTTCCAAGAGTTTTGTTTAGTGAAACCAAGGAACAGATAGATGTTTGCCCAAAAGCACCTTTTACATGAAGTCATAATGAGGCAGACTCTACAAAACCCAACTGTGAAAATACCTCAAACAATAATCATCCTTGCAAGGAAATTCTTTGTGCTTCACTTACCAAAAAAGAAACCCAGGAAGAAAAAGCAGTACTTATATCAAAGCTGTCCTCAAGCTTCCAGAGAAAAATATAGTTCATTTTGAGTATTTTGATCAAATACAAATTACATGACATAAAAGTGCTGTGCATATAATAATTCCAAAGGGACAGAGAACAAAGTCTTTGTGCTTTTTAATATATAAGAAATAATGTGTGGAGTTGGACTGGATACATTCATGTATTTTTCTAAATAAAAAATAGGCAGGCTATTGCCATTTATACGGGCTTACATTTTCATTACAAGCTAAGCTCAGTTAGATTTAAATGAGCCCATGCATTTCTTTTTCAAAACTAGAGTTTGTATACAACTTCACTCCTATTTTTCCTTTTTAAAAAAAAAAATCAATTCCCTAATTTAGAAGAAGCATTTATTTTCATTTTGGTTAAATCATTTGGAATCATTGACCTGGTGATCCCCTTAAGTTTAATAGTAGATTTGAATCTATTTTCAAGGCTCTGTCTGATATACTGAGTTTTGAATACTTGTTCTTACAGACATATATGTCAAGGCAATTGGATTAGTATGTAAAGGATATCTTAATCTATATTTAGTGCGTGCTAAGAAAGCACTGACCACTGGTACCTACCAAAATCAATACTAATAAATAGCACAAATTACAAATTACAAATTACTGTAACTGAATTTTGTTTTGAAATAGCTGGTTAAAAAAATAGCATGCACTATCTATTTTATAAGTATTGCTTTACTACTGTGCTTATAGCTAAATTGGAAGTATCATCTGCCATGAGAGCAAAATACTAGACATTTATTTTAAAAGCAGGGTCTCTATCTCAGGTAATTCAATAAATTGATTTTTCTGGGTCTGTAGGAACTCACTACGGAGGTCTCTACGTTTTAATTCCATGTCTTCTTATTTATCTGCCCATTATGCCTAGCTTTGCAGTGGATAACATGAAATTTGATCTGTTCTTTGCCACCCTTACCAGAAATCATTAGCTATTGGCATGGACAGAAAAGCATAGCATGATAGTATAGCATTCCTAAAATTAGCATACTAATAGCTAATGATTTCTGGCAAGGCTGGCAAAGAACAGATCAAATTTCACGTTATCCTCTGTAAATATGGAATATGAAAGACAACGAAGGGCTAGATCTCATCACTAGATCCAGAGCGCTCACAATAGGTTTCTTGCGAGACCAGCTCCACTTTCTACATTTGTACAAAATGGGGACACTATAGAAGCTTTTTAAAGGATAGTGTATCATGACATCTAGGGCAGCAGTCCCCACCTTTTCTGGCTTTGTGGACCAGCAGTGGTGGTGGCGGCAGTGGGAGAGAGGGAAAGGCAATGTGTTGTGGCCTGTCAGCTGCCAGCCCCTCCAGCAGCCAAATCAGTTGAGGAGTTGGCGTGCGAGTCAGTGCCAGCATCAAGGCAATCTGAGACCTCCAAGCGGGAAGAGGGGATGGAGCTGTCAGAGATAGAGACAGAAGTGGAGCTTGGGCTGTCCATTAGCCCCCAGATGGAGAGTCAACAGCCCCCAGATCTAGAGGTGGCTGATGGGGAAGAAGAGGAACAGCTGGTTCCAGTGCCTGATGTGCAGATGCTCAGAAGGCAAAGGAGAGGAGAGGAGTGGGCCAATCCTTGGAATGGAAGAGCCACCACTGCTAGCAAAGCCCCACGCTAGCTCTGGAGATAAAAGGCAGGGGGCAGAGATGAGTAGGTGTGGAAGACAACTATTCATCTCCCTGTTGGACAGACTTGTTAGCCTGCTGTGAGAGAGGGAGAGACTTTTTGCCAAGGCTGCTGGTGCTCCTAATAAAGTGAATATTTGTTTAACTACAGAGAGTTTGTTGTGTTTGGCAGCCGGCTCAGAACATGATGGTTCCACGCAAGTGACAAGTGAGTGCACATGAGCTCGCCCGCCACTTGCATAGCCTGGTTCCAAACAGGCCATCATCCGGGATTTGGGGACCTCTGATCTAGTGATTCTAGGGCATAAAAGTTTCAATGCCATTTATACTAATAAGGATCCTCTATACAGCATTGGGATCAGGCCCAAACTATTTCCTTAAGCAGTCCCTTCTCTAGCGAGAACAAGATCTGGTACTTAACAGAATCCCTTCTGCAACAATGAATTGGTTTCTGGAATTAAGTAAACTCTGGCAACATCAAGCTGAAGCCAGTAAAAGAATCAAGAGGAGTGACCTTGCAGGAAGACTATAACTAGCTTACCTGCTTTACTAGATCATGGTACCCTGATAATTCATATAAAATGATCTAGTATCAAATTATGCAAATATATGGTCAAAATAGGCCAGTGTTACCAATATCTTCACTGAATAGCTTTGGTATGTTGATAACATTTTTGGAAGCATTTTATCCTTATAAATGGATTGCCATCATTCTAAGCAACTGAAGACGTATGTCAACAAATAGCTTCTTAGTGCTTTTCAAAGGTAGCTTCTTAATGTTTTTCACAGATATTTTGAAAAATAAAAAAATAGGCTGAAATCTCTCCCTTGAGAAGGCAATAATTTGAAAAAAAAAGAATAGTTATTACTATAAAGGCAATGCAGTAATCTAATTCTTATTTGTTGCAGTGGTCATAAGTCAGGACTACAAAAGCAGCTGAAGAGAGTGATTCATTTATGAGGAATGTATGCAAATAATTGGCATAATTCCTTTTTTTCGTAAGTAGATACATCAGTGGTTATCAGCTAAATCATTGGCATATAAAGTGGTTACAGAGTCGGCTAATACAATATGTCTTTTGTTATGAATTTCTCATTCAATCAGATACAGTTTTTTTCCATTTTCTTTTATGTATTCAGAGATTCAGTATGATCCATGTGGGTCCGAAGGAGCTCTACAATTTCCATGTGGGCAGATTTCAAAGCCAGGGACAAAGCAGAATTGCCAGCCTACATGATGAAGGACAAAAAAAAAGGAGACTATTATGCCAGCTCTCCTAAGTTCTTTACTTTTCCCAGATATCAGACATACCCATACTTTAAAAAGCTGCATATTTAGGATATGAACCATGTGAATAAAGATTAGCATCCTTGTTTCTACTATATATTAGGAAGCCCATTAGTACTTCTATGTGAGAACAGTCACCTATCTATTAACTGACTGTGGAGTCCTTGATGCTCTTTGTGCTTGGTTATTTTCCTGCAGACATTTCATTACCAAATTAGATAACATCATCAGTGCTCACTGATGATATTACCTAGTTTGCTAGAAAGCAATCAAGCTCAGAGATCATCAAGGGCCCCATAATTCAAACTACAAGAATTCTCTTTTATCACTATCATCTCTTTCTCTCTCTCTTGCATCATCCTCTTTATCTGTTCTGGGTCTTTGGTAGCAGGTATGAATTTACACTTTAAATTAGGCACCTGAAGTACAGGTAGTCTTCAACTTATGATCACAACTGAGCCCAAAATTTAAGTTGCTAAGTGAGAAATGTGTTGAGTTTTGCCCGATTTTATGACTTTTTCTGCCACATTTGTTAAGTCAAGCCATGCAGTTACTAAATTAGTAACACAGTTGCTAAGTGAATCTGGATTTCCCATTGATTTTGCTTGTCAGAAGGCCACAAAAGCTTATCATACAACCCTGGGATATTGCAACTGTCATAAATATGAGCCAGTTGTCAAGCATCTGAATGGAAAATCGCATGACTCTAAGGATGCTGCAACAGTCATAATTGTGAAAAATAATCGTGAATCACTTTTTTCAGTGTCATTGTAATTTCAAACAGTTATTAAATGAACTGTTGTAAGTCAAGGACGACCTGTACTTACATACATTCATTCATAGAGTGGCAGCTCACCATTGGCTAGGTAAACCAAATTTTTACTCTGAATATAACAAAATTCCTTAGCATAATGTTTGATGACATGGAAGCAGTATGGTCCAATAATAAAATATTAGTTGAATTCTTTGATTTGTTTTGATTTTACAGAACCATAGCTCTCTTTAAAAAATCAATTCTCTGCTTGTAGAGTGGACCACTAATTAATGGACCAGCTCCTGTATCTCAATAGCACTGACTGGATGTAGAATAAACATAAGCTATTTGTGAAGAAGGATACTGATGGTTTCCAGCTGGCTCAGTGCTTGTGAAATTACAGGCACATTATAAATCATGGCCCTGCATTAGACCTAGTTTGCATATTGTGCTTCCAAACCAGGCCCTTTTGCAATGAGCCCAAACTTGATAAGACTCATCTGTACCTAATTATAGCCTTTTCTTCAGTTTCCATCAGGAAAGTAAACAACAGTTTTTCCAATGTAAATCAAACTATGAACAAAAGATAAGCTGGGGTGTATTTAGTCTAGCTGAGTTATTTTCCTGAATAGAAATTGGTCTCACATCCAGAAAACTGAAGATCACTTATAGTAAGTTCTGATTAATACACTTTAAAGAATCTAGAGTGACATTCCATCAATAGCTCAGTAAACCAATTTTTTACTGTGGGTAAAACAAAGAGTAACTCAACATAATGTATCAGAACATGGAAGCGAGAATGTTCCAATAGTAAAATGTTAGATAAATCTTTTGATTTATTTCTATGTTTAATTATATGAATAACTTCATTATTATTTTTCATATTTTTACATTTGAAAATACCATATTCATATTTTTCTTTGTGTTTGCATCATCTTTTATTTTAGGTCCACTGAACTGGACCTTTACCAACCTTCTATTAACGAATTCAAATAGGAGATTGGTAAATCTTAAATAATAACTGATATATTGTCATTGTAAAGGTTCTTAAATTTGGTTCAAATTTCAGGGGAAATGAACAAGGGTATTGCTTTGCTCTGCAAGCAGGCAACCAACCATGAAGAATTTTAGTTTGCAATCTGTACTTTCAAACAAAGTACACATCCACATTCTCAATTTTGTTATATCATGAATTTTTAATCTACAGATACTATAAAAATAGTTTGTCAGCATGCTTGTTTTACTCCTCGTGCTGCCATTACACCATGTGATTTAAATTACTGGTGCACGTATAATTATGGTGTTTATGGGTATTATATCTACACAAACTCATGCCAGTCTGTGACTGAGTACAACAATTACTTGTAAGAACTATACCCCTTATGCAATTTTTTGTTACATGTACTCCTCTGTAAAGGATCTAACAGTCAAATCAAGAGCAGGTTTATCTGAACAGCATAGATTTTTATAAGAATGTCTGCATGCTAAAGAAAAAAAACCCACCCATTTTAGTGGTTTTCAAACTCTTAAATTAAAACTTTCTGGGGTTAATATCAGGCAAGCTTATTTTTCAATATGTCTCAAACTTCAGGATCTTTTTATTTGTTTTTAGTTTTATAACTAACACAAAAAGAAACAAGCAAACAGCTTTAAAAAGCACGCAGTATAATATTGTAAAAATATAGTATGTCTGTCTCTGTAAAAAAAATTGCAAATATAAACTGATTGTCAATAATGCCAGGTTTGGAACACTTGTTAAAACTAGGATAATCTTAAACCAAAAAGACCTCCACGCAAAATCTTTTAAAATAACCACATTTTTTATTAAATCAAAAGCATAAATATTTTTTTTTGCCTGCCTAACAGATTTCATCCAACTGGGCACCAATTCAAATGGATGTCATTATGGAAACAGCCCTAGTCCAAATAATTTTGTAAGTAAGAACTCATATGGGGCACGTAGCCCAAAATATGTGGGAAACGTCTATTTGTTCTCACCTTGTCCACTAATGCAGGATCGCAGCCTGCATGAGATAAAAGAAGTTTCACCATCTCCAAATTACCATGTTGAGAAGCCACCATTAATGGTGATAGACCATCCTCATCCTGAAGATTTATATCGGCATTGCAAGACAGCAATGCTTTCACCATATCTTCTCTATCATGGCTCACTCCCAAAATTAAGGCAGTCTGTCCACCCTAGAAAATACCATTAATGAGGGTTACACACCACATACTCAGTTTTGCTATACCATACTCATTCACTTACCCTCATTGGTAAAATACCAATCTCCACGCAGTCCTTCAGAATGCATTATATAGATTACATTATAACCTTCTCTCCCTTTCTCTCCCTCCATTATTCATCTTACCCTAGGCATCTGACATCCTGTTCTTCGGCATCTTCATTTGGCATTTTTCTTTCCATATCTAGTTTTATTCTTTTTTTATAAGATTTTAATCTAAAGTTTGCTTGCATCAGGAAAGTGTGCAATGATTTGCAAATCTGCATGCTGTCTTGCATCTTTTTTCATTTGGCATAGATAAATAGACTTATTTTTTTCCAATTTCCAAGTTACTCCAGGTTACAATCTCTTGCTCTATACTTAGCATTTGGGCCATTTGTCAATTTAGGGGCCCCATCTCCTACAGTTAGTTCGCATTTCATCTCTACCCTGTACATCCATCGTTATTATTTACCAAAAATTTACTGCCTATCATATGTAACTTTCAATGGTTTCAAGTGAATAGAATAGGTTCCCTGTCTATAAATATATCTCTCATTCTACAGTCCTGTTTGTAAATTATTTTGGTACAGATCTTCTGTTTTCCTTCAACCACATTTCTTGGATGCTTTTTCTGGATTACTTTGTGTAAATCCTACTTTGGCAGGAAATGTTCCTGCAATTCCTTTCTTAAAATTCTTCTTTAAAATGTCTCTTCTTTTTTTATCTTGTTATTGTTAACATTATTGATTTAGATTTCTTTCTGGGTGTCTTCTGACTTGATGCTGAAAGTTTATGTTCAATTGTCATATATTCCTACCACAGAAACTATTCATTCTCAATTTTTTTCTGAGTGTGATAGCTTGTTATGAAACCACTTGCATCTTTTCTTCTTTGAAATTTTGGTTAGGTTTGCTTTTTTCCCCTACTTCTGTTTCCACCATACCTACCTCTTATATATAAAATTTATAATATGATATAATGAAATGAAATGTAACGTAATATAATGTAATATATATACCATTTTATACAATTGTATATTCTCCAAATCAAATCTTGATGGAATAGCTAATCTCTTTAATTTTCAAAGAGATTTCAGATCACAAATATATAGGTATAACGTGTGTGTGTGTGTGTGTGTGTGTGTGACCTATATAGCTGTATAATCTATATATTTGTATAGGGTATATCTGTATATTTGTGGTCTGTTTCACTATCTGTACTTATAAAAACTCTCAGTAGATGCACCTCCATCTTCTGATTTTTTTTTGTATTATTGTTATGTGGCCAATTTTATTTATGTTGGTGTTAATCCATTTGTTAATGTCTAGGGCTGGAAGTAGAATGTGTGTTTACATGGTGTAAAGCACATATTGAGCAAAAACTATCTCCATAAAACCTTTCTGCAGTATTATGGCATTTACCCAATGTAAACCTTGTTGTAATTCTAAGTTCATCCACTTCTTAAACTTCTACATTCTAATTACTTATGAGTAACTCTGCAGAAGATGCATTTAGCAAGTTTTGCAATTTGCAAAATGGACCAAATGCAATCCACCTAGGATTACATATTCCTAAAATACCTAATTTAGCATACTTCATTTCGACTTTAACAATTTAAAGTCTTCCTTGATTCCTGCTCTTCACATTTTATGTTCCAATTGAAGGAACTCTTTAGTATTGGCCCCTCAGTGATTAGATTCCTTGTGATGAAATTGTCTCCAGATCTACTCATGAAAGTTTAATGCTGTTTTTCATTAACTAAAGGATGATCTTCTCACCTGGTGAGTTTCATCATTTAACACCAAAACATCTCTAAATACTATAACCTTGTTCAGTTCTCTTAGCTACTATATATATAAAAAAGTGTTTATTGGGTTTTTTCCCCAGATTTTATTTTGGACTTCTTTTTCCTAGAAAGATATGTGTATATCATGATTTAATAATACACAAATAATGAAACGTTATTGGAGAACATGATCATATAAAAATAGCCTTTGGAGTTAGCCATAAGTTCTATATACCTGGCTAGCTCTTATATTGACATTGCCTTCTTGCAAGAGCTTCTTGACTACTTCCATTTCTTCCTCAGTCTCTGCTGATGCTAGTGGAGTGATCATTACTGCTGTATAACCAGCTTTATTTTGATGATTCACATCACAAATACCTGAAGAAGAAAACAAAGGTTTTGATGTCAGTCATTGGAGAAGGAGACTTTCCACAATTGATTTATTTATAGTCTCAAAATCCAATCCTCCCATACCTAGTTTGCCTGAGGAAATAAGCTACTTTTCCTCAACTGAGCTGCTCTTCCACTGAATAACTCTGTTAGTAGAGAGAGAGGAAGACGTTTCACCTCAGCTGAATGACCACTGTATCTGCAAGAAGCTCCATGATGTGACTGCCAGCAAGGTTTCCACCAACAAAAATCAACAGGACTCAAAAGAAGCAAGAACAGCACAAGTAGAAATAGGAAGTCTACATTCTTCTAAGGAGCTCCCACACATTGTGGGGGGAATGCTTAATTAAATTAGGAGCCAAAGCAATGGGAGATAGATGCAACAAAGTATCTTTCACTACATGCGTAACTACAGTAGAATCCCAAACCACAGAAGGTTATACCATCTGAAAATGGTCACAAGACTTACAAAAATAATGCATTAAGATGCAGGAATATTAGCTATTTAGGATATCTAATAACTACAACATGGAGTGACCTTGTTGTGGGCTGTCCCAAAACCTCTACATTCTGATCCTCTAAGAAGACTCCATATCCCAGCACCTTCTAACAAAAACAATGTCCATTATTTGTACCCATACATAGATGCCCTTTGCCAGTGGTGGGATTCAAATTTTTTTACTACTGGTTCCGTAGGCGTGGCTTGGTGGGCATGGCAGGGGAAGGATACTGTAAAATCTCCAGTCAGAGGTGGTATTTGTCGGTTCTCCGAACTACTCAAACTTTCCGCTACCGGTTCTCCAGAACTGGTCAGAACCTGCTGAATACCACCTCTGCTTCGCACCAGAGAAAAGACCACAACCTGTTTTTTGTTCTTTGTCTCCTTCCTTCCAGGATCAATAGGCAACTTTGGTTCTGGTTAATACACATTCCAGTATAATGTATGTAAGGAGAATAGTCTCTGTTCTCAGCATGAACATAGACAAAAGCTGATCGATTATATTTTTTCACTTCTATTGCACCGAATGAGAGAGAGAATGACAACTCCTCTCAATCTTGGCCAGCATTGGCAGCAGAAACTTTAGTTATGCTGAGTGACATGGCTGCACTCCTCTCTGACCTTAATGTAGGATACATTCTTCATCATAATACTTTCTATAAATCTATTTTCTCATTACATCAACCAGGAAGATGTACAGATAACTGCACTAATCAATAAAGCCCTTTCTGATGCTTCTGTTTTAGGATAGTTAATTTACAAGATAGGTTTTATCAAGAATATTCACAGAAAACAGGTATAAGCATTAAAAAATCATCTTAAATTAGTAGCTTAATGAAGAATTCTTGATTCTTCTAGTCTCATCCAAGGAAGGGTAATTCATGTTACTGGTAGGGATTATTGAACACATTTGTAAAGTATTTTCAGAAACTTTTGTTGATATGTTATAAGAAGATCTTGATGTGTTACCCTTTTGCAAATATAAATGCCCCCCTAAATAATAGTGACATTTTTATCTCTAGTCAGCAGAGGTCAGTAGTATGCAAAATTGTCTAGACAATTAATGCCAACTTGAATATCAGCCAAGAAAATGTGCTGAGATAGTAAAGAGAATTTAATTTCGTTCAAAATATGTTGCAATACACTTGGACTGGGTGAAAAAAACGAGAAAGGAATAGGAAAAGTAAGAGTCACCTTACTTAGGAGAATATATATATATTGGATTAGAGCCAGATTTAGTTAAACAGAATCAACCCACAAAATTATTTAGGACTTAGAATAGATTTTATCCATCGTGTCCAATTGAATGCATAAATTTTCCACATATTTCCTGTACTCCTGTCAAATACAGAGTGTCCTAACCATCATCCATGCAATCCATCCAACCATCCTTTTTTTTCCTGCTAAACTTCCAAATAATCTTAGTTTTCAGGGTAGTATTCGTCAAAGAAAGAGGCAGAGTAAAAGAGCAAAAGGACATACTATAGTGAGTAAAGAGGTAGAAAAAGGAAGTTCAGGAGTGGAATGCGTGTTTTTCTAAGAAATTATCCCAAGCAGCAAAGTTGATAAACTTTGCTTGCTGTCAGTCATAGAAGAAAAAAACAGGGTGTCCTTTAAGATTTGTGTCATTACTAGGACTTCAGATCGTTCTTCCTTTTTTTTTTCATAAAGACTTGAAACAATTTAGTATTTAAAGTCCATGTGTAGCTCTGAACATAATTGCCTGAGGGGAATCTACTGAAAGAACAAAACATCCTTGTTTGAATCTTCTGGAGTTGTTATGAAGTTTTAGCGCAACAATTGATTTATAGACACTTATGATAATATGCCACTTTTCTGACATTTTATAGATTGGCATGCCAACTCAATAGCAACAAAGCTTCTTTCTTCTCAGTAGAAAATGCATTCCTGTTTATTGGATGAGAATTTCACAAGACTCCCTTGTATGAAATTATTCTTGTTGAATTATAGATTTCTCTTATAATCTTAAAAGCTTCCAAGTAACAATTCCTAATTATGAAGAAATAGGTCAACTCTTGACACAGAATATGTACTTTTGTTGTATGCACTCCTATAGTCAATGTACTGAATGCCATAAAATATTTAAAAAGTTTCATTCACCTTTAGCTGCTGACAGATAAACAGGGAATGAGGTTTGATGCCTAAAGTATGAAACAAATTTCCACCAAATTAGATTATAAAAGTTCCATTATATGTCCACTTTGTCAAGTCTACCGAATCTTAGGATTATATTATATAACAAGGGAAGCCCCTCATGATTATTTATTTGTTTGGTTAGGCGGCTTGACTCGCAAAAAAATTCTAGGTGTAACATAAGTCAAGAAAGCCTAAAATTGCACTTGCACAGGGCCTTGGTGGTGCAGGCTGTTAATAGCCTAGCACTTAGTTCCAGCTGCCTGTAATTATTGCAGGCTCGAATCTCACCAGGCTCAAGGTTGACTTAGCCTTCCATCCTCTCGGGGTAGGTAAACTGAGGACCCAAGATTGTTGGGGGCAATAAGCTGACTTTGTAAAAATGCCGCTTAGTAATAAGCAGGCATATACAATGGAATGAAGGCTATTGCTGAGCGCATTGGGTTGTACCCCAAAAATTGTAAGCCGCCCTGAGTCTCCGGAGAAGGGCGGGATATAAATATGAATTTTAAAAAATTAAAACATGAAGTTAAAACCTAAACCTAAAACCTAAAACATAAGGATAGTTATACGTGTATTAGAAATGTACACACTTGAACAATATTTACATTAACATAAACATATATATAGAATTGTAGCTCTTAAGTGTTATAACAATATATTAGACTATACTTTTTTTTCTCTTAATTTTTAAACTTCTTAAAGCACTTTTTTGCATTTTTGATGAATGTTTATATTTGCATTATAACTTTCTTTGGATTTTATTCTTTTTCCTTTTTGTTGTCTACTACTGCTAAAGAATTAAAAGAAAAACCCTAATTTTAAAGACTTAACACCTAAAAGCTAAGGACAGAATGTGGTAATAAATGAGACAGGAATGAGAGACAACAAAAATAGATAAATAGTGTTTGATTTCTTCCATGTACAGTATACCAGGTAGGAAAAGAAACTTAGTAAAACATCCACCAAAATGACGACCAAAATATGTGTCACAAAATCATGATGCAAAATACACAAGTCTAACAACTGGAAAAATAAGTAGGAAAATAGGGAAAGGATTGAGACAACTCACATTTTGCTATTTTTCACTATTGGTCATTTTTCATCTTTGCAGTTTGTACCAAAAGGGCCAATTCGGTGGGACTTAAAGGTATTTTTTCAAGAGGCACCTGGACTTTCTGTTTTTTCTTTGAAGACATTTCGCTTCTCATTCAAGAAGCTTCTTTCACTCTGACTGGATGGTGTGGAATGGAAAGATCAGTTAGAGCTGAAGAAGCCTCTAGGATAAGAAGCTAAATGTCTTCAAAGAAAAAACAAAAAGTCCAGTTGCATCTTGGGAAAAAAAAACATTTTTGGGGCAACCATGACCTGGATGACTGAGAATCTCCATAGACAATTCAGTGGGATTTTTCAAAACCCAGCCAGTGGAAACAAAGCTTAAATTAAGGATTCTTACCTGTCTCTAAAAGAAGCTTCACAATCCAAAAGTTAGAATGTGAAACACTGTAATGAAGGGCTGTGTTTCCATTTCCATCGGCTAAATTGACAATGACACTCTGAAGGTGGGGATGAACCGCCTCAATCTCCTGGAGGTAAGCTGCAACAATTCCAGGGGAGGATGATTTCCTGCTCGAGATCCGGAACCACTCCTGACAGACAGTGCTCAACACATGCCTCTAAAAAGATCAGGATCTGAGTTAGGTTAACGGTGTAGGTAAACTATCCAACCATGTTTGTATTTTTTTGGCTCCCAACCCAAACCACAAGAATTTCCCTTTGGCCTCTTGGAAATAAATAGATTTTCATTTATTAGGGAAAATCTATTGCTTTATTTAAAAGCTATAAATAATATTGTATCTGAAATAACTGGGTTACTTGCTACTTTTTACTAGAATGTTCCTTTCATTAAATTCTGAGGGGAATAAATTCAAGAGTTGTCTCTTCAGCTGTATCATATATCAGAATACATATTTAAGCAACTACGGTATTTCTCTATTTCAGATTCATGGATTTTAATTGTTTTTATATGACACCCAGGGTCTCTCCAACAGTGTGACGGGAAGCATATAAATTTAATTAATAAATGAATAAACCATGCATATCTAGCTAATTATGTCAATGGGTTCGTGCTCTATTGTGACAATTAAATTATTAGAAATATTTATCTCTTTTTTTTTCTTTTTTTTTCCTGGAAAGTTCTCTACACTCACTGTTCATTTGACATCCATACGTAATTCTTCTAAATTGATAGCTTTACATTCTTTCAGTTCTTTTGTTCTCTGATGTAGCCCCTAAGATTAAGAACCCTGGATTTTTTTTGTTAACTAATTGTTACCAGATAAGTAAATCATAATATTTAAAAGTCAGTGATACTGTGATTTAGATGCTGGAACAGACATGAGGAAACCAGGATTTCTAGTTATCCCTTAGACATGAAAGTGAGTTGGATGACTTTAGGCCAATCTCTCTCTCTCTCTCTCAGCTCACCCATCCCCTCTGAGCTGTAATTATGAGGAAAATAGGAGGATTATTTAGGTGACTTTGAATTGTACTAAACAAGGGTGGGATATAAAGCTGATTAATAAATAATTTACTTACAATTTAGAAACCAGTTATACTGAAACTTGTTGGCCTTACTACATTTCCTTCCTAATGCGACCGATAACCAGAACATGTTTTCACTACTTCCTAGGACACAGATTTCTTGTTACAGAGAATGCTATTTATTTCTGACATGCATACTTTGGCTCAATCCATTCAGATTCCAGGCAGTTTTAATGTGTATAGATTAAACGTTACAGTTATTACAGTTAATTGCCAATTACTTCTGTTTGCATCTTGATCAGAAGAGAGATTTATTCTGCAGGTGGAATTTATCATATTTAACTAAACAGCAATTGACAAGCGATGCTGTTAAGAAACAAACATGGATATTTGACCCAGGATGAATTATTTATAACTTTTGGGATGATTTGCAATAGACACGATGTCGTGGTAAACTTTCTACAAATGGATTACAATCACAGTTTGTTAACAGGCATATAGAATGTCTTAGTAAGACCACACTTGGAACACTGCATCCAGTTTTGGTCGCCACTATGTAAAAAAGATGTTGAGACTTTAGAAAGAGTGAAAGAAGAGCAACAAAGATGATTAGGGGGCTGGAGGCTAAAACATCAAGAAAAGTTGCTGGAATTGTGTATGACTAGTTTAATGAAAAGAAGGACTAGGAGTGACATGATATAGTCTTTCAATATTTTAGGGATTGCCACAAAGAAGAGAGAGTCAACCTATTCTCCAAATGCAAGACAAGAAGCAAAGGATGGGACCTAATCAAGGAGAGAAGCCACCTAGAACTAAGGAGAAATTTCCTGGCACTTAGAACAATTAATCAATGGAACAATTTGCCTCCAGAAGTTGTGAATGCTCCAACACTGGAAATTTTAAATAAGAGATCCAACAACCATTTGTCTGAAATGGTATTGGTATAGGGTTTCCTGAGCAGTGGAGGTTCCCTTCTAACTCTGTTATTCCGTTAATCTCAACAGAGAGTTTTTCAACTTTAATTTTGTTTTGTCTTACTATTATTGTTCTTCTTTGTTAACTACTTTGTCACTAACATAACATATAGAAGACAGATCAACAATTTGCAGATTTAATAGTATAAAAAATTTTTTGGGGGGGCCTGTTCTGCAATGGGTGGGAACTAACATAATAATATTAATCAGTACTCAACTAGAGGGGATAATACCGTGTTTCCCCGAAAATAAGACACTGTCTTATATTTTTTTTGGCTCCCAAAAACACACTAGGTCTTATTTTCGGGGTAGGTCTTATATATTTATGGTGCCAAATAGTGGGTGTGAGTGTGTAGGGGGGGGTGTTTCGCGGGTGCACGGTTGCTCCCTGAAAAGTCTTCCTGGAACTGGAGATTTACACTAGGTCTTATTTTCGGGGTAGGTCTTATATTAGGGCAGGTTTAGAAAATAGTGCTAGGTCTTACTTTCGGGATAGGTCTTATTTTCAGGGAAACACGGTATGCACATATGTCTTTTTTTCCTTTGATGCACTTTTTAAATGTTTTGATTGTTTTATGTGTGTTTTTTTTTTCTTATTTGCTCTTTGGAATTTTTTTTTTACTTTTGTATTTTGTATTTTAACCTTGTCTTGAACAATATATATCAGTTGGCTTAGCCAGGACTTGTGCTACTAAGAGTTCTGTGGCATGCAGCTTAACTTTATCTGAAAACTACCAAGCACACACTGTACACATAAGAAATTGTCCTCCAAATGTGGATCTCAGCAACACATTGTCCAATAAACGAAAACAAAAGACATTGAACTCTTTTTTTTTTAATCCCTGTCTCATGTTGCAATCTCCAGCAGCTTCACTTTCCTTGTAGCTAAAAAAGGTTAAAGCTATTTTGTATTAATTTTCTTTGGGTGGGGGGGCCAACATGTTCTAATGTGAGATCTGCAATGCACTGTCTTTTTTTTTTTTTTACAAAAGAACTAAGGACATTATTTCATTCTCTCCGTCACAAGGATGACATATATTTATGAATGTGTTATTTGCACTTACACTTAACCTAGTCATTAAATTCTACCCCAAAATTCCATTTGGTTTTTGAGAAGAGGAATTTCAAAATTAGTACTCGCATATAAAATTAAACGTAAATTATAAGGTTTTAAAGAAAGATAAAAGAAACACATGATTAAAATGCAAATGAAAAAAAAACAGGAGTACCAGGAATTTGTCCTTTGTGGTCCTTATTTCTGACAAGTTTTTGCTTAAGATCTGGCACCCTTTGAGAAAATCTCCCGAGGGTCTAAATCTGAAAATGAAAAACATAATTGAATGTGTTTACCTAAGAAATACATAAGGAATGGTGATTGGGAATTGGAAAAAAATATAGATATGGTAATGGACAAGGGACCTTATTAGGAATCTTTCAAGCCCTAATGACTTTCCTTTTTATTCCTTTACTACCAATGCTACTTTAAGGCTCTTCTTTGTACATAAAAGTCTCCGAACTTCTTGGAAAAGTTCAAAGCAGAAAGTCAAAATAGCAATTAGGCCTACAGCAAGAATTTAAATGCATCCCTGCAATAACAATAGCAATAGCGTTTAGCGTGCTTCACAGTGCCCTCTCTAAGTGGTTTACAGAGTCAGCATATCGCCCCCAGTAATCTGAATCCTCATTTTACCGACCTCATAAGGATGGAAGGCTGAGTCAACTTTGAGCCTGATGAGATCTGAACTGCCAAATTGCAGGCAGCTGGCAGCCAACAGAAGTAGCCTGCAGTACTGCATTCTAACCACTGTGCCATCATGGTCTTAATTATATATGATAATAAGTATATTAACAAAACAACACTAGCCACAATCCAATGGAGTGAGGCATGCTAGTTTCGATTGCATGATTTCAATTAAATTATATTCATCATTCTAATACAGGGCTGTCAAACTTGTGTCATCATGGCGGTCACGTGACATATCGTGACTTCCCCCCCTTCGCTAAACTGGGTGTGGGCATGGCCAGCGCATGACACATCCAGTCCATGGACCGGGAGTTTGACACCCCTGTTCTAATATACACAATACTCTGCTTAGTTAGGAGCAGAGCTCCAGTTCATCAGGGGTTTCCTTGAAGAAAAGTTCCTTCCCAAGAATTATACAACTGCTGATAAGTTACTGTATACATGATGACGGCATTGCCTACAGAATGGCTCAAGGCTTTGAAGGAGGAGAGGTGGTCCACAGGCTAAAAATTAAATTCTCTCATCTGACTTTTTTTCCCCCAGGATCACTATTCCAAAGTTAACTCCACTAATTTAAACAGATGCTTATAAATCTATTGCTGGCTTTGTAATTAAATATGTTTAAATATACATTCTATATGAAACGCAAGATCTGTTCAAAGAATAGAGGTAGTCCTCCACTTACAACCACAACTGAGCCCTAACTTTCTGTTGCTAAGTGAAACAGTTGTTAAGTGGGTTTTGCCACATTTTACAACCTTTCTTGCCAACGTTGTTAAGTGAATCACTGCAGTTGTTAAATTAGTAACACAATTGTTAAGTGAGTCTGGCTTGCCCCATTGATTTTGCTTGTCAGAAGGTTGCAAAAGGATCCCACATGACCCCAGGAAACTGCAACCATCATAAATATGGACCAGTTGTCAAGTGTCCAAATTTTGATCATGTGGTCATAGGGATGCTGCAATAGTTGTAAGTGTGAAAAATAGTCATAAGTCACTTTTTCCAGTGCGGTTGCAATTTTGAATGGTCACTAAATGAATGTTGATAAGTTGAGGACTACCTGTATCAATAAGTATCATCAGTGTTATAACTTTTCTTTATATAAACACACATATTATTTTTCTCACTACATATTTCACCTGTAGATCATTTTTATGAAACACAAATTGTTATGGATTGGTTACTTGTAGTTATAGTCAAAGCTGTAATTACCGCTCAACTTTATCTTGCATTGTTGATTGTGTGGTTTCCTCTAGTTTTCCTGGATCACAGTCCTTCTTTGCACTTTGAGGAGTTGCAGATGTTGATTGTTCATCTTCTTTGACATCTTGCCCCCAACTTTGCTCTTCGCTCCCGTGTTTTCTGTCCACCTCATTATCTGAGTCACCTTCAGAGTTTTCTTCACAGCTAGAATCTTCACTGGATGTGGTTTCATAACTGAATATGGACACCAGGCATTACTTAGTTTTCTCTTTTGACAAGCAAAACAAGTAGTCAGCCCCAAATGTCTAACTCTACAATTCATCCTATGCAAGACATATGGATTTAAGATGCAAATAAGTTGATATGTATGTTCTTTGACTTATTCTTGGTCAATTTTTAAATTGCATATATAGTACGTATATATATATATATTTGTTTTCGTAGATTTTCACGGGTAAAGGTATGTAGGTCTTGGTGTATTCGGGTCTTGTCCCGTGTAAGGTTGAGAATACCTTGGCAACGTTTCGACGAAATCTCATCCGTCATCTTCAGGCTGGTGTCTTCAGCTTCGTTCTCCTGGGAGAAGTGTGTGATCGTGGCTGTTTTTCCCTTTTAAACTCTAGAGTTGGATGTGTTGTTACTTTTTGATTGGTTTGTGGAGTTGATGTATGCAGGAAAAAGCCATCCAATCTGCATACATCAACTCCACAAACCAATCAAAAAGTAACAACACATCCAACTCTAGAGTTTAAAAGGGAAAAACAGCCACGATCACACACTTCTCCCAGGAGAACGAAGCTGAAGACACCAGCCTGAAGATGACGGATGAGATTTCGTCGAAACGTTGCCAGGTATTCTCAACCTTACAGGGACAAGACCGAATACACCAAGACTACATATATATATATATATATATATATATATATATATATATATGTCTTGGTGTATTCGGGTCTTGTCCCATGTAAGATTGAGAATACCTTGGCGACGTTTTGATGAGATTCCACTCGCCATCTTCAGGCTGGTGCTTTCAGCTTCGTGCTTGTGCAACAAACGAGTCCCAGCAAACGAGTCCCAGCCACGAAAACCAACACCGGACCCAAAATAACACATGATGCCACCACCAATCTCCCTCACCAGACTCAAACCCAAGCCCACCCCACAGACAAAAGGCAACCACCGTCCAGAAACCAGACCATAGCTGCAACTCCAGCTGCTACACCTCCCTCTGACCCCCAAACTAAGCAAACTGACACACACTATAAACACATAGCCAGACCTCAAACTCGGAGCCAAACCAAGGCCTGGAATGTCACATCACAGCCTTCCACCCAGGATACTACATCATGGAACTCAGGAGATTACAACACAAAACCTCAGGAGGTTGCAACACAGACAACGACCCAGGAGATAACAGCACAAGACCCAGGATGTCACAACAATAAAACTCAGAAGGTCATCACACAGCCCACTACCCAGGTAGCTACAACACAAAAGGCTGAAGGACACACAGCCACTACCTCAGCCACATAGGCTCTTACAAAAAAGCCAACCAATCAGCAAACATCAACTCCATCAACCAATCAAGAAGCAACAACACAGCCAACAACACAGCCATCCAATCAGCAAACATCAACTCCATCAACCAATCAAGAAGCGACAACAAAGCCAACAACACAGCCAACCAACCCGCTTGCAACAGAGCCAGCACACCACACCTCCCCTCCAGTATTTATAGAGAGAAGGCAGCTCAGATCACGCTTTGCTGGCACAAGCACAAAGCTGAAGACACCAGCCTGAAGATGGCGAGTGAGATCTCGTCGAAACGTCGCCAAGATAATCTCAATCTTACATGGGATAAGACCCGAATACACCAAGACCTACATACATTTACCTGTGAAAATCTACGAAAACATATATATATTTATACATACATACATACACACACACACACACACACACACACACACACACACACATATATATATATATATATATATATATATATATATATATATATATGTTTTCGTAGATTTTCACGGGTAAAGGTATGTAGGTCTTGGTGTATTCGGGTCTTGTCCCGTGTAAGATTGAGAATACGTCGCCAAGGTATTCTCAATCTTACACAGGACAAGACCCGAATACACCAAGACCTATATATATATATATATATATATATATATATATATATATACATACATATATACATACAGACATATATATACATACAGACATACATACACATACATACATATACATACATATATATATATATATATATATATATATATATATATATATATGAAATTAGGATAACTTGGAACTCAGAGCTGACTTGAAAAATATGTTTTTTATTGCAAACCACCCAGAGTCACTTAAGGTGAGATGGGCAGTGGAGAGGGAGAGAGAGAGAGGGAGAGATGATATAGATAGATAATAGATGATATAGACAGATGATATAAATAATCCTCTTGGAAGAATTATAGTAATATTTCAGCTAGAGCTTTTTTTGAATGGTTTGCAGTACTACTCGTGCAAAAATATTAGGTGGCTGAGTTTGTACATTGCATGGTTTATTCAATCACAGTTGTTGAATAAGTCACAATTGCCAGGATTCACACAAAGCACTAGTTTTTAAAAGTTCATGCAACATACTAAATAAAACAAAAAAATCATGTTATGACTTAAGAGTAGTGTGTACAATCACATCTTTACTTAATCTAAATTGAATGGCAGTTAATTCCAAGGAAATGAGCATAAAAGCTACCCTGATTATTGACAGAATTAATTCCCAGAAACACAGTCGACGGCTAATGCCAAGCCAACTGTTTTACCTGGAAATACACATGACAGACATTTGTCTCATTGTTATTTATTACTGATACCAAAGCAATGCTGCTATTTTACATTGAATAAAAATTTATCCTGTTAATCTATGCATTCCTGGCATTCATTTTTACTGTTTTCCATGGAACAGTAAATAGAAGAGGCATTTGGTGCATATATTTGAATAACAGGTAATTTTGCTTTGGGGTGGGAAATGAGTATTCTAGGCCACACAAAGGTCAACCAGATACATTCAGATAACTCCAAACAGGGAATGGGAGGAAGGTTTCCCAGTTGCTCTGTAACAGCTGGTATTCAAGGCATGTTGCATCTAGCAGATAGAGATCCAGACAAGCAGCCACTGGTAGCCATATGTGCATTTTTTAAAGCAAAACCGCCTCTGTGTCAAAGCACTTTAAAGCCATTAGCCCTTGCATGACTATGCTCTTTTTATTGATTATGTTCTTCAGTTCTTACACCAGTAAGTTACTTTTTAAAAAGTTGTTTTTAATACAATAGGCTGTTCCTAAAAATTTGCAAAATGCGGTCAAAGTAAGTGTAAGGGCCTTGGTGGCTCAGGCTGTTAAATGCCTGCATTTAAGTTCCAGCTGCCTACAATTACTGTAGGCTCGAATCCCACCAGGCTCAAGGTTGACTCAGCCTTCCATCCTCTTGGGGTAGGTAAATTGAGGACCCAAGATTGTTGGGGGCAATAAGCTGACTTTGTAAAAATGCCGCTTAGTAATAAGCAGGCATATACAATGGAATGAAGGCTATTGCTGAGCACACTGGGTTGTATCCCAAAAATTGTAAGCTGCCCTGAGTCTTTGGAGAAGGGCGGCATACAAATGTAATTAAAAAAAGAAAAAAAGGGAAAAGGTTCTGAATTTGCAAATTAATTGTTATTAGCAGAATTGTCTTGACGAAACTTGTTTTAAATTGTAAGGTGTTGTATTAAAGGGTTTTAGTGTGAGGAGAACTTTAAGGTAAATCATGGAATTAGCTTGTATTTACTGTTTCATGAAGAAATCAATGTTTGCTTGATCTTTCTCACATGTTTGATGATGTAATTAGAAAGGTCCATATGGCTGAAGCTAGATACGGAGGTACATTTAAAAAATGAGGGTAATGAAAGAAAAATTAAATTTTTCCCACTGCCATAACTAATTTATTGCTGTATGGCACCTAAAACATCAATTTAGATACAGAAGTAATCAAATGTTATGAGCAATGATTAAGAATACTGTGCACGTTCAAATTTTTGAAGAAAAGAATTATCCTCATCAGTCCAGATCTGAGGAGTAGGTTCATCTGATTAAGGTAACTGACTTACCTGAGTGTGAATTTAAGTAATAATTCTGTAGGTAACTGAACCATCCCTATGTTTCTAGACACCTAATTCTACTAAAATAGTTTGAACCATTTCCACAAATATGACAAAAAGGATATTTCTTAATTCCATATATGAGCCTACTTATTAATGAAGAATTAGTTTTAATTATTTAATGAGTGATATTAAATGGAACCAGATTGAGATTATTCTGCAAAGACTTTTCCCCAAAATCTAAAGAAATGGTATTGTGGTTCACAATAAACCGTGCCTTAGTATTTAAGGTCTTGGCACACCTTCCTGGATTGCTCAAATCTTTACTTTATTCAAATCACAAGGAAGAGATTTGTATCAACAATTATATCCAGATTCAGGAAGAATTTTTAATTTAATTAATATTTAGTAAGCAGCCCAAGACATCCATTTAAAGATTGCTTTTTCAGTATGTCAAGGCTGTTTCTCATTTCTGCTTAGTCATTATGATGGAAGAGGAGGAGGAAGAGGAGGAGGAGGAGGAGGAGGAGGGGAGGAGGAGGAGGAGGAGGAGCTGTGGGGAATAGGAAGAGGAGCTGTGTGGAATAGGATGACTCACCACAGCCAAGTCGCCACAGGTAATTGGTCGTGGGACAACTTGCCACCAAGACAATTCCACACAGGATAACTGAATGCAATAAAAGTTATCTGCCACTGTTTCTTTGACATTATTTCCATTGACAAAATGGAAGTAACGTCAAAGAAACAATGGCAGATAGCATTTATTGCATTGAGTTATCTTGCGTGGAATTGTCCCACAGTGAGTTGGCCACAGCAAGTTGTCCTAGACATGGAGGAGGAGCAAGACCCAATTTAAAAAAAACAGGCTATTATATAATGCAGAAATGAGTCTGTTTCCTCTGCTCAAATGAAGTCTTGAAATAATCTGCTAGAGGCAGGAATTCATGGCAAAAGAAGAGGGGCACAAACAGGAGTGAGCAATCTTTGGGATGGGGACAAGACTGCATTAATATTTAGGAAAACAAGACTTCATTGGCTAGAAACTGAAATTTTAGTAAGGCAGATAAAGAGGGACCAAAAAGGTTTTAAAAAGGAGTTTGGAGTGCTATATTGAGCCAAGGATCTCCAGGTGTCCATTAGTGTTGCATGTACCTACATTAGTTGTTGACTTAGGAGATTAGATCTACACCCCAGATACTTTTTCTTCCTCTTTATGTTTGTCTTTGCCCAACTTTCTTATTTCCAGCAGTGATTGTTTTGCTTCTTAGGAAGGAAAAGGAAGGCATTACTGTAATCCTGAGTATATTGATGCAGAAATAAATGGTCATTTGCCCCTAGGTTGCCACATATAAACTCCTTCAACCATCAGTAGCTGCTGACTCTGTTCATTTACTGATTGAGTCAATTGCCAACTCTAGTAAACTTCCATTTTCCATGTGGTCATTCTTACAGATAACTGGCTCCAATCATGCCTGCTTACCCTTTTTAAAAAAAATTCCACGGAAAAATATTGCTGTGGAATAAATTGTACATTTAGTTTTGGAACCAAGGGATAGGGATGACTTATGACTGGTGAGAAAGGATTTGATTGACATGTGCAGTTGACTGGTCCTGATGCCCTGGAAACGAAGAACTATTAAGCCTCTCAGAAACTGGCAGGACCTCACCGTAAGCAACCTATAATAGTAATTGTCCCAAACTGTGAACTGTACAACATTTCAGTCCTCTGAATAATAGACTGAAGAACTTCCACATATTTTTTAAAAGATGGCTTATCAGAGAGAATGGGGTAACAATCATAATGATATTATTTGGACCCCTCTTTAGAAATCCAAAGAGAAAGAAGGTTAAACTGAAGACTAAATACAGTAACAGTATGGAATAAGATATGTAAGATAATATAAAGTAAGTAATGTATAATATATGCAATAAAGTAGCAACAATAGCATGTTGTGTCTGCTTATTCGACAACAATTCAAACTTGCGATGGTGCTGATCAAAAGGGACTTATAAGCAATCCTCAGAGTTCTGGCTGTCACGTTGTCCCTGTAGTCAATTACAATTTCTGTGATTACAATTTCTGACATTCCTGGCCAACGTCTCACAAGCAAAGTCATTGGGAAAGCCAATAGAAAATCAGAAGTCACAATCATGTGAGGTCCACGCTTAACAACCCATGCAATCCTTGCTGAATTATGGCAATCAGGACTGCTGTAATTGTCATTGCTTAGTGGTGTGGTCATGTGACAGTGCATTTACAATCCAATCACTTAGCAATGCCAATTCTGGTTCCAATTGCCCTCATTACCTGAAGACTACCTGTATTAAGGCTTACTGCATAGCCAGTGGTGGGATTCAGTCGGTTCTCACTGATTCAGGCAAACTGGTTGTTAAATTACCCACACCCCACTATCAAAGTGGATCGTGGACACTGCTCTGCAATGGAGAAATGGGCAACGGAGCAACCGGCACGAAGGGGGGAGGAGGAGCAGGGAAAAGAAAGAAGGAAAGCAGCCTTCTCTTTCCCTAGCACTGGCTGCTCTGTTGCCCATTTCTCCATTGCAGTGTAGTGCAGTGCCCAGGATCCACTTTGATAGTGGGGGGGGAAGGTAATTTAACAACCGGTTTGCCCAGTGTCAATGGGAGGCTCGTACTGCATGTGCAGCAGAGCTGGAGAATGGGGATGGGCAAACCTCCCATGACAGCCAACCTGACACTGGGTGAACCGGTTGTTAAATTATTTGAACCCCACCACTGTGTATAGCCCATTACTCATTCATTGGAACGAGTATCATTTCTCTTCTGAAATGTGGGTTGAGCTTCTCCTTGATCTCTAAGCAAGGAATCAATTATGCTTGAAGCAGGAATATATGAGTCCTATTAATTACATTCTCTTTATTGCTTCTTGGCAACTTTTGACAGAGATCTAATCCACAGTAGAATGGAAGAGGAATAAACGAAGTTACGTTTAATCAGACATGTCCATATCATTTTGGGTATACATGCAACGAAGCGTTATGAAATGAAAAGGCAAGCTTGTCCCTTCCACTGATGCTTACCCACCATTTACCCCAACAAACTGAAGGTTCTTTTTGGTGCCGTTACTTCCTTCATGGAAACCAGCTTCTTTCTTTTTCATAATAGATTTCAGACTTGTACTTGGAGAGATTTCTGATAGAAATAAGTTTTAAAACAATTATATAAAAACGTTATCATCACCGCTCTTTCTTAATATTACCATATATGTTGCAAGTGTTGAATTCTACTGCCATTTTTTCCCCAGGAGAGATGTTCATGATGGGCATCCCTGGGTAGTCAGGGCTTCATGCATCCACCATCCATTCTTTCCAATGTACAGGAATTCTCAGGCCAACATAGAAGATGTGGTAGAAAAATCTTCCATGCTTATCTCTACTATGAGTCATACAAACACATTATGGCAGCTGAAGTTCGTAAAAAGAATTGTGACAACATAAGAACAAGAACTGAGGTTATTGTCAGCAACCAAAAAATAAACACATGTATCATCAAACAAATCACTCCAGAGTTTTCCTTCGGGGTACAAATGACCAGGTTTAAATTGTCCTACTTTGGACATATGATGTAGAGACCTAGCTCTCTGGAGAAGGCTCTAATGCTGGGAAGGTGGAACAAAAGAGAAGAGGAGGACAACTAGTAGCAAGGTGGTAGCTCAGTTACAGTGCCAGTGAGTATACAATTGGAATCCCTGAAAGACCATACTAGGGACAGATTACTATGGAGCAAGTCTACCTGTGTGGTTGTTAAGAGTCAACACTAACTTAAAGCATTGTGTTCAGATGGAAGATGCTATGAGTGACAACAAACATTATTCCCCCTTTCACAAGAAGGGTTTTACATTCCTCTACTCCACTCTACTCTACTCTACTACCTTATGCCATCAGACTTGAAATTCTAGACCTAGAAAACCTAGAACTACGCCATCTTCGGTCTGATCTAAGTATAGTATATAAAATCATACATTGAAATGTCCTACCAGTTAATGAATACTTCAGTTTCAACCATAACAATACAAGAGCACACAATAGATACAAACTCAAGGTTAACCGCACCAAACTTGATTGCAGGAAATACAACTTCAGCAACAGAGTGGTCAATGTCTGGAATACCTGACTCTGTGGTTTCCTCCCCAAACCCCAAAAACTTTAACCTTAGACTGTCTACTATTGACCTCACCCCAAGAGGTCTGTAGGGGGCATGCACCAACATGCCTACCGTCCCTGTCCTATTGTTTCTTTTTTCCCCATTGTCCTGAATTGGCAGTGGTGATTTGACTCATTTCTCAGGCTAACTTTTAAGTCATCTTACCAATTAAGCTGATAATGAGGTACAAGTGAATAGGAAAAGAATTGGATCTAACAACACCAGTTCTCACCATACAGCATTTCTCTGAAAGGCAACAAGCAAGCATACATGAGTGGTATTAAGTAGCAGTGAGATATTAGACACCAAGCTATCTACACAACGTAGCCCAGTCTACACTCCAATGCATGTTTTTTGCCTTCAGACACAGTGAAGGATGTTATCCCATGATCAATCTAAGATGCCTCAAAAAGCCATCATGTTGTCTATCAATACTGCCAAGTGCAAATCTTGAGCTAGACCTACTCCAGATGACAAATTGTCAACTGAAGAACCAGGGCAACTAATCTGTGATATTCTAGATAATCTTACTTACTTATTTGTATGCCACCTTTATTATTTTACGAACAATCCAAAGTGGAGAACATATCCAACACATCTTCCCTTATGTTCCCTACAAACAATAACAACCATGTGAGGTAGGTTAGGCTGCAAGAGAGTGTGAACTTAAGGTCACGCACCTAGCTTTCATGGCTAAGGCAGGATGCGAACTCATGGTCTCCTGCTTTCTAGTCTGGTGCCTTAACCACTAGACCAAACTGGCTCTCATCCATAGTGAAAAAGACTACCAGAGTTTACATTTAGTATGAAATGCTAATAATAATATGTTTTAGTACAAGACACTCTTTGGTTGTTTGTAACAACCATTTGGATTGTATTGTCTGGACATTTCTACTCTAAAGAACTGTAAGAGCTACATGGGGCTCCCTATGCTAGCCTAATCTGGGCGAAAATAAAACTAGTGACTATGGCAATACTTAACATCTGGAAGGAATTTATTTGCTTATCTCCACAATGGAGCATTAGATTTCAGTGTGAAAAATTGGATATTGGTTCTGCTTGCCAAGGATTATTGCATTGGGCTAATTAATTGTGATGTTAAGTGATCAACACAAATTAAGACTGTTTCTTTTCAAATGTATCTACATGCTTTTAAGTTCTGAAATTTAAAACTTTCTATTCAAACTATAAACTTTTTACATAATTTTCTTTCAGCATTAATTGTCTTAGAATTTTTCTCTTAAACACAGGAATAGATAGTTGGGTGGTTTAATATTTTCAGACAAATGCAAGCAATCCAGTGTCCCCCAGATATTTTGGATTTTAAACTCTTATCAGGCAAAGTTGGTATAAAAGATTGTGAGAGGATAACAAATTGCCTACTTCTTCATCACTCTGAGAGTCTTCAGATGGATCACTTTTTGAATTCCTTAGGTTTGCCTCTACATTCCAGAAGATATTTTTTGAATTTGCTAAAATGTTTTGTTTTATATCACATCATGTGCTACAATCTGATTATACATGGCGTTGGCAACACATTTGATAGCATCACCACATATCCACCATTTGGCAGAGTTCTAGAATCATGCCAGATGGCCTAAAATGTTGGAAACTTATTTTAATGTTCCAATCTAATTTTCACCTAGCATGCTCAATCCCTCTATCCATATCAGAGCAAGCACATACCACTCAGTTCTGCTAGAAAATAATAATAATAAATGGCTTGATCTTTATTTATTAAACATCAGTAAAAACACCATAACAGTTAACTGGCAGAAGCAAGACAAAAACAGGAAAATGCAAGGAGAGAGACCAGAACAACAGGCAAGAATTTACCTATATATCTGTATATGTAAAAAGGCACAAAATTTTCCAGAGCTACTGGAAACTATAATGTGAATAATTAGTATGGATGGTGGCCTTTCTTTTATCCCATGTTTAAACCTTTTAGGTGTACAATGGCAGAAGAGTGAAGGTGATCCTTCCTCAACTCTGCGCCATTAATGAAAGAATTGATTGAATAGGGATGATAAAAAATAAAAATACCATTTTCCACAGTTTTTCTCCCCTTATTATTAGATATCCATTCACTCTCGGAGGGGAGATTTGTCCGAATTTCATAATGCCCTGAGCTCATTCAGTCCTTACTGGACAATTGAAGGAGTTATGCTTTCCACTTAGGATTTTGCCCCTTCATTATTTTCCTGATTTGAAAACCCCCAGGACCAGATGTGGTATTCAGCAGGTTCTGACCAGTTCTGGAGAACCGGCAGCAGAAATTTTGAGTAGTTCAGAAAACCATCAAATACCACCTCTGACTGGAGATTTTACAATATCCTTCCCCTGCCACGCCTACCCAGCCACGCCCACAGAACCGGTAGTAAAAAAAAATTGAATCCGACCACTGCTCAGGACCTATACCAAGTTTATTTAATATCTCCCTTTTAGGCATTTTAGG
This sequence comes from Naja naja, assembly GCA_009733165.1. Classification (NCBI taxonomy): domain Eukaryota; kingdom Metazoa; phylum Chordata; class Lepidosauria; order Squamata; family Elapidae; genus Naja; species Naja naja. Next base: position 73,896,193 of record CM019150.1, read on the forward strand.
CACAAGAGCAAAGACATTCACATTTTTAATTTCGGACTGAACTTTGAAATTTGACTGGAAATTTTAAGAGATGAAATGGAATTGTAGGAGAATCAACTTTCAATACCCTTGGGAAAAGGACATCCTACACTGCATAAATTATGAGAACAAAAATGTGTGAAAGTGAACATAAATAAGGCCTTTTTCTGTCTTGCTGGTCATTAAAATGTAAGGCTAGGGATCTATACAAGGTTTCTGCAACTGCCAGCGTCTGTTATTTGTCAGCCACATTCAGATCACTCATTGTCACATGCTGAGACAGCAAACTAGAAAGCCTAGATCATTCAGAGCTAGCATGGCAAAAATTAAAATGTCGATAATGCATGAAAGAGAAGGTAGACTATCGGTTGATTTCCTATTATCACAAGAGATTGAACAGTAGAATCTGAGAGTGACTGGGATTTACTGCTGCTGTTTTACATGTGACAAACCTTACATTTCAACTTTGTCCTTAATTTAAATAGAAAAGAAGAAATATATTTTGCCCATGATCAGGAACACCTTACCTGTTTTGGCACAATAGTAGGCAAAACTACTACTGACCCAAAGTATTTTGCTATCTGAGGCAAAGTACATAGTAAATTTCTATTCTATGTAGTGAAGCTTCTTTGATGGCAGCATCTACCAACACTGAGAAAGCCAAAATCTGAAGTCAAGGACAAGTTATGTGACATTCAAAGCTTTGACAGAAATAAGTAGCCAAGGTGTCAACTCATAAAACTTTTCTATGCCTGTTTTAGAGTTGCCATGAACAGGGGGATGGGGAGAAATTTGAAGGAGCAGTGCGACAGTTTAAAACCAAAAGTGCATTCCATTCTTATCTTGCAAAGATTATAACTAAGCTACCGTAATTTCTGCCCCGAAAATCCCTAATTGGAGAATGTGATTGATGACTCTCAGCTATGAATGTGTTTCGTTGGAGAATATGAATTATGATACATCCAGAGGAGTGGGAGGAAAGCAGGGTCATAGGTGATAGTGAATTACGTGTCTCAGAATCGGCTTCATACAGATCATGCCAGCATGTTCGCTCCTAATAAATCCTTTGAAATTTTTGAAGCTTGGCTTGAGGCTCATGATTTAATTAGGGCAACTGCCAGAATCCTGACACATGGAGCTCAAGAGCCAATGTTCCCATACATACCATTCTACTATACTTACGGTAGAATCAATTTTGTACCTCAAGTAGTCCTTGACTCATATGCATTTGTTTAGTGACTGCTCAAAATTACAGCAGCACTAAAAATGGACTTACAACCATTTTTACCACTGCAGCATCCCCGTAATCACGTGATCAAAATTCGGACCCTTGGCAACTGGTATGGATTTATGATGGTTGCAATGTCCCAGGGTTGTGTGATCACCTTTTGCGACCTTTTGGCAAGTAACATGAATGGGGAAGCCAGGTTCACTTAACAACTGTGTTAAGTGTAACTTAACAACTGGAGTGTTTCACTGAACAGTTGTGGCAAGAAAGGTTGTAAAACGAGCAAAACTCAACAACTATGTTGCTTGGCCATGCAAATTTCAAGCTCAATTGTGGTTGTAAGTTGAAGGCTATTTGTATACCTACTTTTATCATATTGTATAAGACTGTATGCTTATTTATATGCAATGGAATACCATTTCCTCATTTGGGAATCTTGGACTAAGTGAGTGGAAGGATTGATTTCCCTGACTGGTGCCAACTCAAGGGTTATTTATTTATTGAACGCTACATGTATGGACGGAACATCTTTTGCATTCCAATTAGTATAAGTTTCTTGTTCTATTTGAATATTCCAGAGTTTGTACACCTAAGCTTCTTTCATAACTTTTGCTTGTTTTTCCAACACTGGCCTCATACTAGGTTTTTAAATATATAAATATGTACAGGTAATTCTCCTTTATAAGTCATAATGCATTTTAAGTATTACCAATCACTTAGAATAATGGGAGCCCAGGTTCTTTGTACATAACTCCTTTGAGATTTCCCAGACAACTGCAAAGAAGATATGGACATTACATTAAGCTATGTTTTGTTTAAAGAAAAAAATCAGGGAATATTCTGTAAATATCTTAGTTTTACCTTTTTATTTTGAAAAAGCAAGTATGTCTACTTTATTTGTTTTTTAACTGGTGCTACTCCTGAATACCATCAGTGTAAGGCAGGGATCCCCCAATATGGCAACTTTAAGACTTGTGGACTTCAATTCCCAGAATTCTCCAGCCAGCATGGCTGCCTGGAGAATTCTGGGAGTTGAAGTCCACAAGTCTTAAAGTTGCCAAGTTTGGAGATCTCTGGTGTAAGATAGGGAAAGACTGGCTTTGTCAAAACTATTTACCCAACTGTTGATACTGTGTGTTGGAATTCTCTTGGTCTGTTGATGTCGGGGCTGAGTAGGCAGAGAGCAGCAAATTCAGAGAATTAACAAGTTGACTCTGGATCGAACTGAACTTTGAGGCAGGTTGCTTTATTGCGCTGGCTAGCTCGGGATAGCCATGTTCTAGGCACAGCCACTGCTCTTGTAAGAGATTCTGGATTTTTTTAAGGTATTGGCCCACAATGGGATCTGCAGGTGATTCCTTCGCTTCTTGATGATTCCCCTTCTCTTGATCTCGCGGAGCATCTTCTTGAAAAATGATTTGCATTCCTTTGGATTTTATGTCAGTGATCTTGGGAGCAGAACCATTTTCTCCACCAGGAACAAAGAGCTGAGTGGTCAAAAGGTTTCTTTCTGTCTTGTTGTTTTCATTATCAACATGTAGCTCATTATAGCTTGGTTCAACAATGGGGCAATCAATTTCCTGAGCAATTCTCTCTCCTTCCTTGTTTGTTTGCAAAGTAGGCTTATCTCTGCCTCCATCATCAGCAGAAACAACTGATATCTCAGCACACAGTAACTCTTTACATATTTCCACACTTTTATCATCAGCCTCATAAGTATCGCCTCCTAGAGGTTCCACAAGCTGCGTAATGCTTACAGAAATCTCTTTTTCATGCATCAGCTTTTCATGTACGTGTTCGGTATTCACAGCAACATCAAAGTATTGGGGGGCATTTCTGGCCTGCACGCCTGGCTTAATTTCTTTGATGTTCTCCCCACAGAGCTTTTCTTCCAGCTGGGCTTTAGAACTTGCTAGCAATTCAATGCTTCTCTCTTTTGCTTTGATTTCTTGATCCTGTTGCTTCAAAACTATCCGGATCTGTTCAAGTTCTTCTGTTTTGTGATTCAGCTGCTTCTCCAGAATTGCAATATGCTGCTGTAATGCTCTTATATTGCTGGGACCTTTGAGAAGGAAGGGCTCAAGTTCTATATTTTTCCCCACTTCTCTAGCGCTAAGACCTGTCACTTCATCCTCTTCCTCTACTTCTTCTGTAACAGTCTCACATATGTTAAGTTCTATTTCTTCCTGGGATTTCTTTATAGACATGTTTTCTGAGGTACCAGTAGGGGCCAATCCACTCTGAACTGATGACGGACACACCTGTGTCTCATGATATTCTTCTCCACTCTCGACCGCCTCAGGGAGTTTCTGAGAAATTAGGGGCTGGCTTTGCTGTGGATCACTGAGTTGCGTTATTTCCTTAGGAAGCTCTGTTGGTTGCTGGTCTAACAGAAGCTGAGCTTCTCTCCTTAATCCTGGACTTTTCTCAGCATCCTGGATGGCTTTATTGGTTTGCTCGTTCATATCTGTTAGATTTTCATGAGGGGGTAACAAAGGTTTTTTGGAACTCATTAACTCTGGTGGTTTTTTTGCCGGGCTAAAATCAAACTCTAAACCATTTCCATTGGAAGACTGAAGGAATCCTGAAGGCAGAAAAGCTGCCTGATGAGTTTCTTCTTCTAAATTTGGAATTGGTGGAAGTTGGGCAGGCATGCTGGATGCCCTTAGAAGCTGAGGCCTTCCTTTACAATTGGCAGTCTCCCCTTCAAATGGAAGAGGATCTTGTTTGACAGTGTCTATTAGCAGGGCCTTCTTTTTGCAGCTTGGTCCTTGGGGAAAAGGTAAACATGAAGATGCATTAGTAGGTGTGACCAGGGACCTGCTCTCCTCTGCATCTAAAGAGGTCTTCCTCTGTGTAAGGAAATTCTTGCTTAAGGAGGTTGAATAGACATTGGATCCATTTTCTGGAAGGCTAAAGTTCCGAGGCAGGGTGCTAAATTTGGGGTGCTTAGTTTTCCGGCGGACTGGAATTCTCTTGATAGTATTTCCCTTTTCAATGTCATCGACATACTTCAGGAAGTCAAGATCTAAATGGAAGCCATAGGGAGTTTCAACAGAATAGGGACTTTGGGGTGGATCTTTATCCTCTGCTTTTGATGCCGAGTTATCTGCTAACATGGAAAACAAATAGAAACAAAAAAATAAAAGCTTTAATTTACAAGAGATAATATTGAAATCTAGAAATCTCATTATTATCCATATTCACTCTTCCTGATACATACAAATAGTTGAAGACAAACCTGGATATTTGGGGAAAACCTTTAGGAAAGATTCTTCTCTTTTTAGATTAATTCTTCAGGGAATTCTACACATCTGTTCTAATACTGCAGAGCTGTTGGCTTGAAAGTAGAACAACCCTATAAAGCTATTTTTTTCTACTTCTGACTGGATATAAACAGCTTTTATATCAAAACAACCCATATACATATCACACATTATTCTTATTCCAAGGATTTCACTGCATAAATTATACGAGCCCAAGGATCAAGTTTTATGGAAAAGCCAGAAGGAAGTAACGAAGTATTTTGACTAAGTAACATTATGCACACAGAATATTAATAACTGGCTGATTAAGGCTGATCTTTTTGAGCTTATCAGGTTTCATCCCAAGGAAGTTTAAAATGTTGTCCTTCATTCCTTGGAGGAAAGACAGGATATTCAAAAAAGAAAGAAAACTAAATACCAGACGAGGAGAGTTAGATATGCTAAGTTTAAGTCCTCCTATTGGTTTTCTCGAGACCTGCCTTCCTCTAGGTTGAAGCCACACAGACCTATTCCAGCACTGATGAAAATCAGCCTGTATCAGTATGCATAACTTTTTGTTCTAATGCTAGCTATAGCTCCAGGCATAACTACAAGGCAGCTTCATTAAATCACCATGCAGTTAGTCTCCATCCACAAGGCAAAGAGGCAGAGAACGGCTGGCAATTTGTCATTCACGACATCTTTGTAGAGTCAGCTAGAAGATACAGCCCTAAAGAGGGATGTGGAAATATATAAACTTATTTTCTGTGACTGCACAGAAATTTATTCCACTATGAGTCCTCAGGAATTTGCTAAATCATCACTCCAATTGATAATTATGTAAACAACAACTTCTGCAGACTGCGTTACAGACCTGTTTTAAAAGCCACATGATTCTAATATATGTGAAATCTTTGCTATTACTGTACGTTCAGTGCCGATAATGCATTTTTCAACACGTTTTCTAACCATGACAAGTACTCACTGGCATGGATTGAACAGTAGTCATAAAAGAAAAAGAAATGCTATGCCAGCCTTGCTTTTTTTAAAATGTAAGAATGTTTCAGTGGGCACACAAGATGACATGTCCTCAGATGTTTATTTAGTCTATAAAGCTAAATAGATAAATACTATTTAGGCATTTGTTAATAGTCTTCTAAGAGCAGTTCTTGCTAAATAGACTTCACTGCATCATCTATTTTTGGCTCTTGGATATGTTCTTTGGAATACTGAGTACAGAAAATTAAATTTCTCCCCAAATAGATGAATGAAAGAAATACTACAAGAGGGCTAAAATCAATTATTTGATTACTTAATCTGATTATATTGCATTATTTAATTCAAAGCCAAACTATCCTTGATGCTGTTTGGGGATAGTTACTCAATACCCATATAGTCATGCATATGGGTAACTATAGAAAAATAGTGAGCATGACAGGTTCTATTCTTTTAACCTCAATATTGATTGAATCTCAGTAAGAACAACCCCATCACAATGAAAACCAAGCTGGCATTGGTGCTAAATTTCTACTTTTGTTTAAAGACTACGCATTCATAAAACACAATTCTGCCAACTTGGTCTGTGAAATCTTCTCCATTTTTATCTAAAATGCTGTCTAGATTTCCTACTTGCATTCTTTTTGGTTAAAATTTATGCATTTGAGACACTTTCCACAGATCAAGAGGAAAGGCTGTTTGATAAATCTGTAAATCTGAATCATCCCACCTTCCTAATTTCCAATCATTTATCAGAACCGATTATCAATGATACCACTCAAAAATACATGCTTTCTGAAATACTACTTTCTGTCAGTGTATGGATAGATTTAGAACACAAAATATGCAAAATGACATTTCAAAAACGAAGTGGTCCATTTATGTTGTTCTTAATAAAAGATAATTTTATTTCATAGAGAAAATGCTTGACTTTCAATGAAGATGAAGTTGGTATCCATACCATCTGTATTCTCCATGATGAGAATTCTGTTTAATTTGTCGATGTCAAGCCATTAGTAATACTTCATAAAAAGAAATGCAGTCCACCTAAAAAAGAAGAAGAAGAAGAAGGGAGTGTTGTTGTTTTTTAAAAATGTAAGTCATGGCTGTTTCAAGAATTGAGTATAACAATTATTTACATTTTAGTTTTATATATAAGATATACATTTCGTGTCAATGTATTTTAAAAACGCATTCTGCTCTTCCTGGAATGAAATTCTGTCTACTGGCCTTTACCTGATAAACATTTTAAGAATTTTAAAAAATTGGTGTTCTTATCCTAACCATGACAGTTTCTGCTTTGAGAATACATAACCCTGCGTGATCATTTCTTACTGCTGAGGAACAATTCACCATACTTCCAGAAATTCAGCTTTATGAATAGAAAAATGCCCAGGGGGTGCATACTGAGCAGAAACTAACATGATATAGTAGCTATGTGAAAGTACAAATGTTTTGAAAACAAAAAAGAACCTATAACAGAAGTTGGAAAGAGGAAAAGGGTCCCTTGGTATCAATATGGTGTCAGAAAAGCTGAAGCTGAAAATGAATTGAAATTGACAAATGAAGCTGAGAATAACAAAAAAAGGCTTCTCTACGTACCTTAAAGTAAAAGAATCAATGAAGATGACAAAATGTTGACAGATAATAAAGAAAACCAGCTTTAGATAGTCCTTGACTTACGACCACAATTGAGCTCCAAATTTCTGATGCCAAGTGAGATATTTGTTAAGTGAGTTTTGCCCCATTTTACAACCTTTCATGCCATAGTTGTTAAGTGAATCACTGCAGTTGTTATTTTTGTAACACAGTTGTGTTACACAGTGGGATTTCCACATTGACTTTGCTTGTCAGAAATTTGCAAAAGGTGATCACATGATCCCAGGATATTGCAACAGTCATAAATGTGAGTCAGTTGCCAAACATCTGAATTTTTATTTGAATGGTGATGCTACAACAGTCATAAGTGTGAAAAATGGTCATAAGTCACTTTTTTCAGTGCCGTTGGAATTTTGAACAGTCACTAAATGAACTGTTGTAAGTTGAGGACTACCTGTATGTATGATGTGCAGCACATTATCACTGGATATATGATAATAAACATCTTAAAATAGTAACAATAGCACTTAGACTTATATACCACTTCACAGTGCTTTACAGCCCTCTCTAAGCAATTTACAAAGTCAGCATATTACCCCCCAACAATCTGGATCCTCATTTTACCCACCTCGAAAGGACAGAAGGATGAGTTTACCCTGAGCCGATCACGATTGAACTCCCGGCAGTAGGCAGAATCAGCCTGTAACACTGCATTCTAATGACCGCGCCACTACAGCTCTTATAGTTGATTGCATGCTGAATTTGATTCAGCAGTTTGATGCCATTGCAGAAAAGGACAACGTTATTTCATATTACATCAACAGAAATATTGTGCTCAAATCATGAGAAGTAACAACTCCATTTTATTCTGCTTTGGTCAAACTATAACACAAAAGCCATGTCCAATTCTGGCCACCACAGAAAGGATTCAAGGAATAAGTTTAAGAAATGGCAACAAGGAAGTGCAAGGGTTTATAAGCTAAGTCTCATGAATAAAGGGTGAAGCAGATGGACTTGTGTAAGCTTGAAAACTAAATACTTAGGGGCATATAAAAGCATCTTCCATACCTGAAAGGATGTCATGCAGAAGAAGGTCAAGACCTGTTTTCTATCATTCCACATCGCAATATTTAGAATTATGGATTCACATTCTAGGAAATCAGACTCATTTTCCAACAGTAAGAGCAGATTATCAAAAAGAAAAAAAAGGTGTTGAATATCTTTCTTGGGTGTGTTGAAGAAAGGACTAGATAACTCCCTGTTGGGGTTGCTTGAATTTGGGTCCTTGCACTTAGCTTAAACGACCCCATCTAATTCTACTTCTCATTGTATTATATGAGATATGTTGACCATAGTAGGATGGCTTGCAATTTACATATTGTTTTCCTAGTTTAAATAGTAATAAATTCACCTTCAACTCAACTTTGAATCCTGGGGATTTTGTGAACACATCCATGTAATATTCTTGGCAACAGTAGACAAGTGATTGCCTTTGTCACCTTTGTATGTTTTCTTGACTTCATTGTCTCAGTTAGTTGTCTAGTCTTCCATTTCTATATGACATATGTTTGTGTGTGCGTGTGTAGCAGATTCAAAAATTTCAATCAGAGATAGTCCTATTTATGCTTAAGAAGATCAAGGTGTCAATGTTGAAAAATATACAGTTGTAGAAATAAATAATAGGTCCTTAATTTTTCTTTTAATGGTACAAAAACCCAATTCCAGACTTAAAATGTCAGAAATGTAATATTTAATGTGCCTATTTGTGCGTAGAAAAATTCTGTTGTCAACCCAGATCATACATTTCCTGCTTTAGGGATAGAGATCATTCTTCTTGGTAACCTTGACCTGTGCTTTAATTGCTGAATATACCAAGAAGCATAGAAGAAGGAATCTAGACTTTATGTGAACTTTCTTTTCTTATGATGCTTTTGAAAAGGCTAAATTTACTACCAATGTTAAAGGTAATCACAGATTACTGCACAGTTTAGAAATACATAGAGATAACTTGAAAGAATCCTTTCACTGTGTATATTATGTCCCTCACAATTAAGTGCTGGGTTTTAGGAAGGATAATGTAATTTTTTTCTGCATTGGGACTGAGGTTTCCTGTAGGGTCTCAGGATTTGATAGAAAACTCCATGCAAAACAACATTTCTGATTGTTCCTCCCTTTTATTAAACAAACAGCTTCTAATTTCACTTTCAATCACCTTTCACAGCAAGGTTATTTACAGCTATTCAAACCAGACAGGGGCACTCCTGCCTTCTCTTAGTTACTGATAAGAAGCAGAGAAGTTTTGCCTGAGATTGAGAAAATGCATGTAAATGAATGGACTTTCTGTTATGTTTGCATGAAGAGACAGACACGGAGTGCTTCAAGCTCTTTAGTTTATTAGTGACTACAGCTCAGAACGGACCCACTTTGGCTGGGCTGTGGCTGCTACTTATAGCCAGCAGCCGCAGTTGACAGCCAATCAGAGTGCAGGGTTTTCCCGCACTTTTTAAACCAATCATTTCTAACATTTTACAAGAACAGTTCAAACTAAACCAATGACTTCAAACCTGCATACATAACACCCCTCCCCACTAGGTTCAGTCCATACTCAACCCCATCTATCTAATGTATTCTTTTAAATAGGTGGGGCTCTTTCGTGTACGTTGAGACCTCGTGGTTCAGATGTTTTAAGGTTCTCACCCAGTGAGAGAGGAAATGTGTCTGCTGACATTTCCATACTTGGACTTCTGGTAATAGTAGAACCTGTTTGGTTGCTACAACCTGGTCTCTCCTCCCAATCCATCTCCAACCCAATGTCAGCACCTAAGTCAGGTAGTGATGTACAGTCTTCCACTTGTAAGGATGGATTTTGGCATTGTGACAGGTTTTGGGATGGTTCCTGTCGTGTTGGCTCGTTACACATGGGGTTGATTCTTGCTTGCTGATTATCCTCATGATCCTCCCCTTCCCCCCTAGATGAGGTACTAGGTGTGGGAACCAGAGAGGAGCAATTGCGATGTTCCTGAGGTAATCTGGATCTAAGCTGATCAATGTGCCTGCTCCAGAGGACACCATCCTCTGTTTGTACCCTGTAAGACCTAGGGCCTGTGATTTGGGTTATCTCAGCAGGAATCCATAATGGTTCACCCATAAGGTTCTTAGCATAAACAGAATCACCCACAGTGAATGTGCGAATTTTGCTAGTGGAATCTAGTGGTGCATTGGGTGCGTAAGTGGGATGAAGGCAGTCAAGGGGAGACCTGAGTTTCCTACCCATCAACAACTCTGCTGGGGATAAGTTAGTTGATGGGTTGGGAGGATATGCTGGACACTGAGTAGTTTTTCAACTTTCTCAGTGATGTCCCCAGGACCCAATTGCTGAAGTTTTTCCTTGGTAAATCATACCATGCATTCAGCCCGGCCGTTAGCCAAAGGGTGCCCAGGGGCGGTCAGGGCATGTCTGATACCCTGCTGTGCTAGATATGATTCAAAAAGGTTGGAAGTAAATTGAGGACCATTGTCAGAAACTAGGACATCAGGTAACCCATGAGTTACAAAAAGCTTCTTAAGCTGTTTGATGACAGCTTCAGCTGTGGTGGATGCCATAGGGATAACCTCTAGCCATTTGGAATATGCATCTACTATAATAAGGAAAGTGTGCCCTCTGGTAGGGCCAGCAAGGTCAATGTGAATCCTGGACCATGGGCCCCTAGGACATTCCCATTCCTGTTTGGGGGCGAGACTGACTTCCTGGCAGTTGGGACAGGATGCAACCCAGTGTTCAACCATTTGTCAATACCTGGCCACCATACATAACTCCCGGCCAATCCCTTCATTCTGACAATTCCCGGATGACCCTCATGTAACATTTCCAAAACCTCTTTTTGTAGTTTTGCAGGAAAAACCACCCTGTTACCTCACAAAATACACCCTCTTAATACAGATAATTCAGTTTGCCTGGATTTAAAAGGTTGGGCAAGTTGAGGTAGATCTTGAAGTGGCCAACCTTTCTTAATCCAGCCTATAATAGGAGCCAATACAGTGTCTTTGGCAGTCTCTCTGGCAATTTCAGCAGCGTGTACTGGAAGCTTGGCAACAGTTTCTAGAAAAAAGGTGTACGTCTCAGGGGCAGGATCCTCAGTGTGTGAAGGAAGTGGGCAGCGACTCAAAGCAGCTGCATGCCCAATGTCTTTTCCCGGCCTATGGATGAGTTTGTATGAATAAGCAGCAAGAAATTCAGTCCACCTCAGCATTCTTGGTGACAGAATAGTGGGTGTTGGTTTGTCTCGTGCCACAATGCGTAAAAGAAGTTTGTGATCTGTGACAATAGTAAATGTTCTCCCATATAGATACTCATGGAATTTCTTGACAGCTGCAACAATTGCCAAGGCTTCCTTGTCCAGTTGGCTGTAGTTTCTCTCTGCTTTAGTCAAGGTTCGAGAGTAAAATGCAATAGGGGCTTCCCTCCCGCTGGGAAGCATGTGGCTCAACACCCCCCCACTCCAAAGGGGATGCATCACAAGTCAGTACAACAGGCAAATTCTCAGAGAACTGCATCAGTACAGAATCAGAAGTGATTTGTCTCTTAATAGTGTTAAATGCTATTGCTGAGCGCATTGGGTTGTGCTCCAAAATTGTAAGCCCTGAGTCTTGGAGAGGAATATAAATGTAATTAAAAAAAAAAATGCAGCTTGTTTTTTTCTGCCCCAGACCCATGCAGACTTTTTGTCTAGTAATCTGTGTAGTGGTTCTGCAATGGTTGCCTTCTGAGGTAGAAACATGTGATAGAAGTTAATGAGTCCCAGGAAAGCTTGCAAGTCTGTTTGCATTTTGGCCTGGGGGCTTCTTTGATTGCCTGAACCTTGGCATCTGTGGGGTGGATACCATGTTTGTCAATCATATAGCCCAAGAACTCTACCTTGTCAGTTCTAAGTGTGCATTTTTCTTCTTTGACTTTTAACCCCGCTTTCTTGAATCTGGTTAGGACTTCTCTGAGTCTCTCGTGTTAACTGAGTGTCATTTTCAGCAGAGATTAACACATCATCAAAATAAGGCACTACCCCTGGCAGTCCTTGGAGCATCCTTTCCATAAGGCTTTGGAAGATGCCTGGTGCCACACTTACTCCAAATTGCAACCTTTTGCATTTGAAAGCACCTCTATGAGTCACAATGGTTTGGGCTTCTGCAGTGGCATCATCAACTGTTAACTGTTGATATGCCTGGGCCAGATCCAATTTGGCAAAGACTGTGCCCCCCAAGAGAATGTAATAAATGATGCACCACTGGAACTGGATATGCCTCTGTTGTAGCATGGTTCAATGTCCCCTTGTAGTCTCCGCAGATTCTCACAGACCCATCAGCCTTGACTGGTGTGACTATGGGTGTCTCCCACCTGGAGTGGTCAGTGGGCTCTAAAACCCCTTGAGCTATTAGTTTATCTAATTGTGCATCAATTTTTTCCTTTAAGGCAAATGGGACCCTTCTGGGCTTTTAAACGATTGGTGGCACCTTGGGATCTAGATTGAAAGTGATAGCGGTCCCCAAGTACTTGCCTAATCCGTCGCTGAAGACCTCTGGAAACTCAGACTTCAAGACCTCCTCCCATTCAGTGTTGCTCACGTGATTGATGCCAGTCACCTCGATGCCCAGCGGTTGAACCACTCAAGTCCCAGCAAACTTGGGCGATCCTTGTCCACGATGGTCAGGGGCAGGCGTTTGGTGTGGCCTTTGAACTTCACGTTGAATTCTCTTGTTCCAACTATTGGAATCTTGTTCCCTTGGTAGTCTTTAAGAGTCAGTGCTTGCTTCTTGAAGTGATTCTTCTGAATGTTTGGGAATAGTCTGTGAATAGTGTCCCATGACACCATAGATAGATATGAGCCTGAGTCCACTTCCATTTGGCAAGGCCTTCCTTCAATAAGTACCTTGACATGTACTTTTCCATTATTGATAGAAGATGAATGACCAATAGATACTGTCTGATGAGTTTCATTCTTTCCCTTTGCTTCTGTGCTGCGCCCCCCTTTCTCACTGAGATTGTTGGGCTTGAATTCTTTGTCTTTGTTTGCAGGAAATTTCCTTCTGTTGGGTGGAGTTCTGGATGATTTGCAGACTCTTGCTAGGTGTCCTCTTTTTTCACAACAGAGGCAAATGGTGTCTAAAACTTGCATTCAGTGAGGGGTGGCTTCCCCACAACCTCTGCAGTAGAAATCTTGCCTCTTCCTATCCAGGTCTTTCTTTTTCCGCTCCATTCTGAGTCTGTAAATTCCCTCTTCCACCTCACTGCAATCTGATTCAGAATCTAGGTCATCACAATGGTTTGTGGTAGACTTTTCCCCATCAGAATGGTTTGTGGCCCTGTTCATCTTCCTCATGGCTGCTGCTGAGGGCTTGGTAGCTTCTGCTGAAGAGGCTTCTTCTATGGCCTCTTTTAGCGTGATCTTAGGTTTCATTAATAACTTGCTCTGTAATACCTTGTCTTTAAGGCCCAGAACAAATCGATCGTGCATGGCCTCTTCTAAACTGTTAAATTCACGAGCACCCCCAATGTCTCTTAAACTTGCCACGAAGTCGTTTACGTTTTCGTTTTCCCCCTGATCACATCGGTAAAACTCGTGTCTCTTAATGAGGCACGATACATGTGGCACATAATGGGCTCTTAACAGCTTTTCCAAGTCAGGCCAGTCCATTACCTTCACGTCTGCAGCTCCCGCCAATGCCTTCACCATCTTGAAAACTGCCGGACCGCAGTACGTAAGAAAGACTGCCCTCTTCCGCTTCTTGGAAATGTCGGCTAGATCGTTTCCTTCCAGTTACATTTGGAAACGATCTGCATACGACTCCCAGTCTTCTGCCATCGGATCGAACGGGGCTGGGGGTGTTCAGCGCAGCCATCTCGCTCTTCTGTTCCGCGTTGCCTTCTTCTTCAGGGGAATCCCACCTTCATCGCCAGTGTTATGTTTGCATGAAGAGACAGACACTGAGTGCTTCAAGCTCTTTAGTTTATTAGTGACTACAGCTCAGAACGGACCCACTTTGGCTGGGCTGCGGCTGCTACTTATAGCCAGCAGCCGCAGTTGACAGCCAATCAGAGTGCAGGGTTTTCCCGCACTTTTTAAACCAATCATTTCTAACATTTTACAAGAACAGTTCAAACTAAACCAATGACTTCAAACCTGCATACATAACACTTTCCTTTGCTAAAGAGTTCATATATTTTCTGGTAAGGCATAGTTGTAGTTTAGCCCAGGGATCTCCAACCTTGGCAACTTTAAGACTTGTGGTCTTCAACTCCCAGAATTCCTCAGCCACAAGTCCACAAGTCTTAAAGTTGCCAAAATTGGAGATCCCTAGTTTAGCCTATATGTACCCTGTGCTTCTAAATACTACTTTCTAGAATCAAGAAGAGGCTTAATTCCCTCAGTCAGCCAAATTGGATCATGGCTTTTCTCTGGCTTATAACACCTTTGATTTTCCATAATTTTCAATTCCTGAGGGATCATCTGTGAAGAGTACATTTTCTCTCACAATGCGTCTGTCTTTTCATTTTCACATACTTCTCCAGATCATGCTCTTCTCCAATTCACAATCCCAAGAACAAAACAAAGGTTCAATGGTGTAATACTCTGCAGTCCATTTCAGGGTACCAGTTATTGTTGTTATTTATTAAAGCCAATAATTGCCAGAACTCTTCTAGAACCACCAACCAGTACATCTCCATTGCCATTCTCTCTCCCAGTTGTTTTTCACAATCTGGAAATTTTAAGACTCCATCTCTGATACTAGCCCCTTCATCTTTTATGTGCCCAAATTAAATTATAACTACCCTGGGAATTCAGTGTACATAGCTAAACATTCATATTTTGTTTGCTAAGAAAACCTTTTGACTATGCTATTAGAATCCAGAAACGTGTATTACTAAAACGAATTTTCTGTGCCATGAACAGTACTCAGAAATTTGATTTAAACTTTAAAGCTGGCTGAATGTGAGCAACTTCCTATCTGAATGGATGAATCTGTATGAAAAGGACAATTACAATAAATGGGGGGAATAACAGAAAATAAAGCAATAACCCTGCATAATTATGTTATTAAATAGGAAAAATTTAAGCCACGTTAAAAAATATATTCTAGCTTTTTTTACTTGTAAAGGTGATGCAACAACTTTAAAAACTCTAATCTTTGTAGACAAAAAGCCTGCCCTGATGTTTGTACTGATTCCAAAGTGCAAAAATCTTGAATCTCGTAATAAATATACTGTCATGAGGATCATCCAGCCATTTTAAAACAATGTTAACTTAAAGCAAAATCCTGTCAATGTCCATTCATATAATATATAAAGGGTCTTTAAATACATGAGCCTTAAAGTATCTACAACAGCTTTTTCCAATGTGATGATTTCCAGACAAATTGAACATAAGTTCCATTTTCCCTAACCCAATGCTAACAGTAAAAGCAGTTCAACGGTGTAACCAATTATCCAGGTCAGTGGGGATACCTTTTGCTGGATAACATCAAGCAGAGAGGCTGCTTAATACCCTGTCAGGGCCGCTTTAATTTAGATTTCTGCACTAAATGAGGATTTGTGCACTTATTGTGAAATGTCCCCTTCCACACCTATTGTTCTAAATCAGAATAGGTGGATATAATATAAAGGATTAATTTCAGTTAAGCTCACTTCAGTGACTAAGACTACACTTCCATTTCACTTAAACAGTAATCCCATCAGTCACAGGAGAAAATGCTGGTATTTGGAAAAAATGGAAGGCCAGCTAGAAAGAGGCCGACAGAAAGCAAGGAACCAGATACCATAACCAAAGATTCAAGGATCCTAATAAGCAGAACTGAGATACAATCTGAGCAAAATATTATCCACTGAGTCTCAAAGAACCAGAAGCAGCGCTTAATTCAATGGAACTTATATTTTCTGAAGAGAAGGACTGCAAGAATTAAGAAATGCACGTAGAATAAGCTTAAAATAGTTCCTAAGGGGAAAAGTACTTCTCCATCCAGAAGCCAACTGTGATATAAGTCCTTTCCAATGGATTTATTAAAAAATTAATTCCCTCATTAGAGCTACAGCAACTGCTTTCTAATCCAGCCTATCATTTTCAGCTGCATCACAACCATTCCATGTAGCATTTAATGACCAAAATGAAAGCTAGCAATTAAGACAAGTGCCTTGAAAGTTACCATACCTTCACAGACTCTCAGCTGCCAAAGAAAATAAAGTCTAGCCAGCTTTCCTTTCAAGGAAGTTCTCAGCTATACTGGCAGGAAGTTCTCCGCTATACTGGCAAATCATTGGGTTTTTTTTTTCTTGTCAGGAACTACAGGAGTGGGTCAGCTGGCTAATGACCTTGTTTGAAAAGTAAATATACCTTGCAGTACGGTAACCTGGAGGAGTGCAAGAATAATTCATGTTCACAAATGTGCAGAGCAACATTGGTAAGGATCCTGGCTGAGGAAATAGAAAACAGAGGCCTCCTATTGACACCAAATATTTACTTTATTTTTTATTTATGTTAAATAAATAAAATGTTTAATATGTTATAATATGTTAATTAAATCAATCTTTAAGCTTCAAAACCCTCCAATAAATCATATAAATGTACAGTTCCTTGCTGAAAAACGGTTTTTAAGAAAGATAGTTAATCATATATCAGGGATCATACAAAGGACCACACACATTAAAATATTGAGGGAGAGAACAAGGCAAGTCAAGGCTGCTTCTTAAAAGAGCTTTTTGCCTCACCTAATAAACTTCCATACAAAGAAGCTGTTTTATTTTGTGAAATATTGCTCTAATTCCAAACACATTCCTGAGACTTAAATCAGATTGTCCCAACAGGTTTTATATTCCAATATAAGTATTTGGAGGAGTATAGCCAATGTGAACATCCTGAATTGTGTACATTTACCTTGGTTTATTTTTAATAATCTAATTTTACTTATGTGGTAAATAAAGCAATAATTACACATCAAGTTATACAATTATATATTGTTTTTAGATTTATAGTCTGCCTTTCTTCCTGACACAACCTTTCAAAATATAAAAATAATATGCTAAGCATATTATTATATCATATCATTATATTAACAATACTATATTACTACACTACACTACAATTATTATAATAATCTTTTTGTGGCCATTTGCACACTATGATTTTCAAATAAGCTAACTTACAGAACTTATCCAAAATTCAGGACCTATTCTCCTATGAGAATGAAATTTAGCAAAGTCGTCACTGCCTAAGCCGGAGTCCCTAAACTTGGCAACTTTAAGACTTGTGGACTTCAACTCCCAGAATTCTCCAGCCAGCTATGCAACCACAATCATCTAACATTGTGTGATTGTCATAGGTATATCCACAACATATTTCTCATTGCCTTCTGGTCCCTGTGCTTAGTTGCTAGTGGCAAGGCTCAACAGGTGAACAGCAGATTGTAGGCAGGTTCAAATCTTCTCTCTTTCTATTAACCTGGATTTAACGGTGGATTTAGAACTCCCAATTTACCTCTTTTCAGACATATGTGCTGCCCATCCTGTGGTGCCTACCTTCTCCCAGAGATCTGTGTAGTTCTCACCTTGAAGATGTTCTGAAAGTCCTTTAAAAAGGGACACTTCTCCTAAGCCTTGTTTTAAGATATTTGTGCAGCCCTAGTTGATTGATTGATGCTTGGTTTGTCTTGTCACACAGGTTCTCTTCATTTTTCCAATGTAACCCAGCCAGAATTGGGAGTCTCCAAATCTAATATTGGTAGTTCTCAAATTACAACCATTAGTACAATGGTGCGTTTCAAACATTTTTGCCACCGGTTCGGTGGGCGTGGCTTGGTGTGTGTACATTGCGCGCACGCACACACTTTGCGTGTGCACCACACACGCACTTTGTGCAGGCACAGAGGCTTTCCAACTCACCTCCTGCAACCCTGCACTTTCTCTCTCGCTTCAGCAACTGCTGCGCAACAATCTCCTTGCCACGCAAAGCAGCTGCGCTTCAAAAGCAGGACCTAAAAGTTAGTATGGGAGCCCAGCCGGGCGGATGGGCCCAACAGCAGAGCTTTGGAGAGAACTGGTTCAGTCTCCTCTGCTCAATGGCGCTACCAGCTCGGCAGAACTGGCCGAACCGGTAGAATTTAGTAACCATTCCAAGTTACAATGACACTGAAAAAGGTGACTTGTGACCGGTTTTCGCACTTATGACTGTCGCAGCCCCATGGTCACATGATCAAAATTTGGGCATTTGGCAACTGGCATGTACGTATGATGGTTATACTGTCCCGGGATCACCATTTGCAACCTTCCCAGCCAGATTCCAATAAGCAAAGTCAGTGGGGGAGCCAGATTCATTTAATAACTGCATTTCATTTAGGAACTGCAATGATTCACTTGACAAAAGTGCCCCCCCTAAATTGCAAAAGTGCAATTTAGGCTCAATTGCAGTCATAAATCAAGGACAACCCAATGCTTAAAACAACCCACTGCTTAACAAAACAAAACAAAACAATGCTTAAAGCAGGTGTTTGAGGCTGCTGCTTTAATTTTCAATTTGTTTCTCTAAATCTACACAATTAAAAGGAGACCAGGTAAGGGGTGTCAAATTTGTGGCCCATGGGCCAAATGTGTCACACACTGGCCATGCTCACTCCCATTTTAGCAAAAGGCGGGGGAGTTGTGATTTGTCACGTGACGACAACACGACGACACGAGTTTGACACCCCTGAGATAAGGCATAAAGCTGGATCGGTGTATTAATATTCAGAAAAAGCTACCCTGGGGACCCAGGAGCTACAATTATGCTACCAGGAAATTAGAAATATGAAGGAAATCCTTAGGAATGGTCTTAGATCCAGAGATTCACAGGCAATTCTTTTTCATCATGGCATATCCTTGTGTTATGTTAACAGTATGATATGGTAATTAGATTTATATCTCACTGCAATCATACATGGATTCTCAGCAGCTCATAGGCAAGAACAATAAAATCATAATAAATAATAAACTATACAATGTGTACAGCCCCCAAATAATATCTGGCATCAACACACAGAGGACCTTGAATAGCTCAGGTTTCAGCTGGTTTTGGAAGACAGAACATTATTTCTAGTTCCATTTGTGATTTTATAAGTCCCTTAAAGCCATGGATTTTGCAAGTTGTAAAAAGGTGTCATATTTGTCTTCTGCATTGCAAATGCTGTTTCCTTTCTTTTGTTCTTTGAAGTTGTGGGCGCTCCAACCTTGGACGTTTTTAAGAAGAGATTGGACAACCATTTGTCTGAAATGGTATAGGGTTTCCTGCAGAAGGCTGGACTAGAAGTCCTCAAAGGTCCCTTCCAAACCTGCTGTTGTTGTTATTAGTCTATATGAAATGCTCAGAAGTGTCTGGCTTTTAATAAAATTGGTGAATCGCAACAGGTGTTTCCAGATTCTTTCTGGTTTTCTGCTGCCATAGACTACCCAGGCTCTTCTCCCATTTTAGAAGCTGAACTGAAAAATTTGCTGTTGTTTAGTCTGAAAAATTTGTTGTTGTTGTTTAGTTGCTAATTCATGTTTGATATTTGTGACCTCATGGACCATAGCAAACCAGACCCTCCTATCTTCCACTGTCTCCCAGAGTTTGCCCAAATTGCATAAAATTGAAAAATTATATTTGAATAAAAGAATAGATAACACAGAGTGTTTCATATTCCACAAATTATCTTTTGCAGCCATACATTAAAAACACTTTTTTTTCCTTGTTAACATCTGCCCTGGGAAAATCTTAAATATACCAGGCACAGCATGAAAGTCTTTTAGAAAGCAATTGGAGGGATAAAACATCTAATGAAAAAATTAAGGTGAATTACAATGTCGACTTTATTATTACTCTTCCTTGGGCAAAGATGCTCTTTCTATATGCCCCATTAAAAAATAAATTACACCAAAATATTCATGAGTCTTTAAGGAATTATCCGTATGATTGCTGCAAGGTGGAATAGCATTCTGGAAAGGTCACCTCTAAGAAAAAGTTACCTGAAATGTATCTACTATTATTATGTCAAAATAAAACATGGTAATAGCCGTGAAAAGCATCCAAAAAGGAGCTTCCACATAATCAAAGGTCAAATTCTAAGTTGTATTTATATGGCTCTGAGAAGACAAATGCACCAATACACTATGTGTGAGTATGGGTCTCTGAGTGTGAATTATTTGCAACATAGGGTATGGAATAATTCTAGAGTCAAACCAAGATAACAAGGTGAAGGGCTCATGAGAATTGAACAGGTGTGTAAAACTGTCACAATCCTGCCTAGGATGAGATATATTATATTTTCACTACTCTTGTAATTACAGTATAATGCATACTCTTCACATATTAATGTATGCACATTTTATGAAAATCTGTTAACTTTTGACCTCTTTTTTTGATGAAGCAGCTATGTCTGATAGTAAGAAGCATTAAATGAGCAATATAGGATAACTTTCTCAAGCCTGGTATCTCCTGTTGTGTTGAAAGTATGAGTCTTCCAAGTACCCACACAATTGGAAGCACCAGTTGGGGAAAATTTCTACAAGAGGCTTTTTAGAAGGTAGAACTTGAATTTACAGTGAGGTGAAATTGGGTGCGTGTTCTTGTAGCTATTTTCAGCCTATATATCTATTTTTTTAAAAATAGCTATTTTCTAAAAAATATTTTTTTAAAATATTTTTTTAAAAAATAGCTATTTTCTAAAAAATAGACCTTTTGAGAATTTAACACTGTATATACCCTGCAAATTAAATGGCCCTGTTAATTACATTCATCAGAAGAATATTTATGAAGATTCTCAGTCATCCAGATCCAGTGGTGGGATTCACCTTTTTTTTACTACTGGTTCTGTGGGCGTGGCTTGGTAGACGTGGCAGGGAAAGGATACTACAAAATCTCCATTCCCACCCCACTCCTGAGGGAAGGTTACTGCAAAATCCCATTCCTTCCCCACCCCACTAACCTGCTTTCCAGCTCCGTTCTCCTGTGCAGGGCAACAAAAGAAGACCCACCCAATCACCTGGAACTCAGGAGGCAGAATAGATGGGAGCGGGACCAGTCAGAGGTGGTATTTGCTGGTTCTCCAAACTACTCAAAATTTCCGCTACCGGTTCTCCAGAAGTGGTCAGAACCTGCTGAATACCACCTCTGATCCAGATCATGGTTGTCCCAAAGGTGCTTTTTCAAAAGGCCACTGGACTTTCTTTGTTTTTCCTTGAAGATGTTTCACTTCTCGTCCAAGAAGCTTCTTCAACCTTCTCACCCCAAAAGTGAAGAAACTTCTTGGATATAGAAGCAAAACACCCCAAAGAAAACAAAGAAAGTCCAGTTGACTTTTGAAAAAGCACCTTTTTGAGATTCAACAGAAGATCAACCTTGAATCCCAAATCATTCCTTTTTCAGCTTGGGTTGTTATCAGATAATATTACGATGTGAACAAATTTGTGCAAACAAACCCAGCTTTAATACAATTAATTCAGAATCCCTTAATACACACTCAGTTGTCTTCAAAACATTTAGCTCAACTTTTAGTGATTCTGAATCTGTACACCACTAAAGAATCGTTTAACAATGAGGGCAATAATGCATATATGGGACTATCCTTTTTGTCTCAAGTGTCATTTTCTCTTATATAACGAATGCTTGCTTGATTTTGTCAAGAAGACTAGTTCACCTGCAGATACTCTCCTGCTGAGATTCATGTATGTTTTATAAAAATCAAAAATAAAACTTTAAAAATCATTAAACCTTCCCTTTCAACATGGTTCAGGTTTGCAGAGTCCTTTCTCCCTTTCATTTTGTGGCATCTTTTAATACATCCTGGCAGTCGGTTGGCAAATACAAAGGCATTTTCTAAAGAGTAAATCATTAACCTACTGAAGTCAATGACAAAGGTCCCATTGACTTCTCTTGGACAAAAACTTGGATGGCAGTCAAAAAGCTAGTCAGTCTTTCCCAAGCTGGCTTATGGTTTTAACAATCTGCAGCTCAGAGGGAAGGTCAACAACACCCACCAACGAATGTCTGCACACCAAATACTGCAAGAATTGCATTTTTTTTCAAACTTAGACAAAATGCTACTCTGTTCACACTGAATGGTGGCTCTGAACTGATGGTGCAATGCAGGCAACTGTGAACGAATCATAAGGAATATGCAAATCCAGTGAACATGTTCTTTATAGTGGATTTGATTAAAAAGATATCATTTTATCAACCGCACAATTATCCAACTGTTAAAATGTTCCTACAGTTGCTTGGCTGCTTGGTGCTACACGTGTAGAACATTTGATAGAAAACAACCTCTGATAACAGGGTTGTCCACTCATCCCGCAACTTCAGATTTCTGACTTTTTTTAAATTCTATTTTTTTTATGGAAAACAGCTGCTTGGAGAATATAGCATATAGAATATAAAATCACTGGAATGGAATGGACCTCGGAAGACTTCTAGTCCAGCCCTGTGCTGAAGACAGGAGACCTATACCATGCCAACCAGTAATGGGATTCAAAAATTTTTACTACAGGTTCTGTGGGTGTGGCTTGGTGGGCATGGCAGGGGAAGGATACTGTAAAATCTCCATTCCCACCCTATTCCAGGGGAAGGATACTGTAAAATCCCCATTCTCTCCCCCTCCCCACTAACCTGCTTTCCAGCTCTGTTCTCCTGTGCAGGGCAACAAAAGAAGACCCAGCTGATCAGCTGGGACTCAGGAGACAGATGGGGCAGGGCCAGTCAGAGGTGGCATTTGCCAGTTCTCCAAACTACTCAAAATTTCCGCTACCAGTTCTCCAGAACTGGTCAGAACCTGCTGAATACCACCTCTGATGCCAACCAAATGTCTATTTTTGAAAACCTCCAGTGATGGGGCACTCATAACTCCAGGAGGCAAGTTATTCCATTGATTAGTAGTTCTCTCTATGAATTCTAATAATTTCTATTGCTGTTGTGAATGTCTAATTTACTTTCATACATTGCATCAAGCTGTTGTTTAACCACAGTTTAACAACAAATATACAATTTGTATTAATTGTAGTAATATATGAACCACAGTTAACTTCACATAACTTTAAAAAAGCTTTTACAATCACATCAGTGCTTATCCTGAACTATAAAGTGAACCTAGCCAATGTATATAAAGTGCAAGAAGACTAAACAACTGATCTGCTATAAGATAAAAGAGACTGCTCTTCTTCTTATGGGGAAGAAAGATGCTAGAGAGTTGTAAAAAGGCTGATATACCACCAGTATTTAAAGAGGAACAAGATTTGATTTTCACTAAACAGTATCCAATCTAGTTCAGTAACTGGGACCAGAGGTTTAGTATTCCAAATTTTTGGACTTGTGCCCAGGAAACTTCTCTCTCTCACTAGACACATTCAATGACACATTCTGGTGAGGGAGAATTTCCCTGAGGATGGGCTCCAGTATGAGTTTCAAAGCTTGGAAAACTAAATTTCTGGTCTGGTGACCAGCCCAGATTGGATCCTGCAATATTATCCTGGGACACACATATATTTGCCTTCTTTCATTTAACAAGACACTGTAGGCTGATGTCATTACTGAATAATGACTATAAGTTGTTTATAACATTTCCAGCAGATCGACTGAAAATAATTTTGCGAGAATTTATTCATGAAGATGAATGTGGATTGAGAATGTTAGCAATCTGCTGGACATTTTGAACTATTTCAAACAACATAATGAAAAACAAGATGCATTGGTTTTTAAAAATGCTGAGAAAGCCTTTGACACTTTGAACTAGACTTTCAAGGTTTTGGAAAGTATGAATTTTGAAGAGAACTTTATAAAATGGGTAAGATCTTTCACAGAAACCACAAATAATAGAAATCTACCTAAGTCCTGTGAGATACAAAAAGAAACAAGATGTCCACAGTCTTCTCTCTTGTTTGTTTTGGTTCTTGATATACTGAATAGAGTTATAAGACTAAATGAAATGATTATGGAAACAAAGATTTAAAAAGAAATTCATAAGTTAAAGGCTTTTGCAGATGAGAGTGTCATTTTTGGAAGATCCTTTAAATTGAAACAATAATAGTCAAATTTTAAAAATGTGGTGCATTAGCCAGTTTCAGAATTAAGAAACAGGAGATAAAATGAACAAAAAAATTCAAAAATAGAAAAAATAGTTAATGAACTGATGAACAAAATGGGCTTGAAGATTGAGAGCAAGATAAGATATCTGGGTATCTTTATGACAAATATGATTATTATGTTATTTCAAAATAACTATGTTAAAACATGGAATGAAGTTTTTAAATGTTAAGATGGGGAAAACTAAAACTGTCATCGCTGTGGGGAATTTCTGGGTTAACAATAAATATCTTATCTAGAATGATAAGCATTCATTCGTTTAATGACCAAAGTTACAATGGCACTGAAAAATGTGTCTTATGACCAATTCTCACACTTAAGACCATTGCAGCATCTCCATCTGGCAACTAGCATCTATTTACAATGATTGCAGTATTCTGGGATTGTCATTGTCCTAGGAAGCTTCTGACAAGCAAAGTTAATGGGGGAAGCCAGATTCTTACAACTGTTATAAAGATTAGAAGCCATTTCTTTGTGTCTTTTTTCTTTCCTTTCTATTGTTTTCTTTTGCTTTCTATCTTTCTTTTTAAAAAATTCTTTTTGATTTATTTTTTATCTTCTATTACTTTGTGTTAATTTTTAATTTCCTTTCACATTTTCCTAATAGTATTATAATAGAAAAATAAGAGACAGCTCTGCCAATCTCTTCTCTTTAATTCAGAAATTGGGTTTTCCCCCCTCTTCTTTTAATCTGATATCTGCTAGACCATTTCTTTTAAAAGCAGAGATCATTTTCATTTTTGATTTAACATGGATATATTTTATCATCAAGCTACCCAAATCCTTTTTGATGTCAGCATTTTAATAGTTGAATGGCTCCATTTAAAACAGCCGTATAACACAGATTTTAAATTAATTTGTGACCAGAATTCAGTTCCTGTGATCTTTCATGTGTCCTACGGGTTTCATAACAATTAACTGCATGGTTAGTTTGAATGGAAGCTGCATATTTTGTCTTCTACGAAGTAAAGATTGCCGTTTAAGAAAGTTGAACTTATTCATTTTCTGAAATCAACTGAAGAGCAGACAAAAATATCGCCAAAAAAGAAAGACAAAAACTGGCAAAAGCCCCAAAATGCGGACATCAATGTACAGCTGAAAGATCATACTTTTAGAGGTTGGGAGATCTTTTATGTTGCTAAAAGGAAAAAAGAGAAGCTTTGTAGCATTTGTGCTACCATGTATCATTGAGTTAAAAGCATCTGGCAAAGCAAAAAGCAACATTTTCACGAAAAGTTAGGAATATACAAAAGTGCCCTCTGAATTCAGTGTTCTCATTACTTCTGGAAAATAACTGAGGAATTAATGATTTATTTAGGTCAACCAGAGGGTTTGATGACAAACTGTCCCATCTGGTTCAATTATTAAAACTTTTTAAACTGGAGGATTGCAATCTGTTCCACTGCCATTGGTAGGATAGAGACTGGGCAACCAATGGTATGCAATGCCATGGAGAGATAAAACCAAGGTTCATAGTAGATAGACCCATGGTTAGGTAGAATCTAAGTCAAAGCAGCCAGAGCCCATGTAGGTAGATGACCAACAATAGAAAAGAAGTTCTTTGAACATCTATTTTGAAGCTCCAGAAGTGCCAGTTCGGAAATGCAAATTGTGGGAACTTTCAGCTTTATGAATACAAAGCAGAAAGCTGGGAGATGATGAGTCATACCAGGCAGAAAAACATTTCTTAAAGACTACTCTCTCCTTCCATTTCTAGCCTAAATTTATGGGTGTAAGTAGCTGTAGAGATGGCTTTAGACCATCTAGAAGTCATCAAGATAAGAACAAATGCAGAACAGGGCATTCAGCCCAGGGATGCTGGTAAGTATTGGAAAAAGTCTCTAGCTGATATCCTTTGAGTATGTGGGAAAACACAGGCTTGCAAGATACTGTTACTATAACAGAGTTCAACTAATTGTAGAGCAGGGCAACAAACTCAAGGCCTACAGGCCAAATTAGGCCTGTGGGGTGCTTAGATCCAGCCTGCAGGGCTGGCCTGGAAACAGCAAAGGACTGGCCCACATTGTCTCTGCCAGAGAAAATGGACCTCAGGGGTGTGTCCCCTACCCCCCATTTTTGGCCACCCCCAGTTTTTCGCCCACAAGCTCCATTTTCGCTGGCAGAGGACTGCAGGAGGCCATCACAGATGAAAATGGGGTGCGGGGGGGCACAGAGGGGGGGCAGGCTCCATTTTCGCTGTCAGAGGGCTATCAAAACAAACTAAAAACAAAACAAATGGAGAAATGTTTCTCCTTTTGCATTTGAGCATGTAAGAAGGGACAGGAAAGGAGAAAGGGAAAGAGGAAAGAAAAAGAAGGGAAGATGGGAAGAAAGCAAGCAAGGAAAAATGAGGAAAGAGGGGAAGGAAGAAGAAAGGAGAATGAAGAGGGAAGTAAAAAGAAGAAAAGGAAGGAAGGAAGGAAATAAATTATAATGAGAGTGAGAGAGGGTCTCAGGGAAGTTCTGCTTTAGCACTTGGCCACCACAGGTGCCCCTGACACAAGTGATGTCAAGCTGGCCACGCCCATCCATGGCCACTCCTATCCCATGGCCCTCTGAGGTAAAACATAACCCTGATGCAGCCTCAATGACATCTTGTTTGACATCCCTGCTGTAGAGCTAGGCTTCTTGGGGAGTCAGTTTCCTTATCAGATCTACCTCATAGGCCTCACAACAGGGCTACTTTTAAAAGGAAGAAACTAAAAAATGTTTTTCTTTAACCAAGCAAACAGACATATAAAAATAAAGAGTGGGGATCATGAGCAGTTCCTTGTTCCTAGGTTTTTATGGCTCCCCAAACCTGCAATAAAGGAGAAGTAAAGAAGATCTCCTGAAGTGAATTCCAAAAGAGGGGAATCATTAACAAGACATCTTGCGCCAATTATCCGTAAAGATAATGTGGGACTCTCAGCAAGTCCTCTTTCTCAGATCTTACTGATTTGGCAGATTCAACTTGGAGAAGCCGCCTATGGAAGGTAACTGGGTCTTGATATACATAGGGCTTTCAAGGTGACAACCAGCACTTTGAATTGTACCCAGATGTTTGTGGGCAGCCAGTGCCTTTCTCACTGTAACATGTTCCATGGGTGAGCCTCCATACACCCTTAACTACACCAGCTGAAATTTCAGGTAATTTTCAAGAAACCTTCAGATGACATTTCAATCATCCAGATGCAAGGTGGCAAGGCATGAGCGACTGGAGGTTTTCAAGAAAGGGTTGGACAACTATTTGTCTGGAATGATAGAAAGTCTCCTGCCATGGTCAGTGGTTGGACTAGAACAATGGTTGCCAACTAGTGGCCCGGCGACCACTGGTGGTCTGTGAAAAAAAATTGGGGGTCTGTAGAGAAATGTCCCCCGCAAAGCATTCTCCCCAAAGCAATTAATCCAGGCTGTGCGGGAACACAAAGCTGCGCCACCCACATGGTTGGCCCACTCGCTGGCCCTCACTCTTTGGCCGAGCGCAAACCTTACCTTGAGTAGAGCCACACGAGCTGGAACTGGAAGGTAAGACCAACAGTGGGGGAGGGAAATCTTCCCGGGGTGGCTTGCTGACGTTGGTGGAAAAGTCAGCCCCATATTCCAGAGCTGCAGTAGTCACAGGACTGGCCCTTTGGTCATTCCAGAGCAGCTGCTCCTCCACCCGGGTGCACCAGCTTGCCATGGACTGGAGGAACTGCTCCGGGATGACCAAAGGGCCAGTCCTGTGACTACTGCAGCTCTGGAATATGGGGCTGACTTTCCCACCAACGTCAGCAAGCCACCGTCAGTCAAAATTCATATTAGTGGTCCGCGGGATTTAAAATTATGAGTTTGGTGGTCCCTGAGGTCCAAAAGGTTGGCGATCCGTGGAGTAGAAGACCTCCAAGGTCCCTTCCTGGCCTATGATTTTAAAACTTCCTGATTCAGAAAAGGAGGCCACAGCTGGAGCAAAGCTCTAATTAAGAGGAGGACCTCATAGCTATGGCTTCTACATGCTATTAAGCAGGAGCTGTGAGTCCAGGAGGCAATATCAACCCAAGGGTGTGTGGTGTCCCAAGGCAGCATTTTCTGATAACACCACCTACTGCTGATACAGATATTTGCATTTTCAGAATGATTCAGAAGGAGGGGGAAGCCCTAAGCTTTGGTACTTTAAGCTACTGCATATTTGGCCTTAACCTAACACCATCCCTGCCAGGAGGATCTTTAAGAGGCTGGCCAGTTCCATCACTAGCCTATCCAGAGTGAAAGATGCTGAGCCCATGTGCCAGTGACATTCTAGATCACTGGTGGCTAACCTTTTTGGGCTCCTGTGCCAAAAATTGTGTGCGCGCTTGCACGCTTGCGCTTGAGAGCCAGCACCCAGAAGGCAATGCATGCCCCCCCACGCCCCCTATGCTTACACATGCAATACCTCACCACCACACCACCTCCCACCACCTCCTTACCTGCACTGCACCTCACAGCTGATTTTCAGCTGGTTTGAAACCTTTTCGGCCTCCCAGAGGCTTGAGGAAGGCTTCTGCAGGCCGAAAACTAGCCCCGTTTCATCACTTCCGGTATTTTCGGAAAAACAGGAAGTAATGAAACAGGGCTAGTTTTTGGCCTGCAGAAGCCTGCAGAAGCCTTTCTCAAGCCTTTGGGAGGCCGAAAAAGGCCTCAAACCCACTGAAAATCAGCTGTGAGGCACGCGCATGCGCAGTGAGGTAAGTATGCCTGCAGCTCATGTGCTGGCACAAATGGCTCTGCGTGCCACCTGTGGCACGCGGGCCATAAGTTTGCCATCATGGTTCTAGATCAAAGGTTTCCAAACTTGGCAACTTTAAGACTTCAACTCCCAGAATTCCTCAGCCACCCATGCTAGGGAATTCTGGGAATTGAAGTCCACAGTTCTTAAAGTTGCCAAGTTTGGAGACCCCTATTCTAGATGTCTTTTCTGAAATGAGGGCAACATTGCAACCTAGGGGCAGGGAATCTGTTGTTCAAACAATCACTAAGTAACCGGTTGTAAGTTGAGGACTACCTGCAGAGGTACTTTTTTAAAAACAGAAAAACCTGTCCAATAGCTGATTTGGAACTTCTTTCATTCAGAATAACAACCAAAAGCCTGCTAAAAAGCCAATGACGTTTTGGTGCTTGTGTGTTCTGAAACCAAACAGAGTGTACCCTATGCTCAGCAAGAGGATTTCTTATGATCCGCATCGAGGTATGAATATGTACAGGAATTAAATGGGAATAAGTATGGATTTCTTATTAGAATCGTTTTCCTACAGGCAAGTTAGAGCTTCTCACATTTTCAACGTGCACTTTCTTATGTACCACCTAGTATTAAACATTTGTGATAAGAGGATCTGAAGAGAAAACTCAGCACCTGGGGAAACCAAAACATAGACACATATGCACACACACACGCACACACAGCATTCACACACTTGGCACCGCTACAGTGGGCAGGACATTTCTATCCTTCCTGATTGGGCAGCAGTACCAAAGATAGTACTAATGCTGATAAAGAGGGATCAGAAGTAATTTTGAACAAGACATACCACAAAAACGAGTTGTTCCACAATTGTCTGACAAAGCAGCATTTATTCCATAAGTAGTCAACTTAGTTTGATTAATCCCAGAAGACAATTTGGCTATGAAATACATATGAACTCTGAAGTACTGTAATTTATCCCTATCATGCAAAGTCTAGAACTTTTATCCCTTGTGGCTAATAAAAATGGTCTAAGATTGACTCGACTCTGTAATAACTAATAAGGTAAAGGTTTCTCTTGTCCAGTTCAGTGGTGGGATTCAATTTTTTTTACTACTGGTTCTGTGGGCATGGCTTGGTGGGCGTGGCTTGGTGGGCGTGGCAGGGGAAGGATACTGTAAAATCTCCATTCCCTCCCCATGCCACCAACCTGCTTTCCAGCTCCGTTCTCCTGTGCAGGGCAATAAAAGAAGACCCAGCCAATCAGCTGAGACTTGGGAGGCAGAGAATAGATGGGGGCGGGGCCAGTGAGAGGTGGTATTTGCCGGTTCTCCAAACTACTCAAAATTTCCGCTACTGGTTCTCCAGAACTGGTCCGACCTTGCTGAATACCACCTCTGGTCCAGTTGTGTCTGATTCTAAGGGGCTGAGGGAGCCAGCTTTGTCTGAAGACATGTCCATGGTCATGTGGCCAGCATGACTATACGCAAAGGCACACGGAGCACTGTTATCTTCCCACCCAAGTGGTACCTATTTATCTACTTGCATTTACATGATTTCGAACTGTTAGGTGAGCAGGAGCTGAGGGAAATAACAGGAGCTCATGCTGTCATGGAACGCTCTGGTCTTAAACCCAGGTTGTTGGTGTTCCAGTTGACAAGCTCTGCAACTGCTTTAACCACTGGGCCATCACACCTCCTGTGTAATAACCATTACTGTCACTCAATTATTCAGTTTCTAAACTGTTTTTTCAAGACATTGGATGTTTTAGGCCTGTGATATCCAAATTTAATTCTTACATATGTGACTCCACAGAGTCTAGAAAACAGAGTTACCCTGTGGTTACATGGGTGGCTAATAAATGTAACAAATAAATATATAAATAAAATAAATAAAACCAAATGTGTTCAGCTATGTATTGAAAACAACCACATTTAGAATCAGTATATCTTTGAATAACCCACGATGGGAAAACAATTATTATTCTCATATGCTGCTTGTGGGTTTATGATACCTAGTAAAGTGTACCACTTTTCAAGAAGATATTTGGGGTGTTTTGAAAAAAAGGCTGAGTCTTGAACGTACCATATAATTCTCGCCCAGGGATATGATTTCAATATATTATTATTATATGCACAAAGATGGAAGATTACAGAAATATCCATAATGCAGGCGTGGATTGTGAAAATGGCTGAGCCTGCAGAAATGGCTAAATTGGCATGCTTTGTTAAGGAAGGAACTATAATTACTTGTATAAAAGACTGGAAGCCTTTTATGGACTTTTTGCTGAAAATGGATTAAAATGAACAAGTGATTTGGGGCTTTATTGATTAAAAAGGTCTACTTATGGGAACAAGGGAACAAAGATATGTAACTCTGGAAGATGGAGATGGTAATTATTATGCAGCAAAGATGATCAGAAGTTGCTTCATTAGATATCTGTCTTTTGTTATATTTCACCTTTTATTTTATTTTCCTATTTTTTATTTCACATTTCTCTAGTTTTTTTTAAACCTCTGTAGGATAATCTTATAATAAAAACTATTATTTTTAAATCAGGAAGTGCTAGTACTAGCACATAAAGAGTACTGTTCTACACTTTGTCTCCTCCAGATTCTACCAAGTGACATTTTTCATGATTTATTTTTTGTATCCCATCAGGAGTTCAAGGCAAGATTTACTTCAATTTGTCTTCTAGCTTTTCCCTTCAATTTCTCTGAGTTATGTCAGGTTGAGTGACTGTGATTGGCCCAAAGGCATCCTGTGAGTTTCTATAGTTGAGGATGATTTGAATCTGGCTCTAATCCACAACTTTGATCCCTGTACCACAGGAAGTCTTTGTATCAGGAATTACTTCTGCGAAGAAGCGTGATACAGGTAGGCCTCAACTTACAATCACAATTGATAAGGTGACCAACCATCCTCCTTTAGGAGGACAGTCCTTCTTTTGTAAGTTCTGTCCTCTCTCAAAAAGTGTCCTCCTACATGTCCTCCTTTTTGATATTTGGAGACTAATCTGTAAATCTCCATATTTGATCGATGCCGAGCCAATCCGTTGTGTGTGATGTGACGTATTTGTATTTGACATGACAATTCGTCAAGGCTCAGTACAGTGTGGTGAGACGCGATTATGAGACACATGCGCTCCACACAGAATTGTTTTGAGTGTGCCATGTGCAAGAGTGTGCTGTGCACAAGAGTGCACTGCGTGCAAGAGTGCGCCGCACGCAAGTGGCTTTGGTTTTTTTCTTCAATTTATTGTGTCCTCCTTCTCATTGTAAAAAAGTTGGTCACCTTACAATTGAGCTACACAAAACTTTTGTTAAGTGGGTTTTGCTCCATTTTGCAACCTTTCTTGCCACAGATGTTTAGTGAATCACTGCAGTTGTTAAGTTAGTAACATGGTTATTAACAACTGCAGCAGTTCACTTAACATCTGTGGCAAGAACAGCCGTGAATCTGGCTTCCTCATTGACTTTGCTTGTCAGAGAGTTGCAAAACTGATCACATGACTCTGGGACACTGGAACTGTCATAAATATGAACCTGTTGCCAAGCGTCTGGATTTTGATCAGGTGATCATGGGAAGACTGTAAAGGTTCTAAGTGTGAGAAATGCTTATAAGTCATTTTTTTCATTGCCATTTTAAATTTGAATGATCATTACATGAATTGTTGCAAATTGAGGACTCCCTGTAAAGCAGTAGCCCCCGATCTTTTGGGCGCCAAGGATCGGTTCCATGGATAAAGGTTTTTCTGCAGACTGGAGGGGGTGTGGTTTTGCATGCAGCCTGCATCCCGTGGATGGGGCTTCACTTGTTCGTGCAGCCCGGTTGCTGGTGTTGTGGCCTGTTGGCCACCGGGCCCCCCAAAAGCTGAATCAGAGGAGGAGGAGGAAGCATGAGACTCAGGGTCAGCATCAGGGTAAGCTCCGAGGGGGAAAAGGGAATGGAGCTGCAGAGAGAGAGAGAAAGAGAGAAAGAGGCAGGGCCTGGGCCATTCGCCAGCCCTCAGATGGAGAATCAACATCTCCCAGGTCTGGAGCAGAGATGGTATTCAGCAGTTTCTGACCAGTTCTGGAGAACCGGTAGCAGAAATTTTGAGTAGTTCAGTGAACTGGCAAATACCACCTCTGACTGGAGATTTTGCAGTATCCTTCCCCTGCCACACCCACCAAGCCACGCCCATAGAACCGGTAGTAAAAAAATTTGAATCCCACCACTGGTCTAGAGGTGGTTGATGAAGAAGAGGAGCAGCTGGGTCCAGTGCCTGACGCACGGCTGCATAGAAGAGGAGAGCAGTGGAAAGCTGTGGGCTGATCCTGGGGAAGGAAGAGCCACCTCTGCTAAGGGGGCCCCACCCTAGCTCTGGGGATAAAAGGCAGAAATGGGCAGAAATTAATAGGTTGGCAGAGAACTATTCATCTTCCAGCCAGACTTGTTAGCCTGTGAGATAAACTTTTGGCTAATAAAGGAATCTTTTGAACCCACGTCAGAGGGTTTCTAGTGTTTGCTTGGTCAGTACAGCTGGCATGCCCCCTGGTGGGGGTTGGGGACCCCTGCTGTAAAGAGAACATTAAGAAGCTAACAGTCAAGCTTAATCTTCTTAATCCAAAGCCCTTGAGAATGCTTGCTAAGACCCTCTTGAAGATGGAAGTTCTTTGACCCCAGGGAATCGTTACCTACCTATGTGAGAGGAAAGGCGATCTACCAGAATGCTGTGGCAGATAGGATAAGCTGCTCTGGAGAGAAAAGAAAAATTAAAAAGAAAAACTTCAAACAGGAATTTAATTATTATGAGCTTTGGAAGGGGAGATCCAAGGGATCCAATATGGATGATCACTTAAACACGAGCCAGCAGTGTGTTGCAGCAGCCAAAAAAAGCTAAATACAATCCCTGGTTGTATAAACAGAGGCACAGAATCAAAATCACATGAAGTATTAGTACCGCTCTATAAAGCCTTAGTAAAGGGACAACTGGAATACCAGATCCAGTTTTGATCACCACTTTTATTTATTATTTTATTTATTTTATTTTATTTGATTGGACTTGTATGCCGCCCCGTCTCCAAAAGGACTCGGGGCGGCTCACAACTAAAACAAATATAAATAATTCATTAATTAAAACAATATTAAACATATTACAAAAAACAAAAACAAAAAACGTCTTTACAAAAAAGATGTTGAGACTTTAGGAAAAAGTGCAAAGAGCAACTAAGAGGATTAAAGGCCTGGAGTCAAAAGCATATGAAGAACGGTTGCAGGGAGTCTTGACAAAAGAAGGACTGGAGGAGACATGATAACAGTATTGCAATATTCGAGGGTCTGCCACAAAGAAGAGGGGATCAACTTATTTTCCAAAGTACCAGAAGCAGTGGTGGGATTCAAAAATTTTTACTACCGGTTCTGTGGGTGTGCTTGGTGGGCGTGGTGTGGTTTGATGGGCATGGCTTGGTAGGCATGGCTTGGTGGCCATGGATGATACTGTAAAATCTCCATTCCCACCCCACTCCAGGGAAGGTTACTGCAAAATCCCATTCCCTCCCCACCCCACTAACCTGCTTTCTAGCTCCATTCTCCTGTGCAGGGCAACAAAAGAAGACCCAGCCGATCAGCTGGGACTCAGGAGGCAGAGAATAGATGGGGGCAGGGCCAGTCAGAGGTGGTATTTGCCGGTTCTCCAAGCTACCCAAAATTTCCGCTACCGGTGCTCCAGAACTGGTCAGAACCTGCTGAATACCACCTCTGACCAGAAGGTAAGACAAGAAAGGATGAGTGGAAACTAATCAAACTGAGAAGTGCCCTAGAATCAAGAACTTCCTAACATTGAGAACAATTAACCAGTGGAATGACTTGCCTTCAGAAGTTGTGGGGGCTTGATCACTGGAGGTTTTTAAGAAAAGACTGACAGACACCTGTCTGAAATGCTATAGGCTTTCCTGCTTGAACAAGGGGTTGGACTAGAAGACCTCCAAGGTCCCTTCCAGCTGTCTTGATTGTGATATTGGACAGTGCATTTGCTGTATATAAAGACTGTAGTGTTCCTTACCTCTCTTGAGGCACAATTTGTTTATTTATATTTTAAAAAATTGCTCTGTGGCATAAATGTCTTCAGTTTCCAGTGATTGAAATCGTTGCCCATGAAGCTGCTAATTTCCAAGGCAAATAGTATTAGCATAATAATTGTGTCCTTGGGTCCCCGTACTGATGGTAAACTTAATTAGGTCAGTCTTAAGGACCTGCTATTTGAATTCATCTTCTGAATGATTGTTAATTAGCCCTGTTGAAGATGCTCCCAAATACTTATAATCCTCTTGTTTCTTAAGGGTGTTAAGAAGCAGAGGTTGTTTGCAAACAAAACAAAACAAAAATCCTTTATAGATTTTTAAAAATTAGTTTTGTTCGCTTGGCCAGAAAGAAACTAATGCTTCTTGGGTTGTTGTTTTTTTCTCCATTTTCTTTGTTTCTGAGAAATATTTGTCATAATATTTCAAAATCGTAGCTATTCTTTTGTTTGGCAAGAAATATACCTAAATATTTTGCTGACTTCACTTTTCTTGTCCCGAGAATCTATTTTCTAAGAATTAGAGATTACCGCCCCCCCTGAACTCTTAAGTAAACAGTCGTCCAAAACAAGTTGATCCCTCAATAATTTAATACTCCTATAGTCACTTGTACAAACAAGCCTCTCTTTAAATCTACCCCAGCAGTTGCTTTCAGAAGCAAGGAAAGAAAAGCAGAAAAATGCAGTTTTTCCTCCCCTGGAAATATACAGCAATCAAAAACAATAATTTATTTTAGATGCTTTTACAGACTTCAGGATAAAAATTGCTGATCCACTTTAACAATCAAAGTTTTTAGTGAAGCTTCAAAAGCTTCAGGTGGTCTATTTATAGGATGTTTTGGCACACCATGGGTAAAGAATTAAATGCCTCCATTCTTGCCTCCTGTTATTGTACTACTGTACATTTTTTTATTTATTAGATTTATACTGTTCTCTCCCCACCACCCATCTCACCTAAGTGGTTTTGGGCGGCACACAACAATTTATAACAGGGGTCTTCAAACTTGACAGCTTTAAGACTTGTGGACTTCAACTCCCAGAATTCCTCCTCCAATCATGTTAGTTCAGGAATTCTGGGAGTTGAAGTCCACAAGTCTTAAACTTGTCAAGTTTGAAGACTCTTGATTTAGAACAACAATCCAATAAGAGCAAGTTAAAAACCAATATACAAGCATATAAAATCATCAATAACTCATCAGCAGTCAAATCCATACTTGTCTCAAGCTCAACAAAACCACTGTAAAAGTTCCCCATCATTGACGTACATCAAGTATGATGGTAGAGCCATGTCTTCAGGGCCTTCTTAAAGGCTAGCAGGGTCAAAGCCAATCTACCTTCTGGGGTGGGGGTGTCATCCTTTTTATGTATTTTTGAAAGCTTATATGCTAGACCTGACTCACAAACACCAGTTCAGTAATCCTTGATTTATGACTGCTCACTTAGCAATTATTATGATGAACCTCCCACAGGATATTTACGATGCATATTTGAAGTTCAGACTGCCAGTTCCGTGCACGTACACACATTGTCACATTTTCAACCAGCCTGCATTTATGGCTGTTTGCAGTGTCCTATGGTCACACAATTTATGATGCCCTTGCTAGAAACCAGCATTTATTTTTCATTTCTGGCAAAAAAAAAGCTCACTGAGGACAATGGCTTCCCTTAATAACTGCAGTGTTCACTTAAGGACTACTTAATATACATCATAAAATCAGGTTGATCAAGTGTGTATTGACTTACAACTGTCATGAAACACAATAGAAATTATGGGCTTCATTATAGTTGAACATTGACAGCTATATTGAATTACCTATTTTGTCATCTGCACCTCTATAACTGTCTGGTTTGGTTCTGCAACCCAAAAATACAGGCACAGAGGATAATTAGGACTGCAGAAAAAACAATTACTACCAACCTGCCTTCAATGGAGGACCTGTATATTGCACAAGTCAAAAAGAGGGCTGTGAAAATATTTACAGACCCCTCACATCCTGGACATAAACTGTTTCAACTCCTACCCTCAAAATGACGCTATAGAGCACTGCACACCAGAACAACTAGACACAGTTTTTTCCCAAACGCCATCACTCTGCTAAACAAATAATTCCCTCAATGCTGTCCAACTATTCACAAAGTCTGCATTACTATTACTAATAATCTTCACATCACTCCTTATCACCCATCCCCTCCCACTTGTGACTGTATGACTGTAACCTTGTCGCTTGTATCCTTACGATTTATATTGACTGTATCCTTACGATTTATATTGACTGTTTCCTAGTATGATTTGATTGCTTATTGTACCCTATGACTATCATTAAGTGTTGTATCTTATGATTCTTGACTCTTGACGATGCTGAACTAATCCTCAACTGACAACAGTTTGTTTAGTGGCCATTTTGGACCTAGGCAACTTAGAACTACGCCACCTGACCTAACCTTAGTACACAAAATTGTCTGCTACAACATCCTACCTGTCAATGACTACTTCAGCTTCAACCGCAATAACACATGGGAAAACAACAGATACAAACTCAAAGTAAACTGCTCCAGACTTGATGGCAGAAAATACAACTTCAGCAAGAGAGTGGTCAACGCCTGGAACTCACTACCTTACTCTATTGTTACATCCTCAAACCCCCAAAACTTTAACCTTAAACAGTCTACCATGGACCTCACTCCAATCCTAAGAGGTCTATAAGGGGGAGGGCATAAGCACACCAGCGTGCCTACCATCCCTGTCCTACTGTTCCCATTTATTCGTATTCATTTATTATGTATATACTTATACCCATTTATATTTATATGCTTATATGTTATGTTCATACTCATACTTGCTTTCTCATGCATGATTGACAAACTAAACTAACTAAATAAATAAATTCAGCACTGAAAAAAGTGACATGATCATTTTTACAATTACATTGTAAGTCAAGGCAGAAGTCAGGAATTCTCACGAGGTTCTCCTCTTGTGTTGCAGAGGCTGACTTTTCTGAATAGTTTCCTCCATAATCTTTGCTTCTTTAAAAAAAAAGATGTTTGCAAACTACCGTGACAGTTCTAATAACCAGCTCTAGATGCAGTAATTGCACCAATTACTGTATCTAGAGTTGAAGTGAAATTTCCCAGGAGACTTTTTTTCTGTGAATATTTGAGATGTTTTTACCCACCATCCTCCCCCACCTTTATGTTTCCAAATGACACTAAACCCAAGCGCTGTAGAAAGTGTTAAATGTTGAGCAGAGCCCCAGACATATACACACAATGGTTCTTGCTGGGATCAAAATGTAAAAGAAAGGGAAATTTGCAGAGATTGATGATAGATAGATAGATAGATAGATAGATAGATAGATAGATAGATAGAAGATAAAGGTTCCCCTCGCACATATGTGCTAGTTGTCTCCAGCACTAGAGGGTGATGCTCATCTCCGTTACAAAGCCGAAGAACCAGTGCTGTCCGAAGACATCTCTGTGGTCATGTGGCCGGCATGACTAAACGCTGAAGTAACGCTGTTATCTTCCCACCAAAGTGGTCCCTATTTTTCTACTTGCATTTTTACATGCTTTCAAACTGCTAGGTTGGCAGAAGCTGGGGCAAGTAATGGGAGCTCACTCCGTTATGCAGTGCTAGGGATTCAAACTGCCAAACTGCCGACTTTTCTGATCAACAAGCTCAGCATCTTAGTCACTGAGCCACCGTGTCCCTTTTATATAGATTTAGATAGATATAGATAATGATAAATGATGAAGATGAAGATAGATAGATAGATAGATAGATAGATAGATAGATAGATAGATGATAGACAGACAGACAGACAGGCATGCTCCTATCTAAACTCTTGGAATACTTCTTAGAAGTTTGATAAAACAGGATCCTGCCCACAATTTCTCTCTCAGCAGAAGGATGTTGAGATGGCCTTTGCACAAGTGGCCTGGAGTTGATGCCCTATGCCAGTGGTTCTTATGCCAGTGGTTCTTAACCTGGGCGATATTGCCCCCCAGGGGGCGATTTTGTTTTTCAGGGGGGCAATGGAACGAAAAGGGGCGACGTGGGGGCAAAGGAACAGAAGGGGGGGTGATATGGGGGCGATGGAGCAAGATATATTGTGAGAGAGAGAGAGAGAGAGATCTATATTGGTAGGTAGGTAGGTAGGTAGGTAGACAAAAAGACAGGTAGGTAGATAGGCAGGAAGGCAGGCAGGCAAACAGACAGACCTTTTGGATGGATTGATGGACGGACGGACAGACAGAAAGAATGCGAGAGCAGCAGCACTTTGGGAAAGCGGTGGCGGCGGCTTTTCCCAACATGCTGCCACATTCGAGGTGCCAGTTCAGGTGCAGTACAACAGTCAATGGGGTGAACCTGCAGGGCTGGCGCCTTGAAGCCCCCCCCCTGCTGCCTCTTAGTATCCCTCTGCTGGCCCCCTTGGCCTTGGGGATGCTAAGAGGTGGCAGGGGGGCGGCGCATCGAATGCAGCCGCGGTGGCACATAACGCACCACCGCTTCCACACTGGAGGCGCCAGCTCCAGAGTGTTACTACACAGTCAATGGGTGAATCTGCAGGGCCGGTGCCTTGAATGCCCCCCTGCTGCCTCTTAGCGCCCCTCTGCTGGTCCCTTTGGGGAGGCTAAGAGGCGGCAGGGGGGCGGTTATATTGGGGGAGGGGGGGTGATGACAACTTCCTCAATGGCTCAAGGGGGCGATTCTTTCAAAAAGGTTAAGAACCACTGCCCTATGCAACTTGAGGACACCATGATTAGAAAGGCTGTGTTTGAGAACTGAAATACCTTGAGTTTGTACCCAGAATCAAAGGAAGCCCAAATGCAGCTGAATGCATCATGTATCACAATAGACCATGTAACCTTTTTCTTCAGTCCAAATAAGTGATTTGATCTTTCAAAGAAGTCAAGGCCCAGTAAATCATTAGTGGGTTCAACAGCGGTCTGCAGCTGTACCACAGAACTGGTCCTGTTTATTAGCAGTCTACTATTGGCAAACCCAATCCTTCCAGGGTAAAAAAAAAAAGGCAAAACTGCTTTGCAGAGGTCAAATAGGTCAGCCTGGCTTCCAACTGATCCCACTCTGGAAAAGACCCAATACAACTAGTTTTCCCAGAGCCCCTTCCTCACTGTCCCGCAACCGAGTTAGGGCTGGGTCATTACACTGAGACCCGAATCGGGGCTGCCGACCCCCATTTCCATGTACTCTTCCCTCATCAGACATATGGGATACGCAGCCCCGAAAGGGAAGGGAAGGGCTCCGTGGGCGGCCAGACCTGGGGGTTCGTTGCTCGGCGCTCTCGGCTTGGAGACGTGAATCGCGGGCTCCGAACTAAACAAAGAGGGGAATCGGAGGCAAGACGTCTAGATCTCCGTTAAGTCCCGGATCGGGAGATCTGCTGCAGTCCGCCAGTTACAGAAACGTCCAGAGCTGCGGTTGGGGGGAGAAGCCTCTCGGGCTTGACCTGCAGTGAGGGGGAGGGCAGCAGGCCCGGGCAAAGGGGGCGAGCCGATCCTAGGATCGGGTGCCCTCCGAGGGGAAGGGAGCCCGTGCAATCCTTCGGAGCGGCTGCGCTACTCCAAGGTCGCCCCCCACCCCATAAGCTCCATCTCGGGCCCCCGCTGCTTCAGCCCGGCCAAGTGCTCTGCTCCGAATCCCGGACATCTATCTCCCCCACCCCACCCCCTTCCCCCGAGCCCACCAGCGCTCCCTTGCCCGTCTTCGCCCTCGCCTTCCTCCTTAGAGACCGCCAAGCTTGGGGACCCTTCCAGATCGACCCGCGGGAATATGATTCGCCAGAGATTGGGCGGCCGTGCCTTTGCCCCCGCCGGCGGGCGGCCAAGCAGACACACAAAGAAGCCGGCAAGTTTGATTTTACCTGGAGCTGTGGCTGTGGCTGCTGGCTGCTGGCCGGAGTGCGCCCATCAGCCGCACCGAGGCAGGCTGCGCCCTCGGATCCCGGGTCCAGATGCTCCTGGTGGGCTGCCGCCTTCTCCTCCTGCGGCTCCCTTCCCCTCCCCCGGCGGGCGGCGACACAGCGCTCCCTGGAATCCGGCGAGCTGCTCCAGGGGCTTCTCCTGGCAGAGGGAAATGCGCCTGGGCGCTCGCTCGCTCGCTGCGGGAAAGTCTGCCCAGAATGCTCGGTCGGGAAAGGGAAAGAGGAAAGAGAAAGGGAAAGGGGAAAAGGGAACGTCCCCCTCCTTCCCCTCCCTTGCTCCAGCTTTTGGCCTGAGAGCCGCCTCTAGCGTTGACAAGTCAGACAACCTTTCCAGAACTTAATGTGCGTTTCCCGTTCCCTGAGCTGTACATTTTGGATTGATTTGGCAGCGAGAGTCCCATGCGAAGTGCTGAAATTTGCTAGCGAAGGTGTCCTCGAGTCTTTCCCCTCTTCCTTGATGTAGTAGCCACGCCTTTCCCGGATACATTGTAAGCTGCCCTTCTTTCGAGAAACTTTTCAGAGAGGTTCTCTGTGCTCCCTTGATTTTACCTGCCGAACAAGGACTTTTCCAGATACAAAGGATGAAGGGGGAGAATGAATGAATGAATGAATGAATGAATGAATGAATGAATGAATGAGATATCTTCCCATTTTACCTCCAGTTTTTTTGGTCCCAGCCTGGACCAAATTATATAGGGGTCCAGAAGACTAGGAGATTCTCATAATACTTCCAACACAGTTTGACCCCCGAGGTCAGAGAAGGCGAGGTAGGCATCATAACGTCCACCTTAAATAAGCCTATTTCATTTGGGACTAGAAAACGATGCATCCAGATAGAAAGAAGTCTCTATGGACAGGGTTTCCCTATGATTAATTCCCTTAATATTGATTTAGCAAAGCCAGGTACCCCATAATAGTTCTCAAGTTCCAATTCTGCTATCTACTGATTTCTGCCAAGATTTTAGTTTGCAACATTGCAGTTTCTAAAGGAGGTGTGTGCACCTAGCTTAACTGCTGAAATTTGTGCAAATATTAATGCTTGGGTATAAATAGGAACATAATGTTGTCGGCTTTTTACCCTATATTTTTGGCTGTGTAAGAGCTGGATTTCATTTCCAGCTGCCCTCTCTATCATAAAAGAGATGGGTCCACAACTTTTTTTAATGTGGATATTGTACATTTGGGAAATTATCTGTGTAAATCCATAGGAAATTTTTTTTTAAATCTGTAAGCTAAGTTTAACAAGGGCTCCCATGCCTTCAGATTGCACTAATAGAAACATAAATGGAAAAATTAAAGCTACTCCTATGGTCTCTTTTGGGGGGGCAAAGCAAACTCTCAGGATCAAAGTGTCAACATTTTGACCTTACGGAAAACTTCAAAACATACAACTTCCCTGCTTGCTTGCGTGTATGCCATGAATGATATTTTACAGCTGCGTTTGTTCCTAAAATAATCTTCCCTTAACCTTGCTGCTTCCAACTTCAAAGCTCTAGTAGGGAAAATTGAACTTGTCATAAGTAAATATTTGAAGGGGATAAAGTGTGCCTGAGAAAATATTACCTCACATATGGAAAAGTTTCCTTGGGCTGCTGCAGTTCCAATCCAATCTTGACAGTGATTTAGGAAGTTTAGATTGCCCAGGTACTATAACTCAACTGGGTGTGCTCAGACAGACAACACTGTGCCCATATATACTGTATTTAGTATATAAGTTGGCATTGTGTGATGGGTTTTGTCATCTTAGGGCATGTACAGTCAGAGCAGCACGGTGGGCTAGAGCTCTTACCTCACAATCAGGAGGCTGTGAGTTTGATCCTAGGGAGTGGCAGATATTTCTCTCCCTGGGCATGAAGAGAAACTATCTGCTGCAAACTCCGCATAGGCATCAGGAAGGGCATTCAGCCAGTAAATGCTCAGTTGACTCCACCCAGATGAAAGGAATTACAGGGTTTTTAAAACCAAAAAAATTGTCTATATTGTCAAACCACATTTGATAATAAATGTTGTAAAATGAAAGAAAGATGAAGGCTTATCCTTACTCACAACTATTGTTCGGTTTGAAGTATCTTTCTAAATGTCACTTCAACCTTCTTGTCGACTTATGTCATGCCCCTGGTGGTGACTGACTCTGAGGGAGAGGAGGAACAGCCGACAGGAAGTGGAAGTGTGGCTCCGGATGTTGTGGAGGAGGCTGTGGAAGGGCAGGGGCCAACTGAGCAGTCAGAGGAGGACCCAGGCCCATCCCCTATCCATCCTAGGGCATGTAGGGAGGAGAGGATAAAGGAGAGATGTGGTCTACTTGAGAGGAGAGGGCCTTGATCCTCTTCATGGGCTGCAGCTGTGACAACTGAATAAGAGGACAGACCTGCTACGGGTGAACGCTGGAAACAAAGCGTGGAAATATCTCTAGTTTATGGTTCCTCTCTGAGTTTGGTGTCCTTCCCAGTGTGTGTTCTGTTATCTGTGGATGTCCTCCAGCAGTTATCTTGCCTGGTTTGTGTTGTTTTTCCTCTCCTTCTTGTAACTGTTTGTGTGGGAGGTTTTTTGTCTTCCGTCAAGGATATTTGGAGCTTGGAAGCAAAGTGAAGGAATTAAAGGGGCTTCACCAGGTTTTTTTGACTATGTTTATTTTGTACCCCACCCCATCATCACAACTTACATCAATTCCCTTAATCATATTAATGGCTGTAATCACTCTTTTAGGGCCTAAAATTATCAGGGAGATAACCATATCAGGAGCATCCTAATCCTAGGAGATTTCAGGATGTGCTGACATCACTAGCCAGCACAAGTTCCTTCATTTTTAAGATGTGATTGTCAAGCATCTGAAATCTTAACAGGAAGATTACGAACATATATCTAAGTTGCAGGTAAACTTTGTATAGCAATTGCACTTAGATTTATATAGCGGTTCATAGTGCTTTACAGCATTCTCTAAGCAGTTTACAGAGTCAGCATATTACTCTCAACAGTTAGCAGAATTAGATTGCAAGGCTGCATTCTAACCACTGCACCACCACACATATAAATAAATAATATATTATATTATATATATTATTCTGAAGATGAAAAACAAAGCAGATGCCCTGTAAAATATGACCACTGAATTGTGACTGTAGGGTCAAAAAGAAGTTATCCAACTCAATATATAAATAAATAATATAAATAATATATTATTTATTTATATATTGAGTTGGATAACTTCTTTTTGACCCTACAGTCACAATTCAGTGGTCATATTTTACAGGGCATCTGCTTTGTTTTTCATCTTCAGAATTTATATTCTATGTTTTTATTTTATCCCTGTATTCCTTTTGTGAATGTGCCATACAATAAATAAATATGCATATATATCAAGCATCAGCAGCTATCTGCCTCCACCCAGTTACAACTTCTTTTTCTTTTGAAACAACTTGATTAAAATTTTAAAATAGACAAAAACTAACAACTAATAATTGAGACAAAAGGGAGAAAAAAAGAAAGAATGAAAAAAGAAAGCCAAAAGTGCAGAAAGAAAAAGAAAGAAAAAATACCAAGAAAGAAAAAGAAAGAAAACATACCAAAAAATTACTTCCGATTTTCTTTTACATCATATATAAGTATAAATTTACATTAAAACTTTACTCTGTTTACAATGTAACTTTCATTGTTTTATTGTCTACTATTTTA
This sequence comes from Naja naja, assembly GCA_009733165.1. Classification (NCBI taxonomy): domain Eukaryota; kingdom Metazoa; phylum Chordata; class Lepidosauria; order Squamata; family Elapidae; genus Naja; species Naja naja. The sequence goes on from CM019150.1 coordinate 73,940,758, forward strand.
ATAACCAAACCCATACAACATAAATTCATATTTTTCATTTTATGAAAAAAGTTTAGACAGAGCTTCCAATCAGTATTAAAATTAATATATTTTCTCTAATTAAAGCTGTCAATTTTGCCTTTCAAAAACCAGCCACCTCCATCAACTTCATCGTCTATTCTTCCATTGTAGGTAATGTTAAATCTTTCCAGCATTGTGCTTATAAAACTCCAACTATCATCATATAATGTATTTTAGGAGAAGGAGTAGCAGAATCTGGATGCAGAGTCAAAAGAAGAATCAGGGTAGAATTATTATATAGTCACAAATGGATTACGTTCAATCTTTCTTGAATTCCGTTAACCCTTATCTAGTACCAAAATATTGCTAACCATAGTTGATTCCTGTGCTTTGCACAAGTAATAATAAATCAATTTAATTGGAACTTAATGGATAGTCCTGGTCTTTTGCACCTGGCATATATAAAAACAAATTTTCATGAGTTTTTATTCTGCAATTGTTTGTTCAAAAGTAATATATATATCTGGTTTCAAATGTATATTACACTTTTTAGAATCTATCTATTTACCTCTATCTATCTATCTATCTATCTATATATCTATCTATCATCTATATCTATCTATCTATCTATCTATCTATCTATCTATCTATGCAGGATAAAAAGTCCTATCTTAGTCACATTTCCAACATACATTCAAAGTACCTTTATATGTTCTGCTCTTAATGGACAGTTTGTTCAGTGTTTCTTCCTGTAAACATTTTTATGCACATTTAATTGATTCAGGATATAAAAACAAGAAATTGGCTGAGCCTTTTCCTGTCTCTGTCCTATCATCCTGACACAATAAATCATGACCATGCATAGGCTTGCTCAGAGTTGTGTTGTTCTAACCATACAAATGAGCCAGTTAAGTATGCACCCTGCTCTGTGTTTGGCCTTTTGTCTGTTCTTGGAATATGTTTGGCAGTTGCACAGTACAATTTATTAATGCAAGATCAGATTCCAGGCACCCAAATTCTATTCATCTATCTTTCCCCTTCTGTTGGAATGGGCTATTAAGCCTAGGTTATTTCCCCCCAATTAATAACAAGTTGGATTTCATGATGAAGCTTTTTGGATGAGAAGCGAAACATCATGTTCTTCTTCTTCCTCACAGAAAAACAGTCCAATTGCTTTTTGAAAAAGCATCTTTGACACAACTATGACCTGGATCAGGGGTTTCAACTTTATGGCAGACTTCAACTCCCAGAATTCCCCAGCCAGCTTTGCTGTGTGCTTTGCTGGCTGGGGAATTCTGGGAGTTGAAGTCTGCCAGGCTTAAAGTTGCCAAGGTTGGAGACCCCCGACCTGGATGCCCGAGAATCTCCACAGACAAGTTGGACTTCAGACATTTGTTTTAACCAAGGGAATAAAGGCAAGAAGCCATAGACATAATTCCACAGCATTTAATTGTTATGAATTTTTAAAGAGGGAAATTGAACAGTTAGCTGTAGAAATCTGATCTTCAGCCATCCATTGATATTTCACATATGAAAGGGTAAACAATAAACAGAAGCTGGGTACAAGCAGAGCACAAACAGCTGGAAGAGCAGAGGTGCTTTTCCATCACTTCATGCATTTTAGGTAAGTGCATGAGGAGCTTCTAGCTCGGTGTTTTCTAAACTTGGGAGTCTCCAGTTGCTTGGACTTCAACTCCCAGAATTCTTAGCGATGGCCATTGTTGGCTGAGGAACCTCTGGGAATTGAAGTTCATGCACCTGGAAATGGCAGAAACAGTGCTTCTGGGTTATGGATCAGCACACCTGCCAGCCTCTTCTTTCATGGCACATTGCTAGAAAGATAATGGTCAGGGTAGGTCTTCTTAATGTTATTGATTTTCTATAGTGAGAGACTACATTTGCCTATGGCAGGGGTGTCAAACTCGATTTCATTGAGGGCCGCATCAAGATTGGGTTTGGCTTGGGGTGGGTGGGGAGTGGCCAGGGTGTGTGTGGCCAGCTCCATGTCATTCATCAAGGGTCCATTTTTGGCCGCAACAGACTCCTGCAGCCCTCTGCCAGTGAAAACAGAGCACGTGGCCACCTCAGGCTCCGTTTTGCTGGGAGTTGCAGGAGGCCTTTGTGGCCAAAAACACAGCCTGGGCACGCTGTGCGCAGCCAGGGATGGGATTCAAATTTTTTTAACAACCGGTTCTGTGGGTGCGGCTTAGGTGGTGGGCATGGCTTGGTGGTCATATGACTGGGTGGACATAGCTAGGTGGTCATGTTATTGGCCGGATGTGGCCAACTCAATATCACTCACATGGAGGCACGCATCTCCTCGCCTGGCTTCTCATGACTGTGGGGATGCTGCAGCAGTTGTAGTGTGAAAAATAGTCATAAATCACTTTTTCAGTGCCATTGTAACTTTGAATGGTCACTCCACACAAGCAAAGTACCAGCAAAGGAAGGAAAAAAAACTCCAGAGAAGTTCCTGAGACAGGAAGTCTAGTCCTGCCAAGAATGTAATAAGGGTTAACGGAGAGGCAGTTCTGTAAGCAACACCAGAATGTTTCCTTCCTGCCTTCCTTACAGGATTAGACCAGTAATTTCTTCTAACAACCGGTTCTCCGAACTGCTTCGAATGTTAACAACCAGTTCTAGCAAATAGGTGCGAACTGGTAGAATCCCACCCCTGTGCGCAGCCCTCCGTTTTCACTGCTAGAGGCACTGCCAGCCAGTCCTTCATTGTTTCCAGGGTGGGCCCATGGGCCAGTTATAAGTTTGACCTTGAGTTTGACAATCCTGGCCTATGGGATGACACATCTTTTGTTATTGGTCAAGGAAAGAACTTGCCATTCCAAGTCTTTCTGGGTCGGCTGAGAAATTGAGACTTGAATACAGAGATGATGATTACAGAAAATATGTCAATTTAAAGATTTCACATAGAATTTATACTTAAGCATTAACTTTGACATTTAGGTTTTGTGTTACTGTTATTGTGTAACATCAGTAAGTTGATCTTCTCTGCTATAAGCCTATTTAGACTTTTTTCTCTGCCTCAGCTTGTCCAGCTAAGCTGTATTGGGATCTTAAGGTCACAAATTATATTGCAGATTCATATTCAGCTTATTAATATAATATAAAGACTCTCTCTTCCCATATCTATTATTTTGGTGTACTATTCATATTCATGTGGACCATTTAATATTGTTTTGATTGCAACCATAAATAAAAAAACATTACATTAAAGAGGAAAAATGTTCAAAAAAATAATTTCTAAATTGTTATTACTTTGTACTGACAGCCTCTGAGAGTAATTAACTAAATCAGCATGATGTCATGGAATGTTCTATTGTTGGAAATATGAAGCAGATTGCTGTTTACCTTCTGTGAAAGAAAGAAAAAAGAAATATTGTCATTATGAGTAGGGATCATAAAACACCACAGAGGGAAGGCTAATGACTGGAAAGAAGTCTACAGAGATTTTCTTTAAAAAAAACATTAAAAACCCATTTTGTGTTTAATGAAATCTGATTTACATGGCCATTCCTGAACTACAAGTTATCTTTATTTCTTAAGATTCCTAACATATCAGCATTGGGACAATTCCATCTTATATTATGACTCATTAATCTCAGCCACAAATAATTTAGGAAACATAATCATTCCTAGACTTATGAAGGCAACTAAGATAATCAAGAGCCTGGAGCAGTTTTCCTATATGACATTTAGGGCTTTTTGGTGTAGTTAGAGCGAACAAGGAAAGGTTATTCTCCCTTTCCCAAATACTGGAACTAGAGGTTGCCAAGTGAAATCAAATCCTGGAAGAATCAGGACAGACCTAAGGATGAACATTTCATACAATGCCTAATCAAATTCCGGAATTTCCTACCACAAAATGAGATTTGTGACAAGCAATAATCACTGTTTTTTTTTTTTAAAGACCATTCAATATGTTTCATAGAAAGCATGCTAGGAAGATGGCATTGCTTCCCTTCCTCTTTTTCTGTAAATTTGAGCATTAGTTTGGTCAATATGCAAAAGGAGAATACTGAATTCATGCAAATTTCAAAATTTATGAAAAACGGAGAAAATTTTTCATAACATAGTTTAAATGTTATTGTCCATTTCCAAGGGAAATACCTGATTTCATACAATTTAAGGGTTCTACCACCGTAAGACTGGGTTTATAGATAGAATAGCAATAGCACTTAGACTTATATACCACTTCATAGTGCTTTACAGCATTCTCTAAGCTGTTTGCAGAGTCAGCATATTGCCTCCAACTATGTGGGTCCTCATTTTACCAACCAGGCTGAGTCAACCTTGATCCAGTCAGGATTGAATTCCTGGCAATGAGCAGTCAGCCTACAATACTGCATTTTGCTACCACAGAATGGAATGACTAAAAGTGGCATATTCATTTCTTGCCCAAACCTAGCCCCAATGAGATAATTAATGTTTTGGTGGGGGGTGGGGGGTGGGCCTCACAAATTTATTATTTTAGAATGTCACAGCACCATGAGGTTTGAGAACCTAAATTTTAAATCTAATTTTGAGTATCAAGGTGATTTTCCTTTCCCAGTAGAGAATGAATGTGTCAGAAAAGTATGTGTCAAAATATTTGCCAGCAATCCATGTCAAGCTGAGGATGAATGGATATTCTCATGAGATGATTGATATTAACTTTTAGATGATGTTTGTTCAATGAATAATAATTTCTGCATCAGATAAGAAGCCATGCTTAATTAAGTAGCGCACTGAGTGACAACAGTTAAAACTGATTCTCCATCTCATTTCCTGTGATGAGATTATTTTTTTAAAGACCCTGGGGTCATAAAGAGGTTAGCAGAACTTTGTGATCATCTGTCCCTCTTAAAATGGTCAATGTTTTAATATGTGAAATATTTGAAAGCAGCCACTGATTTTTTGCATTCAGGAGACCCGAGAAGCAAATAAGAAAACAGAAACTGTTGTATCATTAGAAACATATTGTATAGTTAAAGATCCAGACCTGGAGAAGCCAAATAGGTAAATATTACTGGTTTTCAGGCAAGCTTACCCTAGTCTGAAAATTTATTGCCATGATAAGAATGTTGAGATTACATAGTAAATCTGTCATGAAAATACATGTGTAATTTGCATCTGGCAGGATGGCTAAGCCAGACATTTCAACACACAGTCATGAGAATACAATTTTGATTTATTTACTTTGATTTAGACTTTCTTCCTTTTCCGTGCAGTGGCTTCAGTGGCTTGCTATGTTCATTCGAGCTTTGTTGCTTTCCTTTGCAATGATTTATTTATTTTGGCTTTGATGGCTACTGTCTGCTGGCCTCTGTATCCCCTCCTGCCTCCAAATATTATCTATAGATCATTCCTACGAGATAATTAGTCTCTGGAGGAGATGTGTGTCAAGGAGCCAAAGAGTTCAGTGACATCTTCAGCCAAGATGGGATGTATGCCCTGAAGGCAGCCATTTTCTAAGTAGCACCCATAACCTTTTCTCTGAATTCCAAATAAATTCCCAGACATCCTAACACATTGAACAGGTCTCAATATAAGCGAGAAGGAAGCATGACCACTGAATTAAACAAGAAGAGTGCACTGTCTAAAATAGTGAGTTCTGTACTAATAACAAGGTTTTCAGGGTATAGAGCAGAAGTGAGCAAAGTAGTTAGACTTCTGTAACCAAAGATAGATCCAGAGACAACATTGAAATGCCAAGGGTTATTAGAGGCATGTACGATATGCACATAAGCCATGGATGGTCCAAATACAACCATTTGCAAATCCAAGGAATTGACAAACATTAGCAAAGATTTATGTTTTTGTTTTATTTATTTGTATCCCACCTTTATTATTTTTACAAACAAATTCAAGGAGGCGAACATATCCAACATACCTTCCTCTTCCTATTTTTCCCACAACAGCCCTGTAAGCGACTGTCCCAAATCAATCTTCCAGTTTCACAGACAAGGATTAGGGCCTGAGCAAAATGAGTTAGAAATTAGGACTTTTTTGTAAATCCATCTTGTTTAATGGTAAGAGCATGATGAGTTGTATAATCTCAGTTGTAATTGATCCATTAAGGCATAATTTTGTCTCAACTTCCAAGGCTGACTAATATCTGAAAAGAGGGATTGGGAGTAATGACCTGTTAAATTTATCCATAATTTGATATTTTCATATCTGAAAGAAAAAGGGACAAGATTTCCATACTCCTACTTACCCATTCTTCATATAACAATAATTTTATTACGATTGACACTGGCCAGGCTATATTTTCGATTGATTTAATTATGTATTCATTTTTCAATGTAAGTAGGAATGTTACCAGTTTTATTATGACTTAAAAACAGTGCTATGGATAACTTTTCTGTTTTCTTGGCTGGGTGGGCACCTCATGTTTTGATCTAACTTGTTAACCATACGGTTGTTGATTGTTAAATGTCCCTACATAGATGCATCCTCATAAACTATTCTTTTTCAAAGTAGGGACCATGATGTAACATATAAAAAAGGTCTAAAAATATTAAATGAAACAAATTAAGGAACAAAATAGCAAAGTGTTATTTCGCTAAATTTTCTTACACATCAACTGTATTTCTCATGAGCATCTGTGTGCTGAGTGTCAAAAAAGATGGTGGCTCTGCAATTGAAGCTTCAGCTTATTCTAACACGCTTATTCTAATAAAGAAGAAGGGGCTTTGACTACACAACTGAGGCTACCGTTTTGCCCCATGCTGATACCTATCAATGTTTCTTATAATGTCTGTTTTTGCAAACCATCTTGTATCCATAGTACCAATTAATACCCTAAGTCTCTTCTTGACTATTTTTTTAACCTAATACCAGGACCTGCTTAATTTTTAAAATATTACTAATTCAATTTTTTTTCAGTTTTACATCCTAAAGTCAATCTTTCCATTCTGAAATGGGTATATGATCCATGTCTCTTCAAAACTTGTGTTGGATCAGCATTTAAAACAAAGGAGATTAAATGGAGGGGGGGGACAGATCCACTGTTTTCATACATTGCAGAAAGGAATGTAACTTCAGTCAAATTAAGTTGGTATCCTAAGGGTTTTACTTTTTATTTTGCATAAGCGAGTCAGCACCAATTCATTTATTAGGATGATTTCTTCGTCAACAATCCAGATAAAATGGTTCTAGGAGAGACTGAGCCTTGAATCCATAAATGTTTATGTTTATAACATAAATTCATGTTTATGGGTAAGTTTAGATAGCACATTATTTAGATGTCTATCATTCACATACTGTATCTTCAGTGGCCGTTTTATAGTTTTATTTGGATAGCTTTCTTATAAAGTTGGAGAGCTTGAAAACATTGTAACATTTCTATGGGAATATTTTCCCCAACAAACTGATTAGTTTTAAAAACCACTCTAGTTCTGCAAGCATTAGCAATAAGTGGCATACAGACAATACAATTTACTCAAAGGAACTCAGGAGAAATTCATGTGATGCTCCCCTCTCTTATATCTTTGATCTTTCAGCCTCCAAATTCTTCCAGTCATTTCAGTGGATCTATCTTAAAATAAATATTTTGAGTCTACATTTAGATTTGCTTTTAGAAGGCAGGAGTTTATTTTCTCTCTCTCTCTCTCTCGCCAAGACATTTAATTTGTCTTTGCTCACTATTTATTTTCATACCAGAGTCTTGTGCTTTGTGTGGCAGATTTTATTATGGCTGCATATTTTCATCCTAAAAATAGAAGGAAATGAAAATAGAATGGAAAAAAAAGTAGTATGTCATCTGCAGACATAGTTATTGATAGATGCTCTTGGGAAATTAAAAGCCAGAATGCTAAGCCTGAGACTGATTGGATGAAATTTATATTTGTAATATAAACTACTTTATGTACACATTGCAGTTAGCATTTGTTGAGCCCTACAATTTAGCCCAAGATTCTAAATTCATTAACTTTCAGTTAAATTCAATCATGACTAAACTGTAAAAACTGCAATGTGCTGTAAAGTACTTGCTGAGAAATAAATTTCACTAAAGATAGAGGGAGTTCTTTCTTAATATCCATAGGACTGCATTGTCAAGTGGCAACCATAGTTTTTCTAGAGAAAAATGTAAGTTATTGTATGGACTGAGTTACATTCTATAGCAGGGGTGTCAAACTCATGTAGTCATAGCGTTGTCACATGATGTATCGTGACTCTTTCCCCCTTCGCTCAACTGGGCGTGGGCATGGCCAGCACATGACGCTTCCGGCCCATGGGCTGCAAGTTTGACAATCCTGTTCTATAGTATGCACCATTGAGGAATCTGGTGCTGACAATTTTCTCAGTGATGCAAAAGCTGATTACATTTTACATTCACTGATTACATTTTAACCAAAGTTTGCAAAATCTTAACTAAGTTTTGCAAAAGCTTCAGGGTAGACATTACAAATTCACTACACCCCATTTCTTGAATGCAAGTTAGTTTTAGTAGCTTCCTCAAATGGCAAGATTGGAAATCACTTATTGGTTTGGCCAAACCTGCTGCAGACATTTCTGTGGGTCATACCTTCAGAGATTTGTTCCTAGGAGGAGTTCTTTTCATTCATATGTGATTTGCTATATAGACTGTCACCCCAAAAATGTGAAGAAATTATTCAAGCCCCCAAAATGCATTCATTCAGAAGACTTTCCTCTATAATATCCTTAATGAAAAACTTAATTTCAAAGTTCAAGTGAAATGCCTAATTTGTAAGCCATGTTAGAATAGAATAGAATAGAATAGAATAGAATAGAATAGAATAGAATAGAATAGAATAGAATAGAATACTTTATTAGCCAAGTGTGATTGGACACACAAGGAATTTGTCTTGGTATAAATACTCTCAGTATACATAAAAGATACATTAGTCAAGAGTCAAGAATCATAAGGTAAAACACTTAATGATAGTCATAGGCTACAATAAGCAATCCAATCATACTAGGAAACAGTCAATATAAATCGTAAGGATACAAGTGACAAAGTTACAGTCCTACAATCACAAGTGGGAGGGGATGGGTGATAAGGAGTGATGAGAAGATCAACAGTAATAGTAGTGCAGACTTTGTAATAGTTGAGCAGTGTTGAGGGAATTATTTGTTTAGAAGAGTGATGGCTTTCGGAAAAAAACTGTTCTTGTGTCTAGTTGTTCTGGTGTGCAGTGCTCTATAGCGTTGTTTTGAGGGAAGGAGTTGAAACAGTTTATGTCCGGGATGTGAGGGGTCTGTAAATATTTTCATAGCCCTCTTTTTGACTCATGCAGTATACAGGTCCTCGATGGAAGGCAGATGGGTAGTAATTGTTTTTTCTGCAGTCCTAATTATCCTCTGAAGTCTGTGTCTGTCCTGTTGGGTTGTAGAACCAAACCAGACAGTTATAGAGGTGCAGATGATAGACTCAATAATTCCTCTATAGAACTGTATCAGCAACTCCTTGGGCAGTTTGAGCTTTCTGAGTTGGCGCAGAAAGAACATTCTTTGTTGTGCTTTTTGATGACGTTTTGATGTTAGGTGTCCATTTTAGGTCATGTGATATAGTAGAACCTAGAAATTTGAAGGTCTCTACTGTTGATACTGTGCTGTCTAATATTGTAAGAGGTGGTAGTATGGGAGGGTTTCTTCTAAAGTCTACCACCATTTCTATGGTTTTGAGTGTGTTCAGTTCCAGATTGTTCCGGTTATACCACAAGGCACGTTGTATACCCTCCTGTCTGTATGCAGATTCATCTTTGTCTCGAATGAGACCAATCACTGTTGTGTCATCAGCAAACTTCAGTATTTTAACAGATGGATCATTGGAGATGCAGTCATTGGTATATAGGGAGAAGAGAAGTGGAGAAAGCCTTGGGGGGCCCCTGTGCTGCTTGTGCAGGTATCGGATGTGATTCTGCCTAGCTTCACCTGCTGCTTCCTGTCTGTTAGGAAGCTACAAGTGTGTTCAGGTACTGCTAGTTGGTTTAATTTACTTAGAAGAGTATATGGAATGATGGTATTGAATGCTGAACTGAAGTCTACAAAGAGGACCCTTGCGTAGGTATATGGAGATTCAAGGTGTTGTAGGATGTAATGCAGAGCCATGTTAACTGCATCATCTGTCGATCTATTTGGTTGGAATGCAAACTGCATGGGATCTAACAGTGGATCCGTGATGGTTTTCAGGTGGGACAGCACAAGCCTTTCAAAGATTTTCATAACTACAGATGTTAAAGCAACTGGTCTGTAGTCATTCAGTTCCTTGATGGAGGGCTTCTTTGGCACTGGGATGATGGTACAGCGTTTGAAGCAGGAAGGAACATAGCACATCTCTAGTGATCTATTGAAGATTTGGGTGAAGATGGGGACCAATTGGTCAGCACAGACTTTTAAGCAAGGAGTTATCTTGTCTGGCCCTGGTGCTTTTCCTAGCCTTTGTCTTGCACTTCTTTTTCTGTGATCACCAGAGGTTGTGAACCCAATGGATTGGGGTCAGTTGTAGGAGGCTTGGCTGTTGTTGGTGTGTTTGAGATGTGGGTTGTGGAGATAGGTGGCTGTAGTTTCTTTTCAAACCTGCAGTAAAACACATTCAGGTCATCTGCTAGTTGTTGATTTCCTTCTGCCTGGGAAGGAGGTTTGCTGAAGCCAGTGATGTTTTTAAGAGTTTTCCACATGTTTGCTGGTTCATTTGTTGAGAACTGATTCCTTAACTTTTCAGAGTAGCTTCTTTTTGCTGCTCTGATCTCTCTTGTTAATATGTTTCTGGCCTGGTTGTATAGCATTCTGTCACCTCTTCTGTAGGCTTCCTATTTGGAACGACGTAGCTGCTTAAGTTTAGCTGTGAACCAAGGTTTATTGTTACTATATATTTGCAGGTTCCTTGTTGGTACACATAAGTCTTCGCAGAAGCTGACATATGATGTTACAGTATCTGTGAGCTCATCTAGGTCTGCAGAGGCATCTTCAAAAACTTTCCAATCAGTGCAATCAAGGCAGGCCTGGAGTTTCAGCTTTGCCTCATCTGACCAAGTCTTCACTGATTTAATTGTTGGTTTCATGGGTTTAAGTCTTCGTCTGTAGGCAGGTACAAGGTGAATCATACAGTGGTCAGAGTGTCCCGCAGCTGCTTGTGGTAAAGACCTATAAGCATCTTTTACTGTTGTGCAGCAGTGGTCTAAAGTATTTTTGCCTCTGGTGGGACAATTTACATGCTGGAAATATTTTGGGAGCTCTTTCCTTAAATTTGCTTGATTGAAATCTCCTAAAATGATGGGAAGGGAACCTGGGTGTTTGGCTTCAGCCTCCATAATTTGATCAGTAAGAGTTGTTTACACGGGCTTGTGGAGGAACTTATACAGCTATTGGGAGAAATGAGGAGAACTCATGTGGAGAGTAAAATGGCTTGCAGTTGATGTGTAAAGACTCTAAGTTGTCATCCCAGAACTTATATATTATAGGTATATCATGAGACCAGCTGTTGTTGATATATAAACATAATCCTCCACCTTTGTTTTACCTGATGTCTCTTCAATTTTGTCTGATCTAAACGTCTGAAATCCTGGGATGTATATGGTGTTGTCCCCATGAATTTGTGGATTAAAATTAATTAGGTGAATGTTCTGCTCATATGTATTAAATGCTCATATGTATTAAATGCTGTTGAATGCCTAGCACTTAAGTTCCAGCTGCCTGCAATTACTGCAGGCTCGAGTCTCACCAGGCTCAAGGTTGACTCAGCCTTCCATCCTCTCAGGGTAGGTAAATTGAGGACCCAAGATTGTTGGGGGCAATAGGCTGACTTTGTAAAAATGCCGCTTAGTAATAAGCAGGCATATACAATGGAATGAAGGCTATTGCTGAGTGCCTTGGGTTGTGCTCCAAAAATTGTAAGCTGCCCTGAGTCTCTGGAGAAGGGCGGCATATCAATATGAATTTAAAAAAACCTCTTATGTTAGAAGCCATAATTTGAGATTCATAATAATGCCAAGCAGTACTTCAATGAAGTGAATGCCCCATCATGGTTCATGAAAGAAAAAATAAATGGTTTATTATTAGATCAGTGCTTCTCAATCTAGGCAATTTTAAGATGCATGGACTTCAACTCCCATAATTCCACACATTTAAAGCTACCAAGTGTGAGAAACAGTGCAATAGATTATAGTGCAAATCAAATGCAAATCCTACAAAAGGAACATAATTAAACAGTAATCAGCACTAACATATTTGAGACATCCACCCTTCAATGAATCTTTAGGAAGAGTAATAATGTTGCAGTAATAATTGTATTATTATTTTTCCTTTACTAGCAAGCTGTTCCATTAGCTTCCTTTAGATAAGAGGTCATTTTAAACAGGGCTCACTTTGTAACATTTGCTCCACTTACAAATATATAAACAGCGGGTGGAAACAGGTGTCTTCAGCAGACAGCACAGCTGCTGATTCTGTATGACTCTCAGACAACAGCTGTTGCTGTGGAATCTTCAAGGCCACATCTCGATGTAGCTAATTCCAGCTGTCTCTTCTCTAACTTCAGGCTGAAATTTGTGTTGCTCCCTCACACTGCCTGCGGAACATTAAAATTCCAATTCTGCATGGGAATTTTTTATCTAAAGAGCCATCGGCAGATCCATATCTACTATTTCATCTAAATGGCAACCTAAATGGCTTACAAAAACAAAACAAAACAGACTTGCTAACAGCAGTTGAGAACATGTCAAAGGATACATGGCCATGATGGTTTTTTTCCTTCTTTCAGGCTAGACTCTTTTTTTTTTTAAGTGTGAAATATTTACAAAGCTATTTGGAAACTCTTGGAAACGACTCGTTCAAAGTAGACCTTTCTGCAGACAGCCAAATTCTTTTCTGTTGGTCATCAATTATAATTTCTTGAACCCCTTGAGATATTCACACCTTCCTATTACTTAAATAATTTTTCTGTGTTGTACTTTATGATGACATAAGAACTACCATAGGTGGTTTGGATAAAGGCCAATAAGCTGTCACTGAAAAGATGGCGGTACTGTGAGTTATGTTCTTCTTGGGTTTGCAAAATCATTATAAGAACTGTTTGAATAATACTACACATAATTGAGAGAACCAGTGCATGGTTTGGGTGGGAGTCCTTTTATATCTAGCTTTGTCTGGGGCCTCCATACGGGTGTGGGGTCTTAAAGATGAATGGCAAATACTGCAGTCTATTTTTAAAGAGTCATTATGGGGATTCCTAGATGTATCATATTCCGTTCTGTGTTTAAAAACTGGCTCTTTTCCAAAAAAATATGTAAGCCTGGGCCCTCATTTTTTTCCTAGATTTGTTTCGATTATACAGGAGCCCTTTTACTTTTCACTGTTAGTGTGAAATCCTTCCATAATTCATGGTTGCCAATTGTAAATAAAATTATAGAAATGGTATCCCCCCTTTGAATTACTCTGCCTAGAAGGAAAAGAACAAAATAAATCCTTCTCTAACATCTTAGGATATTGAGCACCATAATCTACTATCTCTGGCTAAGAGAATGTACTCTCCCCTCTATGGTGATATATATTTTCCTTTGAAAAAATTGTGCATCTTCATTTATCCTTCACAAGTTTAAGATTTTTTTCTTAAGGCTATTTTTGACAGGTCCTGTTGATTAAAAAAGGTCATCTTGTGGGACCCAGGAAGGGCATCTACTCTGTTACAATTCCTGGCCAATGTAATGACCTCTTTCCAGAGATTCATATGGATCTCAATCTTACATTGTTGAGAAAGCTATAGGTCTAATCGTTGTCTCAGGCCTTTGTATTGTTGTGGTGTCCTCTGTTTGTCCTGTGGCTGTTTTGTTCTGCTTTATTTTGCTCTTCCAGACAGTTGCATATATGATTGGAGATATAAGATATGAGATGATATATAATCCCCTCATACACACATTACAACATCATCAAACATGTGAGAAAGATCAAGCAAACATTGATTTCTTCATGAAACAGTAAATACAAGCTAATTCCATGATTTACCTTAAAGTTCTCCTCACACTAAAACGGTTTAATACAACACCTTACAATTTAAAACAAGTTTCGTCAAGACAATTCTGCTAATAACAATTAATTTGCAAATTCAGAACCTTTTCCCTTTTTTTCTTTTTTTAATTACATTTATATGCCCCTTCTCAAGACTCAGGTGCTTACAATTTTGGGATACAACCCAGTGTGCTCAGCAATAGCCTTCATTCCATTGTATATGCCTGCTTATTACTAAGTGGCATTTTTACAAAGTCAGCTTATTGCCCCCAACAATCTTGGGTCCTCAATTTACCTACCCCGAGAGGATGGAAGGCTGAGTCAACCTTGAGCCTGGTGGGATTCGAGCCTACAGTAATTGTAGGCAGCTGGAACTTAAATGCAGGCATTTAACAGCCTGAGCCACCAAGGCCTATTGAATCTTAATTATAAGCTGCCCAGAGTCTTTTGGAAATCAGGTGGCCAAAAGATAAATAAAATAAAATAATTCCTACATGCCTTGCAGAAAAGAGATTTTCAAAGCACCAATTAGACCAATCAGCCTAACATCAATACCCGGGAAGATACTGGAAAAAAATATTTCAAAACCAGATCTGTGAACATCTAGAAATAAATAAAGTTGTAACTATTGGTACTAGCCAGGACAGGATTCTTAAAATCAGATAATGCCAAACCAATCTTATTTCATTCTTTGACAAAATGACTAAATTAGTAGGCCAGCGAAATGCTATGGACATAGTATATTTAGACTTCAGCAAGGCATTTGACAAAGTAGACCACAACCTACTTCTTGGTAAGCTAGAAAAATGTGGGATTGACAGCATCACCAGCAGATGGATTTGTAGCCATAAAACATACTCAACAAGTAGTCCTTAATGGTACCACATCAATATGGAGGGAAGTAAGCAGTGGGGTACCATAAGGTTCCTTCTTAGGCCCAGTACTCTTCAATATCTTCATAAATTACTTAAATGAGAGAATAGAAGGAGAACTCATCAAATTTGCAGATGACATTAAACTGGCCGGAACAGCCAACACCCCAGAGGACAAGCTCAGGATCCAAAAAGATTTTGACAGACTTGAACAATGAGCCCTAAAAATGAAATTTAATGTGGAGAAAAGCAAAATTTTACACCTTGGCAGAAAAAAAACCAAAGATACAAGTACAGATGAGGTGGAATCTGGCTCCAAAACAGTAATTATGAGAGGGACCTTGAAGCCTTAGTGGACAATCACTTAAACATGAGTCAGCAGTACAGCAGCCAAATAAAGCTAATACATGCTTGGCTGTATAAACAGAGGCATAGAATCAAAATCATGTGAAATATTAGTACCATGTTATTTATTTATTTATTTATTTATTTATTTATTTATTTATTTATTTATATGCCACCCCTCCAAAAGGACTCAGTGACTTACAACTAAAATACAACAATAAATAATTTGATTAAAAGAATATTAAACATATTAAGCCGAATTAAAATTTAAAAACCCTTAGTTAAAATAACCCCAACCCTAGAGAATCAGCACAGCCCAGATTGTAAAAAGAGCCAGGTCTTCAAATCGGGGAAAGTGCGCAGATCGGGGCCAGGAGCTCCAGCGGAAGAAGATTCCACAAAGTGGGAGCCACAGAGTAGGCCTCTCGGTCGCCACCAGGCGACATTGTGTCGCAGACGGCACCCGAGGAGACCCTGCCTGTGGGCTGCATAGCGGTTAGCATTTGATGTTGGGAGGAGCCGTTCTCGTAAATAGCCTGGACCCATGCCATGTTGGACTTTAAATGTTAATACCAAATACCAAAACCTTGAATCTCACCCGGAGGGCAACCGGAAGCCAATGCAGGCAGCAGGAGGAGGTGTAACATGGGAGTATCGGGAAGCTCCCATCACAACCCCGCCACGCATTCTGCACCAGCTGAAGCCTCTGAGTGATAAGGGCAGTCCAAGGTAGAGAGCATTGCAGTAGTCGAGGCGGGAGATGACGAGGGCTTGAGTGAATGTTATAAAGCCTCGGTAAGACCACACCTGGAATACTGTATCCAGTTTTGGTCACATTACAAAAAAGACATTGAAACTTTGGGAAAAGTGCAAAGAAGAGCAACTTAGATGATTAAAGTCCTGGACACTAAAACATATGAAGAATGGTTGGAGGATTTGGGTTTGGCTAGTCTACAGAAAAGGACTAGGGGAGACATGATAGCAGTATTCCAGTATTTGAGAGGCTACCACAAAGCGGGGGTCAATTTGTTTTCCATAGCACCAGAGAGCAGGACAAGAAACAATGGATAGAAATTAATCAAGGAGAGAAGCAACCTGGAATTGAGGAGAAACTTCCTAACAGTGAGGACAATTTTTTTAAAAATTTATATGCCGCCCTTCTCCAGAGACTCAGGGCGTCTTACAATTTTTGGAGCACAACCCAATGCGCTCAGCAATAGCCCTCATTCCATTGTATATGCCTGCTTATTACTAAGCGGCATTTTTACAAAGTCAGCTTATTGCCCCCAACAATCTTGGGTCCTCAATTTACCTATCCCGAGAGGATGGAAGGCTGAGTCAACCTTGAGCCTGGTGGGATTCAAGCCTGCACTAATTTCAGGCAGCTGGACTTAAGTGCTAAGCATTTAACAGCCTGCACCACCAAGGCAATTAACCAGTAGAATAGCTTGCCGTCAGAAGTTGTGAGTGCTTCATCACTGGAGGTTTTAAAGACAGTCACTTGTCTGAAATGGTATAGGAAGTCCTGCTTGAGCAGGGAGTTGGACTAGAAGACCTTCAAAGTCCCTTCCAGCTCTATTCTGATTCTGACTCAATTCTTCAGTGGTATCCATGCCTGTTATTTTGGTGTTTTGGAAACTGTGACAGGATTATCCTGATGACCCAGAAGGATTTCCTTCAGGTTTACTCCTTTGCAAACTGGGACCTTTCTTGGGCATGGTTTGTCTTTCTGCAGTGATGCATCTTCTGATATCTTTTGGATAGACTATTGTTATATGCTATCATGGGAGTGCTCTGGATTATGACTTTGAGGCATGATACTGTTAATCTCTAGTGCAAAACTAAAATAGACTATTACATCCAGTTTTATATTCCATTCCATATTATATCTGTTTTAAAAGATATTTTCTGTCTTTCAATTTGCTGAATTCAGATAGGTTTGATTTTTATATTTAATGTCTTAGCAAAACCAATACTATATTCTATAGATCTATCACATTAACGTCAGTAGTGATGAAATGCTTTGAAAGACCGGTTCTCGAACACCTTAGGACATGCCTCCCACCAGACTTCGACAAACATCAGTTTGCCTACAGGGAGAACAGGTCGACAGATTATGCCATGGCTACTGCCTTACATTCTGTAGCGAGCCATCTGGAGAAACCCAGAAATTATGTCAGGATACTTTTCATTGACTACAGCTCAGCCTTCAATACTCTCTACCGAGCATCCTTATCAAAAAGCTGATTGACTTGGGTTTTCCCTCTTCCATCTGTGACTGGAACAAAGACTTTCTGAGGGACTGACCACAAAGTGCGGGCTGGGTCTGTCACATCCACCTCCCTGAAGCTTAGCATTGGCTCCCCACAGGGCTGTTTGTTCAGTCCCTACCTGTACTCACTGTACACACATGACTGTGTATCATCTGACGCCTCCACTGTGATCATTAAGTTCACAGATGATACTACCATATTGGGTCTAATTACAGGTTGCGTACGGGGGGAGGTTCAAAAATTATCCTTGTGGTGCCTAGAAAACAACCTGCACTTAAACATCAGCAAGACAAAGGAGATGGTGTTAGACTTCCGGAAGAAGAGAGATGAACCCGCCCCACTTTACATCAAGGGGGGCTGTGTGGAGAGAGTTTCCTCCTTTAAATTCCTGGTAGTGTATCTCAGTGAAGATCTTATCTGGAAAATCAGCACAACCCAGATGGCCAGAAAGGCCCAACAAAGACTCCATTTCCTTAGGGTCTTGCGAAAGAATAATGTGGAACAATGACTGATGACCTCCTTTTACTGGTCCACAATAGAAAGCATCCTCACATATTGCATTATAATGTGGTATGCTGGCTTAACAGCCGTGGACAGAAAGACATTACAGAGGATGGTGAGCACAGCACAAAACATTGTGGGCTGTTCCCTGATACCACTAGATGACATCGCTAGGACTCGTTGCCTTAGAAGAGTGAGGAAAATTCTCAGGGACGACTCACATCACAGTCAGCACTTCTTCACTCTCCTACCATCAGGTAGGAGATATAGAAGCATAGCCAGCCATACCAACAGGTTGAAGAATAGTTTCTACCCGTGGGCTGTCAAACTTCTGAACAGAAAATAACACAGACTTGTGGGGCCGGCATGTTGTGCAACAAGGTCACATAGTGTAATTAGATTGGGACTGGGTTAGGGACTTCTGTCCTCACTGTGAGTTGTGTTGGGGGGTGCATGAAGGGTGGCTCAGCCAATCTCATTATACACATGTTGTACTCTGACAATAAAGATAATAATTCATAATTCATATTCAAAGAAACACCTCCACTGATATGTCTCTTTTTGAAGATTTTCTTCAGGTTCCTTTTATGAAATAATTTATTTAGTAAATTAAATGAAATGCCCTTTTCAGAAGTGGTGGTTAAGCTATAGAATTAATATAGAATTTTTTTTAAAAAATCTTGCCACGTGTAAATGTACCATTGAGTAATCTTATACAAAGCTATTCAAAATTGAACCTTACAGAGTTTAATAGGATTTTCTGTTAAATAATACTATTAGATGGGTTTGTGTTTATTACATTCTTGTAAGGAAGGGTCTTGGTCCCTGGATTAAGATTAGTATGAAATTAAGTATCTTATCCTTGTGGGTACAGGTTATCCTTTTAATTTAACCTGAAAACAGCAACAAAACTATTGCAGTATCGGACATAGAAAATGCTTCTTTTTATATTACTATCCCAAATTAGACAAGTGTCTTTATTATTTACAGTTGGTTCTTTTGGTATCAGTTCTGCCTGTTTGAAACTCATCTTAAAACATCTGTGGTACCTTATTTGTGGATATAAGAAAGTCTTTACACCATCAAACAGAAGTCGTTAAAAAAATAAGCAGTCTTTCCAGCTGTGAAGTCTGAGCTAGGATGGGGCCCTCAGAAAGGATAAACGAATATATAGCATGTGTATATTCTGCACAATGTCCATGAAACTCACACCATAACTTTGACAGTGCCGAAAACCAGTTAGATTTATAGCTTTAAGGCTGAAATTCCCTGGGGTTGAAGGAGGGTCCCAAACTGGATGAGATTTCTATGGTTTAAGAGTACAGAAATAACTAAAGCCTGCAGGATGCTTTCCTGCAGCCCTAAGGCTTTGTAATAAAGACTCCCTCAAGGTACTTTCACATTTTGCCTCTCCAAAGCTATGATTTTCAAATAGGGCATGTGGTTATTTTTGGCAAAGCATGTTGAGCTTTCAGTTTTTTTGAGGGTAGTTATTTTTGCAGACCCTAGAGAGTTTATAGAATTAGGCATGGTTTAATCTTATCTGCATAAATGTATCTCATTGCATATGCTATGGAAAGGTTTGTTCTCTCTGCCCCTGTTGATCTTCATCCCAGCTTTTGCCTGGCCTCCGCAAACCACAAAGTCTTTCAAATGATTTGGCTTTCAGTCTCTCAGCCTTTCTTAACCCAAATCTAATCCAGGGTGTTTTGATTATTTGGAGATCTACTCAGATATTTGATGCCACATGTTTATATGTTTGGATGTCCAGAAACCATAGAAAATTATCGTCTAATCAGTGCTGAGCAGATTATTGCTAGCCAATCAATGCCTGCTTGCAATCTGTTTGGTCTGTACTCAGGTGCAAACCTGATTCCATTTCACAGACAAATTACTATCTTTAAATGTTTGGGGCATACATTTGTCCTTTGCTCTTCAATAAACCCTATTTGGTGTGGAAGCTGTATGACGGGTACCAGACTGTTAAAAGTTAAAAACATTCAAAAGGTTTTTATTTTCCATATTAACAAATCTCAGTTTTTTCTTGCTCTGAATACTAGATTACTGCATTTCAGCTCTTTTTTCCAGAAGTGACCAGCACACTGCTAAGACTGGACCCCAGAGTTCCCCCAATAGGAACAGAAATTATCAGTTCATGGTCAATTTGATGCACTGAAGTTGCAAACTAAATAGAGTAAATGAAGGATTATTACAGAAAGATTTGATGGTGGATCACTGTGGCAAAGAACTAACAATATTTGACAACTTTGATAAAGGGATGGTGTGATATATTTGGGGTGCTAACAAAGCTTCTATGAGAGGTTATTTTTTTATTCCAACATAATCAAAAGTTTAAAAAAAATCAAGAAAAAATACAGGGCATTTTGTATGAAATTATTTATTAGATCCCATTTTTATTAGATTATAAGTAACTCAAGGTGGCAAACATACATAGCACTCTGTCTTCTTTCCATTTTCCCCACAACAATTCTGTGAGATGAGTTGGGCTGAGAAAGACTGACTGGCTAAAGTTAAACTCAAAGAAATTAGAAGAGTTACAGAATACACTGATAACTGCAACAGTTGCATATCAGATTAAACTCCTACAATTATTTATATTATGTGTATAGAAAAAAAATGAAATATGTAGAACAGAAGAATTTTGAGTTTGCAAATAAACCTGAGAAATAGTTACATACAAAATGAGAAAGCAAAGATAAAAAAGATATTGAAAATTCAAGGAGATAAGGTATTAGTGGACAGTATCAGTATACAGAAAACTATTTTTGATCACTATTCTAATTTGTACAAAATATATTTCCTTAAAAAAGGAATATCTTAAAAAATAAAGTTTACACAATGATTTCCCTGTTTTAATTTTTCATATAGCTTCCAATATTTCCATAATACATATACAAAAGATTAAAATGGACAGCACCAGGACTGAATGGACTACCAAGTTCTTAAATGTAAAACATTCTTCAAATGTTTTGAAGATCAACTCTTGCAACCCCTTCAGAAAATGATGAAATCTATTTTACAAACAGACACAATGCCAAGACCTTGGAAAGAGGCCAATGCCAATACACATAGTCCTCAACTTACAACCACAATTGAGCCCAGAATTGATGTTGCTAAGTTAGAAATTTGTTAAGTGAGTTTTGTCCCATTATATGATTTTTCTTGCTACATTTGTTAAGTGAATCACTGCAGTTGTTAAATTAGTAATCCGCTTGTTACGTGAATCTGGCTTCACCATTGACTTTGCTTGTCAGAAGGTCACAAAAGATTATATGACTCCGGCACACTGCAATTGTCATAAATATGAACCAGTTGTCAACCATCCAAATCACGTTACCATGGGAATGCTGCAACAGTGAAAAATTGGTCATGTCACTTTTTTTCAGTGCTGTTGTAACTTTGCACAGTCACTAAATAAACTATCGTAAGTTGACTACCTGTACGGTATTGTTATCAAAGGAAAGACAGGATCTAACTTGTACTAAAGATTATAGACTAACTTCTTTATTGAATAGTGATTATAAAGTGTTTTCATCAATTATGGCAGGTAGGCTAAAAATCTTCATGAATAAACTATGCAAGTTTGCATGAAAATCAGCATGGATTTAGCTAAAAGACAATTAAAAGATAATGTTAGAAGTGTATTGGATGTAATAGAAAATGTGTATTCAAATAATTTTACCCTGAGTTCTTTATTTGAAAAGGTTTGCAAAGTGGCTGACAGATCAATGGAATGCAAGACAGGTGGGAACCATAATGTTTGCAGAAGTACAAAGAAGCCTGAAATAGAATAAAATGTGATTTTAAAAAATGTGTACTACGAAATGAGCATGATCAGTGTTGATAGAATGCTGATAACTGAAGAAATAGAAAATCCAGAGAGAATTGAATGATTTATCCAAAGAGAAGCATTACACTGCAATGTTTTATTGCAGGAGTCTCATTTTCCCACCAGTCTGAATCTTAGCCAAGAGTCCTTACATGCGTATAACCCAGAGGTCTTCAAACTTGACAGCTTTAAGACTTGCGGACTTCAACTCCCAGAATTCCTCCTCCAGCCATGTTAGCTCAGGAATTCTGGGAGTTGAAGTCCACAAGTCTTAAACTTGCCAAGTTTGAAGACCCTTGGTATAACCAAATGGCATTGCCCAAAGTAAACAGGAGCAAAAGTTCTAAAAAGCGCAGAAGGAATAAATTTGGAACCAAGACAGAACAATGTAGGCTAAATATGTTCAGAAAGTAGAATGCTGGCTGAATTCATTTTTCCTCAACAGGAAATGTGGAGAGGAGGAGCCACTTTTGGATCACACAAGATGACACTGTTTGATGAAAGGGACCCAGAATAGGACATCTCTGCTAGATCTGGTGGGCCATGCAGAAACAACGGGAGACAGGCAAATAGCCCAGTCCTATATTCTTTTAATATGTAACATTAAAAAAAAGTTGACATCAATACATTTAATCTTAAAACAATCCCTGCAGGGAAATATAAACATTTCTTCAGGGGGAAAAAAGCGATAGTTTAAATGGAATAGTTGTGCCAACTGTTCAGCTGTGGATCGCTATTAGTTGAGGGGGATGGAGAAACCGAGAGCACCATGGACAGTAGCATCCTTATGGAGATGGCTCCAAATATCACAATGAGGACCACAGCGATGCAATTAAAGCTCACAGAACACAAAACAATAGGATTGGAAGGACCTTGGCAGTCTTCTAGTCCAACCCCCTGCATTGCAGGAGATCCTATAGTATTCTGGACAAATGGCTGTCCAGTCTTTTCTTGAAAACCTCCAGGGATGGAGCTCCCACAACTTCCAGAGGCAAGCCATTCCCACTGATTAATTGTATGATAGCTCAGGTTCTTTTAAAAATATATTGTGCATAAAAGATGTTTGGCTTTGAAGTGGTCATATGTGATTTTTGGGGCAGCCCCTTCCTGAAGAATGGAGAGAGAAAGAGAGATTAAAAATCTATTTCATTTGTGTTGGATAAAACATTTCTTCATTGAAGCTGCAAGGCTTACATTTTCTAGAAATGGAAATAATCACACTCAAAAAAGAAAGGAGTTTGGAAGTGGGAAGAAAGCAGGTAAAACTCACCCTTTACATAGGCCCATTATTGTCAACTGCTTTGTTTCTTCTGGGTCCTTAAATAATTTTATTGTATTTTATTTATACAGTTATACGGTTTATAAGCTTCTTTGCAAAGTTTTATATTGAGACGCAGAATAAAACTAATTGTAGTAAGAATGTATATAAGGCCTTAGGGAAATACAATACTCCATGACTATGACTCCAATTTAATGCTTCTGGAAGCATTCAGTGCACAGTTTAAATTGTAACTTTGTTTGTGAAAATTTCAAAAGAAATAAAAGTTCCATATTGTAGGTGGAATGTGTCTGCGGCTGAGCAATAGTAACTTAAGGCATTCCTGAATTCATACTGAACACTGCGATTCAGACTATGAAATAATTCACAACAATGCTTTGATGTTATACACAAGTATTTCAGAAGACTTAGAAAAAAAGTTTACAGGAATAGATGTATGAATGTAGGTTGGTATTAATATTTCATGTTTAAAAAGAGGGATGGCATATCCTTAGTCAAAAATCTCCCTATATTTCACCAATAACAGTATGGATCAGCAGTGGTATTCAGCAGGTTCTGACCAGTTCTGGACAACCAGTAGCAGAAATTTTGAGTAGTTCAAAGAACTGGCAAATACCACCTCTGACTGGAGATTTTACAGTATCCTTCCCCTGTCACACCCACAAAGCCACGCCCACAGAACCGGTAGTAAAAGAATATGAATCCCACCACTGGTACGGATCAATCTACTTAGAGATCCGAGATAACTTCTTGGTTGCCTGAAGATATCTTAGGATTCTCTGAGTAGCATATATGGTAGATCAGATGTAGTTGTAAATATATATTGATAATAAGTTTTGTAAATGTAGCAAATCCCAATTAGATCCAGAATTTATGTTCAATGTTTACTTTTTCAGCCTTAGAGTTAAGAAATACACCTTCACCAGAGATCAAATTCATAGATTCCAACGGAGGGTTCAACCTATAGAAAATCATGTTGCGTTGTGGGCTTTTCAGCTCCTACTTTTTTTATTTGGTAGCTTTTGGTAGAGATACTTACAAGAAAGAAGAAGTTGGGAAAATATGTAGTGTTTGCAAAATCATTTAAAAAATTAATTAACGAGAGAGAAAAACAGTCTCATTGGTAGTGAAACTTTTCTCTAGATCTAGACTATAGAGGAATGGATAAATAGAATGGAATATTTTCTAGAAGGGAAACAATGGGTGAAATTCTACAAAAAGATTCCATGTGATACCTATCAATATTAAATTATATCAGTAGTTCTGAAATCACACTACAAGGTTTTCTCAATTGTTTTCCTCGCTGAACTGAAATGAAATATTGGGAAAATAAATGGTTTTTCCTTAAATTTCATGTAACAACTATTCAGGAAGACCAATGTTTCATTATTGAGTTTCATTCTACCTTGTCAAAAATTGTGCAAACAACCAGATACACCATAAGGTAACAATTCTATTTCATATGCAGGAATAATTCAATAATATCCATCCACATTTTTATTGCTAAAACATCTGAAAGGTAAATTGTGCCCTTTTTGCTTCTAAGTTGGGAGAGAGAGTTGTTTCTCTCATTTTTCTTTTATCATCGATCAGATTATAAACAGCATAAACAAAAGTGGTGTTATTTATTACCTCAAAGTGCTTTTTGCTAGAACACTTAGTTGGATGCAGCTTAAACATTAGGAGGGTTGAAATGTGCTAGACGTGTACAAATTCCTACATCATTTGAAGTTTATTAATAGACTGGCCTGGATCTAAGACAGTTAGCCATTATTCTTAGGATATTTTTAAAAAGTAGTTAATATTTTATGGTGAATGTGGCCTTTAGTGATAACTTAATAACTATTAATTTGCTTCTTTATTCAAACTTTCAAAGTAACTTCAAAATAAAGTTTGTCTTTGTCAAGAAATTAGAATCATAGACCCATCCTGTTATAGTAAACAATTGAAAAGTTTCAAATATGGGATAGCCTAACTTCTCCTGAGTAGCTGGAGACTGTGCCAGATGCTACTTTAAAGCTGAATGTTTACAAATGAAAATGCAGAGATGCAAATGGCAGATATTTCTCCTTTCAAAAGCAGCAGCAGGCAATGTGCAAAAATAAATCTGGTTCAGACAATCCCAGAATGCTAAATTATTTGAACTTCCCCAACATAAAACATTTCCAGGAATCTACTATAAAGCAAAATGCCATATCATTTCAGGAGAGTTTTATCAATAGTATTTTTAATTTCATTGGTAATTATACCACTTGTGGATAATTTATTTCTTGTTTATAGAAATAGTAACAATTCCATATACATAAATATTTTCCATTTGTACCCTGCTTGGCAACTTTATGATGTGTGAACATCAACTCCCAGAATTTCATGCTGGCTGATGAATTGTGAGAGTTGAAGGCCACACCTCTTAAAGTAGCCAAGTTTTAAAAACACTGCTTTACATTAAGGAGCTAAGATCAAGATACATAGAATCCTTTTTTATTTTTATAATAGCTCTGCATTTTCTGCATACTGAATAATTTACCCCAAAACATCCAATGAGGTTTCAAAGATCTGTACTCTTGAGAATAGTTTAATATGGAATGTGGCTCTTATGGCATTGAAATTTGCTTCACAGTTAATCTGAAATATTTACAAAGCTAAATCTTCATTTTATGGGAAGGTTTCATTATATAAATCTTTGCAATGAAGTCAGTGTATGTCTTCAGAGGTCTGTACAATGTAACAGCCATTTTCTGAAAAATGTAATCCATGGCTACTGATGTTGCAAGTGAAAGGCTACACCTTCCAACTTAAGTGGGAATATTGTATGCAAGTTCTTTTCCCCAGATGTTTACTTTGTCTTATTTCTTGACAGATACATAATATTTTAGGTTTCTTGCATTGAAAATAAAGGATACGATTCATCACTCTGTTGTGTTACGTAACAACCCTCTGTAACACTCACTGTCTGTTAGGGATGGCAGATATTTCAGCAAAGCCTATTTTGAAAAGGATATCTGATATTTCTTTGGGCAGATTCATTGTTTATAGGATAAGATAACATTTTGGGAACTAGGGGGCATTTTGAGATAGTAGGACTTATATCAGAAAATGGCTATCACAGGAAACTTCCCTATTCACAAAAGGACTGCTATGCTAACCATAGCTGATCACAAAACACCCATTTGCCAGAAGGTAAACCAGCTTCCTATGATGCTATCTATCATCACCATGCACTGCTGCCAATAAATATAGTGCTGGTGATGTGTATATATATATGAATGACAGGTGAATCAAGGAGCCTGATAGGCACCAGGGGATGTTATGGATGGACATATTACTTTCAATGAGCACCATACTGGCCACCGCTGCCATATATGTGGAAGATATAGCCCTCCAGATTAGTAAAGGGGGAACGTTTAGCAAGCATCTTCAATGGGCATCTTCTATCTGGTTCTTCACTTCTGCATGCTTATTATCCTTGTTTAAATCAGGTGTAGGCAATTTGTAGATGTTTCAGTCTTCAGGCCGCAGCAATAACACAGGAGCTCAGTTAGTCAGCAGGCTTTCAGAGACCAAGGGAGAGCAAATTTAAACAGTTAAACCCATGTCTCTTTTTACCTGGGTGAATGTGAATTCAGCCACCCAACCATCCTTGCTCTCCCTTTGCCTGCACAGATGTTGGGAAAACACAGCTAGAGGCATTTAAACGTGCTCTCCTTTTGCTTGTGCATTGTAAAGGCAAAGTGTGTGTGTGTGTGTGTGTGTGTGTGTGTGTGTGTGTGAATTTTGAAAGGCTAAAGACCGTGCCCCCAGGCTTGCCTATGCTGGCCCTGAGATCATGTTATGTGACATAGTTGAACTACTACTTGAAAGCAGGCTACCTAGTGGTTAGGGAGTCTCTTAGAAACCATAGATCTACAGAAAGCAGATCCCTGAAATTCCAGGCTTCTCCCTTAAAATGTTGTCATGAAATTGTAATTTTAATGCATTGAAAGGGAAAATCATTACATGGGGAGTAGTCATGTTAATTGAAATCAATTTCAGTGTGATTATATTTATGGATTATTGTGGCTTTATGAATGTTTGGATTTTTATTAACTGCTAAGTAGTTTTGGCAGAAGTAAGTAGGACAGAATAAATATAAATTAAATAAATATCTAAATAGTAAATTCCAAGTAAAATGGTAATTGAATTACTTCTTTCAAAAAAAATAGATTTTAAATTCTATATCACAGCATTTTTTTTATTATGCCTTTACTGCTCTAAAAGAGCATCACTAAGCCTACAAACACAGGGTTCACATATTTACTGAACCAGTGATACTTCAGTAGTTATTGTTTAGGATATCCACTCTGGATTTAGAAAAACAGTACAATAAATGGAACACAGTGGGATATCTATAAACAATACGTTTTTATTTGATTTGAAATACAAGCTGAGCACCACCTAGTGGAGATTTGGCATCAACAGTTTTCTCTCTCATTTTGGCTGTGATCATATATATGTATCATTGTTAATTTATTAACCCATGTGGCTAGTTTGTACAAGATGCTATACTGACATCTGGGCAGTCAATTTGTGGTTTTGTACACCGGTTTAACACAATCTTTATCTCTTCAATACATTTCTATCCAAAAATATTTTCTGGATGATCTTTCTTAGAATGTAAATTTTGTCAAAAATGACTGGTAAATAAAAGGAAATTTAACACACCAATTTATCCATCCCATTTAGAAAGATGCTATTCTCTAAATAGTGGATAGTGGATGTCCAAAGCATCCACTATCCATTTGAGAAAAATCTCCAAAATGCAGAACTGCAAATTATGTGGCTGTATTGTAGCCAGCATGCTGGGCAAATTCAATTAGGTAAGTACATTATGGTTCAGTTTGTCAAGTGAGGCTTAAAAAATAGATAGAATAAATCATGATTAAATTATCCATGAGTGAAATGTGCTGTACAAACACAGCCAGTGTTTTATTGTTATAAGACATCCCTTCCACTTCCTGAAATGGCAAAGTACAAGTCAGTGTATGAATTATCTAGTAATCCTGCCTTGAACAATTTTATACCCTAACCCTAACATTTAAAGTAAATATTCACATGCATTGCTTATATCAATTGTTACCCCACCCTTACTGACCAACTTCTCTATTGACTTCATCACCTATGTCACAGTATTGTCAACTATCTAATGTTGCTAGCTCATGCATGTGCTGACAAGCTTTCATTTCTTTACAGTTGCCATAACACAAAGGAATTGAAGAGTATTTGCCACAAGGAAATTGCATATTGTCATAGCAATTAAGTAGTACAGGTACTCTTTGACTTACAACCATTCATTTAGTGACCATTCTAAGTTACAACAGTACTGAAAAAAGTCATTTATGACCAGTTTTCACACTTACAATTGCAGCATTTGTTGTAAGTGTGAAAACTGGTCATAAATGACTTTTTTCAGTACTGTTGTAACTTAGAATGGTCACTAAATGAATGGTTGTAAGTCAAAGAGTACCTGGTCAAATGATCAAAACTTGGCCGCATGGCAACTGGCATGTATTTATGAGAGTTGCAGTGTCCTGGAGTCACATGATCACCATTATTAAATGTTCCAGGCAGCTCCCAGCAAGCAAAGACAATGAGAGAAGTCAGATTTGCTTAATGACCAAGATTTACTTAACAACTGCAGTGATATACCAAACTGTGGCAAAAAAAGGCTAAAAAATGAGGCAACCTATGTAGAAACTGCCTTGCTTCGCAACAGAAATGTTGAGCTCGAGTGTGATTAAGTCAAGGATTACCAGTAACTAATGAATTACTTTGTCCAGGGATCCTCAACCCCCATTCCGTGGATCGCCGCTGGACCCCAATATGCTAGGTTGTGCAAACAAGCAAAACCCCATCTGTGGGATACAGGCAGCACACAAAACCACACCCCTCCAGTCCGCAGAAAAACCTCTCCATAGAACTGGTCACTGGTGTCCAAAAGATTGGGGCCACTGACTTAAGCCATTACCAGTGAAAAGTGCTATCCATCCCTTATGTCAGCATAAAATACAGCCACAAAATTGGTGGTCTGGATCATCAGTTATAACCTGCTTCTATTGTGCAGCCAATAATTTTGTTGCTAGTTCATATAAGCATAGTGTTTGTTTTCCTTTGCTCTATTTACTTTGGCACATTAGCTAATGGGAAAATATAGTATCTACAAATGTGGACACTGCAGCACAAATGAGGCATAACTTCACTCTGTAATTTGGGGATTTGCCCTGAATGTCTGGAGATTGGTTTAACCTGCCTTTCCCCCCAAACACCATTTAGGTATCTCATATATTAAAAACATGAGATGTAGAAATGGATAGACAATGGCTGCCAATTATAAATATGTGTGCCTTCGACCATTTTAAAAAGTAGTTAATTCTAATTCAGGCAGATGATTAGATACACTGAGGGAGACACAAGGAAAAAATAGCTCTAGGAAAACAGATAGACTCTCCACTAGTGTGTTGCTAGCTGGATCATGGAGAACTGGATGATTGATACTGACTAGCCAATGGGCTTTCTTCACTTGGGAAAGTGATTGATGTTAAGAAAGTGGTAATATAATTCAGGAAAGCTATTAGACATTTTTCTTTATTTTCAGGATGCAGCAAGTAAGAACAGGTCTACCACTTCAATCCTAATGCAATTTCAGATTTCTGCTAATAAGGAGTTAAAAGGCACATTCCCTTTTCTTCCCTAAATAAAACAGAATTTATTTTCCTTTCCCCTATCTGGTTTAGAACCTGAGCTATTTATAACACTTGTTCCAATTACCTTTGCCTGTCATATAGGGACAGGATAGGCATGAGTTGGACCTTATCAACTAAAAAGGCCCACACTATGGGACCCAGAGCGTTTTCTTTGTTGCCCTTTAATAAAATATTAGTCAGAAGGTTCCTAATTTTTTATCATCACCCTCTGCCTCCAAGGATACTTGGTCTTGATCCTGCTGTCCTTTAGGGAAACTTTAACAACTTAACTTTTTAAATAGGCAAACATCAGGGCAACTTATTAATTTCTTTTTGGAATTCTTCCCTCAAAGAAAAAATTAAGAGTGGCCGGAATTATGCTATATATTAATACATTAATATATTGCTACTTAATATTTTTATTAATAATACTATTAATATATTAATACAGTAACCAGAAGATTGGTTAGTTGCCTTGCAGGCACATTTCAAAATCCAACTCACACCTCTGTGTTTGTTCGTTCCCTTCCCCCTCCCTAGAAAAAGTAACTTTAAAAATACACTGAATATATCTTGACATGTAAGCCCTTTTCCTCATGTTGATACTACATTAATTAACTTTGTAACCTTTCTCTCCGTGTTCAAATTAAAAAGTGAAGAAAAATCAAGATTACCTTCAGGCAGCTAAATATTGTTTCAAAACTTATTACCTATGTATCTACTGTAACATGTTACTTTTTATTGGTAACTGGTTTGGATTTCTGGTAATTTATCTGGTTAGATTAGAACACAAGTGTTCATGTTCCTCCCATGAAGATGCTTTCTGCTTTTGCCTCTTGCAGCAAAATAAACAAGCTGACCACATAGATATGTATTTGAAATGTGTGTAACAGTGTCCTATTAATCTGAAGATAAAGGTGCTTATTAATGTATAGGGCCTCCAAAAATGGGCTGCAAAATTTCCAACAATCACTAGATGGCAATAAAAATAATTGCTTACATTTGCTTTTGGCTTGCTTACTTTTTTGGAACAGACATCCCACCTGTCACACAGTTGGGATGCATAAGCAAATATAGAGGAAATAAGCAAACAACCTCAACCACCTCTTGGCAAATTGTTCCATTCAGCAGTAGCTGCAACCTCCAAAGAATATGTGTAAAACTTTAATTATTTTAGCCCTAAGGGTTGCTAAAGCTTGTAATAGATTTGGCAGCAGTTGGTCACTTTCCCTTCCCATTGCAACATTCTACCTAGTGCATTAGGAAAGTTTGGAATTAGCAAAGCCATTCAGTAGGAAAGACCAAGCAGAAGGAAACAATGATGACCTACAAACTGTTTTCTATAGAACTGATTTTATTATATATCCCACCTTTATTACTGATTTTCTAACAGAATTTCTCAAACTTTTCCAAAGTGTAGAAAAGCAGTTATGTAATATATACTCCCATTTAAGGTGGGGTTTGCTCAATTCTGAAGTTTGATTAATTTTGTCATTCTGGCTTGATTAGGAAGACCTATAGCAGGGGTGTCAAACTGGTGGCCTGCAGTCTGGATGCATCACACGCAGGCACACCCACCCCAGCTCCACAAAGGCAAAAAACATCTCTATGTTGTGATACGTCATGTGACACGATCGAGTTTGACACCTGTGACCTATAGAATCTATTTTAAATTGGTCTGATTGAAGATGCTCTGGATAAAAAAACCTTTCCAGGTGTCAAAACTTTGCGCTACTTTTCTCAATCTTTTTCTCCTGAAGGACCTTGCAACAATTCTCAAATCTCAGGGAACCCCTGCATAGAAAAGAATAGAAAGCACAAAAAATTCACCATCCAATTCACTCCTAACCTACACAAGTATGACATCATTTTAAACCACAGTGAAGCAACAGGCAACTTGTGCACAATAATTTCCATCAGTGTATACACTAGCATTGTCCCAAGTTAAAAAAAATGTTTATTTCTTTCAATCACTATCTTCACAGAACACAAGTTGATTAAGCTTGGCTTAATTCATGCCAGGTTGTTCAGCCTGACTGGTGATAACGTACTATAACTGCTTTTTATTCAGGGACTTTTACCTAGGGATTTTAGGGAGCATTTTAATTTTCCTTTGTTTTATCACAGGAACAAATAAAAATTAAATCTAGCAAAGGCCCACGGGCATCTTTTTCTTGACTCTTTAGCATATTGTCTTTGCCCCCTGTATCAAGGCCTTTTATATTTCCAAGTTCTACTAAAAAGAAATAAAATTAACAAAAAAGAAACGATTTTAGTCCTGCCAGATATATTAATTCACCAGGGGCCAGTCACTCTCTTTTAGCCCAACTCATCTCACAAGGTTGTTGCAGGAAGAAGGTGTGTTAAATATGTTCTCCTCCTTGAATTACAGGTAGTTCTTGACTTACAACCACAATTGGGCCCAACAAATCTGTTAAGTGAAGCTTACCCCATTTAATGACCTTTCTTGCTGCAGTTGTTAAGTGAATCACTGCAGTTCATAAGTTAGTGTCCCAGTTGTTAAGTGGAATCCGGTTTTCCACTGACTTTTGTTTACCGGAAAGTCGCTAAAGAAAAGTCGCTACAGCAACGGTGGTAAGAATGAACCAGTTTCCAGGCATCTGAATTTTAATCACACAGGTCGGAATGCAAGGGTCGGAAATGTGAAAAACGGTCACGTCGTTTTTTAGTGCTGTTGTAACTTTGAACGGTCACTAAATAACTGTTGTTTAAGCCGAGAACTAACTGTATTTGTGAAAAAAATAAAGGCGGGAGATACCAAAAGTGAGACACAAACTGCCTTTGAAGTCTCTCTCTCTCTGAGGGGAAAAAGCAGACGATTACTGCAAGTGGCTTTCTTTCTCTTTCCCTTTACGCCCAACGCGTTGACCGCCCTTCCTTTTGCAGCTCAATGGAAACAGAAACCGGCCGATTCTTCTGGATCGTGCGCCCCTCCCTTTTAAAACTCTTACCCTTCCCTCAGCCGTTAGATGGCCGCGTTCAAATGCGCGCTCACCCCCCACGGCCTAGCGATCCAAAGTGGGCGAGGCCAGAACAGAATTATTCGCATCTCCTTACGCTCGCTTACACCCATCTTCTATCTACGTCGTTGGATTTGAGCCTTTCCAACCAGGCCTCTACAGTCGCACGCGCGCTTCACCCTAGGACCCACTTTTAGCCTTCCAAGCCAAATGCCTGACCGGAAAGACCGGAAGAGGGTGCTTTTTTATTACCTCCTCGTGCTTGATCAGAAACGGAGCCCATCCCTAAATAAGCGAAGGAGGTCGTCCGCTCCCGTTTTCACCTTCTCCCGCCTCGGAGGGTTGAGAAAGCGTTATTTTTAAACAGGCATTCACGAAGGCGGGGCGGAGGCCCCCGGCGCGAGAAACGCGGGTGAAAGAAGGGGTCCTGGAAGAGAGTCAAAACGCGCCAAGTTTCTCGGTGAGGGGGGCGACCGAGTTTGGACTAATCCAAATATTGGTGACCTCCGTCTCTTTCACCCCCCCGCACGTTTTACCCTTTTGGGAGCGCGCAGAACAGCAAGATGTAGCGGGTGAGGAAATTGCGGCCGCGGCTAGATCAGCGAAGGAGGAAGCGCGGGAATTAGTGCCGCCGGCCGGGGAAAAACCCGGCCTCGGGTTATGTAAAGCGCCATCCTTGAGGACTAGAAACTTAAGCTCGTCGTTCATCCTTCCCCCTCCCCGAACTGCCCGGGTTGAGCCGCATCGGCTTTAACAGCCCTGGAGCGTTGAGGGGAAGAATGAGGGTGGGGGAAAATCAATAAACCCGCTTTCGGGCTAGGCTGAGGGGAACGCTTCTCCCGCCAACTGAGGAGAGCGGCGGGGTGGCCATCCTTGGAAAGGATGCGGTGGGGATCCGCTAGCCGGAGTGGTCGTGGGGAAAGCCCTGCCGAAGACGGAAAGGGTTGACTGTTGGGTTTGCGACCTCTTCGTTCGTGGAAGCAGGCGTCAGGCGTGGTGGTGGCGGCGGGAACGGGGTAGAAGAGTCCGGCTACGGCGGTCTTGACGCGGCGGGGGCGGCGAAACTGCCCCAGTTGGTGAATTGGGAGCAATTGTTACATCTATGCGAAACTCGAGTCACAGCGCGTCCCCTGAACTGATCCCCACCCCCCAAAAAAGACTATAAAATGTTATAACGATATAAAAGGTGAGGACTCGAACTCCCTCAATGCCCCTGAGCCAAAAGTGGGCATAAGAGGCTTCTTTCTGCCCGCCTTTAGGAACTGTTTTTTTTAAAAAAAATTTCCAGGAAACATCTAAAAGCGCCCTTGAAAAGTTAACTTGCTTGCTATTATATCCTTTTCGTGCAGAAGATACTTTTTGGTCCCGTTTCGCAAAGTCCAAAACCCATCTTGACCTATGGCGCCTTGATAAAAGGGCGGCTGCGATTTACCAGCCCGCTTGTTTGGGCCGGGTTGTCCTTTTGGACTAATGCCCCTGTGCCGGGGTACCACTTAACAAAACGCAACCGTCTTTTGTGTGCTTCAACAGGAGTAACTTAGCTGCACAGGTTACGGTTCCCTTTCATGCCTTCCTCAACGTTTGGCTGAGGGAGGGGGAAAATGCCTGGCGTGCTGCCCAGTGACAGCCACGGACTTTCAAGAGATCCGCCGGCCACAACAAAAAGCAGGCTGTCGTTGAAGTTTTTCCAGAAAAGGGAAACAAAACGAGCACTGGATTTTGTAGAATCGGTGGAAAATGAACAAAAGGCTTCAGAATACGAGTCTTCTGAAATGTAAGCTTTTCAGTTTGTTAACAACAGAGCAAAAAAGTTCGAAAACATTTTTTTTAAAGTTACTCCTTTGCATATTTAAATCACAGTAAAAGATTATGCAGCAGAGGACTTAAAGCATACAAATGTAGGCTTTTCCAGTCTGGTCTAGTGTCTTGGACAGGAGGAGGACTCTGCAAGAAGGGGTTGGGGCAGGACAGTGTGTCATTTATGAAAAATGTGTAACACTAAGCCGGTATTTTTTATTTCTTGAAAGATATTAGTTTCTTCAATATTTATTTTCCTTACAGCAGGATAGATAATTTGTGCTCCCAGTGCTGCCTTTTTTATGGCTTCCATGGGCTCTGTGGCTTTAGTTGCTGTAGACAGTGTTCTTGGAGTTTTGAGATGAGAAGTATTAAAAAAAACCAGTGGAAGCCCTACAAAATGCTCAGCACATTAAAAAGCAAATCCCAAAAACATTTCCATTCATACCTAAAATTTTACTGTATCATTTTCATCCTCCATTCAATTTAGCCCTTGATCACCTAATGTTGATAAGTTCAGCCCTCCAATAGATTACCTATCTGATTTATGCAAATAAGTGTTTCCTTTTTTAGGTTTTATCAGTTTAGATATAAAAAATGCCTTACTTCAAAAACTAGTTTGAGTGTGTTAGGAAGTACCGTAGTGTGCTATAATGTTAAGAAACAATACAATGTTGAGTTGATTTTGTAAATATGAAAAGTGTATATTACTTTTTAAAATGATAATTGCTATATTATAACTGTACCTTGAATATAACTCATAATTGTTTAAAATATAAATTCATGTAAGTGTTATAAACTTCCATGTAGTTATTTGGGCAATCCATTAAAGTCTGTGTGTCTTCTGGAATGTTATATAAAGGATAGTATTATTAAAATGCATGCTATATTTTTCATATGTATTTTGAAATTGATTTTTTTTTGTATATACTAGTGATCAAATAGTTCCTGCAGCACAACCTCTGTCACCTGCCTGTTGTGATAAAAAAGACAACATGCTACCTTTTGTGGGCTTGAACAATCTTGGAAACACTTGTTATCTTAACAGTATACTTCAGGTAAAATTTTAATATGGTTTTAGAAATTTAATGTTTTTGTTTTTGTATCTAACCTTATTGGATGAAGCAGGTTGTTTTTAAAAAGCACACATGAAGCAAATATTTCTGTATTTGTATTTAATCTTTGCTTCCTTGTCAACATTCTTTGTCATGATAAGATGCTGATAAGCTGTCTTTTTAAAGTAACTTTTTAGAGCTTGATTTTTACCCAGAAAAAAGGTTTTGTAATGTTAATTTCATGTCCTATTTTAGGGACTTTTATCTGTTTCAAAGTTTAATGTGCTTTATCCCTTACAAGTAGAAATATTGATTAAAACAATTATAATGCAATCTGAATATTTCCCCTGCTGATCACCCATAATTTGCATATAAATACTTTCTGTGATGTTCTCCTTCAAACTTTTTATAACCAGAACATTACTGCTGTTTTCCTTTTGCCCAAAGTACTCATTTACTTTTTTACTAACTCTGAATTCTCTTCTAATGTCTCACTCACTCTCTTAGCTTAGATGTCTGACTTCTAAATACCAAACCCACTTTTGGCATTGTTAGGCTTGACTATCTTATCAGAAGAGGAAATAATCACCTTAAACATAGATAATAATTTCTGCAACTCCTTTCCCCCAGTGTAAATGTGAATAGGCCAAAACCCTCATACACATTAGAGCAACACATCAGCATAATTTTGAATAAAACTCTAAAGATTACCCAATATAATTGCCATAATAAAAACAAGTAAAGCATACTCAGTTTAAGAAACCCCTAAATAAAAATCAAACAAAAAAAACACATCTCTCCTTCCCAAATATGCAGGCATAGGCATGTCCTCGGATTTGAAATCAAAACCCCATTACTCCAAAACGTAGAGAAAGCATTTTCTCCTTCTTGGTTGGATACCCTGTACTTGCATGAAAAGGATGGAATCTCTTGCTATACAAATAACTGTATGTGCTACCGTGTGTGTTTTTATTAAATAAGTAGCTAATCACACATCTTCCTTCAGTGTTATAATAAACAAGTTCAGTAACATAATGAAAGTATGTCATCAGAGACATAGGTAATGGTAATGTCAGTTTACACCTTTGAGATTAGCATGTAATTCAAGGTCATTTGGTGATTGTGAGCTTAAATACGATTTCTGTCCAAGTAAAATGTTTTGTTAACTAAAACATGTATAATACATTAGAACATTTATTTTCCATATATTCTTATTTTATTATTTTTATTCTAATTTTAGGTGCTCTATTTTTGTCCTGGCTTTAAAACAGGAGTGAAACAATTGTTTAATATAATTTCAAAAAGGAAAGAAAGTTTAAAGGATGAAATAGATAAGGTGAGATTTACTGCCCACTATTACATATATAATAAGCAGCCTTTAGAGAATTCAGAATGATGTGGTAACAGTTTTGTTTTTTTAGGAGTTTATAAGAAACAATGGCAGTTATATTATCAGGATAATTTGTCACATATCCTGATGCAATAATATGCAGGTTTTTGGTGGCTTACCTCATGAGAAAACAATGCATAACCATAAAAATTAATTAAAAAATTGAAAACCATGCATACTGGCCATACTACCCAAATGAAAAACTGTGATCAGAAGGTTCCGGGAGGTAGTATGGTTGCAGCCAAATGCATATTTTTGCAGGAGACCATTCCAGCCAGTTGCTTCTCCTGGCAGGATCAAAGTGGCTGGGCTGACTCTAAATACAGGTCTGCAGGTAGCCCTGCTTATATAAACGTGCATTGAACATTGATTGAAAGGCTGATAATATTTACTACGCTTTTTAAACATCTCCCCTCTCCCCAGAGATTCATGTCTTAAATCTGTATTGTACTGTATTGTATTCTTTGTGCAATAAAGTAACTTTTGGCTGCATGAATGTTACAGTAACAAGAGTTACATCTCTATGTCAATGATACAAAAAGACCATTTTGTCATAACAAAATAGAGAAGAAAAAAATTGTAAAGCAAACTATTTTATGTCTTTATAGGAAACTACTAAAGAACATTCTTTTGGAAGTTCTGAAATGGTATGCAGCTTACACACTTTGATTATTTCAGTTGAACAGCTTCAGGCAAGCTTTCTCTTAAATCCAGATAAATACACAGATGAACTTGCTACTCAACCAAGAAGACTGCTAAATACACTTAGGTAAATGATATTTTTACTATGTTTTCAAATATAACAAACTGAAATACTACAATAGCCTTCTGTAAGCAGTACTGTATTATTTGTATTAAGGTCATATAGTCTTATATTATTTATAGTCAGGGTATAGAAAATATCTGGCAAATTATTAGTTTTAAAAAAATTAGTCATAATTAATGTAGCTCAATAATGATCAATTTAGAGTTTGCTCTTTGTGTGATCTCAATGGTATAAATGTTAATGATTAAAATTAATAGTAAGTTGGTTTAGGCAGGCTTTTTATAGATTAATGCACATATAATCATTCTAAATGAAACTGCTTACTACAGGTGAAACTCGAAAAATTAGAATATCGTGCAAAAGTTCATTTATTTCAGTAATGCAACTTAAAAGGTAAAACTAATATATGAGATAGACTCATTACATGCAAAGCAAGATAGTTCAAGCCATGATTTGCCATAATTGTGATGATTATGGCTTACAGCTCATGAAAACCCCAAATCCACAATCTCAAAAAATTAGAATATTGTGAAAAGGTGCAATATTCTAGGCTCAAAGCGTCCCACTCTAATCAGCTAATTAAGCCATAACACCTGCAAAGGGTTCCTGAGCCTTAAATGGTCTCTCAGTCTGGTTCAGTAGGAATCACAATCATGGGAAAGACTGCTGACCTGACAGTTGTGCAGAAAACCATCACTGACACCCTCCATAAGGAAGGAAAGCCTCAAAAGGTAATTGCAAAAGAAGTTGGATGTTCCCAAAGTGCTGTATCAAAGCACATTAATAGAAAGTTATGTGGAAGGGGAAAGTGGAAGAAAAAGGTGCACAGCAGGGATGACCGTAGCCAGGAGAGGATTGTCAGGAAAAGGCCATTCAAAAGTGTTGGGGACTTTCACAAGGAATGGACTGAGGCTGGAGTCAGTGCATCAAGAGCCACCACACACAGACGGATCCTCGACATGGGCTTCAAATGTCATCAGAAGCGTCTTACCTGGGCTAAAGAAAAACAGACCTGGTCTGTTGCTCAGTGGTCCAAAGTCTTCTTTTCTGATGAGAGCAACTTTTGCATCTCATTTGGAAACCAAGGACCCAGAGTATGGAGGAAGAATGGAGAGGCACACACTGCAAGATGCTTGAAGTCCAGTGTGAAGTTTCCACAGTCTGTGTTGATTTGGGGAGCCATGTCATCTGCTGGTGTTGGTCCACTGTGCTTCATTAAGTCCAGGGTCAATGCAGCCATCTACCAGGAGATTTTGGAGCACTTCATGCTTCCTTCTGCAGACAAGCTTTATGGGGATGCTGACTTCATTTTCCAGCAGCACTTGGCACCTGCCCACACTGCCAAAAGCACCAAAACCTGGTTCAATGACCGTGGGATTACTGTGCTTGATAGGCCAACAAACTCGCCTGACCTGAACCCCATAGAGAATCTATGGGGCATTGCCAAGAGAAAGATGAGAGACATGAGACCGAACAATGCAGAAGAGCTGAAGGCCACTATTGAAGCATCCTGGTCTTCCGTAACACCTCAGCAGTGCCACAGGCTGATAGCTTCCATGCCATGCCGCATTGAGGCAGTAATTGCTGCAAAAGTACTGAGTACTGAATTCATATGCATGCTTATACTTTTCAGAGGTCCGATATTGTTCTATGTACAATCCTTGTTTTATTGATTGCATGTCATGTTCTAATTTTCTGAGATTGTGGATTTGGGGTTTTCATGAGCTGTAAGCCATAATCATCACAATTATGGCAAATCACAGCTTGAACTACCTTGCTTTGCATGTAATGAGTCTATCTCATATATTAGTTTCACCTTTTAAGTTGCATTACTGAAATAAATGAACTTTTACACGATATTCTAATTTTTCGAGTTTCACCTGTATAGTTTGAACTACATTCTATATATTGTAATTAAATTGCGGTTCTTGTATGTTGGTTACTAAGCTTGCTTAGACTCATATATATCCTTCTACAGTTTGATAAATGCTATTAGATTTAAGCTAACAATGTATTTTTTTTATTTCTCATGTACTTATAGGGAGCTAAATCCCATGTATGAAGGATATTTGCAGCATGATGCTCAAGAAGTATTACAATGTATATTAGGCCATATTCAAGGAACTTGTCAGCTCTTAAAGGAGGAATTACGACAAAAATCACTGGAGGAGCCTGCAGTTCAACTGAAAAAAAAGTCTAATTTGGATGCCAACGGCACTAGCTTTGAGGAAGATGACAGTGTGCTCCAGAGCCAAACTATAAAGAATTACGAAAGCAAAACAAAAGAAAATGCAAAGAGGAAAAATGTTATGGAAGGTGGCAATGAAAAGAAAAAATCAAAGGTCTCCAAAGAGAAAAATGGAATAGAAGAAAATTTGAGACAGACTCGGTCAAAAAGAAAAGTTTTAGAAGAAAAAGTAGAAAATGAAACTGAAGCTACCATCAAACAGTCTGTTGAAAATGAAAGTACAAAACCAGTACATAAAAAATCAAGACTTAGATTAAATTGGTTAAAATCTTCCACTGACCAGCCTAGCATTTTATCTAAATTTTGTAGTCTGGGAAAACTGAAAACAAATTTGGTGTCCAAAGATACAGTTAAAGACATTAACAACTGTGAATTTACGGAAAGTTCTCTCAAGTATGAAAATGATAGCAAATCAAGCGGACAATGTTGTGAT
Organism: Naja naja; assembly: GCA_009733165.1. Taxonomy (NCBI): domain Eukaryota; kingdom Metazoa; phylum Chordata; class Lepidosauria; order Squamata; family Elapidae; genus Naja; species Naja naja. Next base: position 73,981,235 of record CM019150.1, read on the forward strand.
TCCTCACCTACGAAAAGTACAGTTGGAGAAAGAATTGAATGCTTTAGTCAAGGTTAGCCTATACCCATTTACATGGGAGAATGGGAATTTTACCAACTTTGCTTCTCTAATGATTTGAATATCCTTCTATGCCATCGAGTTTAATAGTAAAAGTTTATAACTGACTATTAGCTGTAAGAAAAGGCAAAGTAAACCATGTATCTAGGTTCCTTATCTCTGCACATGTTTACCTCCAAGTGAGATGCAGTTTTCCTATGAGTATTTCAAGCATGATTAATCTTTCCATATGTATGATCCGCCAACATAAATAGAACTTTTTAAATATTATTAGCATAACTGTGTTCCAGTGTCACACCTGAAATGTTTAATTAAAATCTGTTATGGAATAGAGTAAGATGGTCATGGACATATGAAGTCTTCCAACTGTTCTGCTTCAATCATTTTCATTTTTACTTCAGTTATTCAGACTCATTGATAAAATATCAAGGAATTTTTAAAAACATAATCAGAAACTCTTTTTGTAAACAAAATGCATTGAAAGTATTTCACTTAATCAGTTTTTTTTTACAGAATTGGCTATCTTCAATTTAGTGGAGAGACTCTTCCAAGGTCAATTGGTCTTACGAACCCGATGTTTAGAATGTGAGTGCTTTACTGAGAGAAGGGAAGATTTTCAAGATATCAGTGTACCCGTTCAAAAAGATGAGCTCTTAAAAGTAGAGGAGAATGCTGAAAGTAAGTAGAACCTCCAAAGTAAAGATAGCTAGCTATATGTTCATGATTTATAGTAGAACCTTATTGGATAGCAGGTGTTGCTAAAGAGTATTCAATGGACACTATGAATGAAAAGTAGTTTAGATTCTCTTGTGAAGCACAATGATTGTTATGGGATTACTTTGCACCTTTTGGGAGGAAAATTCAATAAATGTCACTGATGTCATAAGTTCTAGAACTACTTCTGTTTTTTGTCTAAATATTTTTGTCATGCTCATTGTCTATGAGATAATGTACATAAGCAATCTGAGTCTTTGTTTAATTTAGGGAGTTTTATCCTATTCTATTGTATTATACCATAAAGGAAGATACATAACTCCATCTTGTATGCTTATGATAAACACATATTACTGGAATGTTGTATACATTGCTTAGTTCAGAAGAAATTTTTTAGGAATGTTTTTAGTACAGTTTTAATAACCTGCTACACAAGCTAGTTTGGTATTGTGACTGAACTAGGAGAGGGGAAACCTGAATTGCATTTGCTCCAAATGTATGACAATTTCTCAGTAGCAAAATGTTTTCCTCCCCCAATATATTTTTAAATCCTACTATAAATGTAGTTAAAGTGTCTATATTAATGCTGCCAATGCAATGAGGATGTGATACATAATGGACATTACTGGTTCCTCTCTATCTTAAATTATGGCATTCTTTGACCCAATATTAAGCTGAGGACAGAAACTTGACCTGGAAATTCTGTAAGACCAAAATATAAGACCCAATGTTTGTACTTAACATTGTTATTCCTTACCTTGTGGCTCTTACAACTAATTTGTTTTTCCAATTTTTACTGCTACTATAATTAACAGCAATTTCTCTTTATGCTTGCAGAACAACAGTATTAAATATTGTTGAATTAATTAATGTTATCTTTTACAGTTTCCCCAGAGCCCAAAATGGAAGTGAAGACTTTGAAATGGGCAATTTCACAGTTTGCTTCCATAGAGAGGATTGTGGGAGAAGATAAATACTTTTGTGAAAATTGCCTCCATTACACAGAAGCAGAACGCAGTCTTTTATTTGATAAAATGCCTGAAGTTGTAACAATTCACCTGAAGTGCTTTGCTGCAAATGGCTTAGAGTGAGTATAGGGCATAAATAGTATGAAAAAAAAATCTGAATTACTGGAAGCCAATTAAAATGTAGACTAATGAAAAAATGAAAATAGTTTTCTACTGAATATTATTCAGATGTTAATTAGCATTTATGTTTAATAAACATTGAATGAAAAATAGGGTCCCATAAATTTAGAGGGGTAAATTTTAAGGTTTTATTCTATATGTAAGTTCTGTTCTCCAATTTTTGTTTTAAGATAATTCTGCATTTAAGTACAACTTCGTTTGATAGTATGATTTAAAACAGTTTGGTACAACTAATTGAATTTTCTTCCTCTATACTATTCTTCCTCTCTACTACTCATCACCCTTGATAGCTTAGCAGAAAAGTGCTAAAGTTGTGCGCCACCCAGAGTCATGATGTAAAATGGGCAGCTATATAAATTGAATGAATGAATGAGTGCAACCTGAATGCATACTCTCCCTCCCTCCCTCTCAATACACTCTCTCTCTCTCTCCCAGTGGTCATGCAGGTTTACCTGTAAACCTATATTGATTATGTTCTTTATTCAGTGGGAAATCTGTGATCATGGATAACCCAAATGCTCATATAACTTTCTCAAAATTATGTAGTTAGATATCTAAAATTATTTTTTTAGCTCCTACAAAGAGATCAGATTGGGTTTAGTGGTGAAAAACGTTTGTCCATTTGTAATGGTATATTGCACATAATTTCAGCAGTATGCTGGAAAAATTAAGTAGAATTGAAAGATTAATTCAGTACTTATTTGAACATATATGTAGTATCTGAAATTAGTATATTTGAAATATGGTCGATCAGATAAGATTCTTACCTTTGATTGATTATTATGAATTCTTGAAAGATCTATGTGGCTGCAAGACATAAGATAATTGGGCCCTGCACTTTTGTACTCTCCGTATCTGGCAAAAAAAAGTTCACAAATCCTTAAGGCCATCCTTTTGTAAAGGTGATATCCAGTCTAGTGGACTTTTTAAAATATAGCCAAAATAATGCCTTTCATAATAGCATAAAAGCAATTAAACCAAGAAGCTATTTAATCATGGATTTGCTTTGCTTTTAGAGATCTCAAAGTCAGCAACAGTGAGCCTATCTGTTGCAAAAAAAAAAATTCTTGCCATTTTTTTGGCTGATGATCATAAGAAAAATCAGAAAATATAGTGTGAGAATTTTAAAATATAATTAAAATATTTGTTTACATCTTTAAAATGATTGTAATGGAAAGCAGTGCTCTTAACTTTACATGTTATCATCTTCTCCAAAAGGTTTGATTCTTATGGTGGGCTCTCCAAAATAAATACTCCTTTACAGACACCTCTCAAACTGTCCTTGGATGACTGGAGCATAAACCCAGCCAATGAAATCTATGGATTATTTGCCATCGTGATGCACAGTGGAATTACTATCAGCAGCGGCCACTACACAGCCTCAGTGAAACTCACAGATCTTGACAGCTTGCAAATAGACAATGATAATTTCAGCAGTGATGCTCTTTGTAAATTTTGCCCAGAGCCACTAAATGAACAAGAAGCTGTCACTGAGGACTATGATGATGGTGAGGTCTCTTTTACAATTGGAGAAAGCACTCAACCTAACAAAGGACTGAACAAAAAGAACATGGAAGCTGTGGGTCTTCTGGGCGGACAGAAAAGCAAGTCCAACTGTGATTTGCCAAATAACAAAGTAGCCCATTCTGAGAAAATAGCTCATGTGATAGGTGAAGCAAGAAATGCCGAATGGAAGTGTCCTAAAGCAATCATGACATTTGAAGAGTGTGAACAAACTGGCACTACGTCCACTGGATTAGACAATGAAGCAGTGCATGTGATGCATTCCCTAAAACAGTATAAAGACAAGTGGCTACTTTTTGATGATTCAGAGGTTAAACTTATAGAGGAAAGAGATTTTCTTAATTTGTTGTCTCCAATTTCATCATCTACATCTACTCCTTATTTGCTATTTTATAAGAAAATTGTAGAGTGAGGTTGTATTTTGATATGCAAATGATAGTTTTTGAAAAGCATACAACGGCAATTTTGTAGATACGTTACAATTATTTTCATTCTATAAAAATGTGCAAGTGTTCTTTTAAAGGCAATAATTCAATTTGTAGATGTAATACAAATTGTTTTAGAATACTAGTCTGTATATATTCTGTTGAATAAATAATGTCTTAAGAGCAAGCACTATATAACAATGATTCTAGCTTCATCGCACTACTTGTACAGTAAATATATTATTTTTTAAAAAATAAAGTTGCATGTATTCACAAATCTTGCAAAAATTTGTAGCTGGTGTTAAAAGAAACATGCTTTTTATAAAAAAAAGGAAACTTTGTCTGTGTATGATTTGAGATTTCATTCCACATTTGAAAACATCACATTCTTAACATGTTCTTCCTTTATTCCATGAACATTTTGTAAGTATTCTAACTGAGGTTGAAAACAAGATGCTCCTCTCTTTCAGTACAGCCAATGTATATTATGGGTATTACAATATTTGTATCATTGGCTGACTTCCATATTATTGGCTGTTTCTGTTTCAATGATTTATTTGATCATAGTTAATGGTTAGTGATGGCATGCTTCAAATTGATTTTATTATAATGCTTTTTCCACAGCTGTTTTGGAAGGGAAATAGAAGAAAACCCCATAGGAAACCCAATATTGCCCCTTTGATTCAGTTGCTATAGAAACCATAGCCTAGCTTCTTTTGTATTGTCAGTTTTATAAAGACATTCACCACATGATTACCTAAACAAACAAGATAAATTTATTTCTCTAAAAGTAACAAACTTTGCTACATTATATGTAAGCTTCTCTCACAAATGGTACTATATGTCTGTGTTGGAAGCACTGAAAGGATCAGCCAATGACATTACCATTGCTTGGGGGGGGGCCCAGTTGGGGGCTCCTTTCATGTCCCCATTAATGAGCCCATTGAAATGATACCTATTTATTTACTCATATTCACACAATTTTGAACTGCTAGGTCTGCAGGACCTGGAATGACTTAAGCTCATCCTGTAACAGCAGCAGTCGGGCTTTGAACATGGGCTTGCAAATTGCCAACCCAGTGTTCTAACAATGTGAGCCTCCGCAGTTTTTTATATTAGGGGACAATTTTTCTTGTTTTATAGAATGCATTTGTATTGATCCATGATCAATCAAAATAAAGGGCTTTGCATTCGAAACTGGCAGACATGCCCCAATAGATAAGGCTGTTAAAAGGTGCCAAACCTGTGATTTGGGTTTCTGAACCACTTTTTGAATTTGATAATTTGTCATCAAATTTCATGGTAGATCATGTTGGTAATAGTACTCTTACTGAACTCCATCAAGCTTACTGTAATTATGGGGATAATTATATTTGCCTTTTTGTTTTTTTCCAACTCAACAGAATGTTGGAGACAATTTATCTAAAAGAAGGGTGAGAATGTCCATTAGTACCATAACATTATAATAAAACAATGATACCAAATATGGTGCTAAGGAAAAACAATGGCAAAAGAAAATTTACTTTCAAATGTGTTGGATCAGGCCAGAAACTGCATGAAAAACATTTCAGATAATTTCCTCCCTATGTCCATATAGAAGAGGCACTTGGAAAGTAGCCAAGAAAGTTGTCCAATCATTACAAATAAAAGCGGATAACTTTACAGTGAAGAAAAATAACCAGAATGTGAGCATTCAAATATGTAAATAAAATAGTGGATATGGTATGACAGTATATGATTGTATCTTAAATGTTACTTTATAATTCACATCCTTTCAATCTGGTGTCCTAGCATAAACACTTTAGCAGAGATGGGGGATAAGATATATTTGTAAATTGTGTCTTACCTATTAGTCAGACCTTCTATTTTATTTATAGTGGCCCCAAACAATATTAGAAAGTACAAATTTATACTAAAAACATAATGTTCCAAGCTACCCTAATAATTTTAAGCTCACATGTAATAATCATGCAAATATAAAACAAGAGTAAATTTATTATAGAAAGCATTGCTTTCAGCAATACCTGTCCATAATTTTAAAAAATCTGTTTGCACATGGCAATGAATAGAAAAAGCATGAAATAAAGTGGAAACTTTCAAATATTTAATAGTACCATTAATATAAACAAACACTATATTAAAAATGGTTTGCTTTTTCAAATGCTATTATAAATTAAATATACAAACGGGAAAAATCACATTACAGAATGCTATAAATAAGGTTGATGAGTTCAGAGTACCTTTGAATATTAAAAAAAGGAAGTTTTAAAAATACTTTCATACTGTTGTAATAGATTTTACAAAAACAGACTTTTTAAAACTACATTTTCCAGGAGAAAAGATTTGGCCACTTAATGCTCTCATGCAAGTCAAAAGAACACGTGTTAGCTGCCCAGAGCAAATTCCACAAATTTTCTGGTATTGATAACACTGAACCTGCTTTTTCAGTACCTTAAACCTCTTTAAGTGCCTGAGGTGCTTATATGTCCATTTTGCGAAGGCTCATTCTGCTGAAGGAATCTCTGGAGAGTGGAAAAAAACATGAAATGAGCTACTACAACTTAAACAACAGAAGTTTATTTCTTGCCCATTGAATAAAAATCCGTTGCACAAGGTGTTGTAGAAAATTTCTCCCAACTAATACAATACAAGTAGCCCTTGGTTAAGAATCAAATGTTCAACAACATTTTGAAGTTCCTACGGCACTGAATAAGTAGTAATTAGGACCAGTACTTGAAGTTCTGACTGTCTCACCACCTCTGAGGTCACATGATCACAATCCAGGTCCTTGCCACCAGCTCATGCTTAATGACTACTGCAGTGTCATGTGATTGTCTTCTGCAACCTTCTCTGCCAGTTTCCCACAAGCAAAGTCAATGGACAAGTTGACAGGGAAGGTCACTAGTTACTCTCACCCTTGCACCCTACCTGAGCTGCTCTGCACTCATGCTGCAACCTCCTTGGCCACTCCGACACCCTCGGCACCCTTCCCAAACATACCCTTCTCAAGTGCATGCTGCACTTGCACCACCCTAGCCCTCTGCACACTCCAAAGTTCCCTCTCCCATCTGCTGGCAGCAACTTACATGTCTGCTGGCCTACTGGTGAGCCACCTGGGACTTGTAACTTCCCGCCAACTTTCTCACTAAGTTTGATCATTGGAAGTCAGCCGGAAGTTGTGAGGAGGACCTCACTTTGTCAATTTGTGGAATCTCTTACTCTTTACCAGAACGGATGGGAAAGGACAGCCAGGCTTTGAGCCAGGCAAAATGTAATACAGGTAATCCTAGATTTAACAATCATTTGTTCCAGGATTGTTCAAAATCACAATGGCACTGAAAAAAGTGACTTACAGTTGTTCCTCGCACTTATGATCCCCACGGCATCCCTATAGTCGTGTGATCAAAATGTGGGCACTTAACAACTGGCATATATTCATGGGGTCATGTCCTGGGGTCATGTGATCGGCTTTTGTGACCTTCCCAGTAGGCTTTTGACAAGCAAAGCTTAACAATCACAAGAGCAGGGATTTACTTAAAAGATCGTAAAATTAGGTGTGACTCAGTTAGCAACTGACTTGCTTAGCAATGGAAATTGTGGCTGTAAGTCAAGGACTACCCATATGAAAAATGGCACTATCGTACGCAATAGGTTACATTAGGTATAGTCATAGTAATTTTTTTTTTCCATTTAGGAGGCCTTTGGGAAAAAATGTGAATGTTATATTAGAATGACCTGTGACAAGCAGCAGGTAGAACAGCCTTGTATAATTGGGGTATTTTTCTATTTATCAAGGGCTGAAGGGCTTCCTTGAGACGGTGATAATTTCTTTCAAGTTCCCGCTGATACTCTTTCTGGTCTGGACCAATCAAGCTTTTGTTTTTGCGTAGTGCGTCCTCACACCTAGAACACAGTACAATGCATTTTCAGTGAGCAGATGATCATAAACGTATTAGATAATAATTAAACATTTTGTCAATTTATCTTTGTTCATCCTTAAGCTTCCTCAATAATGCTATCTAGCCTGTTTGAAAGTCCATTTCACATAAAATCAACGCAGCTTGCTTTTTTGGGGGTAATTGTACTGTACTGCTGAAGCTGGTTTTTCAAAATTATAGTTTCTCTATATTTTGGCACAGTTGCTCCCAAGTAATTCTAGGCATTGTCTTTTTTCTAATACGGACAACTTTTTGAAAAAAATGAAACCAGTGTACTGTCTATGCTATATGTCTGGCCTCCACAGCATTTTACAAATGTAAATAGGTAGCAACTGACTCAAATATAAGTATGAACTGTGCTTTTTCATTAAAAAAAGAGTAACATTTCAGTGATTTCTCAAAATTGTATTAAGAAAGTATCTCCTGTCCATTAGACTGAAAAAGGTACATAAATAACATAAGGGACATAGCAATAAGCAGTCAAAAGGTTTTCTCTTTTGGTTAACTCAGGAGAAAATAGTACAGGTCTTTACAAGAAATGACATAATACCTTTTTGTAAAGTCTTTGAAACAAAGCCGTAGTTTGTTATGGTGGCGGAAGAGTTTAGGATCATTGGGTATTTCAGATAAAAATACTTGTGCAACCTCCAGCGGCCCCTTAACAGAAAAAGAGGACAGAATAATGTTATGGACACAAAATGTTTAATAAAATGTAAGATTTCTTTAACATTATACACCAAAATCCCCTAGACAGACTAACTGTCATGCCCTTGGTAGAGGCGGACTCTGAGGGAGAGGAGGAACAGCAAGAATGGAAGTGTGGCTCCAGAGGTTGTGGAGAAGGCTGGGGAAGGGCAGAGACTGCTGGGCAGTCAGAGGAAGAACCAGGCCCATCCCCTCTTCATCCTAGAACACGCAGGGACAAACGCAGAAAGCAACAACTTGGCCTGCGAGAGAAGAGGCGGCCATGATCCTCCTCATTGGTTGCAGCTGGGGAGACTAGTATAAGGGAGGGCGTTTTGAACACGAAGTTGCCAGAAGCAAAGCGTGTTTTATTTCTGGATGAAGTTTATCTTGGTTGGTTCTTCCAAGGACGGTGCCTTGTTATCTTCTTGAAGTTTGTAATTAATTATCCTGGTCTGTCGCGGAACTTTCTTCAGTGTGGTTTGTGTTTGGTTTTTTTTATTGCTCTGTTATCTGCTCTTTGAGTTTGGACTTTCTTTCTTTCTTTTGGAATATTATTTTGGAAAGAGTTTAATCTCCAACTGCGAACAATTGAACAGTGAAGCCAAGTTGGAGGCAATAAAGGAAATTTATTTATGTTTGGAAATTTATTACGTGTGTGCTGTTTCCTGGGTCATCACACTAACACAAAAACTGCATCACAATGAAAGGAGTAAATTACCTTTGACATATTGTAGGAGAGAGTATTTTTGGACTAATTTGAGGTGTTGGTGTTTATTTAAAATTATGCTGCTTCAATTGTATGATGCTAAGCAACATAAAGCTACAATCTTGAACTATCTACAATGTTGCAAAAAATCAATAAAACTTCAGAATACAAGACCACAGATTAATTCATAAAGACAATTCTTAGTTATATTACTGGCCCTACTTCTCATTACAGCAGGGCTGGGCAACTGACAGTATGACTCCTTTATGACCTGTGGACTTCAACTCCCAGAGTCGCCCAGCCTATAACACTGAATTCATCTTTTGGTTGATCTGGATATATTGCCCAAGTCTCAAAGATACGGGGCAGGTCACAGCCATCAAATTACAATAAAATAAAAAATTACAAGCATGATGAAGTGAGCAGTCTCACTCTTTCTTGCCAAAGACCTGGACAAAGGACCAGGTCTTCCCAGTGGACGTCATCTGGATCTTCGATGATTGTGGCTCTTTAGGGACAAATGGAGTTGAAATTTTACCTCCCCTTTTGCCATGCATAATAATTGTGTATTCTTGTTTCCTATCAATTCAGGGGCCAGAATATAAACCATGCTACAATAGAAAATTATCCATTCTTTTCACCTCCATATATGCTAGCAGGAAGAAATCCGAACTGTGCTAAAATTGTCTGGTAATGCTACCTGTATTACATCTGCAAATGATTATGGGAGCATAAATTCAAATTTCTAGCTTGTGCTCAAACATATTCAATAGCGCTTGCCACACATTTCTGTCCCATACATTAAGTTATGGTTTCTCTACATAATACATTTGACAGATCTAAATGATGGTCCAATCATCCATTTTATACCTTGTTCCATTATTCTAGTGATCTAATATGGCATGCCTTTTAAAATCTACCCCGTAGCCATTAAAATACAGCTTTATTTAACACTGTATTCTAACTTTCAAATATGCGTGAGAATCCATTATGACACTCTATACTCTTACCTGATTTACAGTGGTGCCCACTGACCCCTGAAGCACCATCTGGAGCATTTTTGGGTCTGCTGGATCTTGATGGGTTGCAAAAGCCAATTCTTGGGTTTTTTTCTGCATGTCCTCAATGGCAACTTCAATTGGTGTCAAAATTATCTAACAAAATAAAGAACCAAGAGGTGTGCAAAAGCATTAAGAAATTGACAGGGATTTTGTTTTCTAAATAAGGGAAGAAAACATTTGGATTCCTCTCCCCTTTACTCAGTGCAGAGTATTACTAAAAATTAGGGTGGAAGGATACCAAGCAATTATACCTAAACAGGTGGTCACTACTGCCAAATGTCCTAGGAGCCCATCTCACGTTTCAGCTAATTTTCTAATGCCCTCTATATACTAGCTTTCTGCACTAGAAAACCTGAACAATCTGAAAAATATCCTGGGCAATTTAGTAGGCCACGGACTCTCATTACTAACTGATGATGCCAAGATTCGCACACTATGTTCAATTGTGGTGTATTTTAACCACGGTTTCCAGAATACACGTAGTCCTCGACTTACAACCCTTCATTAAGTGACTGTTCAAGGTAACAATCGCACTGAAAAATGTGGCTTATGATCGTTTTTCATAGTTACAACCTTTGCAGCATCCCTATGATCATGTGATCAAAATTCAGATGCTTGGCAACTGATTCATATTTATGACAGTGTCCCAGGGTCATGGGATCACCTTTTGCGACCTTCTGTCAACCAAAGTCAATGGGGAAGCAGATTCACTTAACAACTGTGTTACTAACTTATCAATTGCAGTGATTCATGTTTCCCTCTGAAGATTGCACAGCGTTAGTCCTTCATCCAACTTTCAGTTATGTTTTTTTAAGGAATGAAATTGGACTTTGGGCCATTAATTTAATTTCAGACTGGAACAGATACAGTGCAATTTTTCACTTCACTTTTTCTTCTATTTTATCCCCTTCACCACATTTTAAATTATAACGTTCTATAAATTCAGGATCCTTGTTTATTCAACAGTCATATAAATCTATGTTAATAATAGTAGCAGCAGGAGCAGAATTTTTTGACGAGCAAAGCATAGGCTGTGTTCTCAAAGGCTTGTGAATTGCTATCAAATTAAAAATAACTTGTTGAACGTTTTTGAATGTTACAAATTAAAACTAAACTGTGTGAAAATATTGCCCTAAGCACATTGTTCATCATTTCCTTCATCATCCAGCCCTTTCATCTCTCTTCAAGGCAGAGCATAATGGAAGTGCAAGACTTACTTCTTCCTTGTGAATGACATTTATCCTTGTCTTAATGTAAGGAAAAGCATGTGATGTTGTCAAGATAGTCTTCCTTTTGAACTGTTCGTGCAACTCCCCATGAGCTCTGCCATCCAATGTGAACGGGGTGCAATACATGAATCGGCGCAAATTGTAGTTTTTGTCAAAATAGGTTATCCTGTCCTTCATTTCGTAAGTATCGAAGTAGGGCTCAACATAAGTGATTTGTATATAAGCCTGAAGAAGAAAAAAATATTATCAGCAATAGAACATAACTGATCATAGAAATGAGATTCTATTAATGGTGGAACAAGTCTTTTCCCACAAGCAGTTCATGTCCCAAAGGTGCTTTTTCAGGAGGCAACTGGACTTCTCTTGTTTTTTCTTTGAAGACATCTCTCCTTTTAGACACTTGCTTAAAAGGATGCTAATGACCAGCTGTCCACCAGGAATATAAATCCTTTCATTCCCCACCATCTAGTCAGAGCTGAAGAAGCTTCTTAATAATAATAACTGTTATTGTCATTGTACATATATACAACGAAATTGATTTCTTGAATGAGAAGCGAAACATCTTCAAAGAAAAAAACAAGAAAAGTCTAATTGTCTCTTGAAAAAGCAGCTTTGTGACAACCATGACCTGGATAACTGAGAATCTCCATAAACTTCAAGCACTTCATGGTTGTTTTTAATGGGTTCCTATACTGAAATGATCTGTCATGGAGACACAGGACAAATTCATACACAATGACACAAGAAACCGGTGAGATATTAATGCAAAGTCTTTTGTTGCTATAATTACAGATAGTCCTCAACTTACAATCACAATTGAGTCCAACATCTCTGATACTAAGCAACCAAGTTTTTAAATGAGTTTTGCCCCATTTTACAACCTTTCTTGCAACAGTTGTTAAATGAATTATTGTAGGTGTTCAGTTAGTAACATGTGGTTAAGTGAATCCGGCTTCTCCATTGATTCTGTTTGACAGAAGTTTGTAGAAAATAATCACATGACCCCATCATAAATATGAGCCAGTTGCCAAGTGACCAAATTTTGATTTTGTGACCATGAGGAGGCTGTAGTGGTGGTGTGAAAAATGATCATAGCTCACTTTTTCCAGTGCCGTTGTAACTCTAAACAGCCACTAAATGAATGGTTATAAATTCAGGAGTACCTGTATAGAAGTTTATAGAAGTTGCAGACAGATACAGAATCTAATGGGATGATTATTTTTTTCACACTGGCCCAGATTGGATAATTTTGTTTTATGAAATAAATGAAACATGTGCCAAACAGCATCATTTGTTCAATCAGATTCTCTCCCTGTATAAGGAAGATTTACATGAAATTTTTGATTCAGGAACAAAAATATACAAATATTCAGACAATCAAAAATGGATGAACATAAACACAACCATACCAGAATCCTCCACAACTGTACATTATCGCTCTGGGATAAATCCAGTCCAAATTCCTCAGGGTGGGGTTTTAAGGTCTTGTGATGTATCTAACACAGGTAGTCCTTGATTTACAACAGTTCATTTAGTGACCGCTTAAACTTACAATGGCACTGAAAAAAGTGACTTATGACCATTTTCCACGCTTACAACCATTGTAGAATTCCCCATGGTCATGTGATCAAAATTCAGATGCTTGGCAACAGGTTCATATTTATGACGGCTGCAGTATCCCAAAGTCATGTGATCACCATTTGTGACCTTCTGGCTTCAATGGGGAAGCCAGATTCACTTAACAACCATATTACTAACTTAACAACAGCAGAGATTCACTTAACAAATGTTGGAAGAAAAGTCGTAAAATGGGCCAAAACTCACTTAACAAATTTCTCACTTAGCAACATAAATTTTGGGTTCAATTGTGGTCATAAGTTGAGGACTACCTGTACACATGTTGACAGACAGAAGCAGTGTAACAAGAGAGCAGCTTTATTCTTCCTTGTCAATTTCATTCCTGAAACAAGCTAAACATATCTAGATTGAAAGGAAACATGTAAATACAATTTGTTATCCTTATTTTCCTGAGAGTAGCAGTCAGGTAGATTGAGGCCATTTTGAACACCAAAATATTCATTGAGACAAAGCCTAAAATAACAATGTTTGATTATAAATTAATATCTTACTTTATTGGCATCTAGTTTGCACTTGTCAACAGGATTAGAATCTTTAATAACCTCAACAGCATCTTCACCAAACCTTTCTCCATAAAATCCCTGAAAATGATAAACATGAGATTAAGAACTGAACAGAAGCCAACATTTAAACAAAAGTAGAGCAAAAGCAGACATTCCATTTCATCATAATTGACTTTTCCCAACTTTAGAACTGGAATATACAGTACTTGCTATAAACCCAGTGATTTTATCTGATCTGAAAGCACCGTTTCTTATCTCTTTAGCTTCAACCATTACTCATTCTTACCATGCTTTTGGCTTATCACACTCTGAATAATAAATGAGCCATACTTTGTCTGATTTATGTCCTATGCTTTCATCAGAGTCCCAAGGTGTTCATACCTAGCATTCTTTCCAACAATTTTATCCCCATAACAAATTTGGGACATATAGGGCTGAATATGGTAAGCCTAAAATTATTTTACCACAGCTGCTATATATCTGAACTTGGGGCTGCTGTGCCATAATCTTAATTCACACACTCTCAGCTTAAGATACCTACAGTATTGATGATGTGGAGAAAAACAGAATGAAGTGCTGTATGTATACAACATTAAAGTTGTGAATGAAAGGCTTAAGTACATTTTAGAATTATATTCATTTTTCACAACTCCCTCAGAGAGGAACACTGCATTTTATATATGTTCTTAGGAAGTTAATTTTCCCACTGCTAACCCTCATATAGACAAAATAGAATTATCTATAGTAAGTATCAGCATGATTTATTATTGTATACAAATAAAGAGAATTATTAAAATCAAAAATATTGGTTGATATATATACCCCAAATTCCAATGCAACTAGATCATGAAAGTGACTTAGAAAACAATGTAAACTTAAGTTACTAAAACTAGTACAGTTAAACTAATTTTGAATAGAGTAAAAGAAATAAAGCAAAACAATTTAAAATCTTTATTAATGTAGGCAAATATTCTAAGCTTGATCAGGAAATCTCACCTCTAATCTATGAGAAATTTCAGCAAGTTTTGTTATAGCAGGCTCCTTGTACATGAACTCCTGTTCATCCAAATCTCCAAATTTAGTTCCATAAAAGCCAACGCGGAAGTATGTACCAAACATTCGCTTACCATCCTAAGGTATATAAAGTTATGTGATATTTAATGTAAAACCTATTTTTTTAAAAAAAAAATCTAAAATATAACCTCATGCAGAATAAAACATCAACAATCAACTAACCAAAAGTACTAGTGATCATTTATACAAGTTACAGCACAAAGGCAAAATTCAAACTCAAATTTTACACTTATGAGATCTATGGGAATCTCATGCATTATTTTGGGGGAGGGAGGAACCCAGTGGCTTAGCTCTGCATAGGAAGAATGGAATAACTTTTAATGGCCTGAATTTAGATAATAGGTATATCAGTTGAGGAGGGTTCCTTAGAAATGGGTTTCTTTAACTATTATTTCTACTCTTATTGGAAGATACATTTCTAAATTCTACAAGTTTGAATAACTTCAGAATGAATCTGCATATTACAGTCTAAGCACTAATATGAACTATGTTCAACATAGTTCAACTCAACATGGGCACCTGAGGGACAAGGAGGCAGATGACAAAACATACTAAAGATGCCATCAAGCAAATGTTGTGATTTACCTAATTGTATCTCACGGACATGAGTACATAATGGTTGCATTTTGTATGACGCCATTATGTGTGTTTTCATTTTAGCACTATTGTGGTTTGACTGCACTCAAAAAAATCCACTGAAGTGCTACGAATGTGTAATGACTGTTATTTGTAGCTTCTTCTCTTAAAACAATGGCCAAAGATTGAAACAGCAACCTTGGTATAAAGAAGCTCCACTTTGCTATGCAATGAACATGACATTATCCCAGTGTCATGTTGTGATGCTTGCTGTATATGTAATGTAGGGTGGAGAATGCTATGGTAACTCTAGAGTTATTCTCAAGTATAATAACTTCTAGAAGAAATGAAAACAATTTAGGAAGATGATTTTAGTTACACCATCATCAAGCTTCCTCCAACCACTGTCCCTGAGATCATTCTGTATGTCTGCAGCTCAAATATCAGGGACAGTTTAAATTCTTCTGTCTGTAGTAATAAAATTTGCATTGGTAACACTGCAAGGGATACAGGTCATCACTCTATCCTCTGTGCAGTATAGGAATAATGGTTATGGTTTAAGGAAGTTTTGCCTGTCAGTTCTCCCTTTGTGCCATGAAAACCAAGGGGGATTTCGGTCATGGGGTGCAGAGTTCCATAGGATGGGAAACATCCTGTTTATTCTTTATAAGTTCCCATGCAGTTCCTTTCACTTGGGCATTTAATCAAAGCAACACTAACATCAAGGAGAGCAACTGGTGCTTTCCAGACTATTGAGATTACAATACCCAGAATCCATGACCATTGACATACTAACCACGGATTATGGGGATTGCAATGGAAGGCATGTGGAAGGCACCAGAATGCTTATCCCTGATTTATAGCAGCAAAACTGAAAAGTGCACTCTTTTATAAAGACAACATGTAACTGAAAGACACAAAGCAGCATAGATTACCAATCCTGAAATTTCCTCCTCCACAAAAAGATCACACTGCTTGAACAAAAATAGCTGAGAAAAGGACTCCAATGTTCACCTTGACTCTCATGGCACAATTATATTCTGAGCACTACCTTTCTTCTTTTTCTTAAAAAAAAAAACAACAACCACAGAGATATTTTGAATTATGTGTCCCATTACTATGTTTCAAAATATGTTTAATAGAGGAGAAAAATTAAACCAAGCCTCCAACTTAGTTTCCAGCTTTAGCCTGAACAGAGAAACTTTCAGGAAGATGCTCAGACTGCAATTTGCAAAAAGCTTTGAGGGAAAAGAGCTGCCTATTATGGTTTTGTAAAGGACCTTATCATTCAAGCAATTAAATTTCTAACTATTAATTAATTATTAATTAAATTGCTATTCAAGATTGGAGCCAGGCCTATTCTTTCAATGCTTATTGGTGTCTTTCTTCCTTTTAGAACAGGAATATCCCAACTTGGCAACTTTTAAGAGTTGTGGACCTCAACTGCCAGAATTTCTCAGCTGTAGCTGGCTGAGGAACTCTGGCAGTTAAAACCCACAAGTCTTAAAATTGCCAGGTTTGGAAACCCTTGTTTTAGAATACAGGGTTTCATCACCATCAAATGCAATCAGGTCCAGTTCTTAAAAGGCAAAAAAAATTTCATCATGTGAGCAGCATGGGTGGGGGTCATCACCCTTTTGAAGTCACATAAGTTTAGTAACAATATTTGCAGTACAAAAGTCTTCTTGTGTAGGATACTATATGCCAAGCCTTTCTATGATAGATTGTCAGTGAAAATAAAGTAATTTGCCTTGGTATCGGAAGGGAAATTGGCAACAGAACAAAATCAATGTTTGCTTATTACGTAAATAGAAAAAATAGTTTTCTGTCTTGCATTCATGGACCTGAGAAATGAACAGTTTTAGCCATATAAATTTAAACTGGCATCTTTTAATTCAGTCTTGAGCCTTAGAAGAATGCCAGCTTTCATTTCTACACGGGTGTCAAACTCGCGGCATCATGTTGCCGTCACATGATGTTTTGTGACATTTTTCCCATTCGTGGAGCTGGGGTGGGTATGGCCTGCACTTGACGCATCCAGCCCATGGACCACCAGTTTGACAACCTTGTTCTAACACTACTTCAAGACTAGTAAAAATATCAAGTGATATATATAAAACAAGCCTATATGGCTAATTCTGGCCGTTTAGAAACAATAGGTTGGTTGGATTTGCATACCACCACATGGCAGTTCTGAAAAAGTCTGCCAGTCTATAATGTGGAATATTTTGAAAAAAGATGCTAAAGTTTCACTTTTTATAGGTCATAATTGTCAAGCAACTAGTCCTCAACTTATAACCACAATTGGGACAAGAATTTATGTCGGAAATCACTGTGGTCATGCTGAATTGGACCTGATTTTATGACCATTTTTATGATGGTCATTAAGCAAATCATCCTGGACATTAAGTGAATTTATGGTTGTTAAGGGAACATCAGGATTGCAAGTATGAACACAGATGCAAATTTCAGACCTATCTGTCAATTAAACAATTGGCCAAACAACTTAGAAAAGAACATTAATATCATTTTCTACTTTGTGTGGTTCTAAGACCATAAACCAGTGAAGATGTATTTTAATAATACTTTTAATTGGATCATTTTAAAGTTTAATTACTTATGGATTTGCAAAAACTTGGGTCACTCTCAAATCAGGCTCAGTCCTCATATATCCCCAAGGTATTTGTAAAAATTATGAATTTTACAGTATAAGATAATATTCTACAAACAGGATTTAAGAGCTGTCTCACTACAATGAAGATGTTTTCTATAGTTTTACTTTGCATTCTACCCAGGCTCATGGAGAGATAAAATACAGACAGAGAAATTTGCCCTCCCCCTGCCTCCTATTATTTTTTAAAATCTGTTAAACTAAAAAGCTATATGCTCTTCATTTCCCAACTGTGTGCTAGCTGATATAATCAGAGCCACTTCAGATTTCTTTGATCGTCTGTCCAGGATCATCAAATAAATAATTTACCATGGGAAAATGGCAGATAGTCAGGCATATCGCACAAACACAGTTTAAAAGTAAAAACTCTGTGAAGAGTATGCTGGTTGTTTGGCTACTGCTTTCAGTAAAAGGCTATCCACAGAGTTTAAGGCTGCATATGGCCTTAGTCTAGCTTTGAGTTTGCAGTTTAGATGTCTCCACTGACAGCTGGATGGATACAGTCAAAAAATAAATGGGAGGAAGCAGCTAGAACTAAAATAATAATAATAGGGGAGTAGCTGAGAAAGGGAGAATGGGGGGGAGGAATGTTGGCTCAAGCTGTGTGCAGTCTTGAGTATCTAGTTCTGAAAGATTACCTCTACACACTGTCTGGATGGATGTCTTTATATGACATCAGCAAATTGCCAAAGAGGGTGCATTCTACAGTGCTATATGATTCCAACTGCATGGACTTCTTAAAACCAAAGCTTTAGATGTGTTGTATTTTTTAAATCCAAATGACATGTGCATAAGCAGACAAGGAGTCTTTGTTTAAAAATGTCAGTTTTCATAACTTCAAACTGCTAGCTGTTGAACAGAGTAAACACGTGCTATGTATATTTAATTGCCTGGTCTGGTTTTTCTGAAGTTATTGTCTATCCAGGAATATTGCAATTGGGAAGAACGAGCATTAATCTAACATTGAATTAAAATGGAAACTGCAAATTGTTTTAGGGAGCATAAAACCAGATAAAGATACAGCCAGAGATTTTGTCTCACAGGTGATATCAGGGAAAAAGGAAGAAAATATGTAATCTATTCCTTTACTCAAAGCATGAATGGAGATATTTAGGGTGACTGTCTATGTGCTGTCCAATTTGACAAATTTACACAAAAAGAAAGCTTCTGCCACAAGCAGTATTGTTTACACATAGAGGCAAAAAGCCTGCATATTGTTATATATAGAAAGTATACACATATAGCCCTACAGTTTTATTATGGATATGTGTACCATTGTAACTGCTTTTTTTTCCTGCATGGAAGGAAAAATATTAACCTTATGTTCTCTAGAGTGGGAAAGCTAGTCAATGTTAGGCAATTTTATAGCTGGCATTACTTACTCCTACACTGAAACAGGCTTGTCACAGAAGGAATCTTACAATTCATTTGTTCCTCTAAGCCAGGGGTGGGCAATTAACTGTCACAAAGGGCCACATCAGAAACTAGGACTATTGCGGAGTGCAGAACCAATACGGCTGTGAAGGTGCATAGGCATGCATGCATGTATGTATGCACAAAAGTAAATTTGAAAAAAAAATAGCAGGCACTTTCAAAATAAAATCCACGTGGGCTGGGCAGGGACAGTCAAAGGACCAGATGTGGCCTGTGGGCCTTAAAGCACCAAATCTCCTCTAAGCTAATTATTATAGCGGTCTAGCTAGTTTGGTTTTTGAATTTTTTTTGCCTCCAAGCCCTTTATACAAATTCTAAGACTGTTCTTATTTTATATCTGTAAGATATCTGCTTGATATCTGCTAGAAAATGTACACCTTTCTTTATCGGATTGCAAGGCAACATTACCTAACAATTCAGAACAGTGAATCTGCGATGCTCCAAATGAATTTCTGGGCTTTGGATTCTTCAAACTTTATTTCCCAATTATCCTATTTACAATCTACATGAAAGAGTTAAGAAAATGTTTGATGCCATGTAATTAATTAGAAGTATTCTATGATAATGAGTTTCAAACAGATTATCATAATTCTAAAACAATGGTCACCCAAGACAAATTAGGATTTGGCATATGAAAGGAAGTCTTTTTCCATTTAGCTTCCATTTATTTTGGGGAGATGGGAATGCGTTGATGGGTCAGTTCCTAGGAAAATTTTATAACGGAGTGAATGCAAAACATGCTGGAATGAAATGAAGCATAAACAGGCAGGAAATGGAGAGGGCAATAACATCATAGGGTATCATGTTATTGTTCAGAATGTGAAACGGTATCTATATGGAAAATCTGATTTTGATCAAAGGTATTCACAAAAATCAAACTCTTGCTTTCAAGCCATAAAACACATTAATACTCCATGGTCTTTGTTTCTGAGAGATGCAAAATGCAGTTATGAGTAAGGAAGATATTATAAAAGCATTTATGTCTATTATTTTGAGAAAAATAATAGTCCTTGGGAGGCAAAGAGAATGAAGGTGAACGCTGTAGTCATTACAGATCTGGCAGAGCGGGTATACAGCCATCATGATTTATGAAGGGTTCATAATATGTTATTATGCATGGTAAATACCTGCTAGGTGTAAAGTTTTACTTTTTTTTCTTGTGCATATAGACCAAAAGCTTTGCCAACTGGGTTTACTTCACCAAAAATGACTAAATCTTACTTCTGTTGTTTCCAACAGGTAGATGAAAATAGCCCCAATTATCTAATTCTAAACTTACAATATCTTATAATCTGAAATAGAAAGATTAAAGCCAAAAGGTTTTGTTCCAGCAATTTCCTATCTAATCCAGCTTTTGAATTTATAACCCAAATTGTGAATGTCATCCAAACTGTTTACTTGAGGAAAAAACTACTCACACATCAATGGTGACCCAATCGGTCTCTGAGGTAATTTCCTTCCATCCCACCAGCCCAATTGAGGAGAATTTATATGGCATTTCATAAACCCCTGAGCTGGCATAAGTCTTTGATTAAAAAAAAAGAAAGAAATTATTGAGGGATGCCATGGTGTTAAGAATCATCAACAACTTAGTAGGAACTTACCACAACAGACAATAGTAAAAGTGGGGAGGAGAATCAGCAACCAGGGCAATAGAGGAGAAAACAGAAAGTATTTTAATTAAGGAAAATCAAAAAACAAATAAGCAGCATTTGGCAGCAAATAAAGGCAAACAAGCATTCTACAAAATAAGAACTGGCTAAAAAGCATGCAACAGGGATTAAAGGTCACATTGGGAGAAATGTCCAGCAAGAGGAGATGTCAAGTGCAAAGCGGTGGACAAGAACATAAACCATGGGTGTGTTTTACCATGCAATAAAACATTCCTTGACTATGTTAAAACTGTAACTGAGGAGAGGGTGTATTTCAGGGGTCGATTTAGCATCACACACATTGAAAAGACTCCCCTTAGGCTGTCCTCCATTAACTGGTCACTGAACAGCCATATAACTGGGAGTGCCTCATCTGTCCCTTTGTATCTGTTTGTCTCTTGCAACAGATTTGTGCCAACTACAGGTAGTACTCAACGTACGACCACAATTGAGCCCAAATTGATGTTGCTGAGAAAGTTGTTAGTTGTATGACTTCTCTTGACACATTTGTTAAGTGAATCACTGCAGTTGTTAAATTAGTAACACGGTACACTGCAACCGTCATAAATGTGAGTCAGTTGTCAAGCATCCAAATGTAAATCATGTGACCATGGGGATGCTGCTACGGTCATAAGTGTGAAAAATGGTCGTGGACTACCTGTTGTAAATTGAGGACTACCTGTATTAACCTCAATGGGAAACCCTTCCTTACGAGAGAGATATAACTCCTAGCAGGGGTGGAATTCTACCAGGCGAACCGGATGTTAAATTTGCATCTGGTTCACCGAACCGGTATTTGAACCAACCAGCTGCCCTGGCCACCCCATCCCACCTCTCCCAGGAGTCTCCACACGGCTCATTTTTGATGCAGGTAAGTGTGTGGAGGCTCTGGGAGGGGGGAAAAACAGGCCTTCCGGAAGTAGAAACGAGCCTGTTTCTGGCTTCCAGAGGGCCTCCAGAGCCTGTGGGAGACCGTTTTTGCCCTCTTAGAGGCCAGAGGGAAGCCTCCAGTCCCTTGGGAAAGCGAAAAACAGCCCTGCTGAAATTCTGGTAGGCCACGCCCACCATGACCATGCCCACCCAGCAACTGAGCAGCAATCTGGTTGCTGGGATTTTTGAATCCAACCCTGACTCCTAGGGACAGACATTGCTACTAGGGCGGCAGATGCTTTTGATTTCTTGTGATGTCAAAAGGGAAAAAATTAAAAGACTGAATAGGCTTTTAGGCCCTACCTTCCCCAAAGTAGCCAGGATTTGTAGCGGAAATGATAAATGGAGACTATTTATCATTTCTTGCTAAATTGTCATAAAGTCTGATCAAGCTCCAGATTTGTAATTATAGGGTGTCCTCAACTTACAACCATTTGTTTAAGGTTAAAACGGCACTGAAAAATATGACTTATGAGTGGTTTCCACACCTATGACCATTGCATCATTCCCATGGTCATGTGACCAAAATTCCAAGTGGCATGCGTTTATTGTCCTGGCGTCATTTGCTCACCATCTGTGTCACCTTCCCAGCCGGCTTCCAACAAGCAGTCAATAAAGGAAGCCAGATTCACTTAATGACTGCATGATTCACTTAACAACTGCAATGATTTGCTTAACAAGTGGGGCACAAAAGATGGTAAAATCACTAACAACTACCTCATTTAGCAATGGAAACTTAGGGCTCAATTATGATCGTAAGTCGAGGACTACCTATAGTAGGCTTACGTAGACGGTGTGTGGCCATACTTGGATTTTCTTCTGTGAGGAAGCTTTCAAGTGCTGCAAAGTTGCACGTTGAGTTTCAAAACAAAATCTGAATCCATTAGGGTCTTCTTGAAGCTGAATGGCCATGGAGCCAGGAAGTCTGACCTCATGTGCTGAGAATCTTTGGCTCTATTTGGCAAGTGTCTTTCTAAGCAAAAGTTCTAAAGATCCCAGTTCTGCAGTGGGAATGATCAAAATAAAGCAGCATGAGCCAGGAAAAAGCAGAAAACATTATTTTCACACTACATTCTTATGGGCGTAGGGGATGGAACTAATATATAGTAACTACTGCAACACCAAACCAAGGTGCAGATTTTTAAAAATCTCTTCCAAAACTTCTCCACATGAACAACAAGTATTTGGATATGTTATGCTAGCATTATTTTCAGAGGATGATCACCGTTTTGTTAGCACATATTCCACACAATTATAAGAAGGCCACATGCAATGAGTTTCCACTGAAATTAATTCAGGACCTACATGCTTAACTGCAGTGGATTCCATGGGAACACGACACAATCAGGAATTAAAGAGGCCAAATACCAAAGGAGCAGAGGACAAGTCCTCCACCAAAAGGAAGGGCTTTTCCACGAAAAACAGAAGTTAAAAGAATCTTAAAGCTCAATTTGATATCACGGGTTAGGCACTTAAAGGGTCACATTGAGAAACTTAAATGCACCAACTAATGAAAAAAGTAAGCAGCTTTCTGAAGGTTTCCACCTTTTCTGGCTGAAAGATTCATGTGGAAAAGTTACATCTGCTGAATTCTTTGTGTTCTTCTTGAAGTTTATACATGCATGGATGCCCCTGAAACTAAGAAATACAGGTAGTCCTCGACTTACGACAATTGAGCCCAACATTTCTGATGCTAAGTGAGACAGTTGTTAAGTGAATTTTGTCCCATGTTATGACCTTTCCTACAACAGTTGTTGAGAGAATCACTGCATTTGTTAAGTTAGTATCATGGTAGTGAAGTAATCTGGCTTCCTCATTTAGTTTGCTCATCAGAAGGTCACAAAAGGTGATTGCATGACTTTGGGTTACTGCAAACCGTCATAACTATGAACCAGTTGCCAAGCATCTGGATTTTGATCACGTGACTATGGGGATGCTGCAATGGTCGTAATTTTGTGAAAAATGGTTAAGTCCCTTTTCTCAGTGCCATTGTAACTTTGAATAGTCACTAAATGAACTGTTGTAAGTTGAGGACTATCTGTACAAAAAAATCTGTTGTGCAAATGAATCTGACAATCTTTAAACTAGCCACCCCTCACAGCTATCTATCAGATATACTAGACTTCAGCGTTTAGAATTCCAAAGAATGATCAATAGAACATACAGCGAGGCAAAACTGGGGAAGTTTGTTTTATTCTCTTAACGGAGTGATAAGGTAACAACCCACTGATTTGATCTAAATTTAACGCAATATCAGGAATAGTTTTGGGCTTCAGCAAAAGACCACTGATGATAAAAGAGAAATAAAATTGATATGAAATCTATTGATTTGGATTATTTAAAATTATTTAATTTTTCATTTCTACCATTAAATCACACTTCTACCTAAAACTAAGAAAGTTTGTGCCAGATCAGGATTTCAAATTACAAAATTCAAAAGTGTGTTGCTGTCATTTTGCTCGCCCTTTGTGTAAGCGAGTATTCTGATTAGTTTGAAACTATTAACCATAACTTCTCAATTTTGACCTAAACGAATGACTGTATTAATTTATTAAGCACCTATCTTAATTATTTGACTGTGGCCCTTAACAGAAAAACAAGACTGAATAATGTTATACTAATGAGATACAGTTGGTAGGTTATATTTAGATTTGTGGTTGCTGAAGTCACAGCTATATTTATAGATTGCCAATTTTTGTATTGGGTCATAATGTAAAGTAAATTTGAAAAGTACTAGGCACATTGAAATTAAACATCAAAGCAAATATATTTACTCAATGGGTACTTGAAACCCATGCTCTAACAGGGTATTTGGGAGCTAAGTGTTAATCTGAATTGATTTGGTTTTTGTTTCAGTTTTGTACAAGAGACAAGTATATACAATTCATAAATAAATACTTGTTATGTGTTATGAGTAAACTTATGCATTTCTGCATTCAAACTCCTTGAACAATAGAACTTAAATCGACCCCTGTGTTGGGGGTAAGAACATGGTAGGAAGAAATGATATTCTAAGTCAATATAAATGAGAAATAAAAATTAAAAAAATAACAAACTCACAATGGTAAAAATGGTTCATTCCCCAAAGAACCTCATTAGTGTCATAATTCATGCACTACCTAAATTGTCTAAAATGACCACAACAGTTTTACTAATACTTTTTGGTTAATTAATTCAGGTCAATCAATAGCAGACAGCAACAGATACCCACAACTAGCATATGCGGGCAAAGCATTGGCAGGAGGCATCAAACCAATCTATTAGTCTTTTTTACTAGCTAAAACATTACCTACCTCCCAGCCAGTACTCTGTATAATAAAAAGTAAAAAAAAAGTATGTAACAGGAACAAATGCAGAACTTTCTTGACATGCCATCAACAATAAATCAGTATACATCTACAATGATTTAATGATTTTTAGGGGCCACATTAACAGGTTTTTTTCCCCCATTTCACCAGAAGAAACATCACGTGGGAAAGAAATACCTATGGGAATAAGACATTTTTGCTGAATGCATGAAGGCTAACTCTGCAGAGGATGTGACCATCCATTCTGCCTCCTATATAGAAGCTTGTTCTAACTATCTGTTCCTTTTTCTTCATTGTGAAGTTCGAAGGAAGGAGAACGTGATAAAGAAAATATCCAACATAAACGGGTTTAAAAGATTTGATGATAGGAGTACAGGGATTATATCCCTGGGCTCCATTGCATTGGCAAGTATACACAAACTCCTGGCCCATACATATACACAGTGTGTTTGTGTGTGTCCATGTCCAATTCTTCTTCTTCTTCTTTGGATTATAAAGGTCTGAGAATCAAATGAGAATAGGAAACCTTTCCTACCATTGCACCATATTCATCATTTCAGCCTGAGGGTCAGGTAAATGTCAGACTGGAGAAATTCAAATTTCGTGCATGAGTTTATGCAATACTTTTTATGCAGTGCTTGTTGTGCAATGCTGGTACAGGTTATGGTCCTTGACTTATGACTGATCATTTTACGACCATTCGTATTTACGGCAGCCTGAGAACTAATGCTTTACAGCCTGTAAGGTGCCTCCAAGTCATTGTAAATGAGGTAAAGCCCTCATCTTCCCTGTGGCTCCATGATTGCATTTCGGGTGCTTAGCAACCTGTTCGCATTTATGTGTGCCCTGCAATCATGTTCGCCATTTGCAATCTTCTCTGCTGGTTTCCCCAGAAAGTGAATGGTGAAGTCAGAAGAAGCCAGCAGGGAAGATTGCAAGCAGACGGGATGGACAATTTGAAGTCTGTTTACCCAGTGCACTGAGGGATTTCCCCTCTTCTCCTGGCAAGGAAGAGAAGGACAGACCTTGAATCTAGCAAAGTAGCTACTAAATGCAACCTTCTGAGGGCTTCAAAGGCTGACCTTCTGGAAGGCTTGTATCTGGCCTTGTAGACCTTGTATCTGGCCAAACCATAAGTGCAAATGATCATTCAGAAGCCTCTTCAGAAGGAGCTTTTCGTATCATTGTGAGAATGGGGCTGACTTGCAAGATGGAATTGGAGGCCTTGGCAATCAGGAACTTCAGGATAACACAAAGGTAAGTGGATCTGAGTGTGCTGAGGAAGGGAAAGGGCCCTGGTCTTCCAGGCATGGAGGGAGGGGAGAAGGGCCAGGCCTCATGAATGTGATGGGAGGCCCTGGCCCTCTTGCCACCCCATCACACCCAAAGGCCTAGACTAAGATGCAGCAACTGTCTTAAGTGGGAACTGACTGCCAAGGGCCGGAATTGTGATCACATGTCTACCGGGATGCTGCAATGATCCCATGGTTATAAGCCTCCCCCACTTTTTTTAGCATTGTTGTGCTAAAACAAATCATCGCTAAACGAATGGTCAAATTGAGAACTACCTGTAAGATTCAGGTTTCAGGGAGTATCAGTACATGAATCAAAATAAAGTTTATTTTCTACAAATACTTACTTTTTAAAAAATATATCTTAATGATCGCAACTTTTCTCCAAATTATACTGTATATTATCTGTATAGACCAAAGACCTAAGAAATATCAAAGTAGCCTCTAAAGTAGCCTCTAAAGCAGGGGTCTTCAAACTTGACAGCTTTAAGACTTGTGGACTTCAATTCCCAGAATTCCTGAAGGGAAATTGCCAAGTTTGAAGGCCCTTGCTCTAAAGATATAAGCAGTACCAAGCAAGGTGGGTAGCAACATCAATGACTCAGACTCCCTTCTTTTAAATAAATCAGGATGTTATGACCAATGTGCTTGTCTGTTTGGACTTTAAGGTCACATAAGATGTCAACCCACTCATTTTCCAAAACCTTCTCAACTTGACGGTGCCAGTGGTTCTTGTTATATTCAAATCCAAACCTCTGGCTTATTATGGTTATGGTTACCTCTTTTGCTTCAAATCTTGTTCCAAATGTATGTAAAAAGGTAAACCTTGAACAATCTTACTCATGTCATCCAAGGTTAAAATTAGTGCCAATGCAAAACCAAATCAGAAGGAAACACAGCATTGAAGTTGACTCTGAGCCAGAAAGGCACTAGGGGAGTGTTATATGTCTGGTAACCAAGAAATCAGAAATTTTTCAGGTAGCCTGGAATCAGTGTTTACCCTCTAACCTTTTGAAAAGGGAAATTATTTGCAATGGAACATTCTCAATAGTGGAGACACCAAGATCATTTCTGTTGATATAATAGCTTCTAGAACAGATTTAAAGTTCTACACATCCTATATGTGATATGGCTGGAAATCATGTTTGAAAGATGGTAGAAATAGTTTAGTTTTACTTTCAAATTACAACCAGGTCTTATCATAGTCTGCTGAAATTATGATGCAAATTTCTCTTGCTTTGGCCATGTCATAAAAGGCTTACTAGCTGTTGCTATAGGATGCCATCCAGTTCTCTACATCCAAAGATATAGCCATCTATGTTCCCACCACACAGGTCACAGTTTGGATAAACAGTTTCTTGGATAGATGGTTATATAAACTGGATAAATAAATAAACAAATGACTAAAATCTAATGGGGAAAATGGCCCACATAATAATTGCACTCAATTCTTTCATGTTTTGTGGAGCCAGCCTTCTTCTCTGTACAATAGGCACAGAATAGAATGTACCAATGGACACAATAATTGCCACCTGACTTAAGTAGGTGGCTCTAAAAAAAAGAAGAATTATTTAGCCATTGTTTTGTCACCCAAGCTGATTGCACACCTTGTAATACAACCCATGGATCTCCTATATCGTGCTGTTCTGACAAAGTGCATTTGTCTAATAGAAAATTGGGCTGATATATTTTGCCACTTTCTTGCCATAGATCCCACAGGCATTACCTGATGAACTATCTTGCTGAATGCATCCTGGAGTTTACCATGAATTGTGGCCAGTTTCTTGGCATCTCTGTTAGCTTCATGAATTGGAATAAGGATTTTGTAAACCTCGTTGACTGCTTCATACATACCAGCCTACAAAAGACTGCATGTCAGACAGATCTATTGCTTCACCAAGAAAACAAACATCCTAAGTGCAGCACATGATAAAAATGCTTCATTATGACAAAGAAACTGAAAAGCTTGTTTGCAATGCTTTCGTTACTATAAGAGAATGTAATCTAGAGAGCACAGAATAATTCAGAGTGTTCCTTTTTATACATTCCATGAAAAGGCATTAGGTATCCATCAGTCATTTCCCTCTTTCTACTGCCTTTCAGAGGGTTGAAAAAATGCCCCCATTATTTGCATAAACAAAATGTAACTGCTCTCCTTGTCTTCAAATTTCTTTCACTTTCAATCTAAACAAGATTTCAAAGGAATCCCATTGCTGAACTAAAAGGCTTAATAGCAAATTTTGAGCACATGTAACAGTTGCATCTTGGCTAACTAAAAGTGTTTGAAAACTAACTTTGGTTATTCTCCCAATATGACAAAAAATGTCATCTTATCCATATATAATCCAGTCAATACTCCTTCCACTCCTATTCCATTTCAGCTCAGTTAAGCAACTGAAATGTAAACCCACTGGTTGAGATGTTTCATGTTTACCTCTGAATGCTCAGTGCTTTCAAATATTTACATCACATATCATCTATACCAGGAGTCCCCAACCTGTGAGCCATGGGCCACTAGTGGGCGATGAGGGGACTATAACAGATCTGTGGAAATAGCTGGCAAGCGCACACACACACACACATGAGCATCGTCATTTGCATGAGCATTGGGCAATCATGTGTTCCATTTGTGTGAGCAGCAGGCACGCAGGCACTCTGCTTGTGCAATTGGAGCTGCATGCATGTGCGCTTGCCAGCCACTTGTGTGGAACCATCCCTTCTCTTCCACCCCGTCAGTCTGCAAAGCCAGAAACTTTGGAGAATTCTGATCTATTCTAAGGAAGTACCAGAGAAAATACAGAAAGTATGAAATTCTTCTACCATGGAAAAACAGGCTGCGGCTTGCTCTAGCAGTCCAACCAGACCCGCTTCGGTAAAATACTTTCCAGAACATATCCCTTCTTCATCTGGAGAGACCACGTCATCAGAAACTGCAGATTCTTCTAGAACATTTGAAGAAATGTTCTGAGGAAATATAAAGCAAATACTTTCATTAATGTCAATATGCAAATCTCCTGACCAAAACACTAAATCTTTTCTTCGATATGCAATTATATTTCAGTATAATTATATTCTGGTAATAAAAGCCATATTCCCTTTTCTGGTTTACCACAGAGAATCTCTACAGACAGTGAACTTTAAGAAAAGCTATTACAGTGATGTCCAGATTATGCCTGAAATTTATCATTTTCTTTTGTAAAGCAACTGGCTTAGATTAATATAGTGAACATTCATTCATGGAGGGCATACAGTTAAATATATACAGATTGTGATAACACACTATTTGTGATAATTCTTACGTAACTTTACTCAAACATTGAATCTCTGAGCTTTCTCCTACTTGATGTAAGTTCTGTTGGGACTGATGCAATCACTCTGTGGGCTTCATCTAATATACTACCAGCATTTCCTGGTATTTTGCATTGCTGATAGGACAGCTACAATTCCAAAAGTTTATCTTTCTGTATTGGATGCTCCTTGAATTTTGTCAAAATAGTCAGTAAAAGAGCCAGGTCACAGAGTTTCCTTAAGATGAACCTTCCCCAACCTAATGCCCACTGGAAAGATGAGAATCACAACTTTTAACAGTTCTTGATCAAGACATTTTGGGAGGTGTAGTTCTAATATATGCTGTGTGCATAATATACATTCCACTAGGAAGACTCCTGCAAATGGAGAAATATACAAGTAGCTTTCCTACCAGGAATATCAAGAGAATGTTCTTAAAGTGAAGCATTATGGGAGAGTCAGTAGTCACCGAGAGATCACTGGATTTAAATCGAACAGGTCCTGTACAGGGCAAGTCCTGTACTTCCTGAAGCTAAGGTAGGAATACAGCTAGTCTTTGACTTACAACCACAATTGAGCCCAAACTCTCCGTTGCTAAAGCAAGACAGTTGCTAAATGAGTTTTGCCACCATTTTATCACCTTTCTTGCCACAACTGTTAAGTTAGCAACATGGCTGTTAAGTGAATCTGGCTTCCCCATTGACTTTGCTTGACAGAAGGTTGCAAAAGGTGATCACGTGACCCTGGGACACTGCAACCCCTCATAAATACATGGCAGTGGCCGAGAGTGGGAATTTTGATCGCGTGGCCACGGGGATGGTGCGACGATCGTAAGGTTGAAAAATGATCGTAAGTCACTTTTTTTCAGTGCTGGAACTTCAAATGGTCACTAAATGAATTGTTGTTAAGTCAAGGACTACCCGTGTTCTTCTCAATTCTTATAACGCACAAGATTTTTCTTTCCATCTCTTAGCACAACCCACAGGAAATTACTATCTGAGGGAGTCTTCTGTCCCATTTAGGGCTGCTTTCAACTCCTTCCCTCAAAACGACACTATAGAGCACTGCACACCAGAACAACTAGACACAAGAACAGTTTCTTCCTGAAGCCATCACTCTGCTGAACAAATAATTCCCTCAACACTGTTCAACTATTACAAAGTCTGCACTACTATTACTATTAATCTTCTCATCACTTCTTATCACCCATCCCCTCCCACTTGTGACTGTATGACTGTAACTTTGTCACTTATATCCTTACGATTTATATTGACTGTTTCCTAGTATGATTTGATTGCTTATTGTACCCTATGACTATCATTAAGTGTCGTACCTTATGATTCTCGACTCTTGATGAATGTATCTTTTCTTTTATGTACACTGAGAGTATTTGCACCAAGACAAATTCCTTGCATGTCCAATCACACTTGGCCAATAAAGAATTCTGTTCTGTTCTGTTCTATTCTATTAATATAATAGTTTCACCACTCTACCAAGTTATGCCTTCTTGGACTGTATGCAGGTAGCCCTAGATTTACGACCACAGTTGAGCCTAAACTTTCTGTCGCTAAGTGAGACATTTGTTAAAGTGAGTCATGCCCCATTTTACGACTTTTCTTACCACAGTTGTTAAAAGTGAATCACTGCGGTTGTTAAGTTAGTCACACGGTTGTTAAGTCAATCTGCTTCCCCGTCGACTTTGCTTGTCAAAAGGTCACAAAAAGTGATCACATGACCTGGGACACTGCAACCGTCACAAATATGAATCAGTTGCCAAAGTGTTTGAATGTTGGTCATGCGTACATGGGGAAACTGCAATGGTCATTAAGTGTGAAAAATGGTCATATAAATCACTTCGTTCAGTGCCATCGTAACTTTGAATGGTCCCTAAAGGAACTGTTGTAAGTCGAGGACTGCCCTGTACAATCCAGTTTTATAATCTGGGAAATTAAAAAAACAAAGTACCTGAAATGTGACACATCCCACAGGGAGATATTTCCGGTCCTCCAGCATGCTTAGATATTCAGCCACCAGAGCTGCAGAGTGAACCAAACACTGTGCTGATTCGGCATGGTTATTTCTGGCAGAGTGTTTTCCAGCCATGTTCTGCAGCCAGGTTAGGCGAAGATCTGGGGAATTCTGATATCCTTTCGCGATCCTAGTTTTTGAAAGGCCAAAAGATTCATGTTAATGTGTATTTCTTTGCCTGTGGTTTTCTGAGAGAGGCAAACTCCCTTAATCCTACCTGTACATCAAGTCAATTAGCATTTCTGGATCTTCCTGGTGTTCCTTCATTTTAACTGTATCCGAGAGGATCATATGGAGATTGAACACAAGATCCTGTACCTGAAAACATGAAACACAAAAGAAATAAATTCATACTTGTTTATATATATTAATCTGTTGATATATGTGGGGAAAACTAGCCTGGGGCTGGCAAACCACCCATGGCTGGGATGACCCACGAACCCCCACATTCGAATAAGTTTTCCTCTCAGTCTTGGTAAATAACCAACCTCTCTGTTCCGGCTAAGATGCCTACGTGACAGTCACTGATAATCTCCTGACTTGGGTAAACATGTTCCTTCTCAAGCCATCGAAGACCCAATCAGTTTGTGACACAGGGGTCTGCTTGATCGGATCTTTCCTAATAAAAGAGGCTCGAGGCACGACCTCAGGGTGCCTTCCCTCATGAACTATGTTTGCGTGTCTTGTCTTCCTTCCGCCGTCTCAACATCTGGTGACCCCGATGTGATTCGGCTTAAGAACCCTCCACTCATCCGGCTGGAATAGCCAAGGTGCACCTCAGCGTACAACGTTCCCGATTTCAGGTGAGTATGGGGGGGGGGAATGATCAACTCAGCAGAAAGTTCATGCAAAAGAGTTGCATAAAATTCTTAAGCAGCAAAGTAAGACAGGAGGGATAAGTTTACGTGATATAGAAGAGCTTATAACAGAAATAGGTTACCAATGTCCATGGTATCCGGAAAAGGGAAGCCTGGACTTGGGAGATTGGATAAAAATCGGAGTACATTTACATTCAGAACCTAGAGCTCGATTCAACATCTGTTATTATGGCAGAAATGTAAGGAAGCAGTAGAAACTGTAGGTTTTCACTCACTCAAGGCACCAGCTTCTCTGCTTTCCCAGGAGGCGTCCGCACCTCCTCCCTATGTACAATTGACTCTGCCAGCACCAACATCAATGCTGCCAGAGACCTCTCGAACCCCACCAAAAATCTCCAGTAAAGGGAGTAGCGCAATCCAAGCTGGATTTAAAGAAGCGCAAGAAAAAGGGGAATTAACATCAGAAGAATTGACAGAAGGACTCAATGCCTTTCCAGTACAGGAGCAAGTAGACGCTCAGGGGCAAATTCAATATGAATGGACACCCCTATCTTATACGGTGTTAAGGGAATTAAGGAAAAGTATTAGTGAAACAGGGCTCAGGTCAACTTTCACACAGGGCATTTTAGAAGGCATATCGAATGCATATCACCTAATACCACAAGATTGGAAAGATATGATGCGTATGCTTCTTACCCCAGCGCAATATGTGGTATGGGATTCAGAATATCAGAGGTATGCAATTCAGGCAGGAAACAACTCGGGGGTATATCCCAGACCAATTGTATAGGGCAGGGGCTTTTGGCAATTTACAACAACAAGCTACAGGCATTCCTGCAGCTGCCTATCCTGCTATTGGCCATTGTGTTTTACATGCCTTTAAAAAAATACCAGTTACAGGGAAACCATCAAAATCATTCTCTACCATCAAACAGGGTCCCAACGAGCCCTATGCAGAATTTATTGATAAGATTGCAGGAAGCAATACAGAGACAGATAGAAAATGTTTTCTCTATTCCTTTATGTCCTAAAGATAAGCCATTTTTTGCTTTCACTGTCCCAGTGATTAATTCAGAAAAACCAACTGCTAGGTATCAGTGGACAGTGCTACCGCAAGGTATGCTTAATAGCCCCACCCTGTGTCAATTTTTTGTTAATCAAGCCCATTATTTGGACTAAATACCCGAATGCAATGGTCTATCATTACATGGATGACATTCTAGTGGCCGCTCCTGAAATTCCGCCCACCTGGTTGCCTCAATTATGGCACTTTCTTAAGTTATATGGACTTCAAGTAGCACCGGAAAAGGTTCAAATATTCCCACCTTTCCTCTACTTAGGACATAAATTGCTTCAGACCCATTCCACACCATGGATTCCTCAGATGGAGAACAAAAATCCATTAACCTATGTTAATTTACAACTTAGACCATATGTTGGATTGCCAACCCACACACTTAGCCCATTATTTAAAGCGTGGCAAAATCATGACAATCGTGCGGATCTGATCACCCTAACTTCTGATCAAATGCAGGTGTTACAGCTAATAAATGATGCTCTAAAAAGGTTTGGGTTGATAGGTGTGTAGAGAACATTCCACTAACGTTAGTGTTGATTCCACTGCAAAACAGCCTACTGCGGTTTTAACGCAAGAACTGACTACTGCAGGTAAAAGCTCCATGAATATCCTGGAATGGATCTATCTTAGCCATAGCCCTGGACACACCATTAGCTCCCCAGATACAATGTATTCAGAATTAATTCTAAAAGCTAAGGAATGTAGTTTAGTCCTTCTTGGTTTAGATATTGTTAATATAATTCTTCCCATTCCGCTGAAAGACTGGGAGCGTATGCTCCATTTATCGTCCCCTCTGCAGCTAGCATTGACGGAATATGTGGGAAAAGTTTCCTATCACATTCCGGCAGATCAAAGAATTTTAGCTTTTAATCGCATTCCTATGTCCATGCACTCTGTCTTGTCTCCCACTCCGCTTCCTGAAGCTATTACAGTCTTTACAGATGGCGGCCCCAAATGGAGTGCAGTTGCCTGGAAAGACAATGGAAACTGGGTGACTAAGATCACCCTGCCACAGATTTCCACGCAGCGTGTGGAATTGGCTGCAGTCATTCTCGCTCTGCAACATTTTAGTCAGCAGTCACTCAATATTATTTCAGATAGTCAATATGTTTGTAACATAGTCCAGAACCTGCCTGGAGCATATATACCACCCATGCTAGATGAAGCGCTGCTTTCTTTATTTCTAACCTTACAGACAATCCTACAGCAGCGAACACATTCTCTTTTTATTGGCCATATTAGAAGTCATCAACCCTTTCCGGATACATTAGTGAAGGCAATGCTGTAGCTGATCAGGCAACTAAACCACAAGCCCTTACGGTTACACCCTGGGTTAGTCATGCTATGTTTCATCAAAACGCAAAATCTCTCTCCAAAACCTTTAACCTCCCTATAGAGCAGGCAAGAGCAATCATACAGCAGTGCCTGCAATGCTCTCAGGTCGCTGCAGCCCCCTCTATAGGAGTTAATCCCCGAGGTCTGAAGGCAAATGAAGTATGGCAGATGGATGTGACTCAATATGCATCATTTGCTCCTGGAAATATCTTCATGTAACTATAGACACCTATTCTAATTATATTTGGGCTTCTCCTCAAAAGGGAGAAGCCACGAAGCATGTCATTAACCATTGTTTAAAAGCATTTTCAGTTATGGGCAAACCCAACACGATCAAAACTGACAATGGTCCTGCCTATTGCAGTCAAGCATTTGCCACTTTCTGTTCCCAGTGGGACATCCGGCACTTATTTGGCATTCCTTATAACTCCACTGGTCAAGCAATCGTGGAATGAGTTAATCAAACCTTAAAAAATGCTTTGGACAAACATAAACAAACAGGGGGAACTCCTTAGGATTGCCGGAAAACAGGAATGGCTTAACAAAGTTTTATTTACATTGAATCATTTAAATTTAAATTCACACAATTGACTGCAGTCGCGACATTATGGACATCATGATGGCTTCTCCCAAACCACAGGTTTTGTACAAATTGCTCCCTAACCCAGAATGGCTTGGTCCTGCTCCACTGCTTACGTGGGGACGAGGCTATGCTGCTGTGCTTACACCCACAGGTCCTGTTTGGGTTCTGGCTCGCTGTGTGAAACCATGGAGAGATGGCCTGGCATCAAGGACTGCAGAATCCAATTCCGAAGTTCACCCTCAGTCTCCATGGGATTGGCTCTGGTCCTGGTTACCAAATGGCTCATGGTTTACCCAACTCATGCAGATACTTATTTGTGGCATAGTCGTATTTTAATTTGCTGCTGCATGCAATGCTTACCAAACCTACTTGCTCAGTGTCTCTCTATCAGAATTCAGCACAAACATCCAACAAGACCTGAGATTATGTACGCATACAAAATGCTCAAAAATCTAAGACCTTTGATGAAAACTAAACGAAAAAGGAGGAGTTGTGGGGAAAACTAGCTTGGGGCTGGCAAACCACCCATGGCTGGGATGACCCACAAACCCCCACATTTGAATAAGTTTTCCTCTCAGTCTTGGTAAATAACCAACCTCTCTGTTCCGGCTAAGATGCCTACGTGACAGTCACTGATAATCTCCTGACTTGGGTAAACATGTTCCTTCTCAAGCCATCGAAGACCCAATCAGTTTGTGACACAGGGGTCTGCTTGATCGGATCTTTCCTAATAAAAGAGACTCGAGGCACGACCTCAGGGTGCCTTCCCTCATGAACTATGTTTGCGTGTCTTGTCTTCCTTCTGCGCCGTCTCAACAGATATATCATTCACTCATTGCTCAAAGCCTGATAGCAAACTTTAACAGGACCAAAAAGATTCATCATTAGTTTAGTCTGGTTTAGAATTACTTGTCTTATTCAAATTTTGTATTGTCATTCACTGTATCAGATATCAGGTTTCTACTGAGCCCCAAATCATTATTTCCCCTGCCCCATATAAACTACTAAAGCTAGGGGGAGAAAGTCAAAATTTTGCAAAAGACATTTACAATCTAAACTGAAAAGTGAATTTGAATTTCAACCAATTCTGAAAGTGATATTTACATCCAAACCACAACCTGAGTCAATACATCCATTTAATTTTAACTTCAACTTTCTGTGCTGACTTCCAGGAATCTTACTTTACATTTTCTATGACTAAATATTGACTTCACATTTTTGCATCAGTAACTCTTCTAAGATTCTGCATTGATTAGACCTTCTGAGAATGAATACTTGTTATGCTAAAAAAAATTGTTTTTTCACTAAATCTAAAAGCACATAGACTGAAAGTTGAGGATTTCCAGTCTGTGAAGGGCAGCTTTGATTTGCCTGAACAAGTTGCTTCATGTTGCATTTACCCTATCAAAGCAAACAGACAATCTGATTACCATTAATAAGCTGCTTTGCATCACTTCCCATAGCCCAGCAATTGCAAAAGTTGTAAGGAATTCCTGCACATGCACAGAAACTTCTACTAACTGTTGTAAGCATCAGAGGACCTGTAGAACTGGCATAGGATTGAGCTACATGGTGGTTTAAAGCAAGGAAATCCTGTTGCTTTATGAAATAGTTTCAGGGTTCTTTACTTACAATTTTGTCAAAGCACCAAGCTCTTAAATATTGATACAAGACGTCTCTAAGGAATTAAATACACT
The DNA here is from genome assembly GCA_009733165.1 of Naja naja. Lineage (NCBI taxonomy): Eukaryota > Metazoa > Chordata > Lepidosauria > Squamata > Elapidae > Naja > Naja naja. Next base: position 74,018,629 of record CM019150.1, read on the forward strand.
TACAGGTAGTCCTCACTTAATAATAGTCACCCAAAGTCACTTCAAGAGAAAGATGGCTGGCATATGAATTTAATAAATGAAATAAATAATCACCATGATTCTGATATTTTGGTTTTAAGGTGTTGTGATCGTTAATGGCTCAATTTTATGACTGATTTTACTATGGTCATAAACTGAGTCATCATGTTTGTTAAATGACTCATGTGGTCATTAAGTGAACCACATGATCATTAAGTAAATCCACTCTCCCTAACGGGCGTATTTTGACTGAAAACCAGAAAGAAACATCCCAAAAGCTGTCATATGACTACAGGATGCTGCAATTGATCATAACTGCATCTTGGAGTCTTAGTGGACAACCAGCTAAATATGAGCCAGCAGTGTGCAGCAGCAGCCAAAAAAGCTAATGCAATACGAAGTTGTATTAACAAAGGATACAATCAAGATCAAGGGAAGTAAAAATACCACTCTATAAAGCCTTAGTAAGACCACACCTAGAGTACTGCATCCAGTTTTGTTCACCACATTATAAAAAAGATGTTGAGACTCTAGAAAAAGTACAGAGAAGAGCAATCAGGATGATTAGGGACTGGAGACTAAAACATATGGAAGAACGGTTACAGGAATTGGGCTTGGCTTGGCTAGTGAAGAGAAGGACCAGGGGAGACATGATAGCGGTCTTCCAATATTTGAGGGGCTTCCACAGAGAGGAAGAGGTCAAGCTATTTTCTAAAAAACCCGAAGGCCAGACAAGGAATAATGGATGGAAACTGTACAAGGAGAGATTCAACCTGGAAATAAGGAGAAACTTTCTGACAGTGAGAACAATCAATCAATGGAACAGTTTGCTCTTGGAAGTTGTGGGAGCTTCATCACTTCAGACTTTCAAGAAGAGACTGGACTTCCATCTGTCAGAAATGGTGTAGGGTCTCCTGCTTGGGCAGGAGGTTGGACTAGATGACCTACAAGGTCCCTTCCAACTCTGATTATCTGTTATCTGTTATAAATGCAAGTTGGATCCCAAGTGCCCCAAGTGACCTCAGGAATAGGTCTGTGTAGCACACATAACTTTGAGGATGGCATTAAGTAATTTTTTGGGAGTCTGTCATAACATTGAATGGTCATTAAGCAAAGATTACTTGTACTTTTCCACACTGATAATTTTTTCAAACCTGGTCAGGGAAGGTTGTTTCCTTTAATTCCAGATCCTCTTCAGCATAAGTCAAAATGGTCTTCAAAGAACGTCTCAGAAACTCTTCATTAAAATTTTGAGAGGTTCCCACTAGAGATGAGAGTGACATTGTCACCTGCATTTTCACTCTAGCAAAGTTCTGAAACAGACAAATTACCCCTAAGTCATTAATCTGTTAGTAAGTTTCTTATTAGAAAAGCTTTATAAATTTCATAAACCCAAAAGCAGAAAATAATCTTGTGAGAGGCATATAAATGATAGTACCCCAACATCAGAGGTGGTATTCAGCAGGTTCTGACCAGTTCTGGAGAACTAGTAGTGGAAATTTTGAGTAGTTCAGAGAACTGGCAAATACCACCTCTGACTGACCCCTCCCCCATCTATTCTCTGCCTCTCAAGTCCCAGCTGATCGGCTGGATCTTCTTTTGTTACCCTGCCCAGGAGAACGGAGCTGGAAAGCAGGTTAGTGGGGTGGGGAGGGAATGAGATTTTGTAGTAACCTTCCCCTGTCATGCTCACCAAGCCACGCCATGCCTACCAAGCCACACCCACAGAACAGGCAGTAAAAAAAATTGAATCCCACCACTGCCCACCACTCTTTCTCCTAGTACCTGAGGTTCTCCAAGACTGAACTATTAAATGTGGGTGATAGAGCATCAAATGAAAGTAACACATTTTAACCTAAAGTTATTTAGTAGAAAATTAAGATAGATATGTTAAACCAAGTGAAGAAAGTAGAAGAAAAGAAGTTAGCTATACCCCCACTGGTGAAAAAGAAATGTAAATGTCCATCCCTCCCAGCCTACATGACTTTCCTCAGTACCAAAAGTTTACTTGTTCTTGCTTTAATAAAGAGATAAGAATAGTATTTATGTATTGATTTAGTTATATGATTTTGAAGCCATCCGATTCCAGATGTTTATATTCTTAAAAGAAAGAAACAGTAAGACTGGGAAACTGATTATGTACATCCAGAAGACTAAAAAACTATACATCTCAGACAAAAAACTCCAAATACCAACATGGCTTCACAACCTCCCTACTCCATAGATGAGGAGAATAGCAGAGATTTGGAATATCATCAGTGTGGGAGCTATACAAATCTATAGATAGGGGGATGCTACTCCAGAAAGGAGGCACTGTGACAGAGAAGGCAAGAGATTTTACTTGATATTCACCAAGTCTAATTAATACAAGTCTTTTAGTCAGCACAAGGCTACTGAAAATCTCATTTTAGAGATGCCCCTCCTTCCATATTCCAGACACCCCACAATTTAAATCGGGGTCCCCAATCCCCAGGCCTCAGCCCAGTACTGGGCCTGGGCTATTTGAAACCAGGCTACATGAGTGGAGGCCAGATGCACACGCAATTTGACTTGCATGAGTGACAGGCCAGTGTGTATTCACATGCACCCACAGCACAACTTGTGCATGTTGAGCTGTACACATGCGCACTGGCCCACCACTTGCGCAGCCCAGTTCTCCTCTCCCCTCTAGGCTAAGCCATGAAGCCGCCAAGGTTGGGGTCTGCTGATTTAGATAATCTGTGCCCTTTCAGAAATAATGTACTCACATTTCCAATCTCAAAGTTTTGCCTCATGAGGAGATACAGAGAGGCACTGGCATGGGACCGTATCGTGCTAATGCTACTGCTGCAGTGACGCAGGAGTCGGAGGCATAGATCGGCACATTGCTCAGTCTCTTCTTCAAACAGCAGTTCTGGGAACTAAAATGGCAGGATAAGAGGCACGTCATTCAACAAAAGCTAGAAACAATGAGTGTTCCAAATATCAAGATGATTCTACTTCATTTGTACTACAATGCTAATTATCTGCTCTCATCTTTCCTGGGATGCCCTGCTCACCAGTCCAAGTAAAGCAAGCCTTCAGTTGCATTTTGCTTGCAGAAACTGTGGAAGTAAAGCTGTCCCAGGTGCAAAGTAAGCTCATTCAAGGGTGGCAAGGAATGGTAACGTACTTTGAGCTATTGAATTTAGATTAGTCTGTCTCAGTCACAAAATTAAACAAAACCTCCTCACTCAGTACTCTATTTTCAAAACACTCACCTTTGAGACTAAAGCTCTTTGAGTTGCAAAGCAATGCTGGAGATAAAGAGCGCTCTGATTGCAGGCCATGCTATGTAGAAGAGCCTTCAGTACCCCACCAAGAATACTTTCCTTGGATTCAGTCACCGAAACAGTCTGTAGCCAAAGACAACAGGGCACCAGAAGCAGTCAAAAATCATTTTAAAGTGAAGTGCTGTAAATGCACAATGAGAAGCTAATCCTCATTCTGAGGCATCTATAGCCCAGTCACAAGGGCTGGGATGGGACTATTGTTCTCAAAGAACCATTATGGGAAATACCAAGCATACTCAGGGCAATAAAACTCGTCCTATGCATTCTGAAGCATATGCTGAAGAGGACTGAAGCAGATCTTCAACAACACACAAGCTTATCCCCCAGAGCAGTGTTAGACTAGCTGAGGAATTCTGGGAGTTGCAGTTCATGCATCTTAAACTTGCCGAGTTTCAGAAAACACTGCCCCAGAGGCTAACAACTGAGAAGCTTGATGATTAAAAGCTCAAAAGTTTATATTCTACAGCAAGGAAGGAGAGAATATCAATATATTTTTAATCTTATGTCTATTTGCTTGAGAAGAATTCCCAGCAATATGGAAATATTTGGTTAATAAATACAAATTGCGGGAATTGTTGTCTACAAGGAAGCAAACTGATGAAACAAATGAATAATAAAAACAGAAGAAATTTCATCAAACTTTCTTTCATTTGATGTTCAAACGTTTCTTAGCCTGTTGGGCCCGTGACTGTCATACATGAGAACTGTTGCAATCCTGCCAGATCAGAAGGATTATATAAGATAATCGTTGACCTATCACTATTCATATTCAAATGAATATAACACTGAATGAATGGTGGTTAGGAGCAGCCCTCAGAGTTCCCTTTGTCGCAGTATATTACACATACACCAATTAAGTGATTGCAGTCTGAGAGGTTGGCACACTTGCAATCAGTTGCAGCGCTTCATGAAAACAATTGACATTTGCAATCTTCTCCACTGACTGCCCGGAAGTTCAGTGGGGAAACTTGCAGGGAACTCCACAAGGCACTGGGGTAAGTCTCCCACACCAGTCCTTCTACACTTGTGTTGCACCAGCTATCCACATATCCCCTCGCGCCCAGTCCATGACACGTCATTCTCTTGCTCTCTCCTTAACCTGTGCTGTGCCTCTTGCACATACCCTTGCACTCTCGCACAATCTTACCAATCCACACCATGCCTCCCTTGAGCCCTTGAATGGCGTTAACGTATGATGTGCCTCTTGCGCACCCTCGTGTGCACTCTTTGTAGCCCCTCACACTCTTCTTGAACAATACTCTGCCTCTCATGCACCCCTTAAGACTCTTGCACAGCCTTCCCAAACTGTGCTCTTGCACAGCCCTTCCACCCTCACCGTGACTCCCCCACACCTTCACCAATCCTGCCTTCTGCACTTCCCCATCTCCTCATTCTGTCCGCCATCCGACAGCATCCTTTTACCTGCCTGCCAGCCTGGGACTTGCAACTGAATTTGGTTGTGGATATCTGTCATGAAGTTGACTGGCCTAACAACAATGGGATTCAGTTAATGGCAGCAATTAGGGCTGTAGAGATTACTGCCGCTAACCAATGCAGTCATGCTTTACAACTGCCCTTAGCAATGAAAATTCTGGTCTCAATCGTTGTCGTAAGTTGAGGACTACCTATAACCAGCATTCTCAGCATACATAGTTAGAAGAGGGGATCAGAAATTATATGAAAGAAAGTGATAACTACTCTGCCCCCAATATTTTACTTAGTTTCTACCGTGTTTCCCCGAAAATAAGACACTGTCTTATATTTTTTTTGGCTCCCAAAAACACACTAGGTCTTATTTTCGGGGTAGGTCTTATATATTTATGGTGCCAAATAGTGGGTGTGAGTGTGTAGGGGGGGTGTTTCGCGGGTGCACGGTTGCTCCCTGAAAAGTCTTCCTGGAACTGGAGATTTACACTAGGTCTTATTTTGGGGGTAGGTCTTATATTAGGGCAGGTTTAGAAAATAGTGCTAGGTCTTACTTTCGGGGTAGGTCTTATTTTCGGGGAAACACGGTATATTGGTTGCAGATGAAGGAAATGACTTTTACCTACTGCTGCAATGAATACAGTGGAGCAGAAGGTCTTCATGAATCTAAGTGACAGAAGACTGTCTCACTGGCATTGGCAAGATGCCCAATAAGGCTGAACCTCCCTAGACCAGGACAAGAAATCTACTCCCATCAATTGGACCCAAGCAATGTTTCCCTCTTAGTTGCTTATGTAACAGATCTTTCCTTTTGCAATCAAGGTAATCCTCTTTCCTCTCTGGGTTTGCATGGAAGATAAAACACTTCATATTTCTGTGGTCGCTTAAGAAACATAGCTTTCCTCATAACAAGTTAGTATCAATGATTGACTCATTTACAAAGCTAGCTGTGATGTTGATCAGTTTGCAACATGTTTTTGTAGAATTTTGCATTCTGAAATGTTTTTTTTTTACAGAAACAACACATGTTGTATCCAGGTCATTAGAAACCATGTCAAATACTCCTTAGCATCCTCACCTGCACAATTATCTCTAAAGTATCCAATATGATCAGATTGGCTTCTGTTGCCAAGTTACCATCAATAAGTGCTTCATGTTCAATCTCTGCCCGGGACCTGATAGAAGTAAAATACACACTAAAAATCCATGTTCCTTCAAGACATAAAACAAAGGAAAACAAATGTCATTCTGCTTGGAAAATAGCATGTCTCCTAAAACCCCTCCTACAATGTAAAAATAGTTTAAATAAGGAGAAAATAAAACAACTAATATGTGTCTTGTTGTCTTTTGCAGTTTTTAAATCATGCTTGGGATTTGAAGTTGCTGCAGAACAGCAACACTTCCAAGGAGTAAAATTAGGCTGGATGGACCGATAATCTAGCTATTTTGGAGAAACATTTTTTCTGGCAAATACAGATAAAATACAGGCAAATGTATACATATATAGAGATGAAAAAAGACCAATTATTGGCTTAAATGGATAATGGCTAGCCTAAATGGGATAATATTGTGAGTGAAATGGAACCAGAAAGCTGAAGCAATCTTTTTGCTGTCCCTGTTAATAGGTTTTTACATACTTATAATTTAGGTTTTCATTAATCCACTATTCTTTCAAATGTTGCTTGGGAAACAACCCAGTTGCAGCTTCACCGGACTGTTTTTGCAACCGCTTCTGATGTTAATGAGACTGTTAAAACATTCCCAGACTTTGTTTTTATAGCACAAGGATGATTATTTTATATTCCTCGTCCCACCGTGCCTTATATAGTTACATTTTTCTTTTAGTTTTCCTACTAGGTCAAAAGACTAAATGATACCCACTGTTTCTTTATCTGAAAAGAATGATTAAAAGTGTAACCATTCTGTCAGTACAATTTTAAATCCCTTTAAGTTGGAAAAAAAAACCCAACATGTTATTTGTATCAGGGAAAATGGCTTTCCATATTTCATAATGTGAACACAGGGTGGTGCTGTGTAAATAAGTGTCTTCCTAAAATATCTGGGTAAGTAAAAATGGAAATGTGCATCTGGCAGATATCTTTGTTTTGCTATCCTATTCTTAAATGAGACCTGCTTTTTAAAATCTGATAATGATTCCTCATAAACAGTACATCACACTACTCCAAACGAGTTGCGGACAATCTCCAGTTGTCTGTGGAATGTCAATGCTAAGTACCTCAGAAGAAAAGCAGCATAAGTTTGATTTTTAGTGAAGAATTTTATTGTTTCAAAAGTAGAGGCTGGTCCTGATCCATACTGACTTCTACTGGACTTATAAAACCACAGCCATTGCTGAGAATTCTGGAAGTTAAAGACTACACAACTGGAAAGTATCAAGACTGGCTCAAATCCATATTGACATAAACCTGGGGTCCAGATATTACAGCACTCTTTTTGGGTGCTCTGCAATACAACTTTGTGTGTTTGGCTTTCAAATTAATGGTTCTGTGATCAAGAAAATTGTTTTCAGAAATTAGTAAGTAACTCGGGTGCTAAATATATTGTGATCACTCACTTCTAAAATCTCCTTTACCTCAAATAATTCTGGGGCTGAGAAAGAAGAGGTGATTTCCTTACCCATTGCGTCATTCTCAACGCATTACAGATTGCTTTAATCTCCATCTACCACTTTTAACTGCTGCAAGATTTACCCAGATCATGGCAACAGATTTATTAATTATGTAGTCTATAGCATAAATATTGTTCCAGCAGAAAAATACATTTCTTATAAATAAATATGTCCTATGACATCATACAATCCTTGAGAAATATCCTTGGAGCTAATTTAGCCCTTGGCACAGTAGTGGATTCCTCATTGGTGGTGGTCTATGGCAGGGCCCCTGGGGTCTCTTGTCAATTTTTTTCCAGAATCTCATCTATAGCAAATTAAAAAGGTATTAAAGATACAATTCATTTGGCATATAGAGCTGTTTATGACCCTTATCAGAGATGTTAAGGGATTATGAGACCATATGCTAGATATGCAATAATCACGTAAGAATACAGACATGCCTCGTGCTACAGAACAGGAAATCTTTTTGTAGCAGTATATACGCACTCTCTTTGATAGCCAAATAATTTCACAAAACAACTTTTGCAAAGCATCTCAGTTTACCAGGATCTGGGGATAAAAAGCATGCCAGCCAGCCAGCCAGGCAGGCAAAGCTATATTTTTACAGCTAATTAACCCCAATGTTTCAAATTTCAGCAATTCCTGATATAACAATTACTGCAGTAACACACAGGCATATAAAACCTCTGCAAAGCATCAAAAAACACAGCTGCAATAACAAAATAGGCAAAGGTACAAAGTGACAACTGAAAAACAAAACAAAATAAAACCCATAGCAGGATACCAATGCTACAATACCTGATCGGTTTGTGGCTTCTAAAAATACAGCACATGTAGAAAAATAATTAAAGTCATGGATTAGGGCAGGAAAGAAGCAACTTTTAAACTCCAGAATGCTCTAATGGACTAAGTGACTGATCACGTATCTATTTCCTGCATCTACAATTTATGGCTCTTGGCTGTATCTAGTAGGATGCCATATCAGTTTCTCCTACAGCAAAGATTACTTTCTTACACAGGTAGTCCTTGACTTGTCACAGTTCATTTAGTGAGTGTTCGAAGTTACAGCATCATTGAAAAAAATGACTTATGATTGTTATTCACAGTTATGACCATCACAGCATCCCCATGGCAATTTGATCAAAATGCAGACAATGGCAACTGACTCATATTTACATATTTATGATCTACGTGATCTCCTTTTGCGACCTTCTGACAAGCAAAGTCAATGGCGAAGCCAGATTCACTTAACAACCATGTTGTTAACAACCACAATGATTCCCTTAACAACTGTGGCAGGAAAGGTCGTGAAATGGGGCAAAATTCACTTAACAAATGTCTCACTTAGCAACAGAAATTTTGGGTTCAATTGTGGTTGTAAGTCAAGGACTACCTGTAATAGCATAACTTAATATCATCCAACAGGTCTATTCAGAAGTCCCACTGAGTTCAACATCTTTTTCCCAGATACACCGCAATAAAATTGCTTTAAACATAGCTTACACAGGCATTTAACCCCTTTCAAAGCCATAAGGTGAGAAACCCTTTCTAAATCTGTCCATATTGGAGCCCACAAAACTTCAAAGGAGACAACAAAGTCTCCATATATTGTAAGCCGGTTGCTCAATCTATTAACCTAATTAGGAAAAGACGACATTACTTGTCAAGTTTTTCAGTGTTCTGCCTCCAATGCGTCATGTCCTTCCGCCACCTCAGGTTCTCTTGACTTCCAAAAGCACTTCCGGAAGGACTTCTTTCTGCCATGGAATTGTAATATTTAATATGGGGCTATGAAGCGATTCAAAATAGGACAACTGTTCCCATGCAATTCCTGTCAACCTAGCAGTTTGAAAGCCTGCAAAGGTGAGTAGATAAGTAGGTACCCCTTTGGTGGGAAGTTAACTGCATTCCATGCCTTGCTGGTCACACGATCACAGAATGTCTTCAGAGAAAGCTGAAGCTGAAGCTCCCTCGGCTAAGAAACGAGCATTGACCCTTAAAGAGATGAGCCTTGACCCTTAAAGAGTCGGACACGACTGGACAGGGGAAACCTTTATCTTTACCTTTGCCCAAGCAGTAATAAATTTTGATAAATGTTACTGTTTAGTTTCCCAGTTATAACAATGACAAAGACTGCCTCAGTGGCATAGGGAATGAATTAATCATATCTCTCTGTGTGTGTGTGTCTGTGTGTGTTCCTTCAGATCACGAGTAGTATTAACAAATGGAAGACATGAGAGGCAGACTTGAGCATCATGAGAGGCAGACTTGAGCATTTTATAACTCCCTTGCCAACATCCAGCCCTTTGTCTGGTCCATTGCTTTTATTTTGAAGGCAACTTTTTCTTTCAATTTATATATGTACATGCATGCAGGCCTACACACCTTCACAGCCCTACTGGTTCGGCCCAGCCCAACAGTCCACTTTGTCATGTGGCTGCTTCGGAAAATTAATTGCCCACCCCTGATTGGAAGGGATAATGCATCGATAGGAACTCTTCTTATTTCAACTATAAAAGCACCAGTCCACTCACCCAATTGTCCTCTGCTTCTTCGTACCATTTCTTGCCTGGCCCCAATGCTCCCAAGTATAGCTTCTTCAAGTTTGGCCCGCATATCTTTTGACTTCTTAAAAGTCAGACTGTTCATTCTTTCAAACACTTTCTTCCCCTAGATATTTCACAAAATGACAAGAATATAAAAGAAGAATATTTTCTTTCTAAAGATTAGAAGTTCTTTCTAAAAATAAATATTAAAAAGATGGGGAGGCCTATAAAATGCAAGTAATGTTAGAGGAGAAACCAGAGTTGGCCTTGTTTCATCCAGAGAGAAACTTGCAAAATGAGGAACATATAAAAGTATTGGGAGGAACTAATTCTGATATCTTTTAGTGGAAAATACTATTTTAGAACAGAATTTAACAGAAAACAGTATTTTTTTATTTGTTTTAATCATTTTTAATATTACCTGCCCAAAGTAACGTATTTGAGATGGGCAGCCATATAAATCTGTCATATAAATAAACTAATAAATTTGATAGACATATTTACAATATTAATACAAATCTGCTTTAACTGTCAGTGTTACTATTCTCAGAATCTTGAATTTGCAACTACAGTACAGGAATCTTCCAGCTAAGTGCACTCACTATAATTCTTATGAGGAAGCAAAGCTACTCAGTTTGTGTCGTTCAATATTTCCTGGAAGTATTCAGTGCAAATTCAGGCTCTCAAGAAAATCGTGCAGTATCAACAAAAGCATATATGTCTGAAAAAGAGCTCAACTTCCAATACAATTTTAAGACCTACTTTGTGCAAACATTTGAAGAAGGCCCATTTCCAGTCAAAGGTGCACATTTTTAAGTAGGCCGTGTTACATTACCTTATATTCAAAGCAGGAAATGCAAAGATAAAGCAAATCCAACAAGCGATTGAGCTGCAACACAGACAGATCTGTGAACCATTTCTGCAGAACACTTTCGTCAGCATTCTTCAGGACCCATAAGAGGCAGATCAAAAGGTTTCGACTGGAATCAGCTGAAAATGTTGAGTGTTGCCTGCTGGCCTGCACTCAGAGATAGAACAGATCAAGACTGTGGTTACCGGTTTGGTCCTGAAATAAATCTAGTCCAACTAAAGAAAATTGTTATGTTCTTTTGCAGATTTCAAAAAAGGGATGCAAGCTATTCAGATAGACCTAATGCCATCCTACTTAGTATTATCTGGGGGCAGTGGTGGATCCCTTGCAGGGCAGAGCTGAGGAACTTGGACAATACCTGCAGGATAAGATCGATCGGATCCAGGAAGGGCTGAACTCTAGTGTGCAGGGGCCTGACCCTGGGGGTGCAAGTGGTCTGGCCAATGTAATCTGGACTGAGTTCGATCCTGTTTCTGAGGATGAAGTGGACAGGATTATGCGACGACTGAGTTCCACATGTTTCTTGTACCCGTGCCCTTCCTGGTTGGTTTATGCCTCCAGGGAGGTCACGAGCAGCTGGCTCGGGCAGTGGTCAATGCTTCATTAAGGAGGGTGCCTTCCCTGCCGCCCTGAAAGAGGCGGTGGTGCGGTCCCTCCTGAAGAAGCCTGCCCTGGACCCAGCCGAATTGAACAACTTCCGTCCAGTCTCCAACCTTCACTTTTTAGCGAAGGTTGTTGAGAGTGTGGTGGCTCAGCAGTTTCCGCTTTTCCTGGAGGAAGCAGACTACCTAGATCCATACCAATTGGGCTTCCGGGCCTGGGTATAGCACGGAGACGGCATTGGTCGCACTGGTGGATGATCTCCTGAGGACTCGGGACAGGGGTTTTTCCTCTGTCCTGGTCCTGTTAGACCTCTCAGTGGCTTTCGATACCATCAACCATGGTATCCTGTTGCGGCGTCTCGGGGGTTGGGAGTGGGAGGCACTGTATTGCAGTGGTTCTCCTCCTTCCTCTCGGGACACTCTCACTTGTGGGGCTCTCACTTGTGGGGTCCCTCAGGGGTCGGTCCTCTCGCCCCTCTTGTTCAACATCTATATGAAGCCGCTGGGCGAGATCATCCGTGGCTTTGGGGTGAAGTATCATCAGTACACTGATGATACGCAGTTGTACATCTCCACCCCAGGTCACATCAGTGATGCCCTCTCCGTGGTATCCCGTTGTCTGGATGTGGTATGGATCTGGATGGACAGGAACATGCTTCAGCTCAATCCGGCCAAGACAGAGTGGCTATGCATACCGACATCTCGGTCCAGTCAGGAGATTCCATCTTTGGTCATGGTGGAGAGGTGTTGCCCCCCGTGGACCGGGCATGGAACTTGGGGGTCCTCCTGGACTCATGGCTCAGGATGGAGGAGCAGGTGGGGGCCATGGCCAGGGGGGCATTTGCCCAGGTTCGTCTGGTTCGCCAGCTGTGCCCATATCTGGACCGAGATGCCCTGCGTACTGTCACTCAGGCATTTGTCACCTCCCGGCTCAACTACTGCAATGCTCTCTATTTAGGACTGCCCTTGCATACCATCCGGAGGCTTCAGCTGGTGCAGAATGCGGCTCCGCGGGTTGTGATGGGAGCTTCCCGGTACTCCCATGTTACACCCCTCCTGCGTGAGCTGCATTGGCTACCGGTTGCCCTCCGGATGAGATTCAAGGTCCTAGTATTAACATTCAAAGTCCTACGAGACATGGGTCCGGGTTATTTACAGGAGCATCTACTGCCGGCATCAAATACCAACCGCCCTCTACGAACGCACAGGCAGCGACTTCTCGGGGTGCCGTCTGCGACTCAGTGTCGGTTGGCGGTATCCCGGGGAAGGGCCTACTCTGTAGCGGCTCCCGCTCTCTGGAACCAACTACCTCTAGGGCTCCGCTTGGCCCCTGACCTCTGCACCTTCCGTGATGACCTAAAAACCTGGTTGTTTGAACAGGCTGGGCTGTGCTGACTCCTTGGGGAATGGGTTTTTTATTTATTATGGGTTTTTTAGTCTAATTTGGCTTGTTGTAATTTAATTCCATTTTAGTTAACTTAACTTATTGTATTGTTTTTATCTGTGAGCCGCCCCGAGTCCTTTTGGAGAGGGGGCGGCATACAAGTCGAATTAATAAATAAATAAATAAATAAATATTAACTTATAAGGTGTGGAGAATCTACCAGACTCTGTATAAATGGGTCACAGTATCTCCCCCCACAGTGTGACTGTGGGTTCCTATGTCAAACTGTAGATCACACTGTGACCAGCAATAAGCTGGGGGCATATACTGGTTCGGGATCTGATTTTTAAAAAATATATAAACAAAGCTGAGATTCAGTGCCTAGACCGGTGATGGCTAACCTTTTGCTTGTCGCATGCCGAAAGTTCATGCACGTGCCTCCACCCATAATGCAATGTGCGCGTGACCCGTCCCCCTGCACACACAACCCCCCTGCACATTCCCCACCCCTGTGCATGCGCACACGGCTCCCACACATGCTCTTCTAGCACCTGTGCCATAGGTTTGCCTTCATGGGCCTAGACATTGATATTTGAACATAGAACTTTTTAACATTTATATTTTATTGTGTTTTACTAATCTATGTGAAATTTTAATATGTACTGCTAGTCCATGTATGATATGCAATGTGCTAAATAAATAATAGCAAGATGTGGACAAGTCTTTCAACAAGTTTCAAAATGAAGAGAAATGTTATATCTTGATTGTCCCAAAGGTGCTTTTTCAAAAGGCAACTGGACTTTGTTTTTCCCTAAAGATATTTCACTTCAGAACTAAAAAAGCTTTTGGATGAGAAGTGAAATATCTTTAGGGAAAAACAAGGTCCAGCTGCCTTTTGAAAAAAAAAAAGCACATTTGGGACAGCCATGACCTAGATGATTCATTCTTTAGTTTTTATGAAATATGTTAAGAATAGTGGCATCATTTCATGGTTTTCACCGAATCTTCTTGTTTCTTGAATGCAGATTCCCAAATATTTATTTATACACAGATCTTTTGAAGGAAGATGTTTTTGTACCGTTGATGTGAGGAGAAAACTGGTAGGCCGGGTGAGTTGTGGGACAGAGGTTCCTGCAATGGCCATAGCAACTGTCTGACTGATCATGTTCCCACCCTCATTTTCACAATCCTCCACTGTGACGCAGTTTGGTCTTCCACGCTGGTTGTGACTTTCTGCAGAAAAACAGGTCAATTTTAATGAAATGAAACATTAATGCGGTTGCTCAAATACAGTTATATGGCATACAGACACTTAATAGCAAAACACAGAAAAGTTTTGTATTAGATGACATTATAACTAACCCACAGAATACCAATCAAAAAGGTTCATTTTAGCCATCTAGTCTAATTCAAATTAAAATAAACCCTTCCTAATTATTCCTAACATTCAAGTAGAATTTGTACTTAAATGCAGCAGGGTCCTAAACGCTGGGAGAACAGCAATAGGTAATTAGCCTTTGGTGACACATCCTTTCAGGTATTTCAAAACTCTAGAATTTTAGGTCAGGGTTGTCAAACTCATGAGCCCTGGGCCAGATATGTCAGGTGCTGGCCACGCCCATGCCCATTTTAGCAAAGTGGGAAAAACCCCAACAAGACTTGCAAAAATGTATCCAAACTTAAACCGTAATTGCTGGAAATGTAAAAAGGCGCAAGGTATCTTCTTCCATGTATGGTGGCTTTGCCCGGAAATTAAAAAATACTGAATCAAAATACAAAAATGGTTAAATGAAATCACACATTGCCAAATAGAATTGAAGTCTGAATTCTTTCTACTGGGGATTATTAAGGGAAAATATCCTTAAAAAAATAAATATTTGATCATACATATTACCACAGCAGTGACAATTGCACTCGCACAATCTTGGAAAATGGCCACTATACTAACAGATTGTTTAGTAATCTGTAAAATTTTCGATTGTGCAAAAATGGACAAACTCACTATAGAATTAAATAATAAGGAAGACTCAGAATATTACTCAATTTGGGATAACTGGTATCAATGGATAGATAGTAGGAGCATGAAACATATAAATTAGAATAAGATATAAGCTTTGTATATGTAATATGATTAATTAGAAATGTCTGAAAATGTATGAATATAGCTAAGATTTTTGTACTGTCAAAGACTGATGGTGAATTGTACAAACTTAATTCTTTTTTATAGATTTATTTGTATTTTAATGTTTTAAATTTCAATAAAGGTTTAAATCAAAACAAAAAGCAAAGTCCCAATATATCATATGATGCCGCCATAACAACATGAGTTTGATACCTCTGGTTTAGGTAATCATTTTTAAATGGATGAAAGAATGATGTCACTTTTTTTATTTATTTGTCCACCTCCCCATCACACAAGTGACTCTAGCAGCTCTTTGCTTGTCAGAAGGTCACAAAAGGTGATCACATGACCCTGGGAGACTGCAACAGTCATAAATACATGCCAGTTGTCAAGCGCCTGAATTTTGATCATGTGATCATGGGGATGCTTCAATGCTCATGAGTATGAAAAACTGGTCATAAGTCACCTTTTTTCAGTGCCTTGGAAACTCTGAATGGTCACTACACAAGTGCTTGTAAGTCTACATTCCTGTCGGCATGCATTCTTCACCTACTCATGCAGTAGTCCTTGACTTACAACAGTTCATTTAGTGACTGTGTTACTTTGACCCGTGACTTATGACACACGACCACTGCAGTATCTCCATGGTCACGTGATCAAAACTGAGATGCTTGGCAACTGAGTCATATTAAATGTCCGTTGCAGGGTCCCAAGATCATGTGATCCCCTTTTGCGACCCTCTGACAAGCAAACTCAACGGGGAAGTCAGATTCACTTAATAACTGGGTTACTAACTTAACCACTGCAATGATTCACTGTGTGCTTGACATGGAATTGCAAAGGTAAATAGACATTTCAAGCACACATTCAAGCTTTTGGATGCAGTTTAGAAACTCTTCGTAAAAAACCAGAACAATTTGCTCCTTTAACTAACTATAGTATTCAGGTAGCAGTGCAGCTAATGGGCTAGCATACCAAATACCTGTGAAATCATACAGCTGGGGCACACTCTCCATGATCACTCCAATCAGAGGCAAGTATAGAGTAGCCACCCTGGCCTTTACTTGTGGGTCAGAGTACCGCGGGTCAGAGTCATGGCTAGATAGCAAATTGTGTACCATGTTGATGACTTTCTTATGCAATCCAAACAAACTATTTTAAAAAAAGAGTCAATAAGATGAGTTAGAGCAGATATGGTATGGTAAACACACATATATACATACTCACATTCACAAATTTGACTCCTTTCAATTATATCCCTTGATTTTATGATTTTTTTTTCAATTTCATGTTATCCTTTATTTAGCTAATTTGAAACAATGTAGCAAATATATTGCAGAATTAGAATTAACCTCCTAAACTAGGATATGCAAAATAAGCCAATATTAGCCACTTGATTCTGCATCTTTAGCTCCAGACACAAAATGTAGACAATGGTTAATATATAAACTGATCTGCAGATAAATTATTATTATTATTGTGATATGCATATATAAAAAAGAAAGGGGAAGGGAAAAGAAGATACACAAACAAAAAAGGAAAAAGAAGGGAAAAGGAAAAAATAAAGCACAAAATACACAAATAATTTACAAACATCATTAGAATTTTTAAAAGTTTTCAATGTTTCATTAATTTAAATAAATAAATGCACGTCATCATTTTAAAAACTACTAATCATTATTAAAACATATGAAAATCAACTGTAACAACAGTCAACATGGTATATAAGTCATAAAATAAAATTAAAAATTACAGGAATTTCTATCTAAGCAATTAAGGACTTTATACTAAGAGAAACCCACATCTCAGATATGGAACAAGCCTATAAATAGCGTTGTAATCCAAACATATTTCCAAGTTGAATTATATTCTGTTTTAGATTTATTTTGAAATACAAAGTTATTTCAGACACCTAGGCATACACCAAGAACTTAATTAGACATTCTTCTGAGTTTCCAAAAGGAAATGTGGACTACTCTTACAGCAGTTACCATAAATAAAACTAATTCAGCATACTTTGTGAGAATATGAGATTTAGTCATTCTGAAAGTGTTTTGATGCTTGGTACTTTCAGTTTTAGATGGTTGATACTTTCAACTACTTTGCTTTTCCTAGTCTTCTCTATTTCTGTTTTTTTTTTTGCATTGATGGCTGCAGCAAGAATGCCCAAAGGTTAACTCTCAGAACCAGAGATAGCCACAAAGTAGCAGAACGTAATATGTGATTATTCTAGTTATTGAATTTCACAAACCAAGACTGGAGCACAACACAGATTGCTTAAGAAGTAGTGATGCCATAGCAGCCCATGTTAATAAGAAAACAAAAATGTGTATGATAACATCATGGTACAAATTTCTTCTTACATATTTCCCTCCTAACATTGGACAAACATATGTACAATTTGGTATCTATGTCATTACGTTGCATTTTCATCATTTGCCTCCATTGTAGAAGCCCACGGTTGTACAAGAAAAGAAAATACATTGGGATGAATACATAACGAAAGAAAAGAAAAACCAATCTAATTTATGTTGGAGCATTCAACTTTATTGCAGGTAGCCCTCAACTTGTAACAATTCATTTAGTGTCTATTCAAAGTTACAATGGCACTGAAAAATGTGACTTATGACCCTTTTTCAGAGTTATGACTCTTGATCAGCATCCCTATGATCAAGTGATCAAAATTCAGACGCTTGGCAACTGGTTCAGATTTTGCTATGTCCCAAGGTCATGTGGTCACCTTTTGCGACCTTCTGATAAACCAAGTCAATGGAAAAGCCAGATTCACTTAACAACTAACTTAACTTCCTAACTTATCAACTGCAGAGATTTATTTAACAACTGTGGCAAGAAAGGTTGTAAAATGGGGCAAAACTCACTTAACAGAAATTTTGGGTTCAATTGTGGCCATTAAGTCGAAGACTACCTGTATTTTAATATCTCCTTTGAGTTGAGCAGCTTGAAATCCAGGCCAATAATTAAATGATTAATTGATTAACAAGCCCTATTCAAAACCTATATATGGAATTAAAAACACTAGAGTTCTTTGCCATGAATTTTAGAGGTACTAATGGGAGCATTTTCAAAACCATTTGATACTCGCAAGTTATGTGTGAATAAAATTACCGCAACCAATCTTCCTTCAATGGCTAAAGAAAGAGCAATTTCTGGTGACAAATACAGTCAAAGGGATCATTATCACTACTTGGACTCTGCTTCTTCTTTTCAATTCATTATCTATTTATAAGCAACATTTACGCCATACCATATCACAAGTAGTTTATCACACATATATAAATAACGGTCTTTTGTTTGGTTCTGAAGCATCTCAATGATAGTTCTCTCTAGGAAATGGGGACCTAGAGCAGATCACAACCTATAGACAAAGATTGCTAGGAATATCAAGAGAGGTGAACCCTGAATGGACATAACTCATCAAAACTGACCCTAATATAAATGGGAAATGTCATCTTTGCAGTTGGAAAAAAATATATGGGAGAAAAACATCAATAATACATATCATGTCTTGCACTGATGAAATGAAATAATTGCTATATTTTGGCTTTACATGCTTTATTCATTAACAAGTGATGGAGTCAGTTAAAATGTATCTACCACTTCCTCCATCTACTTACATTTTTCATTATGAGTTGTTACTGACCCCAATTATTTCATATGAGACGATACTATTCAACCACAGACTATAAAAGCTTGTTTTAAAACAAAACAAAACAACCCTTTTCTAAAGCGTAATAAACTTTATCTTATTTTATATTCGTATGATTTTCTGGATGCCTGTGGATTCTCATACCTGAGTGACAGTTAATTTTTTCTGCCGATGGATAGTTGTCCAAAAAGACCATACAGTACAGTGGAGAATAGAAAACATAGTCTAGCAGTCAACCATACATTAGCTGTGGTTCCGTTTTTTACTTCTGTAATTAGAATATCACGCTAGGCTGGCCATGCTGAAGGCCCTTCAACCTTTTAAAAAATATGTGGCTGTTCTACTTATTTCCTCTTTTCAATGATCCTGATCTGAAAAGGCTGTTCTGGTGGGCAAAAATTGGTACAAAATTGGTAGTCCTCGACTTACGACCATAACTGAGCCCAAAATTTCTGTCGCTAAGTGAAACATTTGTTACGTGAATTTTGCGTCATGTTACGACCTTTCTTGCCAGAGTTGTTAAGTGAATTGCTGCATTCATTAAGTTACTAACACGGTTGTTAAGTGAATCTTGCTTCCCCATTGACCTAAAGATGCTTTTTCAAGATGCAACTGGACTTTTATGGTTTTTCTTTGAAGATGTTTCGCTTTTTATCCAAGAAGCTTGTTCAGCTCTGACTGGATGTTGGGGAATGGAATGATTGATATTGCTTGCAGACAGCTGGTCATTTGAATTTCCTGTTGACTTTGCTTGTCAGAAGGTTACCAAAGGTAATCACATGACCTTGGGACACCGCAATCATCATAAATATGAGTCAGTTGCCAAGTATTTGAATTTTGATCATGTGGCCATGGGTATACTCCAACAGTTGTGAGAAAAATGATACTAAGTCACATTTTTTCAGTGCTGTTCAAAAGTCACTAAATGAACTGATGTAAGTGGAGGACTACCTGTATTAACTATCTAAACAAATTTAAAGAATGGTTGAGTGTGAAAGGAACAAGGACTTGAGAAGAAATACATTCTTTCACAATTCTGTGACAATGTGAGAGAGGAAATATGTTTTAAATTATTAAAACATATTTCTGTTGGAAACAATTTTAAAATTTACCTATCTGCTTCAGGATCTAGAATGACAGCCAGTTCAGTAAGCACCAGTCCTGCCAAGTAATGTTGTTGACGAAAAGGAACGGACAGCTCAAACATATTTGCAATCTTCTGATCCTGGACATTTGTTGAGAAGCCAGAACTCTGTAACACAGAAACACAATTTCTTGTAGATTTTACTATATGTATTAGTCCTAGTGGCCTCCACAACCAGCATCACATTATTTATTTATATAAATATATTCATAATAAAATAACAAAGCATGAAAGAAGAAAAAACAACAAAGAAATACACTGAACCGTAGTTTGGGAAAAGAATTTATCTGCTTTTTTTATTACTGTTCAACAGCCAACTGTACCAGGACTTGTTTATTGCAAATTAAAAGGGATTCCTGATATTTTTAGATGGAATTTGTGAATGGGGATGATATTATTATTATTGTTGTTATTGTTGTGTACTATTCAGTTTCCGTTTTTATGCCTTCAGCACAAATATTGGGTATTCAAGTTAGGAATTTTAGAAATTAGATAGTTTAACAAGGAATAACCATGTTGATAAGCTATAATAGGGGTGTGTGTGTGTGTGTGTGTATATATTCACACTAAGTCAAAATCAAGCAAGTAACTATATTTATATTTATTCAATCAAGTCGAAATCAATCAAGAAACAGTTTGGTTTAACACAGTGCAGCTTTTTTTAAAGTCTGCGTTTAAAGTAGAGCAGAGCTAAAGAAGAATCCAGTTCTACATGGAATCCTACAGTCCACTGATTTATTATTAGCCTTCTAACACTACACTATACTTTTGGTATATTACCCACCTGTGATGTTGCTGATGACACGGAAGGAGATGGAGAAGCAGGCGGTGTTAGCAAACTACATGGTAAATTCAGAGTAACATAATGCTCATGGCTACAGACAATCCGAAGGAAATCCAGCCTCAAGGACACCAGTGTGCTGGGGATTGGTAAAGAATAAAGCTTGGAGGACACCTTGTGAAACAGGAAATGCAAAGTTAAAAAGTGACAAGGAAGCTGGGTATCTACAAAAGTATTTATTTATTTATTTATTTATTTATTTATTTATTTATTTATTTATTTATTTATTAGTGGGACTTATATGCTGCCCCATCTCCGAAGACTCGGGGCGGCTCACAATAAAACAACAACAATAAATACTTCAAAAAGAATTAAACTAACAGTCCCAAAACACAATTACAAAATACAAAACTTAAAATCGATCCAAAAATCTAAAAACCACCCCTCCCAAGGGTCACAGCCCGGATTGGTTAAGTAACCAGGTCTTCGGGTCATGGCAGAAGGTGGGGAGGTCAGGGGCCAGGCGGAGCCCCAAGGGAAGTTGATTCCAGAGGTCGGGGACCGCGACAGAGTAGGGACGTCATCGGGGAACCGCCAGCCGGCATTGCCCGGCCGACGGGACCCCAAGGAGTCCCTGTCTATGACTTCGCACAGGGCAGTTAGTATTCGAAGTAAATGTATCTATGTTCCTCTAGACAACAAAAATAGAGAGCAAAGGACAGATTCATTAAATTTGGTGTTCATAAAAAACGAGCAAGACACCGTTACTTTCAATGTCAGATTTAAACCATTTTGAAGCATTTCCATGCTGCTTAGATGATACCCTTTCTGAATACAACCGTGCTGCTCGCCCAGAAAATGTTCCATCTAACCCATTGTTTGTTTCCAATATCAAGAGCCAAAAAGATGCTTTGTTGTCTACAAACTGACTCCAACAGTGACAGCATCCCCAGCATTTGGTCATCAAATTAGATGGGGTAGAGAGAAGGGACAGAATTTTGGCCTCTTTGGATAACATCCTTCTAGTCATATACCACAATGTATTTTACTCCTCCTCCCCTCTTTCCTTCCCTCTCCTTCTTGGGTGTAGCCAACTCCAAGGATTCTCTACCCCAAGCCCAGGACTATCTTCTACCTCAATCTTGCCACCATACCTGCTTGTAGTAAGTCTTAACAAGGCTAAAGACAAATCCTCTGTCCATGACAGACAACAGATCGTTGAGAAAAAATGCTAAACTAGTGTTGAGTCTTTCAATCATTTCAGTATCCTATATCAGAAGGAAAAAGAAAAAAAGGAAAAGGACAGGATGTTTCAAAACAGAAGTTTCATGCCGAGGCTCTTATCCAATCACTTGTCCGCTATTTAGAAATTATCTTTTCATATTGGGGTGTACATTTGACAAGAACACAGCTGAATTGCTTCCATTACCTTCTGAAACCGGGAGACTATATCACTGGCAATTGTGCTGACCAGCGCAGCTATGTCATCCATGAAGCGCTCTGGAAAACGATTCTTCCTCGGGGCGTCGAGTTTGTCAGCAAAATACAAATGATGCACAATACTTTTTACCTGGAGGAAACATATATTACCACTTGCCATCCCTTGCACAAAAAAAGGTCAGCTGTGGATAGCAGTATGACTTGATACTATTCTGTAAACCAGATTTAATCATTATAACAGTTGTGAGAGGCTCCAGGTTGCCTTCTTTTCCCATTGGTCTAGTTCTATCTACCATTTGCAGAGTAACTTTCAGAGGCAAGTAGATGTTATCTGGATAATGAGTGGCTATTTTCCCTGAAAATACCTATCTGTGGTAGGGGTCAGGAAAGAAGTCCAGAGGCAAGAAGAACGACAAAAGATAAATAGACCCGGTTTCTTTCTGATCATTTCCGCCCCTCCCCCATACAAGAAAGGAACAGGCAGGACTTAGCAGAGATCTGAACTGATCTCTTGCATAAAGGATGTGACTTTAGGCTTTAGGGGCACATGAAGGTTGCTCATCCCTGCACTGAACAGTTTTTCTCATTCTCTTACCATAAGTTCAAAGAAGAACCATGCTTGCTGAAGAGCTGCTTCACGAACACTTCCACTGCAGACAACCCACTGCAAAGCCAGTTCTTCATGAAAAAGCTAGCAGGATTAAAATCCATGTTTATTCATCCAGCATTTAATAATTCTTGAAATTAATTCAGAGATTCCCCAACCCCAGGACCACAGCCTGCTACTGGGCCGTGGTCTGTTTGAAAACAGGCTGCGCAAGCAGCATGCGAGCACACGTGCAGTCCATTTGCACAAGTGGCAGGCAAGCGCAGGCATGGAATTCCTTTAGTGCAAATGGCATGCATGCGTGCCTTCCGCTTGCACAAATAGAGCTGTGTGAGCTTTCATCTGCTGCTCGCATGGAACCATCCTGTCTCCCCTCCCCTGCCACTGGTCCACAAAACCAGAAGGGCTGGGGACCACTGCTGTAATTAGTAAAATAATATCATGTAATATACAGGAATGACAATAAGCAAAACATTTTTATGAATGTTATAGCAATGGTAAATGGTTCTTTAACAACCTTTTTAAAAGGAAATATTGCACAATGGGAAGTGTAAATCCAATCTATGTCAGGTAGAACTAAAGATGAATTGTAATTTCTGATAAAGGTATGATTTAGTTTCTCCTGAAATGTTCTTCTTATTTCTGCTAGAAGGAGGAGCAAAATGAGAGCTCAGGATGAAAGAGAAGTCAACAGTTCCACTCTTTTCTCCAGTTTTACCGAAAAAAAGGTAAGGGAGAAAAACTTCTGATCTGTTGGAAAACTAGTAAGAAAGATTTCTTAAACTTTTCATCCCTCTCTTGGAAAAACAAACTGATGGGGAAAAGCCATCCATATAGATTCCCAGCTGCTCAATTCCTGATGCCTCCAAGCAGAAGCAGAATGTCAGTCTATCTACCCCCATGAAAGATAAGAATTCACAAACTATAGAAGATAGTAAGTGGAAGCCCCTTGTAAGCTACGCAGAAGCACACGGAGCATTTCTGCAATCCTTGCATTGCTCTCACGTGTGTGATCGAAAGGAATTAATGTTTTCGCAAAAAATGAAGTGATTCATCTGGATTAACATCCAAGCTATTTTATATTTGTGGAACTAGAATCAAGCCACTGTGACTCTAGTTGACTCAGCACTCTTCAAATTCAGGACACATTAAACACTGACTGAACTGTTTATCACTCCTTGTCTTGCACAACAGCATGAAATGATCTTTGCTATATCTACCTTTTTAGTTGGCAAACGCCCTGTTAATGTTTGTAAGAAACTTGGCGTCTCCGTATGGGAAGACATACGATTACAGCTTCGATCTGCAGCCTGCAAAATAAAATGGTAACAGCACATTAAAATATGCTGTGGATGACACACCCAGTTTGAGACAATGGGCATTAAAAAAAATAACAGAAATATTTCAGATTTCAACCTCTAGTTCATTTCAATAAAAGGACAAGTAGTACTGAACCTTATGGAGATTTTGAAACTTATTAATAGACAATAAAGCTGTTTGTTTTAAAAAAAGGTTTCTAGGGTCCAAATGGAAACATTATGTAATGTTTTTGCTTAAAGACATGAAGTGTTGCAAAAGTATGAAACTAGCTTGTAATAACTTCCCATTTCGCTGACATACAAGAAGACAACTTCTGTGTCATTCACCCCAGCTTAAAAAATATTGAGCTATTGCTCAAAATGTCAATATTTATTGTATAGAACTAGATAGCCCTGGACTTACGGCCGCAATTGAGCTCAAAATTTCTGTTGCTAAATGAGACATTTGCTAAGTGAGTTTTGTCCCATTTTACAATCTTTTGTGCCACAGTTGTTAAGTAAATCACTGCAGTTGTTATGTTTGTTAAGTGAATCTTAACTTTGCTTGTCAGAAGGCCACAAAAGGTGATCACATCACCCCAGGATACTGCAACCTTCATAAGTATGAATCAATTATCAAGCAGCTGAATTTTGGTCACATGATCATAGGGATGCTGCAAAGGTTATAAATGTGCAAAATGGTTGTAAGTCATTTTTTTCAATGATGTTGTAACTTTAAATGGTCACTATATGAACTGTTGTAAGTCGAGGACTACCTGTATACAATCAAATGGGGTTTTATTTATACATTTGGTTTTAACAACCAATTTTTTACTCTTTTACAAAATAATTAAGCTGATTAAACGCTGAAAGCATGGTCAATTGGACTTCATTTAAATAATCCCACTATGTTAAGAAGCAAGCAACTAAGGTTAAAATTATCATGATACTAAGTATTTCGTATTTTGCAGTATATTACTTGACACATTTTTCAACATTCAGTTTTCATCGAAAAAAGTAACTTCTTATGAACTGAGATTCACACATTATGTAATAAAAACAAGGTGGCAAACGAGGAAGAAAATACATTATCAAAATCATAACAGATACAAATGATGATGATGAAGATACAAAATATAAGATTGGCCTCCTTAAAATAAAAGGAAATTAATGAGACATATTAATTAGATGTGGCTAATGTAAGTCCTAATTATTTCAGTAAGCCAATTTTATATATGATTAACGATGTAATATTTAGAAATGTTACATTTGCATGTTACATATCTCTATTTGGACTATATTACACGTGATGAAAAGCTATAAAACAAGTGTAAAAATTAATTATAGAGAAGGAAAAAAATTGTTCTGAACATGCGTGAGAGCAGAAAAAATTAGGGATGGATGATTTCTCATGCAAGCTGATGGATACAAGAAAAAGGAACTATGTGAATTCTTCAAAGCAGGTTAAAGTATGTGAAAGGGATTGCAGTGATGACTTGAGGGAGAAAGATTTTTGTAGGGTGATATCAACCAAAGATATTAAGAGGAAAGTAAGGAAGCTCTAAGGGAATCACCACCTGTGAAGTCTCTGCATTCGGACTGGGGTTGGATCCCCATGGGGCAGCTTTTGCAGCACCAGTGTTTACCCAAGAATTGGAGCGATCTAAGCCCTGGGCACATAACAGAAAGCAGCAAGGAAAGGAAAGAAATGTTACATCTTGCATGCCACATTTGCACTGGAAATCGGAGGAGATTAATTTCTTCAAAGAAACTCAGAAAGTATACAGCACAAACACATCACCAATTAGTACTGTTAAAATAATTTGCTTAGTCCGAACAACCATTTGTATCAATAGAAGAGAATATTTGCAGCTCGGGGTTGAATTATGGGATCCTTGGTGCTCTTTGAGTCTGCTTGTTTTCTTGCAGATGTTTCATTACAAAACTATGTAACATTGTCAGCACCAAGGACCCCACAATTATTTGTATTTTCCCCCAGGTATACATTTATTTATTTATTTATTTATTTATATGCCCCCATCTCTGGGGGGGACTTGGGGCGGCTCACAAAAGGATATACATACAAAAATAGATTAAAAATATTAATCTAATCCAAATATATGCTAAAATACCCCGTTAAAACCCCCACTCCCTCTCAATCCAGGCCGGCCTGTAAAAACAGCCAGGTCTTAGATCGTGGCGGAAGGAACGAAGGTCAGGAGCCAACCATATATTTAGCCATACATACTAAAATGTCATCAGACCAAGTATATCTTGCAGCACCTTATATAGGCATAGCTAATAAGTGGCACCTTTTTCATTTCTGTTTACTTTTAATCATATTCCAGTTTCTGTTTATTTATGATTTTACTTAAATCATTTAAGTGCTATATTTAGTAAGCTTGTAAATATTAATGCATATACAGTAGTCTCAATTCTAAAGAAATTCAGTCAGGCTGCAAAGTCACTGAACATCAGGATATAAATTAACTGCATCTTCCTCTACTGATTTTAGCTAGAATAAAGCTAAACCAAATTTCTCAGGATTTGGATCACTGATTATATTTTACTACTTCAAAAACCATTTATTTTATAACACACTGTCTTATTTTCCGTCATTATTGTGTAGTAGAAAAGATAATTCATATATATATATTTCTGGGAATCAGTTTTGTCTCATGGATTTATATGCTTCTGTAACTTGCTGTAGCCATCTATTGACACTACCTAGGCATACCATAAATATATGAATTAAAAATTGGCTATCAAATAATAAATAAAAGACCTAGCACCCTATTTGTAAACCGTTACATATAAACCATAAACACCTGAATTTGCAGCACTTCAGAAATTCATAGTAAATAAACTGAAGCCGAAACATCATTCCTGTTAACTAAATCTCACTAAGAAATGTTCTGTGGTTGATTGGTTGATTTTGTATACTGTACATGGTTATTAAAACAATTGCTAGAGGACCACTGATGTGATTTGGCTTTTCAGGATAAAAGAACTCCCAATTTGGAGAACCTGCAGTTTCTGTGCCATAGTTCACACGCTTTACAAGGATCCCTTGATATCCTTGTCATGTTTTTGGAAAGTGCTGAAGAATTCAAGAAATAGAGATGTTCTGCTATATCAGGGATCTCCAAACTTGGTAACTTTAAGACTTGAGCTGAAGTCCATAAGTCTTAAAGTTTCCAAGTTTCAAGTTTGGAGACCTCTGTGCTACATATACGTTGTATTATAGATAGTCCTTGACTTATGATAATTGAGCCCAAAATTTCTGTTGTTACTTGTTGAGATACTTGTTAAGTGAGTTTTGCCTTATTTTACGATCTTTCTTGGCAGGGTTAACTGAATCACTGCAGTTGATAAGTTAATAACCCAACTGTTAAGTGAAACTGGCTTCTCCATTGACTTTGCTGATCAGAAGTCACAAAAGGTGATCCCATGATCTTGGAAAACAGCAACGGTCATAAATATGAACCAGTTGCCAAGCATCTGAATTTCGATCACGTGATCATGGGGATCCTGCCAAGGCCATGTGAAAAATGGTCATAAGTCACATTTTTTCAATGACGTTACAACTTTGAACGGTCACAAGAAGAACTGTTGTAAATCAAGGACTACCTTTAATACATTTTTGAAATCAACTATTTATATCCTAATATCAATTTTAAGTGAGCTACAAGACTGAGCACAACGTCACATTTTGGTTAAGTGGCATCATTCCATTTTAAAGGGGAAAAATAAGGATTGCCTTGAAATTCAGTGTCTTGAGAGCTTTATGGGATCCTATCAGGCAGAAACATTAGCTCTTCTTGTTTATTAAAGAGCGAGTATGCTTCTGTAAGAAAGCTTCTATCTATTTTATCGCCAAATGATTCAGCCCAGGCAGCTCATGCAAAACTTATCATCTCCTAGGTAAATTTCATGTGCACATCGCTCCCTCTAGCATTTCACAAAGAAAGGTCAAGGTGGTTTAATTAAGCAAGACTATCAAATGAATATTAAAAGACTCCTAGCTCTTCCAGTCCAGTGTTTAAATGTTTAATAAGAACAACAAGTAAACCTTTTGGAGGGTGAGGGTTTTTCCCTCCTTCTCATTAATTAAATAAAATTAAAAGGATTCTTTTCTGTGCTTCTTGTATTCTTGTTTTGCCCTTAGTATGCAAGTAGGCTGCTAATGTAAATACTCAAAAGTTTCTCCATTTTGGATGGGTAAATTTTGGGGTGTAAAAATGCTTTTTTAAATGCCCGCTAAAAGCTTTTAAAGTGGCTTATAAAATATTCTTTGCCAGGAGGAAAAATGAAATTACTTATGGTAAGTGTATAACAAAAGAATCTATTCTTTGGTGTCATTATCCTTGCTGAAAAAGTCATCTGGAAATGCAGTCTACTAACAGTGGAAGAATCTATGCAACGTAAGTATCCCGTAACTGGATAGAAATCCTATGCTCACAATGTGTCCAATTTGAGGCAGACAATCAGATCTGGAGCCCAATAGGGTTCGTGACTCTTATTAATTAGTAACAGTGGGCTGTTATTATTAGCCATCTTACCTTACTTCCAATGATTGATCGTACTTCATCATCAGGTGAGGTTGGAGTCCCTGATATGTCAGGGTTGCTATTACTAAGGCTCCTGGAGCGATTCAAGTTTAGGCTTGCAGGCCTGACAGCTGAACGAGCCATGGTAGCATAGTGCACTGATCCTCCTAAGCCACTGGGAGCTAAAGAAATGCACAGCAGGAGTTAGAAATTATTTATTTTTATTGATTTATTTTTATGCTACCCATCTCCGCTATGAAGCAACTCTGAGTGGCTTACAAGTTATAAAACAAATAAAAAATAGTTAAAAGATTAAAATGATACAAATCATAATATAATTATTAAAACTGTATTAAAACAGCAGCTAAGATGGCTAAGAGACAGATGGGAGTATACCTAAAGTACTAATATCACTGGTATCACTTTGAAAGGTAGCCCCAGCTAATTTTTCTCACTCACTTTCTCAAGTTTGCCTGGAAGTCATATAGTAGCATTTATTATAGGTAGTCCTATGACCATGTTGAATATGGAGTTATAATCATAAGTGGTGGTGGTCTTTAAGCAGGTCACCACGTTTGTGCTCAATTTTACAACATTTTTGCAGTCATTGAATGAATTCTGCAGTCGTCAAGCAAATACCATCATTGTTAAGCAAACTTATTCTCAGCGATGTTTTTTTTTTGCTAGCAACTAGAAGCAAACCAGTCACTGGCCAAAAACTGCCAAAACGAGCAGTCACATGACATAGGACACTAACAGCCATAACTGCTGAGTGCCGAAAACACAATCACACAATTGTGAGGTGATGATGATGCAGTCATTGGAACTTCAAACAGGCGGTAAGTAGGAAGTCCGTGCTAACTTTGAATGGTTGCTAAGCAATGGTCATTAAGCAAGGACTACCTGTATAGATTTCCTTTCCTTAATCAAAACATCTATGTTTAGTCATGACAGAAGTATCCTGTATATATGAGCTTGAACACAACCAATCACAGTCCTCCTTTCTCTATACTCTCTCCATACCCCTGAACAGCTGTTCCTGTAGGTAATGGATTCATACAATGGTATAGAGTATAGACTATGACATAGGAAGATGTCAAAGAAATAAAAATTTGGCATAACTTTTTTGGGGGGGGGGGCTTTAGTAACTAACCTTTCTTTATTAATTATTCTACATGTTTAATCACCAAGGTACGATTTAGAGACTAAAGTCTGGATGTCATGCTTTTTCATTTGAATCCAACTGCATTTTGAAAGTGAATGTACCTGGGCATGGAGAATTGGGAGATGTATTTGGTAATCGAAAAACATAATAAATATATGAAGTAAGAAGATTATTTCTTCCATGCTGGTCTTGGTTTCCTTCAAGGTTTTTGTGAAGTCTGTTTACAATAGAGGCCATGGCTTCAAAAGATGCTTGACCTAGATTGACTAGAAAGAATATAAAGAATTAGATATCAGGCTGTTTATTTCTACTGACAAATTATCTGAGTGAGTGAGTGAGTGAGTAAAGGAAGAATAGTTATCAAATTCAAATAATCCCACAGTAGCTTAAATATTTGTTGTATGAAAATCAATGGAGATGGCAAATGAATTCATTCAGCTCCGCCATAATGTCATATGGTTCATTGAACAATAGTCACAACTTGAAGACTACTAGTTCTAAAATTATCACTTATCTTTAGTTAGTTGTCATGATAGCCAAAATAAATTTCTTCCCAGAAGGTATGTTCTTTTATAGTTAATTCCAAAATCTTACAATAAAAGTCAATATTCAAAATTTATCTGGATCTTTAATCCGTTTATATCTTTCCTAGATTGAAATCTTATTTAGCTTTTATTTATTTATTTATCAAATTTGTTTGCTGCCTAACTTGCTGCAAGGAGACTCTTTTTTGCTGCTTATTTCAAATTCTTTAAGTTAAGCTTGTAGTTCATTTTTATTTTGTTCAGAGCTGAAGACAAACTCACCCAATGAAAACTTTTCAGACTTGCTCTGAAAATCTCTAATAGCTTTAAGATATTAGAGACAATTTCTGAAGTGATTAAAATGAAAATACCTATAATTTTAAATGTTGCTATGGCATGTTAAATTATAGTGGAATAATTACAACAAAGATCATTATATTACAACAAAGAGAATTCATATCATATTTTCACTTAAAAACATAAGCCTAAATGAAATACCTATTTGGCCCGCAATAATAGGAGGTCTTACAACCAAAAGAATTAATTTGTCAAGCAGAAGATGGAGAAACCGCACCACAGGCTCCAACTGAGATGAGTTCAAAGCTGAAATGCTGCTCTTTAATTCATTTTCCAAGTTGTTCTCCATAATTCTCATGTCACCTATCCGTACAGGGAACATATGTTCATCCAGGGCATGAACAAGGGCAAAGAACTTGTCAAGATAGGGGTCCTAAATAAACAAATAATGATAATAATAATAATATTTTTAATGTTTACCTATTCGAACTAATGTAATCAAGGCCAGAATTTAAAAATCATCATATGATTCAAAGTGCAGATTGTGCAAAGAGGCAGAAGAAACAGTAGACCATATAATCAGTTCATGCAAGAAGATTACACCAATTATAAACAATAGCATAATATAGTCACCAAAATGGAACATCTGTAAAAAATTATCATGTGCTAACAATAAAAACATTGGCGGGGACATAGAGTTGAAAAAGTAATCAAGAATGAGCAGGTTAAAATATTGTGGCATTTCTTAATATGAACTGATAAACTCTTGGTTTATAACACACCAGATTTAATTGTGGTTGAAAAGAGGAAAATATGGATAATTGACCAGGGGATAGAAGAATAGAAAACAAGAAATTGAAAAAGATCACAAAGTATCAGGATCAGAAAATAAAAACTGAAAGCTTTTGGCATAAACTGGTTGTGGTGGTCACAATTTCCATCTGACACTTACAAAAGGCCACACTGCTTGGATCCACACACCACTGTACCAATACATTACAATATCCTAGGTTCTTGGGAAGAACTCATTGCATATCAGGGCCAACACCAGTTAAAGAACTGGCAGTTGTGATTTCACATTTTTGTATTTTAGCACCGATCGATTGCAAAAGGCAGCTTTACCTGGAACAGCTTATAACCTGTGACAAAACCTTTAAAACAACAACCTCCACCTATCTCAGCTCCTTAGAAAAGGCTTGATAGGTGGTAAAAATGCCAAATCCAGTCTGTGTGACTTTGATACAAGCAGTCCTCACCTTACAACCATTTATTTAGCCATTATTTGAAGTGTCCAGTCCTTACACTTATGACCAACTCCCTCTACAACCCAGGAATGGTATATGCGCCTTTGGCATAGACTGCAGTGGAACGGGAGGGAATCAGAGAGTACATGAAATCAAAGCATGCTCCCACTTCTTTTTCCTTCTGTCTTTTTCTGTCACTCTCCAGCTGGTCTCCCTCCCTCCCACCTTCCCTTTCTTCTCCTCCACTATTTTATGCTCTTTCTCTCAAAGTCACCCTCCTCTCTCTCTTACACATGTATCCCTTCTCCCTGTTCCTGCACAATTTCCTAGAGAAGCAGAGAGCACCAAACTAATTACTGGAGAAGGTCAGCTTCAGCTGTGCTTGGCCATTAAAACCATCAAAATGATTCCTAGAGAGGAAACAGATCCATTTTCATATTCTTTCCATCCATGCCAAAGGCACAAGTGCTCTTCCTGAGGGGAGAAGTTGACACCAGGAACCAACTCCTTTGCAGTCAACTGTATAGACATAGAGACTTACAATGCTTGAATTTTGGCAAGTGCCAGAGTGGAGAGGCAGCGGTAATGTAAGGAATGCAGGCTGCCTCAGGTAGGTGAAGGAGGCACAGTGCAAGCCAGGCATGAGTGTTTCTCTGCTCTGGCACGGAAACTCCTCCTTGTTGAAACCCAAGCGGAAAGCGTGGACTTTCCAGGGAAGATTGAAAATAGCGTCCACATGATTGTTCAGCACTATACAACTATTCATAAGCACCAGTGGGTTGTCAATTCCCAAGACTGCAATCACAGGATGGGCAGGGATGAGACAATTTGTGATGGTTGAAAGTGGGTTATAGGTCATAAAGCACTCTTTCCAAGTCGTCAAAATTTCAAACAGACATTAAATAACCGTTCATAAGTCGAGGACTACCTCTACACCCCATAATATTAGAGCAACCTTATTCACTGTTACTTTCTTTATGCTATGGAATCCCTCTTAATACATACCTGTGTATGAATGGTTGACACAGCAATTATTTCTACATTAAAAACTCCTTTATGGTTGTCAACCCACTTCATTCCAGGCAAAGGCACCTGACAAAAAGCAAAACATAATGAAGTGTAGGAGATAACCAGGCTGACCCCAAGTGAGGGGTCAAATGCATCATCAGTCTCGAATCCCTTCGCTCCCACAAGTTATCTTGAATTCTACTGACTCTTATCTACCACCAATTTGCTTTGATCATTAGTAGTTCAGATTCCACTCAGATTATGCAGAAAACATTAGCTTGCAATAAACCCATATATTCATTTGAACTGTTTGGTCTTCTGATTTTTCCATGCTTCACATATATAGTAGTCGGTTATGACTTTCATTATGGTGAAAGAATAGTTAGCAAAAACAGACATTTTAATCAACAAATGTGGGTAAAAATGTTTCTAGAATTTACTTTCAAAATAGACGTTCTTAATATTTGGGATATTTGTTGCGTAACCCACTTTACTGAATCACACCCACTATAGGAAGTTGCTAACCTCTGGAGAAAGTACAGAATAAGCTTGTGGTGGCTTCTCCAAAGAAACAGGCAGGCAGAACTGGCCTGTTTTTAATCGTCCATTTTGTAGCATCGGTATCCACTTGAATGGGAAAAAAGAATCAAAACATCATTAGCACCTACCAAATATACTGGAAGTCTTTACTTATTCACTTACCTGCTTCAATTTTTATAGCTACCCATCTCACACCCATTACTCTGGGTCGGTCAAGTTAAAATAACCCAAACAAACAAAGCCATGTAAACAAATTAAAACAATTAACCAGAAATGTATAAAAACTGACTTAAGCGTTATTCCAAATTAATATGTACGGAAACAGCATCAATCAAAATGAATTCTGCAATGCTGAAGGTCAACATGAAGGCAAGAAGGAATGGAAGACGTTTTGTGGCATCTGTTTACCGTGTAGCCAACAGGAGTCTCAAGTGGGGTGTTTTGTTTCTGTTGGCAACTGACATGGTAGAAAGTGAAAAGCAAGTGATGATGGTCCGTTAGAGTAGCAGGAAGCTTGATCTTGATTTCTTCATGGAAATCAGGAGATCTGTTTTGAGGTAAATAGATATTTTATCTGTAAACAAAAAGCTTACTTTGACTGGTTTATAAAGCAGCCCTATATCCTGCTTTTTCGAAAGGCAACTGGACTTTGTTTTGCCTTGAAGATGGTTCACTTCCCATCCAAGAATTTCTGTTCAGTCAGAACTGAGGAAGCGTCTTGGTTGAGAAGTGAAACGCTGTCAAGGAAAAATGAACTCCAGTTGCCTTTTGAGAAAGAACCTTTGGGACTGCAACAGACAAATTGTCAACAATTCCAAAAGTCATGCTGGCAATAGATCATGAAGTTACACGCGACATTCTGCAATCCCTCAATCAACACTACACTTAATATCCTCTCACTGAAGGCAGTTTTCGAGATTATGTACAACAGCTTCGGAGCCAAAGCTCCTCCTGGTAGATCATATGGCCTCTTTGGGATTCTTTCCTAACAAAAACTTTCCCATGAAACAAACCTAATCTTGGCAGTTCTCCCTCTCCGAGGTTGGAGTGCTCTCTCTGACCTAGGAGGAAAACCCAGAAAATCTTGTGGTCCCTGGAAGACCCTTTCAAGGAGCTACGGATTGTAGTTTTAGTTGCTTAGGCTTCTTGCCCAGTGTTCAATTATTGTATTGCATTACTTAAAGGGAAGCTTTTCAGATAAAATGGCAAAAGAAAGATTTCCTGGGATAATTTCCTATTTCGAGATTTTTATTTTTTTCTATGGGATGATGTATTTTCCCTACATTCATCTGCATTTCTGTTTAGTTAGTTAACACTCCCTATTTCAGAAAATACTACCAGGCTTTTAGATGTACTCAATACTACAAGATGATAGGTTCACTCTTATGATTATTCTCCAGCTCCTGCTCACAACAATAAATATTTCATTGTTTTGTTCTACCAATAAATGTTCTCCTTTCTTCAGCCTCCTAATCATGTGCAAAGGGACAAAAAGCTTCTATTCCTTTTCATGAGATATTACATATGCAGAAGATGTGACCTCTCTGTGTGCATAAGCCATAATTTCAGCAATCCAGACAATCATGATTATGGGATTATGAAAGGAAAAGCCATATGAACAGGATGCTAGGGATCAGATACATGTAGTTAGTCCTAGAATTACAACCATTTGTTCAGCAACTCTTCAAAGTTACATGGTAGCTATACTTGGTCTTCAAAGTTACAACCATTGCATCATCCCCATGGCCACTTGATCAAAATTCATGTGCTTGGTAGTGTGCTGCCTGCAGGGGCACCTCAGTTCCCTCCATCTGCCTAGCTATTCCTCATCTCTGCTCTTTTGGCCACCCTGTGCTTTGTTGACCCTGCTAGCCTACAGTCACTGATCCTCCCATGCCCTGCTATCCTTGCTGCCTCCAACCGACTTTCATTATGTTTTTCAGCCACTTTTGACGAGGTGTGCCTGGACTGGCCTCGTCAAGCAAGGCATCTGCTAGCTATACTGGGCCCTCTTCCCTTGTCCAAATCCAACATGGCCTTATCCAAATCGCATGTGGCCTTCTCATCAGGTTTTGGAAAGCAGGTGCACAGAAGAAGGCCCTAGCAGCATCAATGCAAAAGACGGTCTCTTTTAGCTGGGCCCTTCTTTCATGCTGGTAAATCTAAGGCCTTCTTTTGTGCATTCTAAAAGGCCGCACACAATTCGGATATGAGATGGGCACAGCTTCTGGAAGAAGGCCTAAGCAACCAGCAGCTGTCTCACCAAGACCAGGCTGAGCGTGCCTTATCAGTAACCAGAGGAAGGTGGCAAAGGTCAGCCAGGGGCAACAAGATTGGCAAGGAGGCAGGGCCAGAGAGCAGAAGGTAGCAAGGCCAGTAGAGATGGCAGAATGCAAGACAGCCAAAAGGGCAAAGATCTGAGGGAAATAAGAGAGTGGGCGGAGTTGAAGAGGAGATAGTCCCTTACCTTACCAAGACTTGGGGCTGGGAGGAACCAATTTAGGAATGGCTTGACTTGGAGTGGGTCCTTATTTAACGACCAGTGGGATATGGTTAACAATGGCAATCAGGTTACTGGGATTGCAGTCATTAAGTGAAGTAGTCATGTGGCATCAGGCTTTACAGCTACATCTTTTAGCGACAGAAATTCCAGTCCTAATTGCCATTGTAACGCAAGGACTATCTGTACTTGCATGCATAGACAACTGCAGAATTTCTGCTTCATTATAATCAAAAAAAGTATGACATTCTTGTTACCCCAAGATCATCTTTGTAACATATGAGAACAGAAGATGTTTTTTTTCTGATCTCACAATATTATATACAGTGTCGAGTAAAATAAAAAGGTTGCTTTTCAGAAAGTTCCTGCTTTTTACCTGTTATGGTAAACAACAGCAGTATAAGCTTCTTTTGAAAATTCAGCACAGCTAGATTTTCCAAAGATTACCTATAAAAATAAACAATCAAATGTATTTTCAAAAAAAATTCTTTATTCTTCAGAACTGGAAAGTTTTCTAAGTCAAAAATGAGTATCAAGATATCTATTTATGTGGCATATACTTACAACCTTGAAAAATATAATTTAGTTTATATCAATACTGACTTGTTAAAAGTAAGCATGTTGGCTGCAGAAACAGTTATTAATATTTCAAAAGAAAATAGATTTTGTGTATCTGCTGCATATTGAGTGGTGTGTACTATGTGCAGAAGTATGTAATTATTACTCATTTAATCACCAAGTGACTCAAGGTGGCTTTCAAGGGTTCAGATGCCATAAATAGTAAAACCAAAATCAGATAAAACTTGGACCACAAACATTTCAGCAAGTTAACCCTACTCAGTTTACAAGCAGAAAAGTGCAGAAATGTCACTAAGCAGATTTAAAATAACACGAAGGATTAAAAACAAAATAAAGTGCAAAGAAACAAATTCTTGAATAACTAAAAAGTCTGAGAAACTAGTGATCCAGTCTGATTCTGTCTCAGCAGGAGTGAAGCCTGGTATAGCACAACATTTTGATGTGCATCTAAGGTATAAAACACAGAATAGATAATTTACAGCATCAAAATCATAATGGAACAAATACACATAAACACAAACACACACACACACATATACCGGCATTGCATTGCTTGGATCCTCTCCAAACATAAACTGCACTTTTACAGTAATATTCCGAGCAGACCCTTGGCGATTGGCAAAGTTAAGGCTTTGTGGATAGACATATAGAAGATTTCTACAAAAAAAAAGAGAGAGAGAAAAGTATAAAAATTACATAGTGACTAGGTTATCTGAGTTATCTGTAGCTGATGAATTATAAAAACATGCATCAAATAATAGGAGATGGAAACTACTAAGCCAGAGATAATAAAAAGCTGCAGGAACAAATAAAAGTTAGCTGACACATAAGCCTATAATTAGCTAGCTGATTAGGACTCCATGAAATCAATGGGGTAAATTAGGGACAACTTAATTCTTATTGATTTCAATGTGAACTAAGCATAGCTAACTTTGATTTATTCTTTGGTTCTGTTTCCAGGTATCTGCTGAATGGGGAGAGAAGGATAAAAATTGATCACCCTTGATAAAAGCTGGCAGTGATAGAATTACACTTATGTTATGAACCAGTGATTCCCTTAAATTAACACTCAAATTTAAATCTGCAACAAAGATGACATATCCCTCTCCTTATTTCTTGAAACCATTATAAACATCTATTTATTATTATAAAAGCTTTTGATTCATGCCTTTTCATGCCTGTGAATTATTTTATTCTACAATATGTACAGTATACAAATCAACCAACCATAAACATAGTGGCTACTTCATGTTGTTTAATCCACAATAACAAAACAGACTAAATTTGCTCTTCCTAAATTAGGCTGGAAGTTTAGTAATCTTTACATTCAATATTATCTTTACAATTTTACATTCAATATTCAATATTCATGCATTGGCTTAAAAAGCTGTACAGATAGAATGTTATAAAGAGTATTGGGGTTTCTGGGAAGGAATGGTACTATGGAGCACAGTGGAAATATCCTAGAATTTCAAATCAGACAGGAAAATTTATATTTAAAAAAACCTCCTTGTGAAGTTTCCATCTTTCTTGAAAAAAACTGCCAATTCTTTTTGTTGTTTGTACACATTTTTCATATAACATTAACAAAAGCCAGATCTAATTTTTTTTCAAAAATGCTAGATAGTTGTATTAACTCTCATTTGCTGAATAATAGATGGCCTTGCCAGTCAAAATAATAAAGGAATAATTATATCCACCTTTGAAGCAAAAATAGGGTTTGAAGATCCTCACTAATTATATATCCCAAAGATGTGGGCCACTGCTCCTGTCCTTCATGACTACCATCTTATTGCTTAGAGTAAACTAAAAAGAAAGACCTCTGTTGTGTGTTTTGAACAGCATGAGTGACAATAAATGAGTGGACATGGCAAGGTCTGTAGCAGTTACTCCAAATTGCTCAAAGCTTTCAAAGTTAAAATAGCACAGCTGGCATAATATGTGTGCCATGTAAACTGACAGCCACATTCACGTTGCCAAGTTCTGTATCAATTGAACGTTCCAAGCCATCTTTAAAGGTAAGCCTTATTTACACTTAGCATAACATTTGCTATCAGGAAATGTTCATCAGATGGGCTCAAAGAGCCTAAACAGGACACAGGTTACATTCATTCAGGTTTAATTATCAACTACCTCAACTTGAATTTTTTTTTAGGACTGAACATGCTATATGTATTTATAGGCATACTAGAACTCTTCCAGAGAAAGACAAATAGCAAAGGCAGACATTTCTTTTCCGAACTAGAATAAGCAGAAAGAACATGAAAATTATTCTAGTATTGGTCTTTATGATTTCTCTAGTAATTTCAGGTAGACTAGATGATCACTTGGAATCAGCAACTGCTGAGCCTAAGTCAAGATTTGCTATGTCTGATGATGTGCATTTGCTGGCCACTGGACTACTCCAGCTTGGGCGTGGCCTTCAAGACTTTGTGATCAAAACCAAAACCCAAATGGATGACATCTTTCAAAGGCTTAACATTTTCGACCAATCTTTTTCTGAGATCTTGCAACGAACCAATGAAATGAAAGAAGAAGAGCAGCAGTTAAAAAAAGCCACAACTAGATTGCAAGCAACTGAGGAAGAGATGAGAAATGAATCTTTGCAGCTTAATTCCAAACTAGACGTCCTTTCCACCGAGAAGATTCAACTGAAGAATAAATTAGGGAAGCTTGAAGAAAAAATAACTGAACTTGTACAGACCCAACTTGATATCCATGAGCCAAGAGAAATTGCCTCACTTAAAGTAAGTAGAAATGAAACATACTGAGTGTTGCCAAAGTAAATTGTATTCTGTGCAATGAGGTAATTCAAAAAGATTTAGTCATTCCTGTTGCTGCTGGACTAATGTGCTGCATTTTTAAGGAATAAAACCAGCTTTTTTCTTAATGCTGCTTTATTGTGCTTTGAATGCTACCTGTAGCCATTAAGGGAATGTATAGCATGTAAAAAGTCTTTAAAATAATCAAGAAAGTAATGACTGCTTCTTGAAAAAAATTTGCTCTGGAAGTTTTCCTTATTAACATATGTACAATATAAGTTACTACTTTTATTTTGAGTTTGGCTTAACTGTGAATAT
This sequence comes from Naja naja, assembly GCA_009733165.1. Classification (NCBI taxonomy): domain Eukaryota; kingdom Metazoa; phylum Chordata; class Lepidosauria; order Squamata; family Elapidae; genus Naja; species Naja naja. Next base: position 74,057,964 of record CM019150.1, read on the forward strand.
TTAGACTAAAAGATGTAATTAACAAGTGATAACTTTATGCCAAAAAGAAAATGAATAGTAAAGTTAGCAATGCCTTTTCCTTCACCCTATAATGATAATAGGTATGTGCTTTTTCAATAATTCATTTGAAAAGTTCATAAGAAAGAAATTGGCATTCCTTCACTTTTAAAAACCTACAACTCTATTCCAGACATAAAAATTGCATTTAAAGTTGTTAATCTGATTTTATATACTGAAGTTGGCCAATAAAATTTGAAAGATCATTTTAAAAATAAAATACAACATTTGCTTACTTCTACAGCCAGTTTCAATAATACATTTCTGAGATAGAGCGTAATTATGGTACATGCACTAATATTTTAGCCATTAGCTGAAATGGACTAGAACTGTACAGTTTGAGTTAGCAGACCATACTGTTTACAGCTCTGAAATGTGAAAAGGCTGCCCAAAACTGAACATTTAAATAAATAAAAACAATGCTTTCATAGTCAGGATATACCAAAGATAGCACTTGGAGACAATGCAGTCAACAATTGAATAACATCCATTGCACTTTGTGGACAACTTTTTAATATGATTATCAAATTTATATACCAACCAGTAATGCAGAAGGACAGGAGGCTGCTGCGTTTTGTGGTCAAGTTCAACCTAAAATCAATAGAATATTCAAGCAACAGCCTGGAGACTTGAGTGCCAAAGTTGGAAATACAAAGAAGAAAAATGTAATTGGACTGAATGGCCTAGGAAAGAAAAATGAAGTAGGAGAACAATTTCTGGCAATCCAATGAGTTCTTTATCATCAGTCTTCAATCAAAATGATGTCTATATGCTGTACATGGATATTACTTGAAGATGCATACCAAAATCAAACTGATTACATTATTAGTACAAGAAGATGGAACAGCTCAATTATAATGACATGGCTAAGACTGATTGTGGAATAGATCACAAACTGCTCATGTCCAACTCAAATTGAAGTGGAACAACTAAGCCAATCCATTTCCATGATATAATCTTCAGCATATATTCACCATTATCAAGGAGAACATGAGGAACTGCTTTGAAATCCTGAACCTCATTGAGAGAACCAGAAGAATAAGGAATCTAATCAAAGTAAGTTTTTAAGGATGAATTTCAAAAGAGATTGCCAAGGCTGAGAATCAGAAGAAAGCAAACTGGATGTCAGAAGAAATGGCAAGAAAAGAGAGAGAAAAGTTAAGGAAGAAAAAATTTCAAGGAAACTGTCAATGAATTAAAAGCAGTATTATGACAACTTTAAACATATAGAACATGGGCACAAAAAAACCAAAATCTTCCAAAGGATCTCTAATCTCAGGAGTTTCCTGTCTCAAATTGGTATGCTAAGATTAGAAAGAGGTCAGTCAAAAGGAGCCTTAGCAGAATATGCAAACTGTCACACAATATATTTTATGTGTTTCACAATGCTTAGAATTATCCACTGCAGATTACAGCCCAACATGGAAGATGAGCAAGTTCAAAGTATTGTTTTGGAACATTAGCTCCATTACCTGGAATAGGCCAAGTAGGGAAAACCATTTTATTATACGTATATACTGAATATAATCTTTATTAATTTTAGTCACAAGAGTAATAATTAATAGGGAGAGAGAATAGAAAAAAAAGAATGTACATACATACATACATACATACATACATACATACATAGGGGGGCGAGAGTTCCAATCTTCATTACAAGCATAAACAAATTTAGTAATATTCACCCATGTAAGATTATAGTGTAAAAAAAGTACAGTGATTTTGGTAGAAATGAGTGGGAAGATGGGCAACAGAACACTCAATTGGAGAAATGAAAGTCCAGTGTGTATTTTTAAACATGTGCCCAATGATGGATATATCTAATGGATTTTTGAGATAACTGATATAAGGATTTCGACATGGATTGTGATTGCCAATCATTTATTAAAACGTAAGGCAATAGTTTTGAGAAAACTGATTTGCCCATCTACTTGGAGAAGCACTTCTGGTTTGGCAAAAGAACACTAGGTAATGAGTTTATCTGGTTAAGCTCTTGTAATAGATATTATTTTATGCTTCAGATTATGATCCTTTAGGTCTAAGCTATTGTTTTCGCTTTCTCTATAGAATTTTGTTGAACAGCAAGATGGCCACCTCAAACACCTTCTCAAAATAGTTCAACTGCAACATGCTCAGCTCACAAAACAGCAAGAGCAAATACAGGACCTGGAGGAAAAGGTAAAATTGTTGAATTTTAATAGTCATTTCTAATCTAGGTGAAATTTCAATGGGTTCAAGTGACTTATAAGAAGGAAAGAAACCGCAGTTTACATAAAGTTTTTATACAGTAATTTCTACATTGTCTAATGACTCCAACTTTCAGCTTTCATAATCTCATTCCTATATATGAAAGATTAAGTTTACCAACAGCCAAAACCAAGGTACAATTATTTAGGGAGCCAGGATTGAGAACTCTAACTATATTTGAGTTTGCCATATTTAATATGAGAATGCAGAGGATTTTTATTCATGTTTAAGTCTTGTTGCGTTCAGACAAGCTTCACCAGAACATATGTTTAGAATTGCAGATTTCATTTTCTGTGTAACATAAGAGGATTCAATTACTGGGTTCACATATCATGCAAATTATAATTTGGTTTGTTTGGTCAATAAATTATGTGAATTCAGTCACTGTCTAGATAAATTATGGTTTATAGATTAGCATGTGTATGAATACCATCCATGCAGCTCTTTAAAAAGTCTAGTGTTTTCTAGTTGAAAGAATTTACTGCTCATTGTACTGGTTAAAGGAAGCTATCTTAATCTACCAGATTTGGGCTGCAAATATTTGAACAACTACTAGATGGAAGCAGACTTAGTTTTCTCCAGATTTTTTAGCCCTAAAATGGCCATGTTTAACTTCATCACATGAGAAGGTTGATACTGCTGTCCCTAATCAAATTAATTTTTTGCATAATGTTTTTTTTTACTTTCTGATAACTTTTCTTTGGCAGAAGACATAGCTTTCACTCAAGCATGCAGCTTCATAGTATCACAACTCTGAATGTAATATAGGTGGTCAGAACAGACATATGCAAGAATTTTTGTCCCCAAATTTTTTCCTAGCCTACAAAGATAAAGGAACTCTTGTCTTTCCCTCCCCGTCCAACCCTGGTGTTCAAATTATTTGAGCTCCAAAGTGTTCTGTGAAAAAGTAACCTGTCTTACTAATGAAGGATAGATATAGAAGTAATTTCTTTCTATTTTCAGATAAACAGCCCCAATTTTCAAGAGGACTCGCAATTATTTTCTGCGAAGGAAGATGGCAGACTTCCTAAACTGAAAAAAACAGCTAAAAATAGCAATTCTAGAGGTAGATGTGCTTATTGAAAAATAGCAATTCTAGAGGTAGATGTGCTTATTAAAGTAATTCTAGTGTTTGGAATACAGCACTATTTTAGAATATTGTTCTGGTGTATGTTTTGATACCAATAGAATGCATGTAAGAAACAGATTTGATTGATTATGCTTATGATTCTTCCAACAACACTAAAAAGCATTTATTTAAAAATAAAGGTGAGATCTGAAATAAAATGCTGTGTCTTGCTTATCTCCTGAAATAAGATTAAGTGTTCTTGTTAACCCTTTCCTCCAAAACAAGACATTCTATTCAATCTCCCATGATTCTCTTATTGAAACAGCGGTACTAGCCTCTAGCTATTTTCTGGGTACAATTCAAAGTTCTGGCAAAGATCTTTAAAGTCCTGAATGGTTTATTGTTGTCTATTCATGACTTGATTGATATTATTTTGTCTGCCAGTAATGGCTTTTAAAGGATTTTTTTAAAGTTCATATTTCTGTTAGTGGCACGTTATCTTCTCTTCGGTTCCTTTTCAAATGCCTTTGATTTTTACAAGTATTCTAGATTTTCTTCAAGTACTCTTTTATCTTACTATTATGTGACCAAAATTTTAGCTCTTTTACGGCTTCCAGAAAGCAATCAGGTTTCACTTCATCTAGAACTGAATTATTTGTTCTTCTTATAAAGAGGCATTTTCAACCATTTTCTCCGGCACCATAATTCAAAGGCATCAGTTTTAATTAATTCAGACTTTTTGGTGGTCTAGTTTTTATCCACATGTTGAAACCAGAATACCATGGCTTTGATGACAAACAGGAATGGCTTGAGGTCAGGACATTTGAAAGGCTCCCTATTCTATATCAAACTGCAAATCCACCAAAATCATCTTCAGAGGACTCTTTGTTTGTCCCTACAATTCCAGAGAACCTTGATCTGCTACATGCTATCAGATAGACCTGTCTCACTTCCTCACTAAAAGCTTTTGGAAGTTATGAAAAAAAAATTCTCTTTGCCTTAGGATAGTCATCCTGTGATTTCCTGCTGCTGTTTTTATCAAACTGGCTTATAATTTATTATTTTTTAATCACTGTTATATATCACATGACTGCACCCAACTTAAACCATTAGTTTTTGCTGCAATCATTAATCAACTCACCGTGGGTAGTTAAGTATAGTGTTATGTGGCCATGACATGCGACTTCCTGTCAGCTTCCCCATTTACTTTGCTTGTTGGTAGCCAGTGGAGAAGGTCACAAATGATGACCATGAGACACTGTGACTATAGTGAATCCTTGTTGGTTGCCAAATTTCCAAATTGGGACCATGTGAATGACTGTGAGGATGCTGTAATGGTTGCAAGTTTGAGGACTAGTTGTAAATCTCATTTTTCAATGTTGTTGTAACTTTGAATGGTCACTGAATGAGCATTCAGTGAGGACAACCTGTTGTCAAGTCCCTTTTTTCATTCCACAAGATATTTAAGTACATGTGAATGTCATTTTCATAAGCCTATATCTATTTCCAAATTTAAAAAAATATTAAATAGATTCAAAGTTTGTTTAAATTACTGCTCAAAAAAGTAATGTACATTCTGAAAATATTGCATAGATTTTCCTAAATTTCTGTTTCTTTTAGGTAATGCTACTGATTGTACTTGGATTTACAATGCAGGGGAAAGATCTAATGGCATTTATTCTATTAAGCCCAATGGATCCAAGGCATTTAATGTTTATTGTGAAATGGAAGGAGGTATGTCCTGTTACATTATCAGTCTTCTTTTTTAAAATCGAATTCTTACCTTTTGCGAAGTGCTGACTTCCTTATATATTTCTTTATTAAACAAACTTGCTGTCACCACTCTTATTTGCTGAGAATGCAATTTTAATCAAATAATAGGTAGCACAAGGTTATTTGGATTTTTAACTATAGTTGATTGTTGTTTATTTTAGAAAATATGTAAATCATTAAATCATTGTCCAATTGGGTTAGACAAATGTATATTATAATTGTCTCCAAATAAAGACTAAATTGGATAGATTGAAGTTCATGCAGAAATGCAAATTCAGTCAATGTTGTGCAAATAATTTCTGTTTTGTTAGTGTACTCCAGTTCTCTTCTGTATACAATCTGATGTACAGCATTCATACAGAGATATTATACTTTGCAAGCTCTAAAAATGATTTAAAACAATCAAATGGTTGTATTAATAGTTTATCATCTTCATCCACAGAAAACCCATGGACAATTATTCAAAAGAGATCCGATGGATCAGTAGATTTCAACCAAACTTGGGAGCGCTATATAGATGGGTTTGGTAATCTTGATGGTAAATATATTTTTCAGTTTTCTCAAAGTAACGTTTATGTGTTTGTTGACTATAGCTTTTGAAAGGAGAAGAAAAACCCTAGACCAAGGGTCTTCAAACTTGGCAAGTTTAAGACTTGTGGACTTCAACTTCCATAATTCCTGAGCTAACATGACTGGAGGAGGAATTCTGGGAGTTGAAGTCCACAAGTCTTAAAGCTATCAAGTTTGAAGACCCCTGCCCTAGACGTTGGTAAATGAGATTACTTATTTGGTCTAAGTGATTGGTCTCAGAATTGTTTACTCTTTTCCCTCCCTTCAACCTTGTCTATTTAAATTCCTAAGCACAGGACACCAGTCATATAAATTATTACAAGCACATTTAAATAGATTTATTTTAAACAAGTCCAGATCTAGTTAGTCATAAATGTAGATTTGAATGGATTCTATTAATGCACATGCTACAAACATTTCTGAAAGAGGCATGTAATTTGTTCTTTACTTTCTAAGATTTTCAGTGAGAAAGAAATGGAATGTTAGGGTTTAACACTTTTTTCCTGGAAATAGCATAAAACAGAAATAAGGAAAAAGATGAGATTTTTAGCATCTTTGGAACCTGAATCATTAAACACAGATATGAAATTAGAAAAGTCTATAATGTCTACATGAGTGAGATCAAGACCATATGTTATAAGCTTAACCGCCAGTTTGCAACATAAAATAATAAATTAATAAAGCATAGCTTGCTGCAGTAAAACTTGCTTATATAAGAAATGTATCAAGTTTTTAAAAGTTGCAAGACTGCTGTCCTTGCTATAGCAGACTCATACAGCTATTCTGTTCAAAAGCCACTTAAAATGTTAATGTTGTAAATGAAACTACTCAATATCCATTAAGAGTATTCCCCCCCTCAAAAATTATAGTATATATTCATATATACCACTTGCTTCAATTATTACACAGATCCACTTACATATACTTTATTTAAGAATGTCTTTACTGTCCTTTGCAGACTTTTTCAAAGTCTTTTTCTATTTATACTTAGTTTTAATTTCCTGCTTTATTGTTCATTGATGAATATTGTAAAAGGGATAAGCCTTTTGTAGGTGATCCAAAGTTCCAAGCCTCAAGCTGACTGTGTAATTCATGCAACTCTCAAATCTAGCACTAAAGCTTGCATCTTCCTCTCGGATCTGCCTTAATTGTTCTGTTTGTCCACTTGTATTTTCAGGAGAATTTTGGCTGGGCCTTCAAAAGATCTATTCCATTGTAGATCAAGCTGACTACATTCTGCGTATTGAGCTTGAAGACTGGAAAGCTAACAAACGTTTTATTGAGTATACATTCAAAATGGGAGGTCCAAACAGAGATTATGCACTCTTTCTCTCTAGGATTACTGGGAATATTCCAAATGCTCTACCTGAACAGAAAGAAATTAAATTTGCTACTAAAGATCATAGCAACAGCACTGAAAGAAAGCTTAACTGCACAGAAAGTGACTCAGGTAGATATTTTCTGTATATGCCAGTGTTTTAAATTTTCTTATAATCTGGGGGAAAAGTGGCAGGGGGTAAGATTTTCATAAATGTACTATGCTAAGAATAAAACACTAATAATATAGGGAGGAGGGGAGGAGGGAGGGAGGGAAGGAAGGAAGGAAGGAAGGAAGGAAGGAAGGAAGGAAGGAAGGAAGGAAGGAAGGAAGGAAATGAAGGAAAAAAATAAAAAAATATATATGAAAGAGGATTAAATGTCCCTTCAATGTTAAAAAAAGTGTATTGCATGCAATAAGGTAGTACACAATAGACAACCCAATGTTTTAGCCCCTGTTTCACATAATAGCTTTCCACAGATTGAGATAATTTTGAAAAAATATCCAATTATATTACGTTACTTTCTGTCAGCACAGAAAGCATTACCCTGAAGTTCTCCTGAATATGTAATTGTCTCCAGATAACCTGATTAGAAAAGGTTTTCTTCAAAATACAGTTGTTGTCATCATTGCCATCACTATGATCAAAGGTCATATTAGTTGGGAATATGAGAATCGTAACCCCAACTCATCCCAACACAGGTTAAATAAGTTACTATTAAAGACAGTCAAAAGTTAGACATTGGTGGGAATCCCAGGCCTACAAGAACAGCCTTCTGGTTACCTTAAAAGATTTTATGTATTTTTCCATGTGGTTAATATATTGGTATATCAATTCAATGATGTTTCTATTATCAACTTCAGGTGGTTGGTGGTACAATGTATGCGAAGAAACAAACCTGAATGGAAAATACATCAGGTCAAGCTCAAAAGGAAAACTAGAGAGGAAGAAACGAGGACTGTATTGGAAGCCTCAGAAAGGAAAACCTTATCTTCTCAAGTCAACCAAACTGATGATATATCCTACAGATTTTGAAATATTTGACTGAGCATTGTCAAAGTTTACCTAAGAAACTGCAAGCTACTTCAATCAGATTCCAGCGACAGCCTTTTCTGGTGTACAAAGAAAATAATATTAATGATGTAATCAAATCATAATAATATTATTATTCCTTTGGCTATATATCTCAGTGTGCTTTGTCCTGCTCCATATGGTCAAAAAAAAAAGCAGAGCTTTTCTGTGAGACAAGGTCAATTTTCCTTGAGGGCCACTTTAGTAGAATATTTCTTAGTATCAATGCTACCTCAAGACAGGAAAATGGAAAGTTCTTACACCTTCCTTGGAACAAGATTGTGCATTAGGGAAGGAAGGTGAATCGCCACTGCTTCACTTCTGTGAAGTGTGGGATTGGGGAGGGGGGAGATTTTGTCTCACAGGATTAGTAGAAAGTGTCTAATCAGACAAGGAATCACTATATTCATTTTTGCCAAGGATAGAAGTGGTCTCTACTCACTTCTTTGCAGGGAAATCAAGCTGTGTGTTTTCAAACAGAAGTGGGGGGCAGGAATCTTAATGCTTTAGGCATTAATCTTAATGCTTTAGGCACAAGGCAAGCTTTTCTTCTTTCCTATATTTAGTTTTATGCTTTATTTCAGTTCCCTAAAGCATAATGTGAGTTGCTTTTTTGCATCTGGGAGCCACAGAAAGAATGTATCCTTGGAGTTGTTTTACAAAAGAAAATAGAAGCATGAAGTTTAGTAGAGGCTTAACATATCTATTTTCTCCTCTTGTTTTTTTAATGAAACTATCACAAATATGATCTGGGCAAGGATTACAGAGACTGGGATTGGCTGCATATGGAATATAGACCATTGATTTTCCACCTCTTGTTAAGCAGGAAGCAAAGGAGATGCCTAAAATCAGAAGTCATTTAAGGGGGAAACAGGCAAGTTATGTTGCTCCTAGCTGTACAGCTCTGTTCGTAACATCCAAGCAAGATCTTCCACTGAAATGAATTACATAAAACAAATGATCCTCATGTTCAAAAAGTTCAGCTTGGATATAAACATTGTGCATCCCATTGGGATTGCACAACCCTACAAAGTGCACCCCTTTATTCTTTTTTTTCTATATACACCAGCCTTTCCTAGATTTGTGTTCCCTCTCTGTGGTGTCATGTATTAAATAAACAGACTGGTTGGGAACCTGGAGTATTGCTGTGACATCCCCGACATTCACCCTTTGGGAGAAATGTGACTTCCTAAATATAAATATCTTAAATATCACCCTAGTGGACATAACTAGTTCTGAGAAACTAATCTCTAATGAGGGAAAACCAATGTGTGTATGTTACATTGTCTGCCACATTAAAACCTTTCACTGTAAGTCTAATATTTTTCCTCACTTTTCTAATAATGTAAATGTCTTTGTGTCACAATGGCTTCTTAAAATAGGCTTCGACTAAGAAGCTCCTTGTTATTTCAAAATTATAAATTATTGCGATCACAATATAGATAACTACATTATGGTATAGAATGCTTGACTTGTATTTTTGAATTTTTTGTTGTTGATGGTTGTTTGGTAAACCACCACAAATATGTAAATGAATTGGTGGTATACAAGTAGAGAGAATAAAGGAATAAATAAGCAGGCTTCCTGTTAAAATTTTAAAAAATATACATTTCTAAAGTTCCTCCCAAATGTGAGGACAAATCCAATTATATACTTCACTGGAAGTATATAAGCAGGAAGTAAAGGAGATGCCTAAAATCAGAAGTCATTTAAGGGGGAAACAGGCAAGTTATGTTGCTCCTAATGTTGCTCCTTATGTTGCTCCAAGTTATGTTGATACTCTGAATCAGAGTATCATGCTTATAGCATTAAATTACAGTATTTTGATGTCATTATCTATATAATTCATATTGACAATAGTGTTAAACATTTAGGCCTATGAAAGAGTAAGTTAGAACAGTTCTGTGAGAAATTGTCTCATAACATCAAGCAAAAAAAAGCTAACAAGCAAAAAATATTACTGATGTTTTGATAAATAAATCAACTGCAATTCTGAAAACAAACTGATGGTTTATAAAACTGTGAAAATTACTTGCTAAAGTGGAAAAACAATCCTTAGATTTACACCAGCAATTTTATTTTAATCAGTGGACTTTCAGAGGGCTTTCAGATAGATGTAAACAATACACCCCAACTAAATATTTTTTCTAATACATGCCAACAACAACATAGATTAAATGTGCACATTGCCAAAAGAAAAACTATGATAATGGACAATGCATACAAAATATATGTTTCATGCTTGCAGTTCAAATCTTCACAGAAATGTCTTTTGAATGTGAATTTTCTTTTTTAGGCTGAATTATTAGTGTTATATCTGGGCAATTACATTATAAGATTGTGTATTATCTAATTAAAAATCTGTACTCATTTGAATCATTTTAATAGTTCAATAAAAAGACTGTAGAGCTATATTTTATTTATACCATCTTTCAGTTTACAATAATAACCAGAGCTTTGATGATAATTATATCACAATGTGATACTAAAATATTACATCTATAATGAAGTATTTTAAAAGTCAACATAAAATGCCCATACAGTGCAGAATCCTATATCAAAATTAAGTAGCACTGTTTTAAATTTAGAAATCGGTGTCAAGGAAACATCTTTTAGCAGTTAGTCATTCTGATTCAAAAGTTGTATCCTAAAATATCAGATATTGAGGGACTTTTAACTGGAGGATGGTTATGGATATTCAATTAAATGAAAGCAAAATAACATTACCTGATCCTGGGAAACAGTATTGGAGAGAAACTGTGTTGTACTCTCTGGCTGCTTACCCGTGCATGGATATTGTTTATTGCAGGATCAATCTTTGTGTGCCCCTGACAATGACCACCTGCCCTAGGACTGCTTTTCCAATAACATTATTTCTCGATGGGTTATTTTAAAAAAATCAATGACTAATGCTTTTTCTATCATTACTTCTCGCACAGCTGTTATCTGCTCTATCTCCAATATTTAACATTAGGAAATCTGGGCTGCAAAAATCTGGATGGTCTCTACCGTGTTTCTCCAACAATACGCCCAGCATGTTTTCTAGACATGAGGTGAAATTAAGCCCCTCCCCCAAAATGTAGGCCTATTTAAAACATGCAAAATGGGGGGGAAGGGGGGGGATTTGCCGTTAGGAGCTCCCTGTGGGCAGCCATGCCTCGCCACCAGCCTCTCCTAACAGCCAATCATGGCGGAGCGCGGAGGGCTCCTTACCCCCGCCAAGCACCTTTGCTGCAGATCTGGTATAGTGCTGGCTGCAGGCTGGGTTAGCGGGCCAGCGGCGGAGGCGTGGATGTCGGCCTCGGCGGTGCACTTTGCACCGCTGCCACTTCCTCCGCCGCCATCGCGTTCCCTTCTGCCCTCGCCGCAGCTTATTCCACATTCGGACTGCTGCCATTGGGCAAGACGCAGAGGCCAAAGTCCGTGCTGGACATCGGGGCATGATGGTAGTGGAGAAGTAGCCCTTCCAGAGGGTGAAGGAACAGTTCGACCACACTCCTCTGCTGGCAGCGTTTCAGCCGCTTCTTGGGTGGGGGAGCCACCTCAGTAGCTTCCATGGTTTCCACCGGCGGTGGCGCCTCTCTTGCCAGCACCGTCTCCAACAACAGCGGCAGCAGCGGTGAGACAGACCCCGCTGCTGACAAGAACCGCCTGTCTTCCCGCAGGAGCATTGCTTTTCTTGATGGCGGCTGCATCGATAAAGTCCTGCAAGTCGGTGAATCATTCGGGCTTCAGTGGGTGGAAGCAGGCGGGAGGGTGGTGCCATCGTTTCCCTCCCCCACACGCCTTGCTTTGCTTCCCGCCCCAGAGCTTTGGGTCACGGTCTCATCCCCTGTACAGTTGGGCGCTCTCCTCTTGCTCCAGCTGCCCAAACCCCCGCCCGTGGACCTTTCCCCCATCTTTAAGTTTTCTTTACTCTCATTCCCTCCATCAGTTCCCTAAGAATACAGACAGGCCGGGCAGCTTCCTCCCCACCTCTGCCGGTAGTTTTAAAAGGGGAACCATCTATCCATTTTGCCCTTCGAGCAGAGGCAAACCTTCCAATCCAAACAGAAGAGAAAGGGAATCATTCTACAGACCGTTAGCACCAAGCTTCCCAAAGGATTATCCCAAAGGATTAACCCCAAAGGAGGATTCACCTCCTTAAATGCACTCCCCACCTTCATCTCCTTGAAGGGCAGAAATAGGATGGAAATCCACCTCCTGGATTTCTCCTGGCAAATCCCGAAGATACTCTTCCCTCTCCCCCCTCCTTCTTTCCCTGCCAAGCTTCCCAGAGCATTCTCCCAAAGGATTCACCCCAAAGGAGGTCTGTAGGATGATTCCCTTTCTCTTCTGTTTGGATTGGAAGGTTTGCCTCTGCTTGAAGGGCAAAATGGATAGATGGTTCCCTTTTTAAAACTACCGGGAGGGTTGGGGAGTTAGCTGCCCAGCCAGTCTGTATTCTTAGGGAACTGACGGAGGGAATGAGAGTAAAGAAAACGTAAAGAGGGGGGAAAGGTCCACCGGGGGGTTCGGGCGGCTGGATCAAGAGGAGAGTGCCCAACCATACAGGGGACGAGACTGTGACCCGAAGCTTTGGGGTGGGAAGCAAAGCAAGGCATGGTGGGGGAGAGAAACGATGGCATCGTCCTCCCACCACCGCTTCCACCCACCAAAGCCCTAATGACTCACCGACTTGCAGGACGTTGTCAACGCAGCCACCGTCAAAAGCGATGCCCCTGTGGGAGGGCAGGCAGTTCTCGTCGGCAGCAGGGTCTGCCCCGCCGCTGTTGCCGGATACAGCACTGGCAAGAGAGGCACCACCACCGGCGGGAGCCATGGAAGCTACGGAGGCAGATCTCCTACCTGAGAAGCGGCTGAAATACTGCCTGCAGAGCAATGCACTCAAACCATTCCTCCAGCCACTGGAAGGGCTACTTCTCCGCTACCACCACACCACGATGTCTAGCACGGACTCCAGCCTCTGCAGCTTGCCCAATGGTAGCAGTCTGAATGCGGTATAAGCAGCAGAGAGGGCAGAAGGGAAAGTGACGGTGGCGGAAGTGGCAGCGGCACAAAGTGCCCCACCGCCATCGAGGCCAACATCCACAACAACGCCCACCCGCTGACCCAGCCTGCAGCCAGCACCATACCTGGGTCTGCAGCAAAGGCGCTTGGCAGGGATAGAGAGCCCTCCACGCTCCGCCATGATCATCCTTTAGGAGCGGCTGGTGGCGAGGCATGGCTGCCCATAGGGCACTCTAGGCGAGGGTGCACAGGGGGGAGAAATTAAGTCACCCCAAAAAAGATGGCCTAGCCGTTTTTTCAGGGGTCAAAAGAAAATAAGGCCCGGCCTGAGAAACACAGTAGGTGGTAGCAGTGAGTTCAGAATTTCCTTTCTTTAATGCTATCTAGGTTGGTTGGAAGTACAACAATCCTATTAAGAGACTGTGCTGGCACAAACAGCAATGAATACGAAGAGGTTCTGTCACACTACTGCTCATATAAACTGATTGTTCACACTGTTATTGCTGCTGGCAAGCTGAGATGGACTCCTGAAAACTGAGGCCTTTTCTTCATGTTGAAGAGTTTGCTTCTGATATGACACATGTTGTTCAAGTCAAAACTTCTGGTTACACTAAGTACATTCCCTAACTATTTGCATTTGGGCTCTATAGAAAATCTATGAAAACACTTGTGATTCCTCCAAACTTTTAACTATTAAATTATTTATGCATTTTAGTGTTATTTTAATAAGTTTTTTTTTAATTACATTTATATGCCGCCCTTCTCCGAAGACTCAGGGCGGCTTACAATTTTTGGGATACAACCCAGTGTGCTCAGCAATAGCCTTCATTCCATTGTATATGCCTATTACTAAGCGGCATTTACAAAGTCAGCTTATTGCCCCCAACAATCTCGGGTCCTCAATTTACCTATCCCAGGAGGATGGAAGGCTGAGTCAACCTTGAGCCTGGTGGGATTCGAGCCTACAGTAATTGTAGGCAGCTGGAACTTTAAATGCAGGCATTTAACAGCCTGAGCCATGTTTATATTCTTTTTTTGGGGAGGGAGTTAGTATCCTTGATTACATGGCAAAGGAGAAAGGTAGAATATCATCTATTAAATAAGTGAAAAAATAATAATTAAAGAAAATAACAACACAAAGCAATATTGCCCGAAGATATTAAATGCAGATTCTGGAACTACTGAAGAAAATCCATATTATATTTTCCTATATATTAGAGTCTTATTTAATGTATTTGTTTGAGTGGACACGTGTTATTACTATGCAGCAATTTAGAAAATATAAAGAAGGGAGTTTAAATCTGCAACTAAATGAATAAGCAGCTGGTGGTTTATTCCTTCTCTTTGAAAGGTGACACGTAATTCAATTGTAAACCATAACCTCAATAGAAAAAAAATCTGGCATAAAGTTTTCATGATTTTATTATAGATATATTATTGGGTACCATTCTGTCCTTGCTAGGACTTTTACTCGCATTGATTTATTACATACTACCTAATGGTTGGTTGACTGCAACTATTATCCCTCTTCCTCAATCCCTAAAACATATATAGTTGTAAGAGATAAAATTACCTCCCAAATGTTCTTCCTGATATGGCATTGAAGATGATTAAATTTCTCCTTCAGAAATTAGAAATTTGGCTTGCTCCCTCCAAGAACTCTCAAGTTTTAGAGAAGGTTGTTCCACAAGTTTCCCTAGCAAAATGCTTCTTGAAGAACTGCTGCATTTTTTAATAATTTGTATATTATCATTCATAATGGTCAAGGCGCTAAACTAGAGAAAAAAGTTTTTTTAAAATTCATATTTATATGCCGCCCTTCTCCGGAGACTCAGGGTGGCTTACAATTTTTGGAGCGCAACCCTATGCACTCAGCAATAGCCTTCATTCCATTGTATATGCCTGCTTATTACTAAGCGGCATTTTTACAAAGTCAGCTTATTGCCCCCAACAATCTTGGGTCCTCAATTTACTTACCCCGAGAGCATGGAAGGCTGAGTCAACCTTGAGCCTGGTGTAGTGGTGAGGGCATCAAGCTAGCAATTGGGAAAATGTGAGTTCTAGTCTTGATTTAAGTGCAAAGCCAGCTGGGTGACCTTCAGCCATTCATTATCTCTCAGCCCTAGGAAGAAGGCAAAGGCAAACCACTTCTAACATTTTGCCAGAAAGCCCTGCAGGGATTTGTCAAGGCTATTACCAGGAGTCAACACTGACTCAAAGGCGCATGTGTGCATATGCACACACACACACAAACAAACTGAAGTGGTTTTAAACAAGATTATAATGAAAGGACCAAAGGTTTAATTTTGACATACTATTCAAAGCATGTGATATTGTTCTTGCTTTGCCTGAAGGGGCGCATTGAAAATGGAAATAATAATGCACAAATTTGATTAGCCAAGAACTCAGCAAATTCAGATAAATTAGCAATCCATTATGAAAAATTATTCTTTTCTGGCCTACAGTTTTTAGAAGAAAGTTCAGGCTGACATTTTATGAATATCAATTGATTAATATCAAAGGAGTTGGTTGGTTGCTGTGGGAGCAAAGAAAAAAAATGAGAAGCTCTTCTACTTCCCCAAAATAGAAGTTAGCTGAGGTTGCAGGAAGTTGTGCTAGCAAGTAGTGATAAAACATCTAGCAAGCAGCCAATCCCTATACCAGCAAACGGATCCCAATACCTTATTTGCAAAATAATGTTCTTTGTCTTTGTTTAAATGCTCCTGTTTTCAGCATTGTAAGTCATTAACTGAAACAGACAGCATGTGTCTCCAGCTGTCATATCACTTTCATAATATAACACTAGGTTACTTAAGCATGATAAATGTCCATATTTTTTGCAGTGGAAAAAAACTAAAGCACAGAAAGCTATCAAAGCTGGTAGCAAACACCTGAATTTTCACAGATCAAAGCAGAGTTCATTTATTATATCTTTGCACCATCTAGAACAGTGGTTGCCAACTGGTGGTCCGCGAGAAAATTTTGGTGGTCCGCAGAGAAATGTCACCCTCAGAGCACCCTCAAAGCAATTAATCCAGGCTGTGCGGGAACACAAGGCCGCGCCTCCCACATGGCCTGCAGGAACCCTCCCCGCCCACTCACTCCTTACCTGGTAAACTTGCCTGCTAAGTTGCTATTTTTCCTTTTTTTTCCCCGACCATCAGCTGTTCTGCTGTGCTGGGAGATTTAGATTAGCTAGAAAGCAGGAAATCGTTGGATTTCTTGCTTTCTAGCTAATCTTTAGATCTTCAGCTCTGCTTTTAAGTAGAGCCGAACCTTCTTTAGGACTGAAGCTACTATTATTCAGTGCAGGTAGCCGAGGAAAGAAAGATAGATCTCTGAATGAATCTGTGATTCTGTGATCAACACAATCTGCCTGCCTGCTTTGCCTGATTTTGGGTAGAAGTTGCTCTTTTTTTATAAAAAAAATCAGTATCTACATAAATATTTATAATGTTTACATACAAGCCATGCCCAGCCAGTCACATGACCACCAACCACACCCACAAATTAAGCCACACCCAAGAACCGGTTGTTTTTTTTTATTAAAAAATCAATGTTTACATACATGGTGTGCTGTGAGTTAATTTTGTGAGTTTGCTTGCTAGCAAACTCACAAAATTATGAGTTTGCTTGCAATCATTATGAGTTTGCTTGCAAGCAAATTTTATGTGACAGACTCAGCTAGCCAATTGCAGAATCATAGATTTATTTATTTATTTATTATTTGAATCTTTTATATGTCACTGTCAAGAAAAGTGTGCTTTTAAAATTATGAGTTTGGTGATCCCTGAGGTCCAAAAGGTTGGTGAGCCCTGATCTAGAGCAGGGGTGTCAAACTCAAGGCATGCAGGACAAATCCAGCCCATGGGATGTTTAGATCTGGCCCGCAGGGCTGCCCTGGAAATAGCGAAGGACTGGCCTGTGCAACCTTTACCAGCAAAAACAGAGCTCGGGAGGGCTGCACGCACCCCCCACAAGCTCCGTTTTCACTGGCAGAGGACTGCTGGAGAGTGTTGCAGCCGAAAATGGATGTCGAGCTAGCCGTGCCCAACCTGGCTATTCCCCCTAGCCCCAAGGTCAAACATAACCCTAATGCAGCCTCAATGAAATCAAGTTTGACACCCCTGATCTAGAGGTTTGTCTGCATTTTTCCAGACCCAATCTAGTACTGTACTATATATGTTCACATATAAGGTCATCCACAGATAAGCTGACCCTAATCTTTTTTTAACCAAAATATCATGAAAAATGCTCCAGTCGCACTTAAGGCAACCCTCATAATGGTCATGTGTTTTAATTTTTACAATTGGCTTATCATAGACAATCAAAAGATTATCTATTTTTCATAGTATTTTGGTTAAAGATTAGAGGGTCAACTCATCCAGTGACGGGTGTATACACAAATATAAATGGAATACACAGGTACTTTAATTGACTCTCTCTATATATATATATTGGGAAAACACAATTTCATCTAATTCAGAAAATTAAAGGAATTGAATTATTTGCATATATCATATTAGCAAACAGATGTACATATGTAAACATTTTAAAAGGTTGCATCTCAGTGGTAAGCAGACAATTACAACTGGCATAGTGTCACGGTGCCTTCCACAACCATAATTCACTTTTGATTAAACTGAAAATGCAATCCATTCTTGAACTAGTATCATTAACAATAGGAGCACACAATTTATCTCATTGTTGTATTTCCTTCATCCAGATCTTAGTGGAGTAGCACACTAAATTATGTAACAGTCCTAGTACCTTTACTATAACCAGGGCATTGTATAATTTAAATATTCCATTCTATCCACACATATTCCCTTAGCAGTGATGTTTTTTGTTTTGATCTAGTGGTGATATTACACAGCTAAAGAATAGTTGGAATCCAAGCAAAACAAGATTAATTCAACACTTATATCTTGGAATGTAAAGACTCAATGTTTAACTATTGAAATTAAATGAACACAAAAATAAATTCTGGTAACTAACCCTTCGGTGTCATAAATGATCTTCTGAATATACTCTAAACTGAAAACCAGTGATTCAAATTGACTCTGATACAATTCAAAAACAACAGCATAAGGTGAACCTGGTTTAGGTTTAATGAAGAACATAAAAGCTATCTATATCAATAATTAGTCCATTATTGAAAAAGTAATTTGTCTCAATGTGTTCCACAACCTATATACAATTTGTGTCAGCCAATTATGTTTGCATGGAGAATAGCAGAATATAAGATAAGTTGTAAAATTTAAAGTGCTAAAAAAATTTTCTTCTTACCTGTAAGTTGTATTTGGAATATAAACATCTCTTGCAGGAAATTCCAAGATCTCTCTTGTTGGTCGAACTCTACTATCTGGGTAAAGTTTTACTTGCAACAGTTCTGGAGTTAGACAATAGTGTGGGTTCTCTGGGGCTGGAGAAATATCAATCTTCAACTGAGCTATGGAATGACAAATTATAGTATAATCAAACTTTAAAATAGCCATTTGCCTAGAAAACAAAAACGGATCTTCAATATGCTTTTCACTATACCTGTGATAGGTCTCAGGCGCGCCTTAGAACAGAAGAAGGCCTCTTCATATCCGCAAGGAATTTGTATAAATCTTCATCACTCAACCTGTCACCTTCCTATAGTTGATAAATAAGAGAAGCAATCATTTCCAGCCATGTAACAAGTCTCCACCAGTATTCCATGTTGTCTTCCTCTAAACAGTAGTCCTTGACTTACAACCATTCATTTAGTGACCATTTGAAGGTACAACAGCACTGAAAAAAGTGACTTACGATGATTTTTCACACTTATGACTGTTACAGCCTTCCTATAGTCAGGTGATCAAAATTTGGATGCTTGGCGTTGCAACATATTTATGACCGTTGCAGTTTCCTGAGGTCATGGAATCATCTTTTGCCACCTTCTGACAAGCTAAATCAATGGGGAAGCCAGATTCACAACAACTGTTTTACTCATTTATTTTCATAAACAGGCCCTATCCTTTTTTATTTTTTTGCATTATAAGCAAACCTGATAAAATAGATCAGACGGAGTTCAGACCAAAGGGAACACTAAATGTTTTCTGCATTCTTTCAAATGTGAGAAAAAGCCTTCTTCCAGACTATCAGTACAACTCCTTTTAACTCAGTAATTACTTCTATTTCATTGCATCCTTGGAGCTACTGAACTTAGAAAAGCATTAGAAATAGCCAATTTAAAATATGGTACACTTTCCTAATTAATGGTGCCACAGCCAAACTATGTTACACAAGGATGTTGGAGAATTCAGTGAAAAATGGTGCTTCAAACATGCTGAATGATGCTTATGACACACAATTTATCTCATTTGAAATCATATGCATCAGAGTGAGAATATAAAGTTTAGCGTTACATGCCCTCTTGCACTGACTCCACACATGAATTAGGTAAGGAAATAGAGGCAGGCTGCGAGGATGCACCAAACTCTTGCCTTTGAAAAATTTTTGGCTTCCCATTTATTTATTTTTATATATATATATATATATATATATATATATATATATATATATATATTTTTTTGAACTTGTATGCCGCCCCATCTCCGAAGACTTGGGGCGGCTCACAGCTAAAACACAGAACAATAAATACTTAAAAAACCATTAAACTAATAACAAGCTCAAATACTAAAAACAAAACATTAAAAACAATTTAAAAACCCATGATTCCTTCAGAGATGTACGTCTGAGAAAGTGTGCAATCACAGACCACTAGTTAAATAGAAATACTATACAAGAAAGGAGTTTCAATTTTCATTGGAAGCTTACAGGTAAAAATAATATAGCTTTAATACAAGAATGGATGGAGACCAAGTTTGGTGTAGTGATGAAGGAACCAGGCTAGAAACCAGCAGACTGTGAGTTCTAATCCCGTCTTAAGCACAAAGGGAGCTGGGTGGCCTGAGGCCAGTCAGTCTCTCTCAGCACCCAGAAAAACGACATTGGCAAGCCACTTCTGAAAATTCTTGCTAAGAAAACTGCAGGAACTTTTCTAGGCAGTTACCAAGAATCAACATTGACTCAATGGCACCAAGACAAAAGAAAAATAGATTGGATATCTCCAAGCTATGGATCAATACCTGTCAACAGGTCTTACTGTATTTCTACAATCTATAATCTTGGTTAAGAAAGATATGGAATAGGTGCTATTTATCAAAAAATATCACCAATTATAGCTTATTGGTGCATATCTAACTCATGGAGACTACCTGGTTTCTATCCTGATGTTACACTGGCTTTTTTTGTGCACATATGTGAATACAATTTATAGTTTTTGAAGGCCTAATGAATAACATACTATAAAATAACAATAACAACATATGACTAGTTGTAGCAAGTGTTACTATATCAAGAATGGCGGAATACCTGTTTAAAGAAGTTTGTCACTGTCAGAGTAGCTGGTCTAAAGTTAGTAAGGTTACAGGCCTCGTCCCCACTAGTGGTTCTTTCTAGAGAACGCCTACCAACAATGCTAGAGTTTCTTCTTTCAGACCAAGATCCTTTGCGTTCTTTAAAAAAAGTAA